>JBBGZY010001191.1:0-1200000 GCA_037952925.1 Lithobates clamitans
TTCTCCTCCCTCCCACCCATCCTTTCTCTCTCCCTCCCTCCACCCATCCCTTTCTCTCTCCCTCCCTTTCTCTCTCCCTCCCTTTCTCTCTCTCCCTCCCTTTCTCTCTCTCCCTCCCTTTCTCTCTCCCTCCCTTTCTCTCTCCCTTTCTCTCTCCCTCCTTTCTCTCTCCCTCCCTTTCTCTCTCCCTCCCTTTCTCTCTCCCTCCCTTTCTCTCTCCCTCCCTTTCTCTCTCCCTCCCTTTCTCTCTCCCTCCCTCCCTTTCTCTCTCCCTCCCACCCTTTCTCTCTCCCTCACCCCTTTCTCTCTCCCTCCCTTTCTCTCTCCCTCCCTTTCTCTCTCCCTCCCACCCTTTCTCTCTCTCTCCCTCCCTTTCTCTCTCCCTCCCTTTCTCTCTCCCTCCCTTTCTCTCTCCCTCCCTTTCTCTCTCCCTCCCTTTCTCTCCCCCTCCCTTTCTCTCTCCCACCCTTTCTCTCTCCCTCCCTTTCTCTCCCCCTCCTTTCTCTCCCCCTCCCTTTCTCTCCCCCTCCCTTTCTCTCCCCCTCCCTTTCTCTCTCCCTTCCACCCTCCCTTTCTCTCTCCTCCCTTTCTCTCTCCTCTCCCTTTCTCTCTCCCTCCCTTTCTCTCTCCCTCCCTTCTCTCTCCCTCCCTTTCTATCTCCCTCCCTTTCTCTCTCCCTCCCTTTCTATCTACCTCCCTTTCTCTCTCCCTCCCTTTCTCTCTCCCTCCCTTTCTCTCTCCCTCCCTTTCTCTCTCCCTCCCTTTCTCTCTCCCTCCCTTTCTCTCTCCCTTTCTCTCTCCCTCCAACCCTGTCTCTCTCTCCCCCCTCCCTCCTTCTCTCTCTCCCCCCTCCCTCTTTCTCTCTCTCCCCCCTCCCTCTTTCTCTCTCTCCCCCCTCCCTCTTTCTCTCTCTCCCCCCTCCCTCCCTCTCTTCCCCTTCCTCCCCCTCCCTCTCTCTTAGTTGCCTGAGAACTATATGTGTGTGTATGCATATGTGTATATATAATTTCTCTAAAGGGAATGGGACAGGTTCAGTATGGCTGATTTTGCAAAAAATGACAATAGTTAATTCTGTGAATTTCAGTATGAAGAGGAATTTACAATTCGCCAAGAGACCCAGTCCCAACTGCAGAAAAATGAAGAAAAAATCAATGAGCTTCAAGCAGCATTACAGGCTTTTAAATCCCAGGTAATGGACCATGTTAAATGAATCTGTTAAATACAAGAACATGACTGTTGAAACAAATTCCACTTAATACCTCTCAAACAGACACAAGATTTTAGATTACTCTGTTGGAATTGTTTACTATCAGTTTTCTTATTCATAGTTGCCTCTATTTGGTTCAGTAAGTATTATAGAAAGTTATTAATTAGCTGTGTGTGAACCTAAATTGATCTGTTTTTATATTTTTAAGTCCTTTTGTTAATTAAAAGTGTTTCATTTGGGTTCTGCTCCCAGTGTCACATTTGTTGTAAGTAATTAACCACTAAAGGTAGAAACTCTTCAGCTTTCAGAGCTGGCATTCATCACTGATCTTTGTCTCAGTACAGGAAATTATTCCCCCAGCAATCTATTTTGTTGAACCTTAGGCTTTTGGTAACCTGCAGGGAAAGATAGCTTGACAGGTAGAAAAGAATATTTTCTGATAATTTTTCAATTTCATAAAGTAAACAGATTGAAACATGACAAAAACCTGTGATTTCCTATGTAGGCTTGTAATTTGATGGTGTGACAAATGCGATTTTGAGATTAAAGGTATGGTTTCTTTTTTCCCCTCGTATTGTGGATCTTAAAGAGGAACTACCGTGTCTTCTTTTTCTGCAAGATCATTTATAAAAATATTGTTGTTGAAACTATTTTTATACATTTTAACCACTTCAGCCCTGGAAGGATTTACCCCCCCCCCTTCTTAATGACCAGGCCATTTTTTGCTATACGGCACTGCGTCGCTTTAAGTGATAATTACGCGGTTGTGCGACATACTCAAACAGAATTGATGTTTTTTTTTTTTTCCCCACAAACAGAGATTTCTTTTGGTGGTATTTGATCACCTCTGCGGTTTTCATTTTTTGCGCTATAAACAGAAAAAGACAATTTTGAAAAAAAAAATCCCCGATTAAAGAAAAAAAAAAAAAAAATATATATATCCATCAGTTTAGGTCAATATGTACTCTTCTACATATTTTTGTTAAAAAAAAAAAAAATCAATATTAGAATAATGTTGTTTAACATCATATGTAGACCAGTATGTATAGCATTGGTCCTTCTCCATGGCACGATACAGTTGACATAGAGACAGAGAGGGATGGGGACAGGAGGGGGGGAGGGTGTAGAGACAAGGGGAGGGTATAGGTAGGGAGAAGGCTGTTAATCAAAGTTTCGGGAAAGCATAAAATAGTGAGCTTATCCAAGACTATATCCAAATGCAGACGTCTCAGTTTGTTCCAGGAAAAGGGCGGCCTTGTAAGTTCTCTCCTGAGGGGAGAGATCCGTTGTGGGGAATGGTACTAGTTGTTTAGTCATGGGCAAGGCAAGTTTCTATGATCAGATAACCAAAGTTGCCAGTGGCTATAGAATTTTCCCAGTGCAAGCTGTGAATTCCATTGATAAGTGATCATTCGGGATATCAATGGTGTTACTGAGAGAGGGTGCACAGGGCTGTTTCCAGAAGCGGGCCACGGACTTTGTTGTTGGTTGGATTGAAGAACTGTATAAGGTCCTTGGTCCAAGTGTTATGCGAGGTTGAGATGGAGGCGAGAATATGGCGTATTCTCAAGTATATATAAAAGTCCTTGTTGGGTATGGCATATCGGTCTGAAAGTTGATGGAAAGAGAGAAGTTGGTTCTGTTGGAACAAGTCCCCTATCGTTCGGAGGCCCTGTGAGGACAATCTCTGTAATGGTAAGTCCAGAGAGAGAAGTGATGTAAGTGGAAATGGAAGTTGATAAAGAGCTTGGATGTGTATGCCGCCTGAGATTTGCAGAATCAATTTCCAGGTGTTATGGTCGCATTGACTGTTGGAAGGAAGGAGTGTGGAGGGTGGTGTCCCATACAAATGGCTGCTAAGAAATGCGAGGGGGTATGGGCTAGATTTGTGGCTTCAATCAGAGTCCAGGGTTGTAGTGAGGACATGTCCCATAACTTTTTGGTTTGATCCAGTATTATATCTTTATAATATGATCTGAGGTTAGGGACTCCTAGGCCAGCATACTTTGTAGGTGTATTGAGCAGAGAAGCTTTAATGTGTGGTTTACGAGCTGCCCTAATGAAATTATTGATGATCAGTTGAAGTAAGGCTATATCTGGATGCAGTATTGGCACTGGCAGAGTCCTGAAGATATATGGGACATGTGGTAAGAGGAACATTTTGGCCAGGGCTGTTCGACCTGCCCAAGAGGCATTCGTGGAGAGGAGTGATTTGGCAATATCCTGTAATTTCTTACTTGGCAAGGAAATGTTAGTATGCAGAAGCAGGGTAGAGGGGGAGGTCAGCTGAAAACCCAAGTGTGTCATGGATGAGTTGGGGGCCCAGGAAAAAGGGGATGATGAGGTAATGCTTGTTCTGAGCTGTGGGGGATAGGAATACCCCTAGCATAGCCGATTTAGACTGATTTAGTTTATACAGGGATACCTGACCGAATCATTGTAAGAGGTCGCAGAGCGGGGGTAGGGATTGTAGAAGGTCAGTGAGCCGTTGGCGTAGAGGCCAATCTTGTGGGCGACTTGGTCGACTGTGAGACTAGGTATATCCGTATGGGCTCTAATTGCTTGTGCTAGTTGTTCAATCACTAGTGCAAAAATTAGTGGTGACAAGGGGCAGCCCTGACGGGTCCCGTTAGTGATAGGGAAAGGGGAGGATAATATGCCCGATGTTAGGACTTTTGCGCTTAGAGCAGAGTAGAGACCTAGGATGGCTTGTCGAAATGGGCCATGTATACCAAACTTCTGTAGGACTAAATCCAGGTATAGCCAATTGACCCTATCGAATGCCTTCCCTGCGTCCAAATCAGCATCATCAGAGATCAGCAGAGAAGGCATTCTGTGTTGCTCTGCCCAGTGGATCATATCAATGAATCTACGGGTGCCATCCGAGGCCTGTCTGGAGGGAATGAAACCTACTTGATCTGGGTGTACTAGATTGCTGTCGTTTGCTATGTCTTTTGGGCTTGTCGGTTTGTGACCCTTTTGGTTTAAGAGGAATGGGATTCTTTTTTTGTGCAGCTCTTTTTTTATATTGCTGGGCTAGGTGTTTCCCAGCTTTATTGCTCTGGGAGTACCAAGTGAGGCGGAGGCGCTTGAGATAAAAATTGTGACCTTTTTGGAGGAAGGAGCTAAGATCGTTTCTTAATTTACTGAGCTCTTTTGCATCAGCTTGGGTGGGGTTTTGTTTATTTAGGGATTCAACCGTCTGAATACGTTGGAGGAAGGAGTTCATTTTGAGAGTTTTCTTTTTCTTTTCCTGGGCACCCAACTGTAGGCAAATTCCCCGTATGACAGACTTGTGGGCATTCCAGAGTGTAGTTGAATTGGAAACAGAGCCAGTGTTGGTGGCAAAGAAAGAGGAAATCTGCTCTCGGGTCTCCGGTACACTAAGGAGTGTGGCATTCAAGCACCATAGGGTATGCCTGGTGGTGGTGGGGGGGGGGCAGGGATATGGTAATGAATACTGGGGCATGATCCGACCATGTAATAAGGCCAATCAAGGTTCTAGTGATGTTTTGAAGTAGTGTCTTGGAGGCTAAAAACAGGTCGATCTGAGAGTATGATTTTTGGGTATTTGAATAAAAATAGTAATCCCTCTCAGTGCCGTGTTGACATCTTCATGGGTTATGGAGATCTTCTCAACTATTGAGGATAGAGCCGTGGACTTCCTGCGTTTTGTGTTGGATGAATCAACCTGATTGTTTAAAACTTCATTGAAATCGCCACAAATTATGATTTGGTCTTTAGGGTAATGTTGGATCTTATGCATTATGGATTTATAGAAGGATTTCTGATGGACATTGGGAGCGTAGATATTTACTATGATAAAAGGTTGGTTGTTAAAAGTGGCCGACAGGATCAGGTATCTATCTGAGGGGTCTTGGTCAATGTGGGTGAGATTAAAGGAGACGGAGGAACGTATTGCGATCATCACTCCCCTTGTTTTCTTGTCAGCACGAGCCTGGAAACAATGGGGGGATAGTTTGTGGGAGCATTGTGGAGGGTTATGTTTAGAAAAGTGGGTTTCCTGAATGCATCACATGTCTGCCTTTTGTGCTATAGCTTCTCGCCATAGGAATGACCGTTTAAAGGGGCTGTTAAGGCCTTTAGCATTTAAGGAGACAATTGTGAGTGTCATCGCCTCAGATGGAGGGAGTCAGGGAGTAGGTGATGTAACGGTGCAGAGGAGGATAGACTCTGATTATAAAGGAGCAGAGAAGGGAGGGGGTAAAGGAGCAATAGTGTAGCAGAAATAGTATTATACACAGTGGTATATGTGGGCAGATCAGGACCCGTTGTATCAGACAGGGCCTGATCTGGACATACAATGGTAAGCAGATCAAATACCTGGTTAAGCTAATAAAAAAAAGCTATATATCAACGTATAACACTTCTAAACGTAGTGATTCAAAACAGTGGATGTGCTTAGCACATCAAGAGCAGTGGAGCGTGGAAGGGGTGTAACACAGGTGCTTCCACTCCTCCGCTTAACCTATTAATCTGAAAAACACAGAAACAGTATGGTAACCAGCCTTAAACGTGTGCTGTCTTGACAAAAGCCGTAGTGCATCCTATTGTTAAGTCAAAGCGTGTGAGTCCCAAGGGTTGGAGATTTTGGAGGATGGCCTTGCATTGGGGGTAGGAGGAGGTGCTTGTGTGATTATACCCCAATTGTGGAGCTGTTTGAGACCTTCTTTAAGTGTCATAATGGCAACTTGCTGGTTGTGGTGGGTTACGAGCAATTTTGTGGGGTGACCCCATTTGTAGATAATCTTGCGTTCACTTAGTATAGAAGTGACCGGAGGGAAGGGAGGTAGCAGCTGATATGTCGTTATAGAGCGACACTTTATTAAAGGGATCCGGAAGTGAGCGCAAGGATCTTGCTGTGCGCATAATTTCTTCCTTGACATGAAAAAAGTGTACCCTTGCCTGTATGTCTCTGGGGACAGAGGCTGGGGGGTGTTGCGGATTGTGGATCCTATGTGCGTGGTCTATGAGCATGTCCTTTGTTAGTGACTGAACAAACTTGCGGAAAAGTTGGTGTAGGTACAGTATTATTTCCATGGCTGCTAGGGATTCAGAGACTACTCTTATCTTGATATTGATTCTTTGCGAGCGATCTTCGAGTTTTGCGATTTTTAAGCGAAGCTGATGAACCGCAGCGGCTTGTTCATCTTGTATATCTACCATGGCATTGTGTGCTTTATTGGCTTCAGAGAGGTGTTGCTCAATATGGTCAGTGATTTGCTCTAAGGCAGTGCTTCTCAACCTTTCTAGTGCCGTGACTATTGGATACAATTTCCCAAGTTGTGGGGACCCCTAACAGTAAAATTATTTTCGTAGCGTGGGTTGTCAGCACCCAAGGTAAGACAAGTCATTTGCGACCCTAACCCATGAACATTTAGTGCTCCCTGAGTCCCTTCCACTCGTACAGTATTAAAACCGCTTATGGTACATTTTAGGATGTACCACTACTTTCTCTTTGTTCTCCTCCTTTCTTTCCCTTTTCTCTCTCTCTAACCTAATTTCTTGTTTTTTTTTTCCCCATCCTTCTCTCTAGCCTTCTTTCTTGTTCTTTCTCTTATTCTTTCTCTCCCTTTTACTTTTGTTTCTCCCCCTTTTTCCTCTCCTTTCCATGTATTCTCCATTTTATTACTTCTCTTACTCCTTGGTTGGGGGGTGGGGGGGTGGGATAAGTAGCAGTGCTGGTGGAGAGTTGGGATGAGTACCAGTGCTGTTGGGGGGGTAGAATCAGTGACAGTGCTGGGGAGAGTTTTGATCAGCCAACTTGGGTGCTCTTGATCAAGGTCATCTGCTGATCTGAGAACTGTAGTGGGGACTTTTAATGGCAACTATAGTCACAGGTAGTGTTACTCGCTATGTCTCTGACTTTGTGGTGTCTCGCAGCAGTGACACCTATGCAGAAATCAGGAGATAGGGTCTCCTTTAGCCCCTCCCACTTCACATTCCTCACCAGTCAGCTGACTTCTAGTCTCTGCCCCTCAGCCATTTCGTGAACTGAACTCAGCTGCAAAGAGGCTGAGTGGGCGGCCGCAGGCTCCAGGAACAGCCCAGCTGGGCGGACATAGGCTCCAGGGACAGCCCTGCTGGGCAGCCGCGAAAAAGGCTGGGAGAGCAGTGCGGGATTCAGGAACAGCCCAGGATTTGGTGACCCCTGGAAAACTGTCATTTGACCCCCAGGTTGAGAACCACTGCTCTAAGGAGTTAACCTTGTCTTGTATCTGGTTTATTGAGATTTTAAGCTCGCTATGCAACTCTGTCTGCAGGGACATCAGCATGGCCTTAAGGGAGTGCTCAGAGGCCGGGTTGTCAGTTGTGGGGTATGCTGCCAAGGGCTGTGAGGTAGTCTGGCCTGTTGTGGGATTACAGGTCTTAGCGCTATGCTGCTTTTTAGTGGGAGGCTGTTTGTCTGGGGATTGTTCAGGGAAGTCTGCTAGCCTCTTACCTCTGTCTCCCGGGGAGGTGGATTGCTCATTTGTCTGGTCCATGGCGGCCTCCGTCTCGGTATGGAGAGGGAGCCGCAGTGTGGCCGTTTGGCGGCCGCTCCAGGCTTCCCTGTTCCCGACTGGCGCCATCTTGCTATCCCTGCTGTTTGGGCTTCATATAGAAATCGAGGAGTCTGCGGGGTCCCTTGAGTTTGAGTTTCTTCCGGGGCATAGTCCGGGGATACCCTGTGTGCGGTCCTCAGGGAGGGTGTCTGTCGGGTGGATGGCGGCTGGATGTGCTCGGCTGTGATGTGGAGAAGCGGAGCAGAGATCTTAGGCAGCCATCTTCATCAGCTGCCAGGCCACCCCCTCTTTTGTTTTCTTTACTAGTAATGGCGGGGATCAGCAATTTTTAGCGGGACTGTAACATTGCGGCGGTCGATCGGACACTTGACACTTTTTTGGGACCAGTGACATTACAGTGATCAGAGGTAGATATAGCCACTGATCACTGTATAAATTACACTGACAAGGAAGGGTTAACACTAGGGGGCAATAAGGGATTAAGTGTTCCCTAAACTTGGGGGGGGAGGGGGTGGACTGACTGGGAGTAGAGAGATTGCTGTTCCTGATCACTAGGAACAGACTATCTCTCTCTACTCCCCTGTCAAAACGGGGATCTACCTTATTTACACTGGCAGATCCCCGTTCTGGCTCTCTGTGGAGAGATCACAGGTGACTGGCAGACATTGCGGCCGACGGTTACGTGCATCGGCTCTGGCAACGCGTGTGCCTGCTCTGCTATAGCTATTGTATGGAGCGCTGTTCAGTACGGCAAATCGCACAACAGAGCCGCCCTGCTGCTGTATATCTGATATACAGCGACTGGTCGGCAAGTGGTAAAGTGGAATTCCATAGGGTTTTTATTTGATTTTTTACCTATTAACTTTTTGGTTTGGTTCTGGTTGTGAAGGTTTAAGCCCTTCTCTCAGTTTCTATTGCTGAATATGTCCCCGTTGTATACAGTCCCCATCAATTCCCTTTAGAGAAACCACACGGGGCAGAAAGGTCTTTTTTTTTTTTTTTTTTTATATTTTTTAGTTTTTTGAACTAGGGTTATGTTGGACCATCTGTTTTGTTATGATAGTTGTCTTTGTCCTTCTTTGGGAAATTCTCCTCGCTTCCTCTCACATCCTAACACAACATTTATGCCTCGTACACACGGTCGGATTTTCCGACGGAAAATGTGTGATAGGACCTTGTTGTCGGAAATTCCGACCGTGTGTAGGCTCGATCACACATTTTCCATCAAATTTTCCGACACACAAAGTTTGAGAGCAGGCTATAAAATTTTCCGACAACAAAATCCGCTGTCGGAATTTCCGATCGTGTGTACACAAATCTGACGCACAAAGTGCCACGCATGCTCAGAATAAAGAGATGAAAGCTATTGGCTACTGCCCTGTTTATAGTCCCGATGTACCTGTTTTACGTCACCGCGTTCAGAATGATCGGATTTTCCGACAACTTTGTGTGACCGTGTGTATGCAAGACAAGTTTGAGCCAACATCCGTCGGAAAAAAATCCTAGGATTTTGTTGTCGGAATGTCCGATCAATGTCTAACTGTGTGTACAGGGCATTAGAATGGTTAATCATACTTTAGAAGGACCTCTCAAAAGTTGCATACATGAATACAAAGGAATACCTGTTATTACCAACATATATTTCCCAACACAAAACAATTTAAAAGGTGATTCTAAAGAAAATACTAGTAATAAAAAAAATATTTATATACTTACCTGCAATGGTTTTGCACAGAGCAGCCCTGATCTTCCTCTTGTTGGTTCTCCCGTCCGTGGTCCTGGCTCCTCCCCCCTGCCGAGTGCCTCCAATAGCAACATATAAAAAGGAAAAAAAAACTGCGCTGTGATCTAATGATTCCTAAAAAGCAGCAACTCTGCTGTGAGATATACACAGAAAAATGTGGTAATAAATAGAGCTGCACTCTCAACTATAAAGAGAGACCGTGTAAGAAAAAAAGTAAGTTTATTTTGATGGCATTTGATCACCTCTGCAGTTTTTATTTTTTTGCGCTATCAACAAAAAAATAGCAAAATATTAAAAAAAAAAACATTTTTTTCCTCAGTTTAGGCCTATACGTATTCTTCTACAGACTTTTGGTAAAAAAAATCGAAAAAAATCGCAATAAGCGTTTATTGATTGGTTTGCGCAAAAGTTATAGCGTCTACAAAATAGGGGATAGTTTTATGGCATTTTTATTAATTTTTTTCCCTAGTAATAGCGGTGATCAGCGATTTTTATCGTGACTGCAACATTATGGCGGACAGATCAGACACTTTTGGTGCTATTTTGGGACCATTCACATTTATACAGCGATCAGTGCGATTAAAAATGCATTGATTACTGTGTAAATGTGACTGGCAGTGAAGGGGTTAACCACTAGGGGGCGCTGTAGGTGTTAAGTGTGTCCTAGGGAGTGATTCTAACTGTGGGGGGGCTGGGTCATGTGTGACACGACACTGATCACCGCTTCCGATTACAGGGAGCTGTGATCAGTGTCCTGTCACTAGGCAGAATGGTGAAATGCTTGTTGACATCAGCATTTCCCCATTCTTCCTCTCCGTGAGACCATCGCGGTTATCCCCGCGGACATCGAGTCCGCGGGACCCGATCACACTCACGGAGCTCGTGGCGGCGCGCGTGTGCCTACAAGCAGCTTCTTTTTTTTTTTTACCTTCCAAAATATTTTATTGTATTTCTCAGTTCACATTACAATGAGCAAGATAACACTGAACAGGATATTACAAATACATATCAATGTTATATACATAATTAGTGTTCAGTCTTAAAGTCAAGACAGCTCAGCCCACAAAAAATGTTGTGTGTTGTCAGCCAAGTGCATTTCTGGAAGATCAGATTATGTACTTTCAGGTTCTTTAACCCCTTGTTGCTGGTCCTTTAAAAGGAGTTTCAAGAAGGATGGGGTGTGGAGTTTTTGAACATGTGACCACTAATTGACCCTCATCTTTAGCTTCAAAATACTCCAGCTCAAAGTGGGTCCCTCATCTGAATCAGGCAGAGGTACGAAGACTCGAACGTGGATATAAGTGTCCTCTCCAGTGTCAACCTTGAAAAAGTAATTTGTTCCGGCAACAAGCTGAGTACTGATGAGGATTGCCTTAAATTCCCCGGGGGTAGTCCCGAACTGCTTCTCATACTGTTCTTTCACCTCGTCAAGGATGGCTTGATCTTCCGCTTCTTAAAGGGCAACGTACAGGTACGTTAATGTGCCCTTCTGCCGACATATATCAGTGTGAGCCGGTCGGCAAGCGGTTAAGGAGATTCGCCCTCTTTATTTGTCCCTGTTTGCCATTACCTTTGAAAGGGAAAGTGAAAGAAAATCCCAAGTTTTGTGCTGACATCAGAACAGTAATAGAGGGTAACAGGGATTCCAGTTCCTCTCCACGTTATCCAAAACTGAAAAAAAGGTTTGGCATTTTTGACCATTTATAAACCGTTTAACCTATGTTTTCAATTATAAAAATATGTCCTTGTTATTCATATGGACAATTGTGTTGTACAGCCAGATTTTTCTTTCCAAATGAAAATACTGATGTGGTACCAGCCCAACCTTTATTTTTACATATACGTCTTCATCCCCTCCTAATAAACAGGTTAACAGAGATAGAGCATGAAGTTTTTGTCACCGGTCACACCGGTAGGACTTCAGGTGCGACATGCTATTTACAAATCGTACCTGAAGTAGCATCTAATGTGTTTCTATGGCAGTGTCTTCATAGGTACAATTTCAAGTAGTGCGCTTTGAGAAGTAGTTCATGCCTTACTTTTTCAGGACTATTTCACTGCTAAAGACTAGAATGTAAATCATGCTGCAAAAATCGTAGCTGTGTCTGTATCAGCACTACTTGAGCTTGAAAGAAGTTAAATATTACTTTGCTAGTTAAACTTTTGTTCATAATATCGCTGTTCCTCCCTTTGACATGGACAGCCCCTCTCACTAAAGTAGCACTGAAGTTCAAAATCGTTACAAATCTCACAGGAGTAGTGGTGAAGTAGTATTAAATTGTGGTTGAAGTCAGCCTTTAAATCATACCCATTGTGACCGCAGGCTTTATGTGATTTTGAAGTTTAAATCTGGTTTAGCTTTTGCAGATATTGCACTCTTTATGGCCAGCTTATTTGACTCGCTGATGACTTTCAGGCCAAAGTCATCAGTAGACTTTTCTGGATTAGGAACAGTCTGGCTTTTTTTTTTTTTGTGTGTGCAATAAACCAAGGCTACGTATTAGCAAATATGGTTTATAGTACACCATATTATTAATTTAAAATGGTACTGTGCCCTTAGTATAGGCAAGGGAATAGTTAGAAAGAGGGCTGTTTTGTATACCCTACTGCTTAAAATGTTTGTGACAAAATGCATTAGCTGTGACTAAAATACACAAGTTAAATGTTGTGTTAAGCGGTGAATTTTTTTGTTACATTTTTTATTCATATAGGATGCATTGTATACACGTTTAATACCAAGAAATATGCAGGTGCTGTGCCTTGCCCCAGGCAGTCCTTACAGCAAATACTTACTGCTTTGGCAGGTGATCAGAGCAGACAATAGTGCCTGGGACTAGTTTGTTAAAATTTTAGTATATACTATGTTTAATGCAATCCTAAAAGGTTATTTATAATGTATAACTCCAAATATGCCTCCAGCCTCTTATGTAAAAAAAATAAAAAAAAGTGTTATACAAGCATACACAGCTTAGTTTGTCTGCACACCTTTATAGCAAAAACCAGGTAGGCCATAAAAGGATTTTTTTTTGTAAGAGGATTTCATGTTTCACTGAATATTTGGTTTAAAATCGCATAGTCTATGCAGAGGAGAATTAAAGTGGTTGTAAACCTAGTTACACCACTTTTACCTACAGGTAAGACTATAATAAGGCTTATCTGTAAGTACTGTAAATATCAGCTAAACCTGCACGGTTTAGCAGAAATTTACCATATACTCTTGCGCAGACGTCATCGGCGCATGCGCACTGAAGAAAGGGCACAATCGTGATGTTTCGAAAGGCCCCGTGCCGTAACCGGCCGCTCCCATGCGCAAGCGCTGGAGTGACATCACAGGACTCCGGCCAGTCACAGAGCCGGAATCCATGACCCCAGAAGGAAAAGAGATTAAGATGGATGCGGTCACCAGCGACATTGCCGGCTTCGTTTGCAGGTTTGCATACTAGCCCATTATGCTTTTACTTTGCAGGGGAAAAAAGAGTAAGTAAAACCCATCAGGGTTTATTTCCTTCTTTAACCACTTCAGCCCCGAAAGGATTTGCCCCCTTCCTGATCAGGCCATTTTTTGCTATACGGCACTGTGTCGCTTTAACTGACAATTGCGCGTGCAACGTTGTACCCAAACTAAATGTATGTCCTTTTTTCCCCACAAATAGAACTTTCTTTTGGTGGTATTTGATCACCTCTGCGGTTTTATTTTTTTGCGCTGTAAACAAAAAAAGTGCGGCAATTTTGAAAAAAACACAATATTTTGTACTTTTTGCTATATTAAATATCCCCCCAAAAATTTTTTCTTCCATCAGTTTAGGCGCCGATATGTATTCTTCTATATATTTTTGGTAAAAAAAATTCAATGAGCTTATATTGATTGGTTTGCGCAAAAGTTATAGCATCTACAAAGTAGGGGATAGATTTATGGCATTTATAGTAGTATTATTATTTTTTTTTAATAGTAATGGTGGCTATCTATGATTTTTATTGGGACTGAAACATTGCGGCGGACAAATCGGACACTTTTTTGGCACCACTGACATTTATACAGCGATCAGTGCTATAAATAGCCACTGATTACTGTATAAATATCACTGGCAGGCAGGGGCAGGGAAGGGGTTAACACTAGGGGGGGGGCGCGATCGAGGGGTTAAATGTGTTCCCTACGTGTGTTCTAACTGTGGGGGGAATGTGGCTGGCTAGAGGAGGAGAGAGATCGTTGTTCCTACTTAGTAGGAACACACAAACTCTCTCCTCCCCCCCGACAGAACCGGGATTTGTGTGTTTACACACATAGATTCCGGTTCTCGATCTGTCACGAGCGATCGGCCCCAGGGACCCGCTGTGGGCACGCGCGCGCCTGCCACAGCATCTTAAAGAGCCGACGTAGAGCTATGACGGCTCGCGCAGCAGTGCCAACCTGCCGCAGTTTAACTGCGGCAGATGGTCAGGAAGGGGTTAAGTAAGCCTGTAATAAATGGGGGCTAGTCTTCACTTTTCCAGGAAAATTAAAATTTGTGCATCGCTAGGTGCTTTGGCAGCTGTACCTTCATCACGTGGGCTTACCCTGATTTTTTGTTTTAGTTTTTTTCTTTAAATCTATTTTTATAGGGAGGGCGTATATGCAATGTTACATCATCAAATTTTGTACTGCACTGTTTGTCAAAACGTCAACTAATAAATCTGTTTTTTGACTGTGTATATATAAATCCAATTCTAAAAAAGTTGGGACACACATATATATATATATATATATATATATATATATATATATATATATATATATATATATATATATATATATATATATATAAAACAACCCTGCGCTAAAATAATTTATATCAGACTGCTGCACTTAAAAATTCCCTGAAAACGGGAAAGTAGGTAAAAATAAAATATAAGTGCGCTGTCATTTAAAGGATATCAAACTCTATCAATAGTGACTACAGTGATAATCAAATCAACGTGGTGAATTATCTTGCTCAAACTAGCAAATTGGTAACCGTGAATAAAAACAAAAAATAAAACAAGCATGTGTCATCCACATAAAATGTATCACTTAGTGTCCATATTGTTTATTACTCAAAATCTACTGTGCAATATGTCTCAAAGACGCCAATGTGTCCAATTGTGTCCAAACGATTTTTTAAAAAAAAGACAAAAAGATGCACTGTTGCCAGATTTCCCTAATAATGACATCCAATGAAGTGCTTCTGTGTTCCACCAGTGTTGCACCAGTGCTTAAAAATATAAAAAATAGCCTCTTACCAATTCTCCATGATCTACAGATTATAAGAGATCATAAACAGCGTGAATTGTAGAGCTTCCTTCAACCTCCCAGGTTCAGCTGTACATCGGCACTGTGTGGAAGTGGATCTTATGTTCAACCATAGATGCCTCAATCTCCACAACAGATCTCGATATAAGCCTCAAGCCAGCTGTTCTTAGTATTGAGCCATGTTGTATATATAAAAAGAAGGAATACTCATCGTGTAGAACGTCCCAAAAAAATTATTTGTTTAACCACTTCAGCCCCGGAAGAATTTACCCCCTTCCTTACCAAAGCACTTTTTACAATTTGGCACTGCGTCACTTTAACTGACAATTGCGACACTGTAACCTAACAAAATTTGCGTCCTTTTTTTTCCCACAAATAGAGCTTTCTTTTGGTGGTATTTGATCTGCTCTGCAATTTTTAGTTTTTGCGCTATAAACAAAAAAAAGAGCAACAATTTTGAAAAATAAACAATATATTTTTACTTTTTGCTATAATAAATATCATCAACATTTAAAAAAACAAAAACAAATCTCTTCATCAGTTTAGGCCTATTTGTATTCTTTTACATATTTTTGGTAAAAAAACAAAACAAAAAACGCAATAAGCGTATATTGGTTGGTTTGCATAAAAGTTATGGCATTTTTATTATTATTATTTTTGTAATGGCGGTGATCTGCGATTTTTAGCAGTACTGCGACATTGCGACGGACAAATCGAACACTTTTGACACATTTTTGGAACCACTGACATTTATACAGTGATCAGTGCTATAAATATGCACTGATTACTGTATAAATGTCACTGGCAGGGAAGGGGTTAAATGTGTGTTCCCTCAACGTGTTCTAACTGTGGGGGACAGGACTGACTAGAGGAGGAGACACATCGTTGTTCCTACTTAGTAGGAACAAACAATATCTCCTCTCCTCTGACAGAACAGGGATTTGTGTGTTTATCCCCGTGCTGGCTCTCGTGCACATGATGGCACGTGGCCGGCGACGATTGCGTCCGCCGGCCACGGCATCGGGTCCCCTGCCGTGTAACGGGTGCGCGCATGGCTCCGGAGGATCCTAGGTGGCCCAGTACCCATACGGGGTTTTGCGCAGGGGTGCCATTCTGCCCCCATAAAAAGACGTTAACCTGTCAGGAACCAGTTAATAAAATAAATGCATTTTCAGCATTTACAATGCCTTGAAAAAGTATTCGTACCCCTTGAATTTTTCCACATTTTGTCATGTTACAACCAAAAACATAAATGTATTTTATTAGGATTTTATGTGATGGACTAACCCAAAGTGGCACATAATAAAAGTGGAAGGAAAATGATAAATGTTTTTTCAACATTTGTTACAAATAAATGTGTAACAAGTGTGGCATGCATTTGTATTCAGCCCCCCTGAGTCAATACCTTGTAGAACCACCTTTTGCTGCAATTACAGCTGCAAGTCTTTTGGGGGATGTCTCTACCAGCTTTGCACATCTAGAGAGTGACATTTTTGCCCATTCTTCTTTGCAAAATAGCCCAAGCTCCGTCAGATTGGATGGAGGACATCTGTGAACAGCAATTTTCAAGTCTTGCCACAGATTATCAATTGGATTTAGGTCTTGACTTTGACTGGGCCATTTTAACACATATGAATATGCTTTGATCAAAACCATTCTATTGTATCTCTGGCTGTATGTATCTAAGATTGCCCTGTATTTGGCTCCATCTATCTTCACATCAACTCTTACCAGCTTCCCTGTCCCTGCTGAAGAAAGGTATCCCTACAACATGATGCTGCCACCACGTTTCAAGGTGGGGATGGTGTGTTCAAGGTGATGTGCAGTGTTAGTTTTCTGCCACACATAGTGTTTTGGTTTTAGGCCAAGAAAATTAAATTTTGGTCTCATCTGACCAGAACACCTTCTTCCACATGTTTGCTGTGTCCCCCACATGGCTTCTCGCAAACAGGACTTCTTATGGCTTTCTTTAAAAAATGGCTTTCATCTTGTCACTCTGTCCTGTGGACAGATTCCCAAACTGAGCTGTGGATCTCTGAAGCTCCTCCAGAGTTACCATGGGCCTCTTGGCTGCTTCTCTGATTAATACTGTCCTTGCCCGGCCTGTCAGTTTAGGTGCATGACCATGTCTTGGTAGGTTTGCAGTTGTACTATACTCTTTCCATTTTCAGATGATTAATTTAACAGTGTTCCATGAGATGTTCAAAGCTTGGGAGATTTTTTCATAACCTAACCCTTCTCCACAACTTTATCCCTGACCGGTCTAGTGTGTTCCTTTGCCTTCATGATATTGTTTGTTCACTAAGGTTCTCTAACAAACCTCTGAGGGCTTCACACAACAGCTGTATTAATACTGAGATTAAATTACACACGGGTGAACTCTATTTACTAATTATGTGACTTCTGAATGCATTGGTTCCACTAGATTTTAGTGAAGGGTATCAGAGTAAAGGGGCTGAATATAAATGCAAGCCACACTTTTCACATATTTATTTGTAAAAAAAAATATGAAAACCATTTATTATTTTCCTTCCACTTTACAATTATGTGTCACATTCCCAATAAAATATATTTATGATTTTGGTTGTAACATGACAAAATGTGGAAAATTGTAAGGGGTGTGAATACTTTTTCAAGGCAGTGTAGATAAAAAATAAGCGGTAGAGAGTGGGGTCCGACTGCGACTTACACCGCCAAGTACAGAGCACAGTAACATCTCAGCTCCTATCTCCTTTTGACATGTTTCCCTGTATAAGGCTACATCTGGGATTGGAGAGTGGGGCTGGGACATCCATCAGCAACATTTAAAGCGGCTGGGACTCCGAAAGTGAATTGTGAACCATGTTGACCCGTGGTCACAGCTCAAACAAGCTGTTTATTAAATTAATTTAAAAGCAAGAAAAGATTGCCTATAAAAGGCTCCCCTCTTATAACCTGTAACATAGAAACCATTAAAAAACGGGATACAAAGACAATTAAATAAATAAATCTTTTTTGTAAATATTTTATTCTATCTTTTCATGTGACAACACTGAAGAAATTACACTTTGCTACAATGTAGTGAGTGTACAGCTTGTATAACAGTGCAAGTTTGCTGGTCCCTCAAAATAACTGTAAACACAGCCATTAATGTCTAAACCGCTGGCAACAAAAGTGAGTACACCCCTAAGTGAAAATGTCCAAATTTGGCCCAATTAGCCATTCTCCCTTCCCGGTGTCATGTGTCTAGTGTTACAAAGTCTCAGGTGTGCATGGGAAGCAGTTGTGTTAAATTTGGTGTTATCTCTCTCACTCTCTCATACTGATCATTGGAAGTTTAACATGGCACCTCAGGGCAAAGAACTCTGGGGATCTGGAAAAAAAAAAAAATGTTGCTCTACATAAAGATGGTTTAGGCTATAAGAAGATTGCTAAGACCCTGAAACTGAGCTGCAGTACGGTGGCCAAGACCATACAGCGGTTTAACAGGACAGGTTCCACTCAGAACAGGCCTTGACATGGTCGACCAAAGAAGTTGAGTGTACGTGCTCAGCGTCCAATCCAGAGGTTTGCTTTGGTAAATAGAAGTATGAGTGCTGCCAGCATTGCGGCAGAGTTTGAAAAGGTGGGGGGGTCGGCCTGTCAGTGCTCAGTCCATACGCCGCACACTGCATCAAATTGGTCTGCATGGCTGTCGTCCCAGAAGGAATCCTCTTCTAAAAATGATGCACAAGAAAGCTGTCAAACAGTTTGCTGAAGACAAGCAGACTAAGGACATGAGAATACACAATATTTTGTTGCGCTAGGGGAGGACAGCTGCATATAGAATAAGTGGAGTAAACAATTTTATGTATTGCTAAAAAATAACAGCTATATATAGGAAGGATAATGAATCAATATATTAAATATAAATGAAGTACAATACAATCCAATGGTTATAAAAAGGTCCAGGAGCAGCAGTGGGTGGATGAACTGTAGTCCAAGCATAAAATTAAGATAAAATGAATAAGATTCCTGGTGGGGATATATGGGGTGGGGGAGGGGAGAATCGGGGGGGGGGGGGACCAAAGTCTGGGACCTGGGTATGTAACCTCAGGGGGAAAAGTACTGGCACAACACAGGAGGCAGCATGCTGAAGGGCAGAAATCACCTTTGGAGGGAGATAAAAAAGAAGAAGAAAAGCAGCGCCAACTTAAGTGCAGTATTAAAACGCACACATTTTAATATCAGTGGAAATGCACTCACTCGGGGTATGACAAATACAGGCACATCAATAAAATCGGTCCGGGTGGGTCATGTGGTGGGCAGCAGGGCTCCACTGGGGGCGATCCTATGTGCTGGAGTGTTCTCGTCTGGTCCCGTCTGGCTGCGCCGGTGGATTCCAGTGTCCCAGGCTGGGGTAGAGGAGGCACAGCGTGGATCGTCCATTTGTTTGGTCCCGGGTCGCGGAGTGATGGCGCTATGGTTGTGCACGCGCTCTCCTTTGTCAGGCATAGTATGCCTGACGAAGGAGCACGCATGCTCTGAATGCGTGCACGTGGCGTGGCCTGGACGGCGATGTGAGCGGACGCACGAGACAGTAGCTCCGCTGGCGGCAGAACATCCTTCAATTATCCGGCACACTAAAGCACCGAAACCCGCTACAAAATAGCCAGGGACCGTGCACGAACCTCCAGGCACACCATGTCGCCGACGAAACGGGCCAACACAGCCTCCTCATCCCTCGACAGATACCGCAGGACGGACCGGGATACAGAGAGCCAAGATGGCGCCGCGCCAGCACAGCACGAGGCTTCTCCCACAAGTCCAGCGCCTAACGACACCGACAAGGTACTAGAGGCAATCTCTTTATGTCAGTCCACCCTGACAACTAAAATAGAGGAGGTTAACCACTTGCCGACCGCCTCACGCCTATATACGTGAGCAGAGCGGCACGGGCAGGCAAAATCACGTACCTGAAACGTGATTGCCTTCCCGCGGGTGGGGGGTCCGATCGGACCCCCCCCCGGTGCCAGCTGCGGTCGGCATTTGGTTGGGAGCGATGACAGACGAGGGGGAGGCCATCCGATCGTGGCCCCCCCCTCGCGATCGCTCCCAGCCAATGAGAAACATCCCCTGCCTCTGTATAGTACACAGAGGCAGAGGATGTGATGTCATCTCTCCTCGGTCTGGCAGTTTCCGTTCCAGCGCCGAGGAGAGATGACATGTAAGTGCACCAAACACACACACACACACAGTAGAACATGCCAGGCATACATTACACCCCCGATCCCCCCCCGATCGCCCCCCAATCACCCCCCCCCCTGTCACAAACTGACACCAAGCAGGTTTTTTTTTTTTTTTCCTGATTACTGCATAGTGTCAGTTTGTGACAGTTAGCAGTGGTGGGACAGTTAGTATTACCCCCCTGTAGGTCTAGGGTACCCCCCTTACCCTCCCTAATAAAGTTTTAACCCCTTGATCACCCCCCCTCACCAGTGTCGCTAAGCGATCATTTTTCTGATCGCTGTATTAGTGTCGCTGGTGACGGTAGTTAGGGACGTAAATATTTAGGTTCACCGTCAGTGTTTTATAGCGACAGGGACCCCCATATACTGCCTAATAAATGTTTTAACCCCTTGATTGCCCCCTAGTTAACCCTTTTACCACTGATCACCGTATAACCGTTACGGGTGACGCTGGTTAGTTCGTTTATTTTTTATAGTGTCAGGGCACCCGCCGTTTATTACCGAATAAAGGTTTAGCCCCCTGTAGGTCTAGGGTACCCCCCTTACCCCCCTAATAAAGTTTTAACCCCTTGATCACCCCCTGTCGCCAGTGTCGCTAAGCGATCATTTTTCTGATCGCTGTATTAGTGTCCCTGGTGACGCTAGTTAGGGACGTAAATATTTAGGTTCACCGTCAGTGTTTTATAGCGACAGGGACCCCCATATACTATCTAATCAATGTTTTAACCCCTTGATGGCCCCCTAGTTAACCCTTTCACCACTGATCACCGTATAACCGTTACGGGTGACGCTGGTTAGTTCGTTTATTTTTTATAGTGTCAGGGCACCCGCCGTTTATTACCGAATAAAGGTTTAGCCCCCTGATCGCCCGGCGGTGATATGCGTCGCCCTAGGCAGCGTCAGATTAGCGCCAGTACCGCGAACACCCACGCACGCACCGTACACGCACCGTACACCTCCCTTAGTGGTATAGTATCTGAACGCATCAATATCTGATCCGATCAGATCTATACTAGCGTCCCCAGCAGTTTAGGGTTCCCAAAAACGCAGTGTTAGCGGGATCAGCCCAGATACCTGCTAGCACCTGCGTTTTGCCCCTCCGCCCGGCCCAGCCCAGTCCAGCCCACCCAAGTGCAGTATCGATCGATCACTGACACTTTTCTTTGTAGCGTTTTGGTGAACTGGCAAGCACCAGCGGCGTAGTACACCCCGGTCGTAGTCAAAACAGCACTGCAGTAACACTTGGTGAATGTTTTGAACGCTACCATGCACTAGTTGAGTATTAGCGTAGCGTACAGCATTGCACATACTAGGCACACTTTCACAGGGTCTCCCAAGATGCCATCGCATTTTGAGAGACTCGAACCTGGAACCGGTTACAGCTATAAAAGTTACAGTTACAAAAAAAAAGTGTAAAAAAAAAAAAAAAACACAAACAAAAATAAAAAAAAATAGTTGTCGTTTTATTGTTCTCTCTCTCTCTATTCTCTCTATTGTTCTGCTCTTTTTTACTGTATTCTATTCTGCAATGTTTTATTGTTATTATGTTTTATCATGTTTGCTTTTCAGGTATGTAATTATTTATACTTTACCGTTTACTGTGCTTTATTGTTAACCATTTTTTTGTCTTCAGGTACGCCATTCACGACTTTGAGTGGTTATACCAGAATGATGCCTGCAGGTTTAGGTATCATCTTGGTATCATTCTTTTTAGCCAGCGGTCGGCTTTCATGTAAAAGCAATCCTAGCGGCTAATTAGCCTCTAGACTGCTTTTACAAGCAGTGGGAGGGAATGCCCCCCCCCCCAACATCTTCCGTGTTTTTCTCTGGCTCTCCTGTCTCAACAGGGAACCTGAGAATGCAGCCGGTGATTCAGCCAGCTGACCATAGAGCTGATCAGAGACCAGAGTGGCTCCAAACATCTCTATGGCCTAAGAAACCGGAAGCTACGAGCATTTTATGACTTAGATTTCGCCGGATGTAAATAGCGCCATTGGGAAATTGGGGAAGCATTTTATCACACCGATCTTGGTGTGGTCAGATGCTTTGAGGGCAGAGGAGAGATCTAGGGTCTAATAGACCCCAATTTTTTCAAAAAAGAGTACCTGTCACTACCTATTGCTATCATAGGGGATATTTACATTCCCTGAGATAACAATAAAAATGATTTAAAAAAAAAAAAAATGAAAGGAACAGTTTAAAAATAAGATAAAAAAGCAAAAAAAAATAAATAAAAAAAATAAATAAAAAAAAAGCACCCCTGTCGCCCCCTGCTCTCGCGCTAAGGCGAACGCAAGCGGCGGTCTGGCGTCAAACGTAAACAGCAATTGCACCATGCATGTGAGGTATCACCGCGAAGGTCAGATCGAGGGCAGTAATTTTAGCAGTAGACCTCCTCTGTAAATCTAAAGTGGTAACCTGTAAAGGCTTTTGAAGGCTTTTAAACATGTATTTATTTTGTTGCCACTGCACGTTTGTGCGCAATTTTAAAGCATGTCATGTTTGGTATCCATGTACTCGGCCTAAGATCATCTTTTTTATTACATCAAACATTTGGGCAATATAGTGTGTTTTAGTGCATTAAAATTTAAAAAAGTGTGTTTTTCCCCCAAAAAATGCGTTTGAAAATCGCTGCGCAAATACTGTGTGAAAAAAAAAAATGAAACACCCACCATTTTAATCTGTAGGGCAATTGCTTTAAAATAATATATAATGTTTGGGGGTTCAAAGTAATTTTCTTGCAAAAAAAAATAACTTTTTCATGTAAACAATAAGTGTCAGAAAGGGCTTTGTCTTCAAGTGGTTAGAAGAGTGGGTGATGTGTGACATAAGCTTCTAAATGTTGTGCATAAAATGCCAGGACAGTTCAAACCCCCCCCAAATGACCCCATTTTGGAAAGTAGACACCCCAAGCTATTTGCTGAGAGGCATGTCGAGTCCATGGAATATTTTATATTGTGACACAAGTTGCGGGAAAGAGACAATTTTTTTTTTTTTTTTTTTGCACAAAGTTGTCACTAAATGATATATTGCTCAAACATGCCATGGGAATATGTGAAATTACACCCCAAAATACATTCTGTTGCTTCTCCTGAGTACGGGGATACCACATGTGTGGGACTTTTTGGGAGCCTAGCCGCGCACGGGACCCCGAAAACCAAGCACCGCCTTCAGGCTTTCTAAGGCCGTAAATTTTTGATTTCACTCCTCACTACCTATCACAGTTTCAGAGGCCATGGAATGCCCAGGTGGCACAAACCCCCCCCCCAAATTACCCCATTTTGGAAAGTAGACACCCCAAGCTATTTGCTGAGAGGTATAGTGAGTATTTTGCAGACCTCACTTTTTGTCACAAAGTTTTGAAAATTGAAAAAAGAAAAAAAAAATTTTTTTTTCTGGTCTTTCTTCATTTTCAAAAACAAATGAGAGCTGCAAAATACTCACCATGCCTCTCAGCAAATAGCTTGGGGTGTCTACTTTCCAAAATGGGGTCATTTGGGGGGGGGGTTTGTGCCATCTTGGCATTTTATGGCCTTCAAAACTGTGATAGGTAGTGAGGAGTAAAATCAAAAATGTATGCCCTTAGAAATCCTGAAGGTGGTGCTGGGTTTTCGGGGCCCCGTACGCGGCTAGGCTCCCAAAAAGTGCCACACATGTGGTATCCCCGTACTCAGGAGAAGCAGCTGAATGTATTTTGGGGTGCAATTCCACATATGCCCATGGCCTGTGTGAGCAATATATCATTTAGTGACAACTTTTTGTAATTTTTTTTTTTTTCTTTTTTTTGTCATTATTCAATCACTTGGGACAAAAAAAAAAAATATTCAATGGGCTCAACATGCCTCTCAGCAATTTCCTTGGGGTGTCTACTTTCCAAAATGGGGTCATTTGGGGGGGTTTTGTACTGCCCTGCCATTTTAGCACCTCAAGAAATGACATAGGCAGTCAGAAACTAAAAGCTGTGTAAATTCCAGAAAATGTACCCTAGTTTGTAGACGCTATAACTTTTGCGCAAACCAATAAATATACGCTTATTGACATTTTTTTTACCAAAGACATGTGGCCGAATACATTTTGGCCTAAATGTATGACTAAAATTTAGTTTATTGGATTTTTTTTATAACAAAAAGTAGAAAATATCATTTTTTTTCAAAATTTTCAGTCTTTTTCCGTTTATAGCGCAAAAAATAGAAACGGCAGAGGTGATCAAATACCATCAAAAGAAAGCTCTATTTGTGGGAAGAAAAGGACGCAAATTTCGTTTGGGTAGAGCATTGCATGACCGCGCAATTAGCAGTTAAAGCGACGCAGTGCCGAATTGTAAAAAGTGCTCTGGTCAGGAAGGGGGTAAATCCTTCCGGGGCTGAAGTGGTTAAGATAGACATCTCACTGATCAGGCATGATATGACAAAACTGAGAGAGCGGGTCACTGAGGCAGAGACCAGAATAGGGAGGGCGGAAGACACACTATACCCTCTGCAAAACACACAAGAGGACATGCAGCGCCAGCTACAACAACTTGCACAAAAGCAAGACGATTTGGAGAACCGAACCCGCAGGTCCAACCTCCGGTTTAACGGCCTACCAGAGGGTTCTGAGGGTACTGACCCAGCCACCTTTTTAGAGCAACTCCTAATCAAAACATACGGAAGGGAGGCATTTTCTACTACTTTTGTGGTGGAGCGTGCCCACCGCATGCCAGCCCGCCGCCCACCAGAGGGGGCACCCCCGCGCACATTTATAGCAAAGCTGCTGAACTTCAGGGATCGTGACGCGGTCCTGCGACTGGCAAGATTGAAGGGCAACATCCCATATCAATCCGGCTCCATCTCAGCATTTCCGGATTTTTCAGCAGAAGTCCAGCGCCAAAGAGCTAGATTCACGGATATTAAACGTCGCCTCAGAGCACATCACATAAAATACGCAATGCTCTTCCCAGCCCGCCTACGCGTGGTGGGAGAAGACCGTGTCTATTTCTTCGAAGACCCAAACATGGCTTCAACATGGCTGGACCAACAGGACGCACAGAGGAACCGCCCTGCCTGATATACACCCCCACCGCCAACCCAAGTAAGTGACATTGCACTCCCAGACTGCGCTATTTCTCAGGACCCCCATAATCCAGACTAAACAGATGGGATCCCACCTACCCCATAATAGCTGGACGTTGCATTAACAACATCTCATGCGGCCCTGAATCTACCTCCTCCCACACACCAAGACCCCCCAAGGATAATAACCCTGAACTGCCACCGTGCCTTACACACTGTCTCAGACGCACTATATCCTACTATGGACTTTCCATGCTCCCCACATGAGAGTCCCTATGATAACTAACACTGAAACAACCTGATAATATGGGACACTCAACCGGGCGGCTAATTCAGTATCATACCCCTCACTTTGTTTAAATCCCCGCCTCACTACCAAACACATCCCACTGGATTATAGAGGACTACTACGGCCCGTCATTACTCTGGGACTACGAGAACTCTATCCTTACAACATGCAAACCTCTTTCATCCACCATCACAATGGAAACGGTTCCCACGATAAGGAAGCTTGTCTGCTTGCCGTACAAGTGTTGCTACGGCTGCTTCTTCGCTGCTGCACTACCCAGCACTTGTTCGCCCCCAAAAGGGTGTTTGATTATGTCACCACCGTCTTTGCCCAATAGGCTATTGACGGTGCTGACTAGTTTAATGTGCAACTGTTTTTTGTTTTTTTGCTCTCAACTTACCTGCGATAACACCTCTTTTCCTTACAGCTGCACTAAGTTTGGGATACAAGCCCCAGTCAAGTTTGGGCGACTGAGGGCAGGGAGGGCGGGCAGGGAAAAAGTTAAAGTTCAAGTTAAGTTTTGTAATATGTATAACAACTTACAACGCATTACACTGAATGTTTATTTGTATTGCTATATGAAGGGGAAGGAAATGGCTGGGACCACCTTGGGAGTGTGGAGACTGGCGTGCGCCCTTCACAGATACCATAGTTCTTATCCTTATAACCAATTGGAAACGTTAATTAAATGACTAAATTGAAGTTCCTTATCTGGAATATCCGTGGGACTCGAGACAAACTCAAACGCACGGCTATATTTACCTGCCTTAAAACATACTGAATGCGTGCACGCCTATAACGTCATCACTCCGTTAAGGGGTAAAGCGATTCTTTAAACACCTTTATGGCCCACCTTAACTCCAATGTATGGGGTATCAATATCACATATGAATGGAGTGACAAAGCTATCAACTTTCTGGATCAGTGGATATATAGGGAAGGGAATCAACTTCTCACTAAAACCCATTTTAAGTATATTGACAGAAATGGCTTCATACCCCACGATAGCTGTCACCATCCCACTTGGTTAAGAGCGATCCCCAAGGGACATTTCAGAAGGATTCCTCGGAATTGTTCCAAAAAAGAGGACTACTTGGTTCAGGCAGATATGTTGAGGGATAGATTTATTCAAAAGGGATATTCTCGAGAAGAGCTCGACCAGGAATTATTTGAAGTGTTGGACCTGGACCAACAAACCCTCTTGGCACCCAATACTAGACTTGATAGGGTGGGGGGACCCCACAAGTGGCCCTTTTTAAATACCTTCTCCAGTCACTATCATTGGGTAAATAAGATTTTTAACAGATATAGGAACATCCTAAAAGAGGATAACATCTTGGGCTTGGTTCTTCCTGATCGTCAGTTATTTTTGGGAAACACCAAACTCTCAGACATGTGTTAGCTCCTAATATAGTTGAACAGCCCGCTAAACCCAAAATGTTTGCCTATTTATTAGGCTTCTTCCCCTGACGGAGGTGCAAGGTCTGTAGGTATTCCAAAACCCTTCGCACCACATCGTTTACATCCACTGCCACAAAAAAATATTATACAATTAAGGATTTCATTACATGCAGCACCAAGGGGGTTGTTTACCTCCTTAGGCACAAATGTGGTTACCAATATGTTGTCAGAACTACACAGGCTTTGAATGTCCATATAGGTGAACATCTGGCCCGCATACATATAGGATTTGACACGCACAGTGTATCTAAACACTTTGCTCAGTGTCACAACAGGAATTCCTCCTCATTAGAAGTGATATGAATTTAAAAGTACACTCCACATTGGAGAGGAAGTAATTTGAAAAGGCAAATATCCAGATGAGAAACTCGCTGGATGTGGGGGCTCAATGTGGAGCGGGACATTAATTTGTTAATTAATGATAGTTGTACCCTTTATTGATGGTAATTTAAATGAGGAAGGGGTATGCCTGTATATCAAAAATGATATACAGGTGAATGTAAGGGATGACATTACTAATGGAGCAAGGGAAGAGGTGGAATCCTTATGGGTAGAGTTACAAAGGAAGGAAAATAAGGAGCAAGTAATACTAGGAGTATGCTATAGGTCTCCTAACCTGAGGGAGGAGGGGGGACGGACCTCCTATCACAGTTTGTAATGGCTGCAAGGATGGAAAGTGTCATTATAATGGGGGATTTTAAATATCCAGACATAGACTGGGCGGAAGGGAATCACACATTCATCTAAGGCTCGCCATTTCCTAAATGTCTTACAGGACAGCTTCATGGGTCAGATGGTAAATGCACCAACAAGAAACAATGCGTTACTAGACCTACTGATTACCAACAATACGGACATGGATGTAGAAATACGGGCAACTTAGGAAACAGTGATCACAGGTCGATTAGTTTCAGCATAAATCACACAAATAGGAAACGTAAGGGGAATACAAAGACACTGAATTTCAAAAGAGCCAACTTCCAGAAACTACGTTCCTTGCTAGAAGATACTAAATGGGATAAAATCCTAGGAACAAAGAACATGGAGGAAAAATGGGTGTGCTTTAGGAGCATAATAAATAAGGGTATCAGCCAGTGCATCCCAAAGGGTAATACATTTAAAAGAGCTAATAAAAGCCCTGGGTTGCCTAATGCCAATGTAAAAGTTCATATAAAAGTAAAGGAGAAGGCCTTTAAAAAAAAATACAAGGCTGAGGGGCCATCATCAGCATTCCAACTGTACAAAGAATGCAATAAGAAATGTAAGGGTGTAATCAGGGTAGCTAAGATGGAACACAAAAGGTACATAGCAGAGGAGAGTAAAAAAAAATCCCAAGAAATTCTATAAGTACATAAATAGTAAAAGAGGGAGGACATATCATATTGGCCCCATAAACTTTGATGCAGGGAATCTGGTCACTAAGGATGGTGAGATGGCAAAGGTTTTGAATGTATTCTTCTCCTCCGCCTTCACGAGGGAAATGGGGGGCCACCGTAACCAAAACTGCAATGTTTATCCTCATGACACGTCACAGGATGCACCCTCGTGGTTAACAGAGGATACATTTGGAAACAGACTTGAAAAACTTAACATAAATAAGTCACAGGGACCAGATGGCCTGCGCCAGAAGGTCCTTAAAGCGGTAGTAAACCCGCTGAATTTTTTTTTCTTTCCCTACACCTGTAAGGGAAAAGGCATAATGAGCTAGTATGCACCGCATACTAGCTCATTATGAGATACTTACCTTAGAACGAGGTGACGGCATCTCACCCGGTCCACTCCGAGGGAGCTGACATTTCCCCTCGCGTGTCTTCCGGGTATCGCAGCTCCGGCGCTGTGAGTGGCCGGAGCCGCAATGTCGTCACTCCCGCGCTTGCGCGCGGGAGACTTCTTTCCGACAAGGTCCGGAGTTTGCCGGGCTTTCAGCCGAGAATCCCCTGTGCGCTTGCGCCACTGCAGTCAGCGGCTCAATGCGAGGGGAATATCTCCTAAACCGTACAGGTTTAGGAGATATTTTTTTTACCTACAGGTAAGCCTTCTTATAAGCTTAGCTGTAGGTAAAAGTTTTAAAAATAGGTATACAACCACTTTAAGGAACTCAGTCAAGTAATTGCCAGACCATTGTTCCTAACTTTTACAAACAGTCTACTGCAGGGGTCTCAAACTGGCGGGCCTCCAGCTGTTGCGAAACTACAAGTCCCATCATGCCTCTTCCTGTGGGAGTAGTACTTGTAACTGTCAGCCTCGCAATGCCTCATGGGACTTGTAGTTTTGCAACAGCTGGAGGGCCACCAGTTTGAGGCCCCTGCTCTACTGACTGGTATGGTACCAGCTGATTGGAGAAAAGCCAATGTAGGACCAATCTTTAAAAAAAGGACCAAAGATATATCCCTGGGAACTACAGACCAGTTAGCTTAACATCAATAGTATGCAAGCTCTTGGAAGGGATGATAAGGGACTATATACAAGATGTTAGTAATGAAAACTGTGTCATTAGCAGTAATCAGCATGGATTCATGAAAAATTGTTCTTGCCAAACAAATCTATTATCCTTCTTTGAGGAGGTGAGCTGCCATCTAGATGAAGGAAGGCCCGAAGACTAATGCCTCGTTTCCACCGAGCGGATCGGTTCGGGTCGGATCAGTTTGGACGGCCTAGTATGGTCCGGCCTATTCAGGCGAGCGTTTCCACTGCAAGTGGGACCGACAGGGGCCATACGTGGGTTTAGAAAAAATGCCGTCATGGCGTCACACGTCCACCAATCAGTGTAAAGCATCGTAGCTCCGCCCTAACCGAACCGTTCCATTTTCTATGGCCCCACATCTGAAGCAGGACCCTGAATGGAACGGTTCGGTTCGGTTGTATGGCACGCTTTCATAATGGAAACACCCAAAATAGCGTACCGTACCGAACCGAACCGAACCGATCCGCTCGGTGGAAACGAGGCATAAGTGTATCTGGATTTTTCAAAGGCATTTGATACAGTTCCCCACAAACGTTTACCGTACAAGCTAAGGTCTGTCGGCATGGACCAAAGGGTGAGTACCTGGATTAAAAACTGGCTACAAGGGCGAGTTCAGAGGGTAGTGATATATGGGAATTACTCGAAATGGTCCAATGTGTTAAGTGGAGTCCCTCAGGGTTCTTTCCCGGGACCAATCCTATTTAATTTATTCATACATGATCTGGAGGATGGGAAAACAGCTCAATCTCAGTATTTGCGGACAATACTAAGCTAAGCAGGGGAATAGCTTCTCTGCAGCATGTGCAAACCTTGCAAGAAGATCTGAACAAATTAATGGGGTGGGCAACTACATGGAAAATGAGGTTTAATGTAGAAAAAAATTAAAATAATGCATTTAGGTGGCAAAAAAATGAATGCAATCTACTCACTAGGGGGAGAACCTCTGGGGGATTCTAGGATGGAAAAGGACCTGGAGGTCCTAGTAGATGACAGGCTCAGCAACGGCATGCAATGCCAAGCTGCTGCAAGCAAAGTCAATAGAATTTTGGCATGCATTAAAAAGGGAATGAACTCCAGAGATAAAACGATAATGCTCCCACTCTACAAGACTCTGGTCTGGCCGCACCTGGAGTATGCCATCCAGTTCTGGGCTCCAGTCCTCAGGAAGGATGTACTGGAAATGGAGAGAGTACAGAGTAAGGATGAGCTCCGGCGTGTTCGCACAGCCCACATGCACTGCCCGCCAGGAAGTCAGCACGGCACTGCGCTAATCACAGGCAGTGAGACATTTTCCCGATGTGCGGCTGCAGAGATTGGGAAATGTCTCACTGCCTGTGATTAGCGCAGCACCATGCCGACTTCCTGGTGGGCTCTGCACGTGGAGTGTGGGAACACGCCGGAGCTCATCCTTAGTACAGAGAAGGGCAACAAAGCTAATAAAAGGACTGGAGGATCTCAGTTAAGAGGAAAGATTACAAGCACTGAACTTCACTCTGGAGAAGAGACACTTGAGAGTGGATATGATTTCAATGTACAAACACCATACTGGTGACCCCACAATAAGGATAAAACTGTTCCGCGAAAGGGCATTTAAAAAAAACTCGCAGCCATTCACTAAAATTAGAGGAAAAGAGATTTAACCGGAAACTACGTAGAGGGTTCTTTACGGTAAGAGCAGTACGAATGTGAAATTCTCTTGCACAAGCAGTGATTTCAGCAGGGAGCATAGATGATTTAAAAAAACCTATTAGATAGGCACCTAAATGACCACAACATACAGGGATATACAATGTAATATTGACATAAAAGCGCACACACACAGGTTGGACTTGATGGACTTGCATCTTTTTCAACCTTGCCAACTATGTAAATATGTAATCTTTTTTTTTTTTTTTTATTTCCTATTTTTAATACCAATACATTTCTGAGTATTACATAACTTTGCAAATATTTTTCCTGTCATGTATTTTTTGCCACTGATTTTTGTACATCTTTTAGTGTAAGTTTATCAATAATCTTTATACAAAATTGTCATGTATTTTACACATTATCCCTGTAAATCATGCAATGTAGTGTATTTTTTTCCCAGCATGTAGGCCGCTTATTAGAGATCTCTTATTTTGAATACGCATGCTGGGCAGTGGATACATTTACAGCCTTTTATTTTTTATCCTTTATTTAATTTTTATTTATTTACTTATATATTTTTAATTTGTTGTTTTTAATATATGTGTATTCATATGTATATGTATATATATATATATGTGTGTGTGTGTTTTTTATATTTTTATTTTGTAGTAGTAGATTTTGAGTAATGAACAATATGGACACTAAGACCCCATTCACACAGGGGCAACACGACTTGCAGGTAGCCTCAGCGAGGCGACCTGCAAACGACTGCCCGGGCGACTTGCAAAACGACTTCTGTATAGAAGTCTATGCAAGTCGCCCCCGAAGTCGTACAGGAACCTTTTTCTAAGTCGGAGCGACTTGCGTCGCTCCCCTTAGAACGGTTCCATAGCACAGAACGGGAGGCGACTTGTTAGGCGACTAGGTCGCCTGAGAAGTCGTCCCTGTGTGAATGGGGTCTAAGTGACACATTTTATGTGCCTGACACATGCTTGTTTTTATTCACTGTTACTAATTTACTAGATTGAGCAAGATAATTCACCACTGTATAAAATCTATTGTACATAAAAACAGGTTGCAATGATTTGCAAATCCCAAAAACCCATATTTTCCTTGCACATTTTATAATATTTACCAGTACCTCACAGTATTTTGTTGAAGTGCCCTTCCAGTGTTTCCAGTGTCGTCCAGCCTGTATTCAGCTGCTGTGTGTCTTAGCTTTTCCCAGTGTTGTCAGTCGTTCCAGCCTTGTGATCCCTGTATATTGCATCCTGTGACTTCCAGCATTCTCCTGTGATCCTTGTGTTCCGCAGACAGTATCCATCAGCATCCAGTCTTCGTTCACCCTCTATGTTTCAGTCAGTTCCTGCTTATTTGCACCATTGTGTTTTATTTGTGAGTCTCACCCAGCCCCTCGTGATCAGAACCTATGCACTCCCACCTTGTGTTTTTTTGTGGCTCTGTGTTTTTCTGTGCTTTTCCTACTGTGTTACTTCAGCCCAGTGTATCTAGAGTCCCAGTGCTGCAAGGGATTCACTCATTCCAGCAGGTTCTTTATGTCCTACCAGTACCTGCTCATCAGCACTTGTGTGTTTCACTTTGTTCTTCAGCTAGCTTCCTGTACTCTTTTGTCCACATCCTGCTTCTGTTCCCTTCATGACCAACTACTCTACTGCTTTTTTTTTTTTTTTTTTTAAATAGGATGAGTGAAGCTCCAGCCTCCTGTTAAATGGTGATATAATATGATGGTGTTTATAATGCAGGAAAACCTCCAACTACTGATGATGATGATGATGATAATGTATACACAGAAATAATTACAGTATAGTGCAAATATACAACAGTGGTGGAACTACCTTTAGTACAGTTTACATAACACGCTGAAATAAACATGCAAATTACTATAATGAGCCCATAAATTACAAAAATCATTGACAAATGTAATATATTAAATAAAAAAGTGATGGTGACACCCTCTAGTAACAAAACTGGGTGTATCAAAATGCTCCCATATTAATCCAATGAAGATGTCCTTATAAATGATCATTCTCCTGTGAATGCTTGTTCTTAGTGAGAAAGCACTTTGTGCCCCGCCACCAGACAATATATGCGCTCACCTTACAATAAGACCTACAAAAGGTCTATACATGCTTTCCCCTTTAGACCTTTTGTAGGTCTTATTGTAAGGTGAGCGCATATATTGGCTGGTGGTGGGGCACAAGGTGCTTTCTCACTAAGAATGAGCATTCACAGGAGAACGATTATTTATAAGGACATTATTCACCTTCATCGGATTAATATAGGTGCATTTTGATACACCCAGTTTTATTACTAGAGGGTGTCACCATCACTTTTTTATTCAATATATTACATTTGTCACTGATAGTTTTTTTTTTTAATTTTGGGATTTTTATAGTAATTTGCACGTTTACTTGAGTGAGTTATGTAGACTTTAGGGGGGGGGGGGGGTTCCTCCACTGTTGTACATTTGCTCTATGCTTTACATTTTTCTGTTATCAGTAGTTGGAGGTTTTTGTAAAATACTTTAAAAACCTTTGTAGTGTGTTTATTTTTGACACTTTTTTTTATTTAGGTGAATGGGTAGGGGTACAATGTACCCCATACTCAATCATCTAGGGTGGGGGCCGTGATCTAGGGGGCCCCTTGTTAAAGGGGGCTTCCAGATCAAGATAAGTCCCCGTCTGCAGACCCTGACAACCACCGGGCAAGGGTTGTCGGGAAGAGACCCTTGTCCTCAACATGGGGACAAGGTGCTTTGGGGTGGGGGGCACTCTGCCCCAAAGCACCCACCCCCCATGTTGAGGGCATGTGGCCTGGTATGGTCCAGGAGGGGGGGGCGCTCACTTGTCCCCTTCCTTTCCTGACCTGCCGGGCTGCGTGCTCGGATAAAAGGCTGGTATGGATCTTGGGGGGAACCTCACACAAAATTTTGTCAGCGTTCCCCTACAAGGTTCTCAGCACACAAGTCACACCGTAAGTCAACTTCTGGTGAGACTTCTATTCAAATCAATAGGCTCCCATAGAGAACCATTTATTTTGAATAGAGACAAAGGAACGCGGCTGAAAGCTAGCATGGCTAAACTGGTATCGACGCCAATGCAAAATGCGAAAAAAATTGCGCTTTTTTCCTGGCGTCGGTACTAAGTTTGCAGCTTGTTTTTTAAAACGTTCGTGGGCATGTAGCCTTACAGAGGAAATAAACCCTGGTGAGTTTTACTTCCTATTTGTTTCCCTGCAAGGGTAAAGCATAATGGGCTACTATGCATCACATAGTAGTCCATTTTGTGTCACTTACCTGACACAGAAGCCCGCGCTATCGCCATTGTCCCCACAAGCAGGGAGCTTTAATCTTCCCCCCTTCCTTCCGGGCCGCAAACTCAGGCTCTGTGACTGGCCGGAGTCGCGTGACGTCACTCCCGCACATGCGTGCAGGAGCCGCCAGTCACGGCATGACCCCTAATGGAAACGACACATGCGCCATTTCTAAAGGGCGCATGTGCCGATGACATTGGCGAATGTGCCGATGACATTGGCGCATGTGCCGATGACATTGGCGCATGTGCCGATGACATTGGCGCATGTGCCGATGACATTGGCGCATGCACCGTAGTCATCTGCGATTGCCTTTTCAGTAAATATCTCCTAAACCGTGGAGGTTTAGAAGATATTTCAAGCACCTACAGGTAAGCCTTAATATAGGCTTACTTGTAGGTAAAAGTGGTTGTACAGCGTGTACAACCACTTTAAGGTTAGGGAAGCATTTAACTTTATTTCTGGGAAGAAGTATTTATCATCATCTCTGCACTATTTTAAATTTTATTTGCAAATAAAGCTAAAGGCTAATAATAAATGTGTCAGTTTTTTTAGAGTAAATGCCACAAATTTCCTTTCCTGTACTGTGACAATTTCTTCCACTGCATTTTGTAGTTCATAAAAAGGCAGCATTATAATTCTGAATTCCATTTAGCCTATCTAGTTGCATTTGCATCCTGGTATAATTCATGCATTACTAATTGTACATTTTCCTATGATGGTCACACTAGGATTTCAGATTTAAAATGTATTTTATAATTGCATTTTTTTTTTTTTCTTTTAGTATGGTATTGCTGTTCCGCCTGGAAGTGTTCCTCCTAAGGGGTCTGACAGTTTTCCACCTTCTGGTGTTCCCCCACCACCTATACCACCACCTGCTTTTTCAAGTGGATGTATACCACCCCCACCACCACCACCACCACCTTTACCTCCAATGGCAGGTGCTCCACCAGGTGCCCCACCACTACCTTTATTTTTAGGAGCCCAAAGATCCCCTCCAATGAAGAATCTTCCATTTGGCCTAAAGCCTAAGAAAGAATTTAAACCAGAAGTCAGCATGAAGAGGCTTAACTGGCAAAAAGTAAGGCATTTTAGTTGGCTTACCAACATCATTTTGTGACCATTTTTAGCATTGTAGGTATAACATATTTGAAATTGGATTATAACTGTGCTAACCACATCAAGCAGTTTAGATATGTGCTGAAATTCTTTAATATTCATTCATAATTTATGAAGAAAACCCTTGTGGACTCAACAGCCTTGTTAATTTCTAAGAGGTGAAATTACATATGCATGCAAGCACTCTTGTGCTTTCCATGAGCTGAATAATGATCACATGACTTGACAACCCTTCTTAGTCCAAGGACACAATCACCTATTGTAGTGAAGCATTGATAAACCCCTCTGCCTAGCTGATGTCCTCATTTATGTGACACAGCTGCAAGCTTGTTCATACCTCAAATCTAGTGTGAATATTTCTAGTAAAAAAAATGTTTCTGCTTCCACATCATTTCATATTTTTAGTGACTAAATATTAGTTGTTGCTGTGTATTAGCTTTAGGTGTTTTGACATATACATTTGCGTCTGAAGCTTTTAAATTCAGGCTTCAGTTTGTTTAAGATCAACAGCACTTTTACTTGCCCTTCACTCCAAAGAGCATACATTTATTAATTCTTTATTTTTTATAAATCTCACATATTAAAGCCCATTTGAAATTGTGGTCCTTTTTATAGTCCTATACCCCTCATTTCTTCATTTGTGACTTTCTTTTTTTCCTGGGAAACCTCATAAATATCTTAGCAGCCACATCTCTCATTACAAGTGTCCACACACAGGTGTAAGGTGTATATATGATGGGGGGTTTGGATCAAACCTCAGGATTTAAACAAAAAAGTGACATAAAGCTGTGCCTGCAAGGAATAATTGATATGTACCTGTCCCACTGACAAACACATTTGTGTTTATTATTTGAGCTTGATGAAAGTTTTTCAGTATCCACGACACAATTTTGGATAGCTGGTCCTCTGTGGTATTTTTTTTTTCTCTGACCCCCTGTTACCTGTAGTGACATACAGTCATGAGCAAAAATATTGGCATCCCTGCATTTCTGCCAGATAATGCACCACTTCGACCAGAAAATTGTTGCAATTACAAATGTTTAGGCATTCTCATGTTTTTTTTTATGTTTGTATTGGTATGAGACAAAAAAAGTGGAGACACAAAAAGCCAAATCTGACATATTCCATGCAAAACTCCAAAAAATATTGGCACCCTCAAATTTTATTTTTTGGTAACACACCCATTGAAAAAAAAAAAAACTAAAATCAATCACTTTCTGTAACCATCAATGAGTGTCTTACATCTCTCTACTGACATTTTGGAACACTCTTCTTTCGCCAACTGCTCCAGATCTCTCAGATTTCAAGGGTTACTGCTGTTTTGAGGTCTTTCTGCTCTTTCTGGACTTGTTGCTGGGCAGTTCAGTACTCTCCAGCGCTTTTTCTTAAACCATTTCTGGGTGCTTTTTGACGTGTGTATTGAAGCATTGTCATGCTTTAAGACCCATGACCTCTGACGGAGACCCTACTTTCTGACACTGGGCCCTACAATTACATTGGTAGTCTTCAGATTTCATAATGTCATGCACACAGTCAAGACATCCAATGCCTGAAGCAGCAAAGCAGCCCAAAAACATCAGTGAACCTCCACCAAGTTGACTGTAGGCACTGTATTCTTCTCTTTGAGCCTAAGTTTACACTGGAGCATGCTAAACACCGCATGCTATTCACATAGGAATCCCACCTCATCCCTGTGCAAATCACATGCGATGTCTGTGCAGTGCGATTTGAGCCATACATTTTGTTTGGGTAATATTAGCATGTTTATGCGTTATTACTATTCCCACACACTGTGCACAGGAGCTGATAACCAATCTTACTCTGTGATCTAAATATAATGTTCTCTAAAATTGTACAATGTGAAAATAATAACAATGTGAAAAATTAACTATAAAGTGTCACTGCTGGCATCTTAAACCTTAAACAATACTATGCAATAAATAAATAAACGCAAACCCATGCAATAGAGATACAATTTAAAGCTGAAAACACATAAGAGAAAGTATCCCTACCATGTATGTAAACATAAGTGTTGCACTACAAAATAAATACATTACTGTTACTTGTGACAGAACAAATCTCTTATACAAAATCAATTATTGAAAAATTAAAAAAGTGTTATAAAGCAGACAAAAAGTGGCAATAATTAAATGCAGTAAATTTGTGTTTGTGTGCTCTTAAAATTAATTTAATACCAGATCCGTCTCACCAACAACCACCAACACCCACAAACACCCAGGTGTGTGATGAGGTATCTGCTTACCAGATTAACATAACCCGCTTTCTCAAGAGAAGCCATATATTGCATATAAAAATCACTCTCTAATGTATAAACACTCTATAATCGCCTGGAGGCATGTTCAATGTTCGTGACTAGTGCTACATCACATTTGACACCAAGCCTGATGTCACTTCTGGTTGTCATGTGGTACGGCTCCAACGCGTTTCGTCCAGTGACTTCTTCCGATAGTGAATTGACATACTCTGCTTCTATTTCACGGGTATAGAAGCAGAGGGCATGGCAATATTGAAAATAATAAAGAAGGGGATTATAGTCCCTTATAATATTCCTTTCCTGGGGATTTATGGTTTGACAGTGATTCAATAGTAGTCTAAATTTTTTGCTGAGAAAAAAGGTTGAAAGAAGTTGTGTAGCTAAGTGAAAGATAAAGCTGACAGATTAGAATTGCATCTGCCCTTGGAGTCTGAAAACTCTTAGATGTGCTTATTGCAACAGAGTTTCTGACTGCAGTTAAAACGCAACATTTCTTTTTAGTAGTGTTCACCATTAAACACATGAAAGCAAAGCTGAAAAAGAGAGGAGTTTTGAGGAGAAATGTATTTCTTAAAAGTATATTCCTTATCAAAAGAGCCAGCGGGTAGTAAGGGGAAACACTGCAAAGTTCCAAGTTTTCAGAGTGAGGAAATACGAGTCCTCATGATTGGGAGTAGTCCATTTAGTTGAAGATAGGTGGGTGGACTGGTGAAAAAGAAAAATGGAAAAGATAAAAAAAAGATAATAGCATCCTGTCAGCATTGCAGGAATAATGGGCAGCAACTGCTGCTACACATACCACAGGGGCTACCGAAAACCATTTCTCAAGAGGAGAAGAGAGTACATTAGTGCAATGTGTGCTTTTTTGGAAGCCTTAACACAATACTATATTGACAGGGAAGAGTACCTGTGTATAGTAGACAAAAGTGGTATAGCAAATCAAGTCCATTCTATGTCACGGTTTAGCCTGTAGTTTCCTGCTTGTGAAATTCTTACCTCCTTTCTGCAGTGCTTCTGCTTTACCTGTGGTTTTACTCATGTGTATCTGGCTTCTGTGCTCATCTATGAGCATCACCTGCTCTACTGTGGATTCATATCCCTTTCTCATCTATCACTTCCTCCTCCTCCAAGTCTGCTTATATATATATATATATATATAGATAGATATATATCTATATATATATATAGATATAGATATATATATATATATATATATATATATATATATATATATATATATATATATATATATATATATATATATAGATATATATATAGATATATATATCTATATATATAGATATATATATATCTATATAGACATGCTCAGTGCCACTTGCATGATTCCTAGTTTCTCCATGCTCCTGCTTTCCTGTGTATTACTTGTATTCCGTTTCTGACTTCACGTGTACCAACCCCGGCTTAGTCTCCTGTTTGCCTGCTCGCTGCGTGCCCTGACCCCAGCTTATTTCCTGGATCCTCTTTTATCTCCTGCAATTCGTACTCTGCCCACGTGAGTGGTCTCTGCATCTATGGCTGGGTTTATCTAGAGGCTGCGATCTTGTACCAGTCTGCTCCAAGTCTATCCTCACCATTGGGGCCCTGGTAAAGAAGTAGGCTGGGGCTTAGACTCCATGCCCTGGGGAACCCCCGAGTTGGCCTTCTACAAGGACTCACCATCATAGGAATCTGACGATCAGACTGTAGGTGTCCTGGAGGTTGTAGGATGAGAGATTAAATGTTTACATGGAGGAAATTCTATTCTTTATTTAAAGAGAGGCCTTTGTCAATGCTATAAATGGGGAAATTTTTGCCCTGTCAGGACACTAGGAGCTTCATGTAGGCAATGTGGTTTCCCAGAACCTAGGTAAGAGCTATAGGATTTTTTTTTTTTGTGTACATGAAAGTTATCTGAAATGGGTCTGTGTATAAAGAGATTCTTTTTTCTGTCAAATGTATCTGGCAGAACTGAATGCTGACATTAGGTATTCCTTAACATGAAATAAATGTATGTGAGCCAGAACATCCCTAGGCACGATATCTGGCCCAAATTTTTGTTTAGGAATCCTGCACGCCCTATTAATACATAGCTCCAGATCATTCAGAGTAGGTAGTAGAGCTTTCATTGGTTGCTGAATAATGACTAGAAGGTCTGTCAACAAGATCATTATGCACCACATACAACTTCTCCATTTTAATTTCTATATGGTTAAGCCTCTCTGCTTGCTTTTGAACAGTGTGATTCATATAAGATAATATACTTTTTGAAGTCGTTACACTATGGACCGTGTGCTTCAGGGAATAATTCATATTTTTCATAGTGTCCCCTGAGGTTGACCAGCCACAGCAAAGGCTTCAATAGAGGACTGAGATGGCTGGTCTGTTTGTGGACCCTCAAAATCAATAGGACTGGGTAGAGGGCTAGATATCTCTTCATCTGTAATCTTCCTCAATTTTAATAGGTTATGCTTAATTGGAATAAATGGTGGGGATGACTCACCCGGTTTTTGAAAAGCAGAGCCTCCAGTGCACAATGAACCATGTATTGCAGTGTGATGGCAAATCTTGCTACTGAGCTGAGGATTAGCACCATCTTGGTCTCTCTAAGATCTGGTAAAAGTCTGTGAGCTTCTGCGGTGCTCTTACAGTCTTGTGCCACTTGGACATTATCCCCTGTGTGGTGGGTGACTGGTGGAGGTGCTGGGATGTACGGTTCTGCCCTGTACAGTAAGTTGCGATGGAGCTGTTTAGTGCAGGCCAAGTGGAGCTTCAGATCATGTGGTCAACTGCTGGACACAAATATATTTTAATTTCAATCATTTGTGTAAAGTTTTATACACTGTCATCTGAGTGCTTAGAAGCTATTAAAGTGGATGTAAACCTTCACATATACCCAGTAAAGTGAACAGCCTCAGATGATACAGAGATACAACAAATCTCCCTACATAAGTTTTATATGTATATCTGCTGTCTTTAGCTTTATATATTCTTTAGAATGTGCTCATCATTTTAGAGATTTCTTTATCGTACATCACGGGACACAGAGCCACAGTATTTACTGTATGGGTTATATGGCACCTTCAGGTGATGGACGCTGGCACACCCTAGACAGGAAGCTCAATTCCCCATATAACCCCTCCCCTTACTGGGAGTACCTCAGTTTTTTCGCCAGTGTCTTAGGTGTTGGTCACGGGTAAAGATGTGCTGTGCTGAGCTCCACTGGAATATTCCTTGCTGGGGCAAGCTATGCAACCGTATCCATTCAAAGTGTCTTTTCCAGGCTGAATTAAATGGTACCTGGGCCTTGTGTCCGAAGAAACAAGGTTTTGCCTGTAACGCTTCTCTTTTTAGAGAGCTGCACCCCAGGATCCAGGATTTGTTTTTTGTTTTTTTTTCAGCCGGGGTGCTTTACAGGCCCAGGGCTGTGGATCCCCTGATAAAAAGGGGGCCCCAGTCCCTGAAGGTTTTTTTAACGGAGCCCACCGTGAGTGGTGGGGATTGGGTCTGTTACCACAGAACCCTGCAGCTGGATAAGGTAAGGGAGATTCCTAAGGAATTTTCAAATTCTTGTCGGTTTTCTCCTTTAAAGTAAATTTTGTCATGCCTATAGTCACAACCGGGAGCTGTCAAGAGCACGTACCTGATTCTTTAAGGTACCAATAAAAAAACAACTTTATCTGTCACTCCTCCAGTAGCTGGGGTTCTATGTTTTTCTCCGATGCACCATGTTATGTTTTGGGCCCTTAGCATCCTCATAATGCTGATCTTGCATTGTATGTGGATTACACTAGGATGCCTGCAACTGACAGAGCACAGAAGACAAGTGGCTTTAGGGGACTAGTCACAGGGAGAAAAGGAAGCAAAGCTTTAAGTAACTAAAACTGCATTTAAAGGTACCTTAGAGTAAAACAAGCATCCACCATCTGCAAAGAACAAGCATCTCTTTGGCTGTTCTAAGCCTTTAAGGTTTCTACCCTCTGAACTTCCTTGCGGTTATCCAACATAAGGCTGTATGTACAAATGCCCTTTTTTCCACTCTATCAAGCTTTTTATAATACGCACTGTTCCAGCATGCTCACTTCTATTGAGCTGAACCATGAAATAATTTGCTAGCGCGTAGAGATAACAGCATGATTCCTTATATTTGCTATGTATTTATACCAGGAATTCTTGTCCATAAAAATGCTGAATAATTGTATGTAATTGAACAGTAGTGTACATCACACGACTACATACATTTTCAATTAAGAAAAAGAAAAAAAAATATTTGCAAACGGGATACTCTTACATGCAAATTAGAAAGATGATCAATTCATCTGAAAGAAAACATGTTGAGATGGATTTTCTGCATTTTTATTCCGCACACACAAATTCACTTTTTTTTTTCTCTTTTAACGAACAAAGTCTTTTATCAGCTCTGCCTTAAGCAGATTGAAATTTTTCTTTGACAACAGACATTTGTCATAAGCAATGTTGTTTTAAAAAGTCAAAAGTCTACTAGCTTCGAAAATCACTAACTACAGAAGATTCTTTAAATATCGGAAAATGGGATGCATGCAGAAGATTGCAGGCGAATGTTGTTTGGAATTTTAATAACTATTTTTCAACAAATAGATTTCTTTTCGGATGAAAAATATAACACATATGTTATTTGCAGATTTCTAAAAAAATTTGAATTCGTTTTGATATTATGCAAATTATTATGCTTATTTCTGTTTAATTTCTAGATTAAGCCTCATGAAATGACAGAGAACTGTTTTTGGTTGAATGTAAGGGATGAAAAATATGAAGATGAAGAGTTATTTTGTGAACTTGAGAATGCCTTCTCATGTCAAAGAAAAGGTAATGTAAAATACAAAGCTAAGTCATTGTTACTTTTTTTGTATTAATGGCATTGCCTCACATCTGCTAAAGGGCATTTCTTTGTGTGTCAGGAAAGCGCACAATTTTGGGCACATTCTCAAAAGACACAAGGTGTGAGCCTAGCCCAGTGATTGGGAACCTTGGCACCCCAGATGTTTTGGAACTACATTTCCCATGATGCTCATGCACTCTGCAGTGTAGTTGAGCATCATGGGAAATGTAGTTCCAAAACATCTGGGGTGCCAAGGTTTGCCATCACTGCGTGTGTTTTGCTAAGAAAAACTGAAGAAATACTGATTCAAGTTACATCCAGTTTGCACATCCATCGTCAGCCAGTTCAGTTTACATTAGTTGGCACTTCAGCTCAGCTTAGCTATGTTCACATCGTTCTACATCCTTTTTTTTTTTTTGATATCTGCCTAACAATTGGCAAATCAAATCATCTATATTAAATAATCAAATCATCTATAGTCAAATCCATCTATATTACACAAGGATGTATAGAACACCTGTGCATCCCCGTGCGGGCAAACAAGGACCTCACATGTGTACGCTGTAGTACACCCAAGTGAGCGAGGCTCAGATAAATTTATGCAGTTGAAAAAGAAAAGTAATGTCTTGTTTTATGTTGTTAATTTGGTGTAAGACCTGGTTCTCAAAAGTACAAAACGTGAAAACATAATGTCTCAGGGTACAGGGCAATCACATAATAAATCCTTATAAATAATGTTAATCAAATAGCAAGGGAAGACATGCTAAATTATCAACAAAATTGTGTTTAAAAATCAAGACTACAGCACAATGTTACTGACTAACAATATACAGTACATCAAGCAGTATTGCCTACTAGGCAGTGAGAGTCCAAGCCTGTAGAATGAGAGATTGTGAGAAACCAATTCTACATAGGATAGAAGAAGAAGAAGTAGAAGAAAAAAAGTGAGGGGGGGGGGTAGGGGGGACTCCAGGGGTCGGGTGGGGAACCAGACTCAAAGGTGGGCAAGAAGTTGGGCTAAGCAGGGATCTAGCGGGAATGCTAGGGTAGTGGAAAAGAATCATCAAAATGAGGGAGCAGAAAATGCTAAGTCCAGGATTGCCATAACTTGGTGTTTTGATCAACTCTATCTTGCAGAACCACTTAAATTTTAGCATGAATCATACTCCTGTGCTTGATCTTGTGCTGAGGTTTCATTGCTCAGCGTTTAGCTATAGTAAGGGAAGCAAGGTCAGCAAATAGTTGATATTCTTGTCCCTGGATGACAAGCAAGTCTTCTTGAAAAAGAGCAATTGTATACTGCTGGATGTTTTTTTTTTTTTTTTCTTTCCAGCAAGGTAAAGGCATAATGTGCTAGTATGCATCGCCAACTAGCACATTACATGAAACTTACCTTAAAACAAAGCTGTTCCAGTGTTGCAATGTGAGCGCTGCAGAGTCTCCCATCTTCACCCATCTTGCTTCCGAGTTCACAGACTCCGCCTTTGTGACTGGCTGGAGCCGCAGTGACGTCACTACCGTGCAGGAGCCGCCATTCATGGATCAGGGTTCTGAAGGAATGGTACGGGTGGGTGGCTACATGTAATGTAACATTTAGGAGATATTTACACTATTTATAAGTAAGCCATATTATAGGCTTACTTATAGGTAAAAGTCAGTAAAGGAAGTTTACGCCCTCTATAAAAGCTACATTTGTTTCCGTGCATGAAAGCTTTGAATTGATGAAAGTGAAAGGGGCTAATCTGTGGAATACACAGGCATGTTATCTGTGGCAATCAGTCAAACTTTTGTTTTTATATTGTAACTTGTGTGTGTCCTACAATATGTTGCTGAAGGTGGCACCTGCTTTTTTTCTGTGCCAGTTTTCTGCCAATGCCAACAACATACACTATGTCCCATCCTGTCTAATTTGTATCACACTACCTGGGGAACCTGGGGAAGAATGTGTGCCCTTTACTGCTGTATGTAAATTGTTATAGCATAGATGATGCCTTGTAAAACCTCTGAATTTATGGCACAACGCGTTTTGTGTGCCCTTTTTTATAGTTTACTTTGCAGGGTAATGGTTACTGATTTTGTAAAGAAAATATATTTCCACGGCAATGTTTCTTCTCACTCTCCTCTAAGTGTTTTGTGTCTCTATTATGCACATTCTTTACAATCCATGTTACAACATAATGTAAAACTAAATGGTTGCTTAGCTCTTTCTGCACTTTACCAGGTTATAATTCACACACTTGTTTTCTTTCTTGCCTGAATTTTTACTGGAAGTATATAGGTTAGCTGCTATTTTATGGCAACAAGTTCAGAGGATAAATTAAAAAAAAAGAAAAAATAAATAAATAAATATATATATATATATATATATATATATATATATATATATATATATATATATATATATATATATATATATATATATATATATATATTCATATTTTTTTCCCTTTATATTCTCCCTGTGTTTGTACCACCATCAGGAGTGTTAGTTGTTTGTGCAATGATACATCCTTCATATTTCTTTTCTCTTTTGTTCCTTTAGCTCGGCAGTTGTAAAACTAGAGTACACAGAATGACAGTTCTGCATTAACATTTGTGTATGCTTTATAGAAATGTCACAAGATGTCACTCTTGTTCTTGCTGTTGGGGGAAGAAAAAAAGTTTTTCTCATCTCCTGTCAGGAACAATTTCTGTGTACTATGTTTTATATCTTTAGTTCATTCACTTAAGTAGTTCAGTGCCACAATGACACACATGTTGACCTTAGATCAGTCATTGTGTGATATTGCTTTCTTCCCCCTATATTGAAGAGCCACAGCCTGCCTTACTATTGCCGAACCATCTCTCCTCCAGAAATTGGAATTTAATAATTTTTTTAGAATTCACTTAAAAATAATTATTGGTGCATGTTCTCTTAGTATTGTATATTAAAATATAGAGTCTGAGCCCTGCTGCTCATAAATATACTTGCCTTCATAAAATTACCATTCATGGAACAGCAGCAGCTCATCTATTAGCTAAAAAAAAAAATCCTATATCCATATATAGTTCAAGGCTTGCAATCCAGCACTTCTTTATCTTTTATAAATCACATGTGCTGTGGTGATCTATGAAAAAAAGAATGTGGGAAATTTACTAAAACAGGAACAGATAGAATATGAAGCATTGTGCATAGTAGCCAATGAGCTTCTATTTTAAACTTATTTAGTTGAGCTTCGAAAATAAAAGCTATACACTGATTGGTTGCATGTGCAGCTGCTCCAGTTTACGTTTTCTCCAATCTTTGTAAACTCCCCTCCATATATTTTTCTTTATATTTGGTTAAGATGCAAAGTGGCAATAATTCAGGCCATACAAATGTTAACATTACACAAGGTTTTGATTCCAATCTTGTATCACAAGATAAATAAATACATAAATATTGGCATTATCTGTGGGCGTGAGGTAGTAGCTTGCCTAGAATTAAGAAAATAGAAACAATGTATTTATTTGTGACTTTATCTATTAAAGTGTTTGTGAAGTCTCTTTTTTTTTTCTTTAAATAACAAACATGTTATAGCAAAGGAAGACGAAGAGATCTGGAAGCCGCACACCGGTCTGATGATAAGTGCCTTTATTGATAAAAGGTTGGATCATGGAAGTGTACAAAACACTACAGCAGAAGTGTACAGAGATCAACTGACGCGTTTCACACTCATAACGAGTGCTTACTCATAGCTGCTATGAGTAAGCACTCGTTATGAGTGCGAAACGTGTCAGCTGATCCCTGTACACGTCTGCTGTAGTGTTTTGTACACTTCCATGATCCAACCTTTTATCATTAAAGGCACTTATCAGACCGGCGTGCGGCTTCCAGATCTCTTCGTCTTCCTTTGCTTCATCCTACATCAGCCAGCACCTGGGACTCTTTCTTTGAAGGATGTAAACCTGTCTTTCTACCCACTGAATTTGAACCTACCTGAGCGGTGGAACCCTTTCTGCTTAGTTTGCAATAAACATGTTATACTTACCTCCTCCGTGCAGTTGGTTTTGCACAGAGCAGTGTGGATCCTCCTCTTCTCTGGGCCCTCTTCGCTGCTCCTTGCCCCTCCCTCCTGTCAAGTGCCCCCAAAGCTTGCAACTTGCTATGGGGGCACCCAAGCCAAGTCACAGCTCTGTGTGTTCATTCAGATATGGAGCTCCGACCCAGCCACGCCCCCTTCTCCCCTGAATGGCTAACTGACTTTGATGGACAGCCGTGGGAGCCAATGGCGCCACTGGTGTGTCTCAACCAATCAGGAGGAGAGTCCCAGATGGCATAGACACTCATGGACATCACTGGTGAGAGATAAGTATTAGGGGACTGAGGGGGGCTGCTGCACACAGAAGATTTTTTTTTATCTTAATGCATTAAGATAAAAATCCTTCTGCCTTTACAACCTTTACAACTCTAACATTGCTAAATCAGCTTTTCATATAGATTAGGGCTTTTACTTTGATTCAAAGCGGTCATTTCCAACATCATCTTGGAAAATCTAGCATTGCAGTATATCTGTAAGACGCATTGGTTCTCTATGGGAAGCTTTGGTGGATAGGATTCCTGTTGTGTTCACAATAATTATAGTTGGTGAGAAGCCCCCTATGACTACAGGGAGGTTTCCCTTGCTCATGGGCGAGTTTGCTTTAAATATTCAGAATTAACTAAGTTCATTTTGACAGTTTGTGGTGCTCAGATACAATTAAGTCCCAATTCACTTTTTTCATTTGTTCTAGTTGCAACCTCATGAAATCTTAATGAGAAAATGTGACATCCTATTGTTTTTTTTATCAACATGGAAGGCTGCTTTATAAACCCACACTTGCTTATGCTAGGTTCACACCTCTGCACTTGTTATGTGTATGTTATGTGTATGTGTGCCCGGCCCGAAATGAATCCACAAGGTAGCTGCACTGTTTTCCCATAAGAGTTATTGGCACCCCCATGCCCCTGCTGAAGAGCAGTACATTTGCTCCGCTGGTCAAGAACTGGTGGGCATCTTTAGCCAATACTAAAGCAGCACTGCATGCTTGAATTAACCACTTGACCCTGGAAGATTTACCCCCCCCCCCCCTCATGACCAGACCATTTTTTGTGAATTTTTTGTGATACAGCACTACGTTATTTTAACTGACAATTGCGCGGACGTGCAACACTGTACCCAAATAACATTTTTTTGGAATTTTTTTCCCCACAAATAGAGCTTTCTTTTGGTGATCACCACTGCATTTTTTCTTTTTTTGCGCTATAAACTAAAAAAAAAAAAAAGTGTGTGTGTATATGTGTGTGTGTGTGTGTATATATATATATATATATATATATATATATATATATATATATATATATATATATATATATATATATATATATATATATATATATATATATATTATTATAGTATCTCACAAAAGTGAGTACACCCCTCACATTTTTGTATATATTTTATTATATCTTCAGTGACAACACTGAAGAAATGGCACTTTGCTACAATGTAAAGTAGTGAGTGTACAGCTTGTATAACAGTGTAAATTTGCTGTCCCCTCAAAATAACTCAACGCACAACCATTAATGTCTAAACCGCTGGCAACCAAAGGGGAGTACAACCCAAAGTGAAAATTTCCAAATTGGGCCCAATTAGCCATTTTCCCTCCCCGGTGTCATGTGATTACGTAGTGTTACAAGGTCTCAGGTGTGAACAGGGACATGTTTCTTGTGCAACATCTTCTAAAGATGATGCGCAAGAAAGCCGCAAACAGTTGGCTGAAGTTAAGCAGACTAAAGACAAGGAATATTGGAACCATGACCTGTGGTCTGATGACCAAGATAAACTTATTTGGTTCAGATGGTGTCAAGCATGTGTGGCGGCAACCAGATGAGGAGTACAAAGACAAGTGTGTCTTGCATACAGTCAAGCATGGTGGTAGGAGTGTCATGGTCTGGGGCTGCATGAGTGCTTCCGGCACTGGGGAGCTACAGTTCATTGAGGGAACCATGAATGGCAACATGTACTGTGACATATTGAAGCAGAGCATGATCCCCTCCCTTCGAAGACTGGGCCGCAGGGCAGTATTCCAAAATAATAACCACCCCAAACACCCCTCCAAGATGACCACTGCCTTGCTAAAGAAGCTGAGGGTAAAGGTGATGGACTGGCCAAGCATGTCTCCAGACCTTGCAGACCTAAACCCTATTGAGTATCTATGGGGCATCCTCAAATGGAAGGTGGAGAAGTGCAAGGTCTCCAACATCCACCAGCTCCGTGATGTTGTCATGGAGGAGTGGAAGAGGACTCCAGTGGCAACCTGTGAAGCTGGTGAACTCCATGTCCACACAAAATATTGACACTTTAGGCCCAATTTGGACATTTTCACTTAGGGGTGTACTCACTTTTGTTGCCTGCCTTTTAGACATTAATGGCTGTGTGTTGGGTTATTTTGAGGGGACAGCAAATTTACACTGTTCCGCAAGCTGTACACTCACTACTTTACATTGTAACAAAGTGTAATTTCTTCAGTGTTGTCACATGAAACGATATATTCAAATATTTACAAAAATTTGAAGGGTGTACTCACTTTTGTGAGATACTGTATATTTTTTACTTTCTGTTATAAAACATATCCAATAAAAAATGTAAATATCAAATTCCTTCATAAATTTAGGCCAAAAGGTATTCTGGTACATGTTTTTGGTAAAAAAAATTCCAATAAGCGTATATTGATTGGTTTACACAAACATTATATCTTCTACAAACCATGGGGTATATTTTTTGAAATGTTATTTATTTATACTAGTAACGGTGGTGATCAGCAACTTATAGCTGGACTGCGATATTGCGGCAGACAATTGGACATTAACTGACATTTTTGACACTTTGCTGGAACCAGTGACATTAATACAGTGATGAGTGCTAAAAATATGCACTGTCACTGTACTAATAATCTGGGGTTAAACATCTAGGGCGATCAAAGGGTTAACTCTGTACCTAGCCAGAGTTTTTGTGTACAATGTGTGGTGCTTTCACTTGGGCAAGAGATTGATTCTAGTCCCAGCTTTGTAAGAACACATGATCGATCACTTCCCTCATGTCAGAACATAGATATGCCTTATTTACATAGGCACATCTCAGTTCTCGCTGTCTTCCTGATGGTTGGCGGGCACAGGGGGACAATGCATGCCAGACACCCACAGATTAGCTTCTGCTGTGAATACATACACACATATCACAGCAGAAGCGGCCTGCCAGCTGCATGTGCATGCCCCCTGCAGGCGTAAGTCTGGAATCACACATTATATATATACATGATCTTGTAGCAGTAAAAGTGCTATAGGGCCATAAGAAAGTTGGTTAAAATGAGTCTGCAGATGACAGCATCAGACATGTGTTGTGCATAGCAGCTGGAACCACTTTTCTTATTTTAAAAAGCAGCTGGGGGAATACATGTAATGTTTTTTGAATGTTTTTTGCACAAACTGGAGTTGGTCATCAAAGCAGAACTAAACTGCATCTAAGCACCACAAACTGAAAATTGAATTCATTTGTATTATTCAGAGCAAATACGCCTATACATCTATGTCTCAATGCTTTATTTTGCATAAAAACACCCCCTAGCTTTTTTTTGTCTGTGGCCATCTTGAGTAAGGGCAGATGATTCATGTAGCATTTCCTTCCTGGAGTCCATCTGCTATTAGTTCAGGCATGCAGGCAGCAGGGTGTGCTTAGGTGAGAAATGGTCCATATTCCCATTGCACACATTCCTTAGGAATGCTCTAGGATACTACGTGCTGTAGCAACCACCAGCTGGAGACTGGATCATGAAAGCTACAATGAATCTATTTGCCAGCACCCCACAGATCTTCAGTTCAAACATTTTTTAATTTCAGCATGATCACATCACAAGCAAGAGCATGCAACATTTCGGAGTCATGCAGGACCCCTTTGTCAGGCATGCCTGACACTTGATAGATTGTGGGGATAGATCATGCCACTGCATAATGTAGTATAGTGATTGGGGATTGTATTCGCTATGCATTAAATATACATTCGGGAGCCGCACAGTGGTTTAGTGGTAAGCACTTCTGGGTTGCATGGGTTTCCTCCCATACTCCAAACACCAGCTGGTTTGTATCACACATGGGAGTAAGTCACATATGTGCAAGTCACAAGCAAGTCTCAAGTCTTAACCTTCAAGTCACAAGCATGTCCCAAGTTACTGTGGCGAAAAGCAAGCAAGTCAGGTCGAGTCCCTGCTAGAAGTCAAGCAAGTCATTTATTTTGGTCAAGTCACAAATTAAGTCAAAATACTGATCTACCCCATTTCCACCTTTAAATGAGTTAAAAGTCAGTTTTCAGGAAAGGTTTTGTTTTATTTTCAACATTAACAAAACTGCTTAGTGCTTTTTTCTTGGCATATTAAAGAAACACTTTGAATGCCCAAACAGCAGACAAGGAGCATAACACTCAGCAATTGAATGGCCAACAAGCCTGAAAAAATGTAGTCCTTGCTGAGGGGGAAAATAACTAAGCTCAAAGTTTGAACTTGACACAATGCCAACATCTGGACACTTGAATGGTGATGAGAATAGCCACTTAAAATGCATTACATTTGCAAAAAATTAAATTGGAAAGTACTTTCTCGCTCAGTTGTGAGCGATGGGGTCGCATTATCGCCCCACCATGGCTGAACACACGTTCAACAGGTGCGCTTGATGCAGGGACTGACATAACTCTTACCGCTACCCTGAACTGCTCCAGTGGCATTTGGCAAATGCTAATTGGCTCAGAGGCGGTGGTGGGCAGAGTGTGTGGGTAATATTTTCGGGGGGGGGGGTGGTGCCAAGTCATTGCAAGTCAAATAGCCCAAGTCAAAGTCAAGTCGCAAGTCATTAGTGACAAGTCAAAGTCAAGTCTAGTCATTTATTTAATTTTGTCAAGCAAGTCGCAAGTCCTCAAACAGGTGACTTAAGTCTGACTTAAGTCAAGTCATGTGACTCAAGTCCTCCACCTCTGGTTTGTATACTCCTTGAGATTGGGAGCTGGTGTGAATGCACAGTATGTAAAGTGCTGCTTTTTTGTGCTTTATAAATTCCCCCCAAAAAAAAAAACATTTATGGGAAGTAACTGTAACGCACAGTTAATGCAAAATGGACATTAACACCTTCCCGCCCTGCTGTCATTCTGCGTGGCTTTTTCATCCTGATTGGATGTCATATGATGTCTTGTCAGAAAGCACCGCTTGGGGGGCCACACAGCGCCATGATCTATCACTGCGATTTATCATGTGACCGGCATGCCCGACAAAGGGGTCCTGCATGATTCCGAATTGTTGCACTCTCGCTTGTGATGTGATCATGCTGAAATGAAAAAAAAAGTTTGAACTGAAGATCTGTGGTGTGCTGGCAAATACAACTGTATTGTACATAATATACTATACTTAACATTACCATTCTATGTACACTACTATATATTCACTGTAAGCTGCTCAACTGCATATACTCTTCTGTACTTTTACACGCCACATCTCTGCCACCATATATACTGTTATGTGCTCGTTTATTAAAATATAGGATGCAGTTTGGATATCTGTTCATGACTGATGCACAGGCTATGTGCCTAAGGCTGGGTTCACACTGGTCCAACGAACGCTCCGACATTGGGAGCTCATGTCGCATGACGTGTGAAATTTAATGTTTCCCTATGGGAGCCGTCCTAACTGGTCCGACACAAGTCGTTCCGACTTTAGAAATGCTCCCTGTACTACTTTGGTCCGACTTTGATCCTACTTCAGCCTATTGACTATCATTGAAGTTAGATCAAAGTCGGATCGCCGTCTCGCATGATCCGACTTCGGCATGCGACTTGTGCTCAGATGATCTTGAGGGGGAACTCCGCGCCAAATTTTAAATAAAAAACCGTCATGGGTTCCCCCTCCAAGAGCATACCAGGCCTTTAGGTCTGGTATGGACCTTGAGGGGAACCCCCTATGCTGAAAAAACGGCGTGGGGGTCCCCCCAAATCCATACCAGACCCTTATCCGAGCACGCAGCCCGGCCGGTCAGGAATGGGGGTGGGGACGAGCGAGTGCCCCCCCTCTCCTGTACCGTACCAGGCCGCATGCCCTCAACATGGGGGGGGTTGGTGCCTTGGGGGAGGGGGGCCCGCTGCGGGCCCCCCCACACCAAAGCACCTTGTCCCCATGTTGATGAGGACAAGGGCCTCTTCCCGACAACCCTGGCCATTGGTTGTCGGGGTCTGCGGGCGGGGGCCTTATCGGAATCCGGGAGCCCCCTTTAATAAGGGGGCCCCCACATCCTGGCCCCCCACCCTTTGTGAATGAGTATGGGGTACATCGTACCCCTACCCATTCACCTAGGGAAAAAAGTGTCAATAAAAAAACACACTACACAGGTTTTTCAAGTAATTTATTAGACAGCTCCGGGGTCTTCTTCCGACTTCGGGGTCTCTCCGGCGTCTCCTCCCGGTGTCCTGATCTTCTGCCGGCTCCTCCGCTATCTTCTACAGCTCTATTGCTAGCGGTGGCCCGGACTTCTGTCTTCTGCTTTCTGCGACGCTTCTGCTATGGCTTATATAGGCGGTGACCCCGCCCCCTTATGAGGTCACTGTCCCGGGGAATTCTGGGACTGTGACGTTTTAGGGGGCGTGGTCACCGGGTGATGTTGACCACGCCCCCTTATGACGGCACAGTATCGGCATGCCCCGGGACAGTGACCTCATAAGGGGGCGGGGTCACCACCTATATAAGCCATAGCAGAGCGCACAGAGAGCATTCCACCTGGAGAGAGCGTCGTGTCAACATTGGAAGAAAAGAAGAAGGCAGAAGTCCGGGCCACCGCTAGCAATAGAGCTGTAGAAGATAGCGGAGGAGCCGGCAGAAGATCAGGACACCGGGAGGAGACGCCGGAGAGACCCCCGAAGTTGGAAGAAGACCCGGAGCTGTCTAATAAATTACTTTAAAAACCTGTGTACTGTGTTTTGTTATTGACACTTTTTTTTCCCTAGGTGAATGGGTAGGGGTACGATGTCCCCCATACTCATTCACAAAGGGTGGGGGGCCGGGATCTGGGGGCCCCCTTGTTAAAGGGGGCTCCCGGATTCCGATAAGCCCCCCGCCTGCAGACCCCGACAACCAACGGCCAGGGTTGTCAGGAAGAGGCCCCTGTCCTCATCAACATGGGGACAAGGTGCTTTGGGGTGGGGAGGCCGCAGGGCCCCCCCCCCTGCTCCAAAGAACCTACCCCCCCATGTTGAGGGCATGCAGCCTGGTACGGTTCAGGAGGGGGGGCGCTCGCTCGTCCCCACCCCCTTTCCTGACCGGCCAGGCTGCATGCTCGGATAAGGGTCTGGTATGGACTATAGGGGGGACTCTCACGCCAATTTTTAAAAAAATGTTGGCGTTGGGGTTCCCCTTAAAATCCATAACAGACACAAGGGCCTGGCATTCATGAAGCGGGGACCTGATGACGATTTTTTTTTTAATTAAACAAAACACTCACCAAGCTTTGGACATGCGTGCATAATTAAAGAACTTGTCCTCATGTGCACGGAGGTCCTCATAAATGACCCAGAACTGTCCTCTTTGTTCTCGGTTTGCAATCACAGGATGGATCCAATATCTACGCCTCCTCTTCCTTCTCCTCCGTTCTTCCTCCTGTTGCACTTCCATTAACACTGCCACACCTGATGTTATGAAGGCTGACACTGCAGTTGCCAGAGAGGACATAATTGCTGACCACACGAACACACAGGAAAAGGAAGAGGAATTACAGCAGCAGGAAAAGGAATTTATGTCATACCAGGATAGTTTTGATTGGTCAAAGGACAAGTCATACTATCTGAAAAGTCGGATCAAAGTAGGATCCTGTTCATGAAAGTCGGATGGATGTAGGACCAATGTAGGATCAATATAGGATCAATGTAGGACTGATGTCGCAGGGCAAAGTAGGATGAAAGTCATACTACTGTTGTTTAGTATAGTGTGAACCCAGCCTTAGTATCTATTACACACCTGCAAGTCACATGGACACTTTCACACATGCCACAGTTTACACAACAATATATATATATATATTTTTTTTTTGCTTTAGCTTGTAAACTCCATTATCTGAATGTAACCAAACGGCTTTGAGTCTAAAATAACACAATGTTTTTTTCTATGATTTTGAGTCTATCTAACAAACTAATACAAATTGCTCATGGTCATTTTGTGAGGAAGCAAAACTGTAGAACCAATGTGTAAAAAAAAAATTAAACATAATGCTAAGTAGGATTACAGTGCATTGGTGCGTCATGCATTTCATTACAGAAACAGTGTTTCTGTAAGTCTTATATAAAATAGATGTAGACAAGATTGTTCAGATATTTAAATATACAATGGATTATGCATGTTAATTTTTATACTTAATTTAGCTACACCCATATGGGCCTTTGCATGCCTTTGCATGCCTGTCCTGATGTGACACAATCATACAATAGTGTTTGGTTAGATAACAAATGCTGGAAAGGTAAACCAGCTAACAATTTGTTTTTGTTGGGGACTCTACTAGTGAAAATGTTTGCACTTTTGTTCCTGGATGTACACACCTGCTTTATTGTAGAGCCTGGTTTTCACCTTTGTGTTTGTGTGGGCACGGCAGCCCATTCACTTGAATGGGCTGCCGTGTCTACATTTCCCACAGAAAAAGGCACGTGCACCTTTTGGCCTACAGGGAAATCACACGGTCCTTTTGCCCATGCAATTTCCCTGCAGCTTCTGCACCCGCAAACACACTGCAGCTGGACGCTGGTATGGGCATTGCTGCAATTCCCACACCCGCATAGATGTGAACTGAGCCTAAAGCCTAGTACACACTAGCAGTTTTCTTTTTATTGTTCAAGGAGCAGCTACAATATAATACCTATCCGATGTTGGTACAGTGTTCCCCACTGAGCTATTGTGTTCTGACAGGGAGAATGCCCCCCCCACCAGAACACATCGGTCAGCACTCGGATGCCGATCAGCAGACCTTTTTCGGTCATGCTTCTTTCACAGAAGCCGGACCAGCTGCAGTACACACCGGTCGATACCACCTGACCCGTGTTTACAGGGCTTTAGGGTTGCCCACTCTCCTTCCCTCTGGAAAAGTCAGGAATTATGGCAAGGAGATCTCAATGTTGGCGTATCAAACACATCTAAGAAGTCAGGGACCGATTACGACCATCATATTCCATCTCTACTAAAAATGTTTGCCTGGACTTACTTTTACCTCACGTCATAGCATTTAGTATTGTATTGCTTCTCTACATTGACATTAGTGTTCTTGTATTACCTTTAAAAAAAACTGTGAGCTTAAAGGAGTTGTAAAGGTTCATTTTTTTTTTTTTTTTACATTAAAATAGCAAACATATTATAGTTACCTGCTCTATGCAAGGGTTTTGCACAGAGCAGCTCTGATTGTAATCTTTTGGGTGCCCCGCCAGCACTCCTGGCTCCTCCCCTTCATCGGGTGCCCCCAAAGAAAAACACTTTCCATGTTGGCTCGCTCCCCAGTCCCGCTACTGTGTCCATTGACAAAGACGGATGGACTCGGCCCCGCCCCCATGTCACTGGATTTGATTCACAGCAACGGGAGGCAATGGCTACTGCTGCTATCAATCTGTCCATTGAGGAGAAAGACAGCGGCTGGAGCCATTGGGGTCATGCACATCGCTGGACTGGATCGGGCTCAGGTAAGAAAAGGGGGGGGGGGGGGGGTTTGCGGGAGCTGCAGCACACAAGGTTTTTTACAGAATGCATTAAGGTGAAAAACCATGAGACTTTACAATCACTTTAAAAGAGAAGTATGTTTTTGTTTTTTTTTGTTTTTCCCCATCATACTTACCTAGGTGGAGGCAGCATTGTCCCCCGCCGCCTCCGCACTGAGAACCAAACGATCGAACATCTCTCCGCGCCCCCCCCCTCCCGACACTCACTGGAGCGCTGAGCTGTGGAGGGGCGGGGAGCGGCTGTCTAAGGCTCTCAGTGTCTCGCTGAGAGGCTGAGACGGGTGTCAGTCCAGGCACCTGGCGGATCCTGACTTTATTGTCGGGATGATGCGGTGCCTGATTCCTGTGATGTCAGCAGAGAGCAGACTTCAACCCGCTCTCTGCTGAAAACAGGTCACAGAAGTGCAAAAGGAGTTGCACTCCTGTGACCCATAGGAGAAGCCCAGACAAACGAGCTCAGGCTGGACTTCTCTTTTAACTATTATATTTCCCCTTTATTGCCCATTCCCCCGGTAAACTCTTAACTAGTATTTTAGAATTTTAGATAACAATTTTTCTAGTTTTAATTGTCATCCCGACATTGTAAAAATGCTGTGCACGCTTTTGTTCTGCTCCATGACTAACACTTTTTTGTTTCTTTTATTACTTATTGTGCTGCACTTGGCTGCTTGCTTCTGTCTGCCTCCATCACAGCTGTAGAAGGTTAGTACATTTTTCAACCTTTCTTTCTGAGCCTAATATCTCATGCTGTATATTGCTGATTTTCTTTTATGCTACTAATATATTTAGAGTTTTTGCGTTGCCTTCAGTAATCAAATACTCTCTGTGGAAAGTTGCATTTGACCTATACAAACTTGATGTGGTAGTGTATGGTTGGTTTCTAATCATTTGTTAAAATACGTGCATTTTTAAAAAACATTCAAATTTTGTGAATTTCTTTGTGATTTTGTTTGTTTGACTTTATAGCACATAATTACAATCCTTGTAGTTATTTTTGTCAGAATATGTAAAACTTTTACTCTCTGAAGTATGAGCTGTAATACATTTAACTTCTGCAGCAGAACTTTATTTTGGCATGAAGAGAACTTTGTGCATAAAGTAAACGTTTGGTCTAGGGCAAGGGGTGGCAGTTTAAATAATTAAAAGTAAGCACATGTTTAAAGATCAGGAATGAGCATTTGTAAGAATTTAAATCTCCACTCGTTAGTAGTTTTAATTAATTAGCAGCAAGCTGGAGGGAGCACTGTAGCAATATATAAGTAAAAATTTCAGTGTACAATAAAATATTTTTTTATAAGCAGCTTCTAGAAGGGTTATCACTGGGCTTCTGTATGAGATATTTGAGATATTGTTGACTGTATTTTAAATGTTGTTCAGTGGGAGACAATTCATGCATTGGCATAGAGTGATAGTAACAGTGGTTGGACAGTAAAAAAATAAAAAAAAAGATCAACATCAGTAGAAGCAAAGTTGGATTAGTGTTCACACTGTCCAACCATGGCGTACAATCATGCGCTGCTTCCCCTTTGTCAACACTGGACCTGGAACTGTGCTGTTACCCCTGCTGATGAGTTGTTTTATCCAAATTGTTCTTATTAAAGTGGTTGTAAACCCTCACATATACCCAGTGCAGTGAACAGCCTCAGATGATACACACAGATGAAACAAATCTCCCTACATAAGTTTTACTTGTATATCTGCTGTCTTCAGCTTTCTACATTCTTTAGAAAGTGCACATTGTGAAAATGTTTCTTCCTGTTTCAGCAGTGGGAAGGGAGTCTGATCATACACTGTGTGTAAGCTGATTGGAGGAAAGGCACCTCCCCCCCATCCGCATAGGCAGATGAACAAAGAAACTTGCAGAGCTGTGCTGTGAATAGATAAGCTTTCTTCTTATCTGTTGTTAAAGAGGAGTTCCCATTTAAAAAAAAAAAAAAAATTAAAAGTCAGCAACTACAAATACTGCAGCTGCTGACTTTTAATAATCGGACACTTACCTGTCCCGCGGTCCAGCGATGCAGGGGGATAGAAAACCCGCTAGTCTCCCCCTCCGTTCGGCGGCACCGGCATTGCAACTGTGGGCGCCCGGCTGTGACTTCACAGCCGGGCACCCACTGTGCATGCGTGAGTGGCGCCGCGATTGGCCGCACAGTCATCTGGGACCTGTAATGTGTCCCAGATGATTGACAAGAGGAAGGGGGCAGAGCTGAGCCCTTCCTGCACTGAGGGGAAGTGATGTCACCAGCCCAGGCACTGAAGGAGGCAGACTATGAGGGACCCCCTAGCAACAGCCATTTAGAGGTGAGTAAAAAAAAAAAAAAATCCAATTTTTTTTTTTTTTTTAGGCACATTCATGCATTCATTTTTTTTGGGTGGAACACCACTTTAAGTTCCCTCTCTGACACAATTTTTTTAACTGCTTTTATCTCCTGTGTCAGAAAACTTCAGAAGTCAGAAAACTGTCAGAAGTTATCATGCTGATAACAGGAACTGAGCAGCAGAAAAACATGCAACTTAGGACTTTGTAGAGAGATACCTAAGCACTACAGATATGTGCCTAGGTCAAATTTCATGAATGGGGTTTACATCCACTTTAAGTTTTCTTTAAAAATGGCAAAGAAAAAAGGGTTACTTTGAAGTGACCATTAGATTTGTCATAAAGGGCAAATAAACAGGTTCACACTAATGTGAGTGCAGCGTTATGCGAGCTACATTTCACTGGAGTTGTACTTGACACAAGTAATGAAGTGAACTGCTGGCAGCTGAGTGTGAGTGGAAAAAAGTATATGCTAGTCAGAGAGAACACACTGAAAACTAAAGCAAACGTTATTTTGCCCTAAGTGGACAAAGTACAGACATTTTTTTTTTAAATGATACCCCTTCGTAATGTGCATGATAATGCACATTGATCTGATGCCATTTATTATGAATGCCACAACACACAGGACACACTGCTGTGCGCTCTAGTATGCTGATTTACAAAATAAAATGCATGCACCTTTTCTTTGTGCTAGGAGGCCTATTCCTAGTGCTCTAACTCAAACTGCTCTAATGCATTGCAAACGTGTGAACAGGTTCCGAGGGTTGTGTAGTGTGACTTCTCTAAGAACTTCCCCCTGATCCCAAACTTGACATGGCTGCAATAAATTTAACTGATGCCAAATCACAACCTGATTCAGCTGTCATGTGCCTCAAAGTACTATGTAAAAGAGTAGGGTGGGTTGTAACTTGAAGCAATCTAGGCATGTAGAGATTAAAGTGGTTCTAAAGGCAGGAGATTTTTGTCTGAATGCATTCTACGCATTAAGATAAAAAACCTTCAGTGTGCAGCAGCCTCCCTCAGCCTCCTAATACTTACCTGAGCCCCATCTCGATCCAGTGATGTTGCATAAAAGCCTTGGCTGTCTGGGACTCTCCCTCCTGATTGGCTGAGACACAACAGCCATTGTGCCCGCTGCTGTCAATCAAAGTCAGTGAGCCAAATTAGGAGAGAGCCGGCGGGGACGAGCTGCGGTTCAGTGTCTAAATGGACACACAGAGCAGTGGCTCTTATTGGTGCCCCCATAGCAAGCTGCTAGACAGGAGGGAGGGGCCAGGAGCTCCAGCGAGGGAACCAAGAAGTGGATGATCTGGGCTACTCTGTGCAAAACCACTGCACAGAGCAGGTAAGTGTGTTGTTTTTTGTTCAGTCTTTTAGTCGTGTCCGACTCTTCGTGACCTCATAGACAATAGCAGTGATGGCAAACCTTGGCACCCCAGATGTTTTGGAACTACATTTCCCATGATGCTTATGCACTCTGCAGCATAGTTGAGCATCATGGGAAATGTAGTTCCAAAACATCTGGGGTTCCAAGGTTCTCCATCGCTGGACTATAGCCTGCCAGGCATTTCTGTCCTCCACTGCCTCCCGGAGCTTGCTTAACTTCATGTTCATTGTTTCGATGATGCTATCTATCCATTTTGTTTTATGTCAACCTCCTTTTTCCTTCCATGTTTTCCAATGAGTCCTCTCTTCGCATTAGATGGCCAAAGTGTTTGAGTTTCAGCTTTAGGATCTGTCCTTCCAGTGAATATTCAGGGCTGATTTCCTTCAAGATTGACTGGTTTGCTTTTCTTGCCGTCCAAGGGACTTTCACGAGTCTTCTCCAACACCATAGTTCAAAAGTATCAAGTCAGAGCGGAGCGCCCAGAGTGCATTCCAGCCAGAGAGAGTGTCGTGTCAACATCAGAAGGGAAGAAGGCAGAAGGCAGCAGACCGGGCTCCTCCGCTATAGCAAAAGAGCGGCAAAAGAGCAGAAGATAGCGGAGGAGCCCGGCAGAAGACCCGGAGAGCGCAGAGAAGAACCGGAGAGACCCCCGCAGTCGGAAGAAGACCCCCGAAGTCGGAAGAGGACCAACGAAGCCGGAAGAAGACCCCCGAAGCTGTCTAATAAATTACTTTAAAAATCTGTGTAGTGTTTTTTTTTTTGACACTTTTTCCCTAGGTGAATGGGTAGGGGTACCATGTACCCCATACTCATTCACATAGGGTGGGGGGCCGGGATCTAGGGCCCCCCTTATTAAAGGGGGCTCCTGGATTCCGATAAGCTCTCCGCCCGCAGACCCCGACAACCAACGGCCAGGGTTGTCGGGAAGAGGCCCTTGTCCTCATCAACATGGGGCTCAGGAGGGGGGGGGGCGCTTGCCCGTCCCCACCCCCTTTTCTGACCGACCAGGCTGTGTGCTCGGATAAGGGTCTGGTATGGATTCTGGGGGGGACCTCACGCCGTTTTATCGGCGTAGGGGTTCCTCTAAAAATCCATACCAGACCGAAGGGCCTGGTATGCCCCTGGGGGGGAACCCACGCCATTTTTTAATTTAAAATTTGGCGTGGAGTTCCCCCTCAAGATTCATACCAAACAATGCGAGTCGGCACCCTGTCGGGTTGCCATGGAAATGGCAAACCGCAGTCAAAAGCGACCACAGCTAATCGCACTGTGCAAATGCAGCTGATCGCAGTGCCTGGAGTCTTGAACTCCACAGGAAAAAAAACATTCTTTTAACTGCGGCAGAATAGCCGTCCGTGTGAAAGGCCCCTTAGCCTACAGCTCTCTAGCTGAATTTAGCCACAAATGCCCAGAGGTGACCAGAAGAGAAAAATAGTATAAAGAAAAAAATATTACAGTGAATGGATTTTTAATATAGAATTTTTGAGAGCCCACTAACACCTTTGTGATCCAGTGCAGTGCTTTAACATGTATTACATTACAGGCTGCCTGTTAATTTAAATGTGGACCTGTGCCATTTTTGCCAGTGCAGAACAGCAGTTCATAATTGTGATAGGGTATTAATATTGTCACACAAAAAAAAAAAAAAATCATTACAAATCTGTAAAGACTCAGAGTCAGTGCCTGGTGTTATAGAATTTAATGAGCGTATATTTATGCCCACAACTCTTTTCTTTCTGCAGTCCACGTAGTTAACAACAATATGCAGGAGGTCTAACTGCACATTCTGCCATGTCCTCTTCACCAGAGACATTTCAGATTTGCTATTGCTACCCCAAAAGATTGCACAGTTTGCTTCTTAGACTTAGTCTACCAGAAGACAAAACATTTTGAAACTGCAGAATTCATTTACATTTTTAGATAAAGCCGCAGGTCTCTGGAAAGAAAATTGCTTGATACCCCCATCAATACATTCAGTGTTGATGGGGGAATCCCTACTGGGGAGCCATTGTGCTCTCCCAGTGGGGGGGGGGGGGGCAAGGGGGGGCCATACCTGCTGGGAGAACACAGTGATTGCTGCTACTGGCTATAATAGCCGCAAGCAATAATCACATGTAAAATCCGACAGGCTGGTTGTAATGTATATCTCTTGGGTATACCCAACACATCATCACCCCGCCTAATGGGAAATTACGTTTTAGTTATATTTGACTAGGATGATCAGCAGTAGATCAGCCTGCAATACCCTTCTTAATATGAGTTGTATATCTGTAACAAAATGCTGTTAAAGCGGTAGTAATGGCATTAAAAACAAAAAAGACTGCATACTATGAACGACTTACCTTAGAACAAAGCCCTCCAGCGGCACACTGTCACCATTGCAGAGGCTTCCATCTTCACCCGGTCTTCCTTCTGAGGTCGGGGACTCTGGCTGTCTGACTGGACAAGCCATGATAGCATCACTTCCATGCGTGCGGGATTCTCGGCTGTGGCACACAGCTCTGAAGGAACGACATGGGAATGCCGTTCCTTCAGAGCGCATGCGCCGGTGACATCACCAGCTGCTGCTCACTAGGATATCTCCTAAACGGTGCGCGTTTAGGAGATATTCATTTTAATTACAGGTAAGCTTTATTACAAGCTTACCTGTAGGTCAAAATTAAAAAAAAAAAAAAAAGTTTACTAGCACTTTAAGCGTTCCAAACTTTCCAAATGATGCAGTAGCATGTGTTTTTATATAGTTTGTCTAATAAATTATTATAACTGAAAATCATGTCAATTAATAAAAAAATGCCAAGACTGCACAAACACAGAAGTTGAAAAGTGGAGTTCCCAAGGTGAACTAATTTTTTTTGCCATAATTTTTCTGAAATGTGTGTGTTTGGCCTTTTAAAAGTCGCCCACTAAAGTCAAGTGCAGCATTCATTTTATTAGTGAAGTATTCCCTGGAGGATGAAATTGGACTGAATGCAATGAGTAGATGATCATGGCTTTCAATAATTGCCCCCACTACCCCCCCCCCCCCCCAAAAAAAAAAAAAAAAAAAGCAAACAAAACAATTATTGGTGGTTTTAGCAATAGCTGCAACACAGCAAAGCCGCCTCCTCTGCACCTGCTATAGTGGTCTGCCTTTCTCTCATGCAAGAAACCACAACCCACAAGACAAATAAGCCAACGTACCTTGTTGGCTCACTGACCTTTTCTCCCTTTCCCAGCCTTGAGTCCCAAGATGGTGCCGGCTCAGACCTCTGTAGTGCAGATCCCCCTATAGACATGGAAGCCTCCTCTATGTCAGAGTCACTGCCTAGGGACAGGGCAAAATGTTCAGCACCGTCTGCTTCTGTATCTCTAAGTCACAGAGCTCTTGTAAGCAAAAAGCATCTCAATTCTGACAGCACAGATAATAATGAGGGGGGAAAACACTAGCGAGCACATGCTTCTCTCTCTCCAAAGGAACCTGTTGAGAGACATTCATAAATCGGTCTCCCATGTTCAAGCCCAAGTGGATGATGTTGGTGACCATACTGACTGAATAGAGCGTTAGGTTAGTGAATTTTCGGCTTCTTACAGTGAGCTTGTGGATGCCCCCCATAATCAGTGGAAAGGCAACGTATCACTGCTAGGTTAGCTGACCTGGAGAATTGTTCCCATAGGAACAACATTGAAATTAGAGGCATCCCAGAGTCCGTTTGTGGCTGCTGATCTGACGACATATATGCAACAGTTCTTTAAGGTCTTGGTCCAAACATCCTTTCAAGATTGTATGATCCACTGAGCTCATATCATCTTTAAGCTGTCACACACTCCAGCGGCTGCCCCATGTGAGGTGCTAGCCCATATGCATTTCTTTCATGACAAAGAAGATATTGTGGAAGCAGCCAACAAGGTATCCCTTTTTCAGAAGCCGTATGCACAACTTGCAATATATGCAGCCATCTCTACTGTCACTGAAAAGGAAGGAATTTGTTCCTACTCCAAAATTCTTCTTTAGAGGTCTATGCTTTGGAAAGAAGCCCCATCCTAAAAGTGTGATGTCCTATGTGTGCAAGAGACACACTTTTCCAAGCTTTAAAGTTCCCAAATGTCAAAATTTTAAATTCCCTCACGTTTTATTTGCTAATGCAGGCTTTAAGCATAAAGGGATGGTGATCATAATAAGGGACACAGTTGCCTTCCAATTTCATAATTTGAAATTAGAACTAGTATACTTTTGCCTTGGAAACTCTACTACTCTTTTCAACCCACTGTTCAAGAATGTGTGATCCTACTCTACTAAGGAATGCACATATACCTTTATTAGTTGTCTTTTTTATTAAACTCTCAGCCCATGAGAAGAGAAAGCACATGGGACAAGACTCAGCTACTTTCCCAAATTTGAATACTCACATCTTGAAGTAAATTTAAGTTTGACCCCCTTCTCCTTTACGCTACAAAACCAACTTCAAGCTCACTTTCCACAATTTTCTGAGATTGTTTGTTAAAAGGTTTGCATCTCAATTTCTACTGTGTAACAAATCTGGGGCACTCCTTGCAAAGCAATTTAACTGCAGAGTGACCAAATCCAAAATCCCCTGTCAGTACTTCATTAATATTACTATTATATACACATAAGCACTTGGGAAGTGTTGGCTTCCCCAATTCTCAGGCTTACTATCAGGCCACACTGTTGGACCAACTTCGCTACTGGTTCTCTTGCCAGGGGGACAATTTGTGGTCAGAAATGAAACGTGAGGTCACCAAATGACTCTGATGACGTCTTCTTGTTTATATCATATACCCATTGCCCCAGAATATCCAACTATACAAGGTGTTGAGCTTATGTGTCTACAAAAGATTTGTAGCATTTGTTTATGAATCTGGTCTGGGGACTTGTGTAAAGGTAGAGCTGCAAATGCCTAAAGACTACCTCTGGTGAGAAGGCTCTGTATCCATTCAGGAGTCAAAGTGGATAGGCGCACAGCATCTAAACATTGTTGTATAACTTCTAATGTAGGAGGGGGAGAAGCTGGAGAGTCATACAGGTGTCCTCATAGAAATCAACATTTAAACCTGTGGCTTATTTTTCTGCTGTTTGACCACACAGTTTGTATAGTGGTCTATTGTGACCTAATACCACACTACCATTTAACTCTGTAGGAGTTTGAGTTACCCTTGTTAGTAATGTCTCACATACATGAGTTGGTGACCTTATCCTATAAAGAGACAGTCCTTATGTTGCACAAGAACAAGGTTGTCCCGAGGCCTACAGCCTTTTTTTCTCCCTAAGCTGATTTCTTTCTTCTACCTCAGCCAGGACATTGTCCTCCTTTTCATACGTCCTGCTTTAAAAAATGGCAAAAGACTTTTTCTTGACCATCTTGACATGGTATGGACTGTGAGAGTTTACCTCTCAGCTATAGCCTCTTTTTGAGATAGGATTCCTCCTTTTTCCACAGGGGACATCCTGATTCTTGCTGAACCATTGCAAGGTGTATTAAACAATCATCATTCAAACCAATAGTCTAAAGTATAAGGTCCTCCCCTTACTTGTTAAAGTGGTCATATACCCCTGAAATTTAAACTGAACAAAACATAAACTTGCCTCAATCTATAGCATCCCCCACCCCCCTTCCCCAGCACACAGTATGTGACTGCCTCAGCTATGCCTGTTTCTCTGTGCGGGTAAGAAGAGAGGGGGGGGTGTGTCTTTTGCCTTCCCTCAGGTCTCAGATTACACTCAATTCTTTTCTCTGCAGTGTGTGACATCAGATCCCTGCTCCCTATCACCTAAAAGCTGAGAAATACCCTTTGATCTGTGTACTATAGAAGGCTGTAGAGAAGAGAGGGCTACAAATAAACAGGTACAACCTATGTAAGATGATTTAATTCTTCACCGTGTGTAATCTGAGGCTAGCCACTTCAGTGGGCTTATGTAAGAATTTAAGGTACATACTACCAGATCTGTTAGTGCTTCATAGGCTTTTCAGCAGCATTCATATATTTTAGATTTACAGGCTGCCCTTGGTTCTTCTGTTCACAAGTTTGTTATGTTTTCTAAGGTGGATGATGCTCAGGGCTCATTTGATGCCAGTTTTGGGCATAAAGTGCTACAAGTTGGGTTCCGTTGAGGCTCTTCTTGACCTGTTTGTTTTGTGTGCCTTTTGGCATTGTTTGCTGTATTGCCCACTCCTCGGTGGAACTGCTTTTGGATGTCCCATTGCTATAACTAAGATCCTGTGTCTTATACTGTGTAATTAGGGACATATTATTTCTTCCCCCTTCCACATTTCATTGTTGCACCCCCATCCACTGCTCACTCAGAAACCAAAGCTCTCACCTCTGCAATCCCCATCTTTTGCTTCTGCGCTCCCGTTCCGCCAACAACTATATTACCTCTGCACAAATCCCCACTCCTCCAAAGCAGCATCATTGCTCATATTTGGGGTTGTGTATGGCAATGACATTAGCATCACCCCACATGTATAAGCACACAATAGTTATGTAACCAGCCAACATATCCCTGATAGCAAGCAATTGTGCTGCAAGTTTGAAAATGACTTGCTAAGCTATTGCTAGACTTGACCAGGCTTCACAAGTTTGTTGCCCAATTGCAGCAAGTCCGCATTGCATGTCTCCAGATAAGGTTTCTGCAAGTCTTTTGCAAGTTCTGGTTGTTATATTGTGCAACAGTCATCTCAACACAGGGGTCATTGTGGGTGAATTTTCATGCTAGACTTGCAGAGCTCTTGCTGTAGACTCGTGTATAATAGCCAGGCAGTCTTACCAAGATGAATTGCAACTCAAGAGTTAGGTGTACGCTGGAATCTCAGGATAGATTTTCATTTGGGTGATATTAAATAGCACAACACTACTTCCCCTCAGTGTATTTAAAGAGAATCCTCAGTCTGTAGAAGGAAAATTAAATTAACCGCTACAAATACTGTAGCTGCTGGCTTTTTTATAATAGGACACTCACCGTTCCAGGGATCCAGCGTTATCTTCACCTGGGCCGGTCCATACAGGTGAGGGGAGGGGAATTCCAATGGAATCGCCTAAGCGACCACAGAAGAAGTGGGGGCCGGTACCTGCCCAAACTTGGTACCCGCTCCATCCCCTAAACAAATAAACCTCCAATACTGTCAAAAGAGGGGGATTTTTAAAAGCGGAATTTCCCATTAATGGTGAATGTTCACTTTAATATCACAAAATATCACATACCTTCAATTCATAAGCAGTTTGAAATTTGATTGTTTCACATCTGTCCTTTATACAATCTAAACATTTACAAATGAGTGATGCATATTGCACAAACATACTGCGGTTAAAAGCCTGTATTGTGCTAATCTATTTAAAAAGGTGCTACTGTGCTTATAACTCAGATTATCATTTGACATGCCCTCCAATCTCTGTTTTATCACATAATGTGCCTCCAGTTGTTGTCTCAACCAATTATTTATTATATACCTGTCATAAAGTGAACTTAATGTCAAGGAAACAAACTTTGTAACTCTATGACAAAGGTTAACCTTGAGCAGTTGGAATTGAGTTGACAAGGGGTATGGCGCTCCCTATGGGGTAATGTATGGGAGGGGTGGTTTGTTGTATTCTCAGGTGGTTTCCCCCAATATAATCCTAGTAGAGGTACCTAGTACCCGCAGGGAAACTTAGTTACCATAAATATATATGTCTGTAACTGCACACATATATATATATACGTACACCCATATATACCAGCAGAGATAAATGGTTGTTATGGACAAGGAGCTGTCTTCAGTGGTGGTTCAATCAGAACCCTATATTAAGGGGTGTGAGCTAAGACCCCTACAGCTGTGATAGGTCTGCACCATATACCACCACAAAGTGAGATAACTATACCGTATACGTGTAGGACATATGTATACTCTACTAGTGCAAAATAATCCAAACCATAAATATAAATAAACTCTGCTTAAACAGTGCGCAATAAATATATATAAAGGTATGTTACCAAAAAATTACATATTATAATCAAAGTTGGTGCAAAAAAACATATTATAATCAAAGTTAGTGCAAAAAAAACCCAGTTAACAGTTTTTCGGTGATTATAGTCCTTAAAGTGAAATAACTTGTTCAGACCCAGTGTTCCAAGCAATTTCCTGACTTGAGTGCTCTCGGATAATTCCTGTGACTTTTGTGCTCCCCCTTATGGGTCCCCACTCACCAGATCCAACAGCCCCAGAAGGGGCAACCAGCATAGGGTATCTCAATCACGGTCTCCTCTCCACAACAGTCATGTAGGGCATTCGGGATGATTTCCATGCTGTTGGTTTTCCCAATGGATTCCCGGATCCACCAACCCCAGACGGGGCAGATTGCATGGGGTATTGCGGTCACAATCTCCTCTCCCCCACCGTCCTACCGAACATCCAGGTAGTTTCCTTACTATTGGGTTCAGTGTTCACAATGGCTCCCTCATAGAAAGAAAAAATAGGAGGCTCCCATGGTGTAGTAAGTATAAGAACTTTTATTCAAAAAACTCCATCAGCATACAACAGAGTAAAATTAAAAACAAGGATAAGCTAAGTAGAATAAAATAAAAGTCAGCAGTTTGCTAACTCAGGGTACAGATATGTGCCTGAGAACAGGCCCGTAGCGATAAGATGCGTGCCGCTGGTTGGAGCTGTTTGCGCTCCACCTGCGTTCCAGACAGGGTCCGTACCCGGAAGTGACGTAGCGTGCGTGGCGCCGTCGTACGCGTTTTGTCATTGACGTCTTCAGCGACGTCGCTGAAGACGTCAATGACGAAACGCGTACGACGGCGCCATGCACGCTACGTCACTTCCAGTTACACTTGCAGTTACAGACATATATATTTATGGTAACTAAGTTTTCCTGCGGGTACTAGGTACCTCTACTAGGATTATATTGGGGGAAACCACCTGAGAATACAACAAACCACTCCTCCCATACATTACCCCATAGGGAGCGCCATACCCCCTGTCAACTCAATTCCAATCAGCAGAGAATCCTTAGGGAAGCTCTTTTAAGGGGGGCAGCATACCTAAATCATTGTTCTCTTTATATTTAATTTAACCTTGAGCAGTTATTCCTCTTAAATTTCCTTCTGTATAAGAATTTGAATGAGTAAACGTAATGTGGTGTGTTCACATTATAAATAGATGAATAAATCATCTCAAATGTATATTTATTAAGATCACTTTACAAAGATAAGAAAATATACTTCAGTCGCTTTAATGTGTATTTTATCTATAAGTGCATCTCCTAGTTCATTCTCTCAAGTAATGGACCTCATCCACATGGCTGCTACTTGGAGACAGATTTAGAGACCGCTTTAGAGCATGCCCTAATTACATCTGAAAGAGGAAGTAAACCCTGGTGGGTTTTTCTTCCTTCCTTCTTTCCTGCAAAGTAAAGGCATAATGTGCTCGTATGCAAACAAAGCATGCGCACGGGAGCCGCCGGTCACGGCACACTCGCCCAAAGAAATTGGCTGCCGTTCCTTCAGAATACATGCGCCGATTACTTAATCGGCACAGTAAATATCTCCTGAACGGCACATGTTTTAGGAGATATTTACAGTACCCATAAGTAATCCTTATTTTAGGTTTACCTATAGGTACAACTTCACAATGGAGGTTTACAACCTCTTGAATGTATATTTATGATCACTGTGAAGTTGCGGCATAATAACCAGTGCAAAAGCCTTTTGCCCAATGCGAGCCAATCTGATTCAAATGAATGGTGAACATACTTTTAAAGATTTAAAGACTTTTTGTCTGACTATAACATCATGACTTGGCATCTTTCATATCCAGTTGGTGAACCATATCAGGACTCTTTAATGATAATACTTTGCTCTCTTTTACGAAAATAAATACATTGTAATAGATGCAATAAACTTAAAGTATATTGACTGGGTATTGACTTGACCCTAAAGGAAATGAAGACTGTAGCTTATCAGTTTTCTTGTGACATCATCACACACGGAGGTCTCTGTGCGCATTCACACTCTCATCGTACTCCACTAGGCTCCATTGTTGGTATGGGTGGCACTACACTTTAGCAGCAGACTACTGCAGCTCTCGAGATGAACAGATCATTACCTTCTATACATCCAGGGGAGTGATTGGTGGTCCTGATATTCTGGGTGGTTGCTGCTGGGCGGATTGCTGAGCTCTGGTGAGCTACGTTTGACTGGCTGTAATGCTTGGATCCTATGAGGCCCAAGGCAATTTTCTATTTATTGCTCATAACAGCCGCAATACCTGAGTACCGCTTGCAGGACTATTGCCGAGTCCCTATAATTACTGGCTGTACAGTTGCCAAGAGATTTCCCCCTCCATTTTTGCATCAGCCTACAGATGTATGGTGGAGTAGATATACACCTATGGATTTTTAATTTCAATAATTCTTTATTAATTATGACATAAAAAGACAAATAAAATCACATTACTGATACAGTAACAGCAGAGATGTGTAGTTATAGCATGTTCGTATTGTCGCACTCTACAGAAGGATTATAGTTCCGTTACCGATCAACTTATAAACGCAAAACCATTTGGATTTGTGATAGCTATCTACTGTTCCAGCAGACATTAAGGCAAATAATATAACAGATCTATATATGAGAGTTAAAATACAGGCATAGGGCTTGTGCGTTGATTAAATCTCTGTGTATACAAATATAGAACTAACTAATTTAACTATTCATCACATTCAGCGAGAGTGGAGGAAAACAGTAAAATACGTAGATTGTACCTCTAGAATCAATATGTTGTAACTTTAGTGGGTAGCAGAGTAAGGGTACCACTTTCCGGTGGAGCTCTCATACCAATCTGTCCATGGCTTCCATCGCAAGTTGGCTCTATGAAGCTGGCCCTGCATGGCAGCAAACATTATCTCATATACGGCGTGAGTGTGAGTAGTCGTTATTACTTCATGTATGGTAGGAGTCATGTGATCTTTTGAATGGCGAGTTAGTACTAGTCTTGCACTCAAGAAAATATGAGTGGCTACGGTTCTTGTTTCTACAGGGAGTGACTCAATGGATAACAATAAAAGAGCTAGACCTGGAGCTAAAGGTATTTTGATCTTTAGAATTTGTGTGAGAAGCTGGAATACTTCTTTCCAATAATTAGTTAAGGATGGACATGACCATAAAATGTGATATAGCGTTCCCACCTCGCCACATTTCCTCCAACATAAGGCAGAGGAGTGTGGTGTGAATTTAGCAATCTTGTGTGGAGTTAGATACCCTGTTTCCCCGAAAATAAGACCTATCGTGATTGTCAGTGATGGCTGCAATATAAGCCCTACCCCCCAAATAAGCCCTAGTTAAAGTCCTTGTAGGTCTTATTTTCAGGGTAGGGCTTATTTTTGTGGAAAAAGGGTAGGGCTTATTTGGGGGGTAGGGCTTATATTGCAGCCATCACTGCCAATCATGCTAGGTTTTATTTTAGGGGAAACTGGGTACCATCTGAGTGATATTTTTTGGGTTAGTTCCCATAAGTTTACACTTTTAGTAGCCATATATGATATTCTGAAAGCTTTTTGCCATTGGTCAGGGGTATAAGCCATCCCTAGTTCTCTTTCCCAGGCAGACATTGCACTCGTTTAATAAACATGTCTTTGTTATTCAGCATCTTGTAGAACATGGATATGCCTTTAATTTTAGTATTAGAACTAGTGTTGAATTGAGATATGTTCCAGGGTAGAGATATGTCTATTAGTGTATTTAAGCTTAGGAAGTGGTAATTTGCATGTAAGTATAGTATTCACGGGTAGTGAGATTATACTCTATTTGAAGGGATCTAAAGGTCTTTGGAGCAAGTCCTATCATTAGATCCCGAACTTCATTTATACCTTTGGTGACCCATCTTCCTATGTTTAGGTTTGGAATAACAGCAGTTAAACTCTGTATTGGTAGAGGCAATGTGTTGAAAAGGGAAAGATATAAGTGCATCCCAAGCTCGTAGGGATGCGAACACTGTGGGAGATAATGAACTGTGTTGTATATTGCAGCATCTGCTTGTGAGCAGAAGGTGGTATAGACTGTGGTCATGGAACTGAGAGCTTTCTAGTTCTGTCCATCCATTAATCTTTGATGAGGGGAACTATGCCTTAAGTTGAACTAATATAGTGGCTGTGTAGTAGTCTTTTAGGTCAACCATTCCCACACCCCCTACTCTTCTGGTCGTAACCAGTCTGGAGAAGGCACACCTCGCTTTCTTACCTTTCCACAAGTATCTATTGATTACTGATTGGGCATTGGTAAAAAAAGAAGTTAGGTACTGGAATCGGGAGGGTTCTGAATAGGTAAATTAACTGTGGCAAGATAATCATTTTAAACGCCGCTAGTCTGCCTGACCAAGAGAGTTCTGTTTTTGCAAGATCTTCGAGTTTATTTTATTTAGTTTATCTAGGAATGGGAAGTAGTTTATCTTATATAGATCGTCTGTTAAGGGAGTAAGAGTAATGCCAAGGTATTTAATTCCTTTACTTTCCCACGAGTATGGAAACTTTTTGGTCAACTTCTTTTGTATAGCAGGAGGCACATTCAAACCCATTATATAGGACTTGGATTCATTCACCTTATAATAAGATAACTGGCTAAATATTTTTAATGTATGGTGTACCGAAGCCAGGGATTTTTCCACTTCTGTGAGCATTAAGATGACATCATCGGCAAATAGACTGATTATGTGGGAAGAATTTGGCGACTTAATCCCTGATATGTGGGGATGGTTACGAATGTGGCAGGACAAGGGCTCCATCAGTAAGTTAAATATTAATGGCGAAAGTGGGCAGCCCTGATGGGGCCATGATAGCAAAAAAATGGGGCCTGTGAAACCAAAAGCTGCCAGAACCTTAGTTAGATATCCCCAATGTATACAGTCGAACGCCTTCTCTGCATCCAAGGCCAGGAGCAGAGAAGGCGTTCCCAACTTGTTTGCATTATGGATGATATTAATTAGTCGCCTAGTGGCATCTGAAGTCTGGCGTCCCTTAGTGAACCCAGATTGATCAGGGTGAATGAGATTAGGAAGAACATCTGCTAACCGATGTGCAATGAGCTTTGCATACAATTTCAAATCGGTATTAAGGAGGGAAATAGGTCAGAAATTTTGCGGGGTGGATGGTTCTTTCCCTGGCTTGGGTATTGTTATTATCAGTGCTTTGAGCATCTCTGAAGGGAAAGAGGAAGAGGCAACAGCATCATTAAATAAGCCAACCAAGTGGGGAGATAGGATCTGCTTGAACGTTTTGTAATATTCCCCCACAAATCCGTCTGGTCCAGGGGACTTATTTGGTGGGAGTGATTCAACTGCTACGTTATTTCTTCAGAACTGAAGGGTAAATTTAGCTGGTGAAGCTGGTTTGTTGTCAGTTGAGGAAGGGACAATTTAACTAGGAAGCCCGCAATGAGCTCCTGGTCGGGCTGGTAAGTAAGGGGGTCATTCTCTAAGTTGTAGAGGGTACTATAAAATTCACTGAAGGCATCCGCAATGTCTCTGGGATGACAATGTTTGATATTAGTGGTAGGGTGGATTATATGAGGAGTCCTAGCTTTGCATCTGAAGCCACATAGGCGATTTGCCAGGATCTTTCCGGCTTTATTGCCATTGGCATAGTAATTCATTTTTAGACTTCTGGTAGACTTCTCAAAGTCCTCCATAAGACACATTCTGAGATCATATCTAATTTGTGCTAGTTTGTGTGAAAAGGAGGATGGAGGGATTCTGTTTGTTTTGAATTTCTAGAACCCGGATGCCTTTAGTAAGCTCCTTTATGCGCCTTTGCCTCTGCCTCCTTACCCCTGCTCCCAATTTTATAAAAATACCGCGCATGAACGCTTTATGGGGTCGTTCCACATTGTAAAATAATAACAGTTTATCTGAGTGCCCGTGTGCAGCAAGTTGCTGCTCAAAGGTAATTAAGGGGTATAAGTCCGTGGTTAGAGGCTTCATCTCTTTTCTCGGGACTTGGGTTTCCATGGCGCATCCCCCAGAATCAAGCGTGTTTCTTAGAATTTTTTGCAGTAACCATTCTCCATTCCGAGTCTACTGGTGGAGGTTTTGTCGGTTGATTGGAGTTATTGTCCAAGTCTGGGACAATTTTCCACTCCTTGAGCAAGGATAGGCCTTTATCCAGAGATGTAACAATATGCGTGTTCCCATCTTTGGTGATACTAATGTTGGTCGGGTACCCCCACCTGTAGGGTATCTGATGGTTTCTGAGAGCTCTGGTGATGGTCACTAGGCTTCTTCTTTTTTTAAGGTATACTGCGACAGATCCGCTTAAAATTGCAGGTGCTTTTATTTGGTGCAATGTGTTCTTTTGTACGCATGGCAGCCATGAGCTGCTCTTTAGCATGGAAAAAGTGTAATCTCAAGATCACATCTCTTGGGATTTGATCGGAAAGGTATGAGGGCTTGGGGAGGCCATAAATCCTGTCAATAGTGATATCCAGCGCAGTCAGGTCAGGAAGGAGCTCAGTGAAAAGGGTAGTGGCTCTTAATTCTCACTGTTGGACAGTTTCAGGAATGCCTCTGATTTTCATGTTGTTCATCCTGCTCCTGTCCTCCATGTCCGCCATTTTCGCTCTAATACCCTCCATCTCGTCCTCATTCTCCTCTTGTGTGTCCACTAAATCATTAATAGTGGATGCAAATAACCCCATTTTACATTCGATGTGATCCACTCTAGCCTCTACTTCCTGTATGTCAGTGTGGAACTTCTGCATACACTTCACCATGTCTGTATAGTACTGCGCAAGGACAGCAGCATGTCTTTAAGTAATGTATCTAAGACAGGCTGGTTTGTTGTGGGGAATTTCTCTATTCTCACCGGCAGTTCTCTGGTGTCCACCTCTGACTCACCCTCTGGCCCCATTACTGGGCTGCATCCAGGATCATCCAGCCTGAATCTAGCCTTAGCTGGGCTGGCTGATTGTGGTGTGTTAGGGCAGGATTGTGGGCTCCTGGCAGAGCTTTTAGTTGTGCTGCGGGATGTGGATGAGGACGGAGGGGAGCGAGCATCGTGTGCTGTGGTTGAGGAGGTTCCGGCGCCATCTTGCTTACCTCCTCCCTGCCGGTACGGATAGAACTCCGTCATTTTCTGAGGTTTCCTGTTGTCCTTGCGTTTCCTGGTCATGGTTCTTTGACTGTAGGTGCAGTCCGTCGCCAGGCTAGGGTGTTTGGATGTCGCCTGGTTGCCGCTCCGTGCCGCTGCGGGTCCCGGTGTTGAGAAGCTCCGCTCTCAAGCAGCCATCACTGTCCGCTGCTAGCCACGCCCCCCACACCTATGGATTTTTAATTACAAGCTGGACACCCCATGTTGTGTTCAGCTTGCTGCTTTTTTATCCAATATTTACATCTACAACCCCTGGCAAAAAGTATGGTTGTATGGTTCATTCAATTGCTTAATTGTGTAGAAGAAATAATCGCAGACATGCCTCACAACTATTTTCATTTAACATTCCAACCTTCTGGCTTTAGGAAACACTTAAAAAAAAAAAGAAAAGAAAGAAAACTGTAGTCAATTGCAACTGTTTTTGCAGATCAACAAAGGAAAAAAAAATATGTAATCACTCAATCTTGAGGAAAATATTATGGAATCACTGTGTACTTTGTAGTTCTTAAACACACCTCTGCATCAGATTACATCTGCTAATTAGTCTGCAGTTAAAAAAAGAGTGCTTGCACACCTTGGTGAGCTGTTGCAGCAGCCTGATTGACAAAAATAATGGCTCCAACAGGAGAGATTTCAAGAAGGTAAATCATCACGGAATGTTGCAAAATATGTTGGTTGTTCTCAGTCAGCTTTGTCTAAAATCTGGACCAAGTACAAATCAAATGGGAAGGTTGTTAAAAGGAAGCATACTGGTAGACATCAACGTGTCAAGATATAAAGCTTAAAGAGGAAGTAAACTTCCTCTGCAGACTTTTACCTATAGGCATACTGTATAGGCATTCCAGTGCATGCAGCCAGTGACATCACTGGCGCATGCGCTCTGAAGGAACAGACCACGTGTGCCGTTCCTTCTGAGCCCGTGCTGTGAACGGCAGCTCTGTTGCCAATCACAGCGCCAGAGCCCAAGAGAAGCTCCAGAAAACATTTTCTTGCTAATTTTTTTTTTTTTTTTTTTTTTTTTAAAGTGGATGTAATCCCGATTTCATATCTTGGAGCACTATAAAGGACACAGACCACCCTCCTTCCCTACTTTTTCATCATTTAATTTGCATTGCTTGCTGCAAAACTGGAGTGGTGTTGGGTTATTATGAAGGTGCCCCATCTTAATGTTTTGCACACTGGCACTTATAGTATACAAAACACAATTGTTAGAGAATTCAGACTTCACAATCACATTGCAGGTATAGAAAGTCTTCACCAAAATGGTTTTACAGGGATTGCTAGAATGCTTTGTTACGCATAGTGTCCATATCCAAGAAGTAGCACCCAGCTTGAAAAGTGAGTCTGTATCTACTTATAACCTCTAAAGGACAAGTTCTTATAAACTTGATTCTTTAAAGACACGATGTGTTGAAAATAATAACAAACTTAAAGCGGGAGTCCTGCGGCGACCAATTTTTTTTTTTTTTGGTCATTGAGACACTTTGCTAACCCCAAAATAATACTCACAGTCTGGGTGTAAAATTTCCACCTCTGTCTGTTTTCGTACTGAAGAATAACTTACAAAATGTGATGCTGGCTGTTTCCATCTTGCTTGTGGGCATGTGAAGCCCACAAGCATTGATTTCCTGGATGTGGTGAATGCTGTTCATTCACAGCTTGTTCACACGCATGATCATTGTTTCCGCACTGAATCTTGGGAAGCCTGACACTAAGCTCCCAGGAGACAGTGCGGCGCTGGGAAAAGGGAATAAACACGCCTACTCCCATGGGAGGAGAGACAGGAAGTGCCAAAATAAAGTACAATATAAAGGGAATTACAGCGATAAAAAAAAAATTGTGCGCCATTTGAACATTATGAAATTAACTGAAGGGGGTAAGATTAAGTTAAAAATTTGAGTGAAAAAAAAAAGAAAAAAAAAATCTTTTACGCTGAATTCTTCTTTGTACATTTTGATACATCTGCTTCACAAAAACTGTAATACAGTATGCCATTGTATGTAGCATTATGTATTGCTTCAAAGTATACATGTCACAGGAAAGGCAAGCCCACTCCCAGTGTCCATGGTGTCATTGCTTTGTCCTATTACTTCCCTTTTCTCATACTAAGTTTAACTGCTTGCCACCCGCCCACCGTCAAATGGAGGTAATCGGGAGAGTGTGTGGCGTGGAGAGCCGATCAGCGGCATCTCCGCGCAGGGGGATATCTAGGAATGTAATCAGGGCACTGATCATCAAGTGCAACAAGTGCCACCAATCAGTGCCATTAGCGATGCCAGTCAGTGCCCATCACTGTCGATCAGTGCCACCCATCAGTACCACCTATCAGTGCCGCCTATCAGTGCCCATAAGTGCGGCATATTAGTGCCTCCTCATCAGTACCACCTAATCGGTGCCCATAAGTGCCACCTAATTGGTGCCCATAACTGCCGCCACATCAGTGCCCATAAGTGCCACCTCATCAATGGCCACCAGTTCAGCCTATCAGTGCCCATTATTGCCGCCTCATCAGCGCACATCAGTGAAGGCGAAAAATTACTTAGTTACAAAATTTACTGACAGAAAAAAAGTAAAATAAAAAAACTTTTTTTTCCCAAATTTTTGGCCTTTTTTTTGTTGTAAAAAATAAAAAAACCCAGCAATGATTAAATACCACCAAAAGAAAGTTCTATTTGTGTGAAGAAAATGCTCAAAAAAAATTGTTTGGTTACAGTAAAACACTAACACATAATTGTTATTCAAAGTGCGACAACGCTGAAAGCTGAAAAAATGGTTTGGGCGGGAAGGGGGTGTAAGTGCCCTGTAGGCAAGTGGTTAAAGAATATATTACCCCAACATTTCATATTCCTGATATGTGTCTGTTGTACTGTGTACTTGTATTAAAGAAAAAAATATATATATGCATATCCATGTCCTGTTCTCTTTGGATGAATTATTTTGTGTGAAATACCTGGTGATCCTGCTTCCATATTTCATACTGACCATGCTAGGCATGGAAGCACATCCATCCAGGTGTCTTTTTTTGCTGTGCTTGGGAAAACATTCTGCCTATGCTCCAACAATCAGATTTGTGCTGACTTACCTCCTTGTAGAGCCATTCAACAGATTATGTGATCACTTATTTAAAAAAAAAAATAAATAAATAAAAAAAAGTGCTACATGCTCTTTTAAAAAAATGAAATAAATAAATAACAGATTTACACTTACCTGCTCTGTGCACTTCCGTTGCACAGATCGGCCCTGAATTTCCTCTAATCTGGTCTCTCGCTAGCGCTCCTGGCTCTTCCCCCTCTGCTGCTTTCTATGGGGGTTAATTCATGCGGGCTCCCTTCTAAGCCTCGCTGTGTGCATCTAGTGACACTGACCGTGGGGCTTGGCCTTGCTCCCCACCCAATCTTTACTGAATTTGATTGACAGAAGCAGGAGCCAATGACTCCCGCTACCTCATTAAAGCCCAAGAGACTAGGAAATGAGGGGAGAGAAGAGCCACAGACGTGTATCGTGCTGGATCGAATGAGGGCTCAGGTGAGTAAAAGGGGAGGTGAGGGGAGATAGAAATGCCTAAACATGTTTTGCCTGAATGCAAAGAATAAGGTAAAAAAAAAAAAAAAAAGTTTAGGCTTTACAACCACTTTAAACTGAATGTGTTGTTTTACAAGGTAAAGGTTCACTTTACTTTATACTTTAGGTGTTCTTGTGTTTGCCGTTTAGTAAATACTAAGTAGCACAGTGAGTTTTTAAACTGGGTATTTAGAAGGTGCAATCACACTGTATTTGGTATAGCTTGTAACAATTATCAACGGGACTCTTAGTGCCGGTTCACACTGGGGCGGCTTAAAAGTCGCCCAACTCTGAAGCCACCCAGTACAGCGCAACTTCAGCGCAGCTTGCAAACATCTTCTGTAATATAAGTCAATGCAAGCCGCTCTGAAGGTGCCCCCAAAAGGTACAGGAACCTTTTTCTAAGTCGGAGCTACTTGAGTTGCTCCGATTAGAATGATTCCATTATACTGCATGGAGCGCGACTTGTCAGGCGGCTAAGCCTCAGTGTGAACCGAGCCTAAAGCAATTTCCTTTTTTTTGTCTACAAAAGATAGGGTTGCCTTCTCAGCAAAATAGTATTGTTGCAATCTTGATGAGCACTGGGAGTTTTTACAGACTGATTTTCTTATTTGATCTACTTGTATGTAGCCAGCCAATCTGTTTGTCATTTTATAATAATACTTAATACTTAATCTCAAACTTGAAGATGTTGATGATGTTATAGAATTGTAAGTGAATTATTGGTGCTTCTATTTTGTGTTAAGGTTTTTATTGGAGTCTATTAGCACAATGGAGAGCCAGTACACATATTAGCATTCCTAAACCACATCAGGCGTGTTCCAGCTGATATCAGCTTATACAGTATGCTAGCATTCAAAGCAATAAGCAAGTAATGGGACAGTGCTGAAGATGGCAGTTTAACCTCTTGCCGACCGGCTCACGCCGATATATGTCGGCAGACTGGCATAGTTGGGCAAAACTCCGTATGGGTACATCTTCCCCGTTTAAGAGCTGCCAGAAGGCGCAAGGGACCCGATGCGTGTGGCCGGCGGGCGGGATTGTGTGCATGAGAGCCAGCATGGGGATTTGTATGTGTAAACACAATCCCCTGTTCTGACAGGGGAGAGGAGACACATAGTTTGTTCCTACTAAGTAGGAACGATGATATGTCTCCTCCCCCAGTCAGTGCCATCCCCCACAATTAGAACAAATCTATGGAACACACATTTAACCCCTTGATCGCCCCTTAGTGTTAACCCCTTCCCTACCAGTGACATTTACACAGTAATCATTGCATATTTATAGCACTGTTCGCTGTATAAATGTCAATGGTCCCAAAAATGTGTCAAAAGTGTCCGATCTGTCCTTCACAATACTGTTAAAAATCGCAGATCACTGCCATTACTAGTAAAAAAAAAATAATAAAAATGCCATAAATCTTTCCAATAGTTTGTAAACGCTATAACTTTTGCACAAACCAATCAATATATGCTTATTGCAATTTTTTTTTACCAAAAATATGTAGAAGAATATATATTGGCCTAAACTGATGAAGAAATTAGTTTTTTTAAAAACATGTTTGGGGATGAAACATTGTTTTTTTGTTTTTTTTCAAAATTGACACACTTTTTTTGTTTATAGCACAAAAAATAAAAAACGTAGAGGTGATCAAATAACACCAAAAGAAAGCTCTATTTGTGGGAAAAAAAGGACACACATTTTGTTTGGGTACAGCAGTGCATGACCGCACAATTTTTAGTTAAATCAACGCAGTGCCAAATTGTTAAGTGGTCTGGTCAGGAAGGGGGTAAAATCTTTCGGGGCTGAAGTGGTTTAGGATTATTTCATACAGAAATGACTGCATCATGTCTTCTACTAGATTGTATTGCTAAATTGATGGTTAAAACTTTTCCCGATTGGGCTGCCCATAGCCACAAAAGAAAAGTCTAACCTGATCCAATATTCCAGTGTTTGGACAAATTAGTTATTAATTTTTCTGCATCATATAACTTTTTTATTTTACTTGTTCAAAAGCTTTATTATGTATTGCTGCTATACTCTTGTACATACCTTATTAATAACTATGCTTGTTACTGCATTTGTGTTTGCTTTCTCTTTATTAAAAGAATTACAACCACAGCCTTCAAATAAAGAGAGCAGTAAGTGTCTGTGTCATGAGCAGTGTGTTAGTTCTGCTGTTCCTCTTCAGTATTAGTTGCCTGCTTCTACACGTAACTACATTGCTTTTAGTCCATAGCTGGATATTGGTCACATAAATTCTGAGGTGTGCTTTCCGTTCCTTTATAGCTGCAGTAGCATTAGCTCATTTGACTTGCAATTTTAGCACATCCCATAAAGTACCGTAGGATGCTTGCACACAGATTCTGAATTATTAAAAAATAAAAGTAGATGTGTGGTAGATAAAAAAAGAAAGTGTCTGTTTTGAAGCACCCATTGTACAATGTTACTGAATATATTGCAACATTCATATGTGTCTGAAAGAGGCAATTAGTTACAGAGTTTGTGATGCTGGAAGTTGACCAGCTATTCTGTTATTGAACAGCCATGATTACGGAAAATAGAACATAGAAACATAGTGTTTTTACAGGACATGATTACATATGATAGGTTATAGAGACTGTACAAGTAGAACTCCAGACATGCAACTAAATACCTAGCTGAAATGGGAAACCTGAGCCTACTAGTGTAGCAAATAATTAATAATAAGCAGCTAACACACCAAATTCGATAAATAGCAAAAAGTAACACGAAAACAGAAAGTGTAGCACTATGAAATAGTGGGCTGTAAGCACAAATGGCACCAGAAAACCTTAAACAGTGAATGGGAATAAAAATGCTATTAACATTCATAGAAAGTGAAAATGTTGATGACAACACAAATAATAATAAAAAAGCTCAATCTGTATATAACACACATAGGAAGTGACAATATTGTTGATAACACAGGCAGTAGTACAAAAAGCTCAGTGTATAAATAGTCCCAGTCAATATATATAGAGTTATCAAACTCAACAAGGAGCTCCAATGTGGAAAAACGTGTCTCTATATATAGTCCCAGTTTATATATTTAGAATTAACATACTCAGCAGCAAGAAACCCCAATGTGGGAAAACATATCTATCCATATATTAAGATATGTGACTGTGAGTAAACCACCACCGTGAGAAGGGGAGGCTTACCGGAATATTTGAACACGCCAGAACGTATGTTCTGCGTGTCAAACAGGCTTGAATTGTGGTAAATAAACTCTGGAGCTGTCAATTTCCTAGACCGGAGATTCTCTGTTCGCTAGCCAATAGGAACACATGTGAAGTAACCTCTCATGTAGACCAATGCTCAGAAATCCATGTAGAATGATGAAGGAGAAAACAAAAGGGGACCACATAGTGTAATTCCGTAAAAAAAAGTAAAATGTTTAATAAAATTAAAAACACTCACTTGGTTGTAGGTAAAAAAGCGCTTGTACAGAATCAATAAGCAGCAGTGGAGATCTTCCGATGCGTTTCATCTCCAAGGACATCGTCTGGGGTGTCTCTCCACTGCTGCACTCCACAAATTTATAAGCAATGTGACCCCCATCATGAAAATCAAGTCCACAAGCGTTTGCAGCGTGTTGTCACGAATACTTCTGGTTTCCTAAGATGGCGTCCCGGCGTGCGTTCCATAGCACGTTATGGGCAATATGGAGGTGCCTTTCAAGCTTCATCTCGTCTGCCAATCAGAAGGGAGCGATAGCTAAAAATGGGGAGGGGCCGACTCAACATGGACACCCCCTCTTCAATATGCAATGCAGGAAAGTGCGCATGTGGTGACATCACACACCCGGACAAATCAACGTGTAAATGAAGGGGGGACGGTCTGAAGACAGGCACGTCAGTGTGCGGTCCACGTCCCCGGCTGGCGTGTATTCTACGTCATACGTCCCACATCATAGAGTCACGCAACTGCACAAATTTTACATCATGCGCAGTGTTCCCTCACCACTGTCAGCGTGATGAGGTTAAGCACATAAACGTGTTAAACAATATGTACGTGGCACGGCAAGTATGCATATCGCAAAAACGGAAACAGGAAATTGTGAAATTGGCTTTATGGCAGTAAGGGGGACACACGGTCTTAACATGTATAACACATAATGACACATAAATTATAAATGGCCAACTAGACATACCAGAGACACCATCTCTGTAACAACTTTATGGAAGTGTAAATAATGACTATACTAAATTAATCAAAAAATTGTTTTTATAACGAGTAAGAGAAAGATGGCCACTCATGGAATGGACATTCATGTGGGGTCATGTATACACATGATACAACAATGTTACAAACAACATTAGAGGCAAGAAAGAGAGAGAGAGATGAAGAAAAGATCAATATGACCATTTCAAATATAATGTCAAGCTTTGCTAACGAAGGAATTAATATCCCAGTCTATATTCATACCAAAGGGCGAATAAGAACGCAGCTCATAAATCCAGTAGGTCTCGAGTTGTTGTGAGACCCCCCCTGGTTTTGGCCCCTCCCCTCCAAGGGGCAATATACCGGTCAATCGCCAAAAAAAGTGGTTCCCTTGGGGTTATGGTCATGGTGTGACCTATAATGTCTGGGTACAGTGTGTTTTGTGCCACCACTTTTAATTAAAGCAATGTGTTCCGCAACTCTCACCGAAGGTGTATTTCTACAGGAAGCAATACAGAAATAGGAGTTCTTTTCCTAAGACTTAAAAATGTTATGACCTCAGAGTTACATTTACAATGGGACATAGCATTTTTAGAACAATATATTTCTGATCGCATGGTTATTAGAAGTCTGAGGTGGGATGTACAACCGCAACAGGGTGATTCAGATATTGACTCTTGAAATACTTCAATGAGGCCGGAATCACTTTCCTCAGTGTTCTTATTACTAAGAAAAACAACAGGTTAACATCATTAGACAGGGAGATCAACTCAGAAATACATTTTTGTCACTTAAAACCTCTCCCGAATATAATTTGCTCTCCTCTAATCTTCAGAGTTTCTTAGAGAAAGAGGATAGAGACCAAAAGAACAAGTAACGGAAAAAATACACTAGGGATGTTGGTGATTACAAAAATGGAACTGTTTTTGGCTGGCAAAAACTTTTTGTTGCCAACCCAACCACAGACACTAACTCTCTTGCCCCCGTCATCTCTAGCATCTGCACCACCCATATCTAATACTTCCGATATGAGAGTTCCGCCTCCTGTCGATTCTGCCAATATGGACAGCAGAGACTCGCGTGGGGGCAATGCATTTTTACAACCTAGAGTACGTCATTACAGTCCTCACACAACTACTACTCCTAGGAGGGGACGAAGCCATACTAGGGATAAAAGAGGCGGTAGAGGTCAACAGGGTGCCAACCCTTACAAAACATACCATTCCAATTCTGATTACCCCCGAGATTATCATAATCATTATAGAGAGGCTTCTCCTGTTAGACATAGAGAATATTCCAATTCATACCATTCTAACCCCCGTCACTATGTGCAACCATCTGTGGCTACTTACAGTACGTTCTCCCCTCTCAGGAATACACATGAATACTCTTTGGACCAAAGAGATATTCACGACCAATCACCTTATAGATATAACCAAACCAATTCCAACACACATGGTCAGGTTTTTCACGTGGACCCGTTTACATGTGCAATGGGTCCAAACCCAAGAGAGGTACAAGAGGGGGGAGGAGAATTCAGAGGAGAAAAAAGAAAGCGGACTTGATGGGACAAGGTGTATTTAATTTGAGTTCCAAAACATTCACCAAAGACGAAATGTCGGTTTTGGACAAAGATCTTAAATTTGCCCCATCTAAACAATTGGACAAATTTAATACCTTCATTGATATACACAAGTATATACGTAAACTTCATATACAACGTTATCTTATTTCCAACCCATATAGGAGTGGCGGCAACGCTACTACCTCTGGGACGGTACATTCAGGATTGACAAATCCATCATTGTTTAATCCACCTGTTCCTGTGGCTCCGGCCATCAATATCTTTAAGGACCCGCTACTTAAAAATTTAGCTGATTTACCTGTCAAACGTACTTGCCACAAGCCAGTATCCAATATTGGCCTAAAGTCTCTGTGTCAACAGAAGGACTTAGTAATACGTCCGGCTGATAAGGGAGGCGGCATAGTCGTTTTGGACAAAGCGGACTATGAACAGGAAATGCATGGGATCCTTAATGAACCCAATACGTATAAAGTATTACCTAATTATCCCACCTACACATATAAAAAATAACTTTTGAAGATTGTTTTAAAGGGTATTGACAACAGGGTTTTGATCAAGAAAGAGAGATAATTTTTATTTCCTTTAGCCCCCAGAATATCAACTATTTATTATCTACCCAAAATTCACAAAGATTCCTTCCACCTCCCAGGCCGACCTATCGTGAGTGGCATCAATTCTTTCACATCACGTATAGGTCAGTATATATATTTTTACTTACAGCCCCTTCTGATACAAATGCCATCTTGCCTCAAAGATACTGGTGCCACGATCAGACTATTGGAGAGCTTAGATATACAGGGGGACTACATTATGGCTACAGCGGATATGGCCTCCCTCTATACATGTATACCACACGAGAGGGGTATTGAAGCAGTTAAGTATTTTTTAGACAAAGAACCATCCCTTGCTTCCTTTCAGTGCAAATTTATTATGGAGTTGCTGCAATTTGCCACTACACATAACTATTTTTGGTTTACCCACAATTTTACCTCCAACTTCGTGGTGTGGTCATGGGGGCTAAATTTGCCCCAAGTCTTGCCAATTTATTCATGGCCAAGTGGGAGGAGGCTGTCGTCTATGCTCTGGGAAATCCGTCTTTGGTCCTGTGGGCACGTTACATAGACGACATCCTCCACCTATGGAATGGCACTGCAGATTCATTAAGTCATTTTTTGATTTACTTAATAGTAATGATAGGGGTATTTCCCTGACATATAATTCCAGTACCGATCTGATCAACTTTCTAGATCTTCAAATTCGAATTATCAATAGACAGTTTGAGTTTCAAACCTTTTTCAAATTAACAGACAGAAATGGTTTCATCCCCATAGACAGCTGCCACCATCCGTCGTGGCTCCGGTCTGTTCCACGTAGCCAGTTTCTGCGGTTATGTAGACATTGTACTAGCATATAATTTTTTAAAGTACAAGCTGACATATTTGAAATCCGGCTATTGGACAAAGGATACAACCCTGCGGATGTTGACCAGGTGATTTCACGCACTATGGAAGTAGATAGAGAATCTCTACTGGCCATTAGGCCTAAACAGGATTCTGACAATAGTTTCAGGTGGGCCATGATGACCTCTTTCTCCACCCAATACCGTCAGATTAAAGCCATCTTTGCCAGGCATTGGAGCATTCTAAAAAAATGACCTTATCCGTAGTCCATCCTTGCCAGACCAAGCCAAAGTTGTTTTTAGAGGGGCACCTTTGTTACAAAGCAAAATGGCTCCCAACATTATCAATCCGCCAGTACGGCCATCGTTGTTCCATGAACTAACTGGCTTTTTTCCGTGCAGAAAGTGCACAGCATGTCAACACAACCCAGGAGTTGGACGCAGGATCGTCAACTTTAGATCTGTCACCAATAAACAATACCCCATCAAACATTTTTGTACTTGTGCAACCCATTACATAGTATATCTAATCACCTGCTCTTGCGGGATGCAATATGTGGGTTGCACCATCCGCGCGTTTTCGGTGAGAGTTGCAGAACACATTGCTTTAATTAAAAGTGGTGACACGAAACACACCGTACCCAGACATTATAGGTCACACCATGACCGTAACCCCAAGGGAACCACTTTTTTGGTGATTGACCAGTATATTGCCCCTTGGAGGGGAGGGGCCAAAACCGGGGGGTCTCACAACTCGAGACCTACTGGATTTATGAGCTGCGTTCTTATTCGCCCTATGGTATGAATATAGACTGGGATATTAATTCCTTCATTAGCAAAGCTTGACATTATATTTGAAATGGTCATATTGATCTTTTCTTCATCTCTCTCTCTTATGCCGCGTACACACGAGCGGACTTTATGGCAGACTTTGCCCGGCGGACTTTTCGACGGACTTTATGACGGACTTTCTGAATGAACGGACTTGCCTACACACAATCAACCAAAGTTCGTCGAATTCGTACGTGATGACGTACGACCGGACTAAAACAAGGAAGTTCATAGCCAGTAGCCAATAGCGCCCTAGCGTGCCTTTTTGTCCGTCGAACTAGCATACAGACGAGTGGACTTTTCGACTGGACTCGAGTCCGTCGGATAGATTTGAAACATGTTTCAAATCTAAGTCCGTCCAACTTTTGAGAAAAAAGTCCGCTGGAGCCCACACACGATCAAATTGTCCGACAAAATCCTGTCCGCCGAGCAAAGTCTGCAGTAAAGTCCACTCGTGTGTACGCGGCATAACTTGCCTCTAATGTTGTTTGTAACATTGTTGTATCATATGTGTACATGACCCCACATGAATGTCCATTCCATGAGTGGCCAGCTACAATCTTTCTCTTACTCGTTATAAAAACAATTTTTTGATTAATTTAGTATAGTCATTATTTACACTTCCATAAAGTTGTTACAGAGATGGTGTCTGTTATGTCTAGTTGGCCATTTATAATAATCATTATTTTTGTCATTTGAACTGACACAATGAGATACATTTTCGTGTTCATATTGGAATTTTCGGTGTATATATATATATATATATATATATATATATATATATATATATATATATATATAGTTGTTAACATAATAATCACAAGAGGAGATAGGGGTTGACATTTTATGTGTCATCCTTCTTTCCCCTCCTCTTTTTTCTGTATTATTTATGTATGTAGTTTTTAAATGTATAACTCATTTATACATGTTGAGACCGTGTGTCCCCCTTACTGCCATGATGCCAATTTCACCATTTCCTGTTTCCGGTTTTGCGGTATGCACACTTGCCGTGCCACGTACGTGTTGTTTAACACGTTTATGTGCTTAACCTCATCACGTTGACAGTGGTGAGGGAACACTGCGCATGATGTAAAATTTGCGCAGTTGCGTGAGTGTATGATGCAGGACATATGACGTGGTACGCACGCCAGCCGGGGACGTGGACCGCACGCTGACGTGCTTGTCTTCAGACCGTCCCCCCTTCATTTACACGCACGCCCGTTGATTTGTCTGGGTGTGTGATGTCACCACATGCGCACTTACGTTCCTGCATTGCATATTTACGAGGGGGTGTCCATGTTGAGTCGGCCCCTCCCCATTTTTAGCTATCGCTCCCTTCTGATTGGCAGACAAGATGAAGCTTGAAACGCACCTCCATTTTGGCCATAACGTGCTATGGAAAGCACGCCAGGTCGCCATCTTAGGAAACCGGAAGTTTTCGTGACAACACGCTGCAAACGCTTGTGGACTTGATTTTCATGATGGGGGTCACATTGCTTATAAATTTGTGTAGTGCAGCAGTGGAGAGACACCCCAGACGATGTCCTTGGAGACAAAACGCTTCGGGAAGGTCTCCAATGCTGCTCATTGATTCTGTACAAGCGCTTTTTTACCTACAACCATGTGAGTGTTCCTAATTTTATTAAACATTTTTCTTTTATTTTCGGAATTACACTATGTGGTCCCCTTTTGTTTTCTCCCTAACCATTCTACATATATCTGTGGATTTCTGAGCATCAGTCTACATGAGGGGTTACTTTCCATGCGTTCCTATTGGCTTGTGAACAGAGAATCTCCGGTCTAGGAAATTGACAGCTCCAGGGTTTATTTACCACAATACAAGCCTGTTTGACACGCAGAACATACGTTCTGGCGTGTTCAAACATTCCGGTAAGCCTCCCCTTCCTCACAATCACATATCTTAATATATGGATAGATATGTTTTCCCACATTGGGGTTTCTTGCTGCTATGTTAATTCTAAATATATAAACTGGGACTATATATAGAGACGTTTTTCCACATTGGAGTTCCTTGTTGTGGAGTTCAATAACTATATATATATAGACTGGGACTATTTATACACTGAGCTTTTTGCACTACTGCCTGTGTTATCAACAATATTATAAATGAAAAGTGCGCTGCGCCTAGAGGTGTACCTGAATAACTGCAATCCTGAGTGTAAATCACAAATAATAATAGTAATATAACGTGCAAATCACAGAGAGTTTAAAACTAAAATCACTTGCTGAAATCACTTGCTGTATGAATCCTATAACCATGTACACCAAAGTGTCTAGTACAATAAATCACAAAGTGCAATGTGCATATAAAGCGTACCTATATCTTACAATATAACCATGATACGGTAAATTTAAAATCATCAGTGATTAAACATATAAAGAAAAAAATCTCTGATAGGGTGTACATACTGAAAAAGCGTTATACATATAACACATATAAATCCACTGTGATTAAAGTGAAAGTGAAAAAGTAATAAAAAAATACCGTATTTATCGGTGTATAACACGCACCGGCGTATAACACGCACCCCAATTTAGGAGGGAATTTTAAGGAAAAAAAAATTTTTAGGAGGGAAGTTGAAGGGAAAAAAAACTTACATTTAAATGCCCATTATTGCAGCCTTCTCAGTGCAGCCATGTCAGTGCAGCCATGTCAGTGCAGCCTTGTTAGTGCAGCCATGTCATTGCAGGCTTCCCCAGTGCAGCCTTGTTAGTGCAGCCTTGTCAGTGCAGCCATGTCAGTGCAGCCATGTCAGTGCAGCCTTCCCCAGTGCAGCCTTCCCCAGTGCAGCCTTTCCCAGTGCAGCCTTTCCCAGTGCAGCCTTTCCCAGTGCAGCCTTCCCCAGTGCAGCCTTTCCCAGTGCAGCCTTTCCCAGTGCAGCCTTTCCCAGTGCAGCCTTCGCTTCGATCCCCTGTCCTGAGCTTTAAAATCTATTTTGGGAATCAGCTGTACCAATTACTGAGCCCAGGGGTGGCTCCAAAAGCGTGCATTGACACAATTAAAAACTGTGTCACACGCTCCAAGGTGAGCGCAATCACATTGGGGGTCACCAAGGCACTTCACAGCATGTTTTTTGGGCACGTTTGATTCAGTACTGGAACTTTTTCTTTGAACCATCACTAATATATTGATTTTTGCTGGAACTTTGTCACTTAACATTGTTGGATTGGAAGATTTTTTTCACGATTGTGATTTCAACACCACAATTAGGACGATTACAGTTTCTATTTTTTTACACGTGTGATTGATTTACTTTATATGTGTTTTTTACTATTTTTTATTAATACCGTATTTATCGGCGTATAACACGCACTTTTTTCCCCTTAAAATCAGGGGAAAGTCGCAGGTGCGTGTTATACGCCGATCCCCGCCGATCCCGAGCTGTCACAATTTTAAAATCGCCGACCGCGATTTGAAAATGGCGCCGCCGGCGCCGAAATACACCGAGCCGCTCCTCGGCTCTTTCCGGCGGCTCTCGTTTACTTTCGGCTCCACTCGTAGTCCCGAGCGGAGCTATCCGAACCTACTCGGCTAGGTTCGGATAGCTCCGCTCGGGACTACGAGTGGAGCCGAAAGTGAACGAGAGCCGCCGGAAAGAGCCGAGGACCGGCTCGGTGTATTTTGGCGCCGGCGGCGCCATTTTCAAATCGCGGTCGGCGATTTTAAAATTGTGACAGCTCGGGATCGGCGGGGATCGGCGTATAACACGCACCTGCGACTTTCCCCTGATTTTAAGGGGAAAAAAGTGCGTGTTATACGCCGATAAATACGGTATTAATAAAAAATAGTAAAAAACACATATAAAGTAAATCAATCACACGTGTAGAAAAATAGAAACTGTAATCGTCCTAATTGTGGTGTTGAAATCACAATCGTGAAAAAAATCTTCCAATCCAACAATGTGAAGTGACAAAGTTCCAGCAAAAATCAATATATTAGTGATGGTTCAAAGAAAAAGTTCCAGTACTGAATCAAACGTGCCCAAAAAACATGCTGTGAAGTGCCTTGGTGACCCCCAATGTGATTGCGCTCACCTTGGAGCGTGTGACACAGTTTTTAATTGTGTCAATGCACGCTTTTGGAGCCACCCCTGGGCTCAGTAATTGGTACAGCTGATTCCCAAAATAGATTCTTTATGGCTCCATGTGTCTCCGGCTTCACTATGTCTCTGACCAATTACTGAGCCCAGGGGTGGCTCCAAAAGCGTGCATTGACACAATTAAAAACTGTGTCACACGCTCCAAGGTGAGCGCAATCACATTGGGGGTCACCAAGGCACTTCACAGCATGTTTTTTGGGCACGTTTGATTCAGTACTGGAACTTTTTCTTTGAACCATCACTAATATATTGATTTTTGCTGGAACTTTGTCACTTCACATTGTTGGATTGGAAGATTTTTTTCACGATTGTGATTTCAACACCACAATTAGGACGATTACAGTTTCTATTTTTCTACACGTGTGACTGATTTACTTTATATGTGTTTTTTACTATTTTTTATTACTATTTTTTTATTACTTTTTCACTTTCACTTTAATCACAGTGGATTTATATGTGTTATATGTATAACGCTTTTTCAGTATGTACACCCTATCAGAGATTTTTTGTCTTTAGATGTTTAATCACTGATGATTTTAGATTTACCGTATCATGGTTATATTGTAAGATATAGGTACGCTTTATATGCACATTGCACTTTGTGATTTGGTGTACATGGTTATAGGATTCATACAGCAAGTGATTTCAGTAAGTGATTTTTGTTTTAAACTCTAGGTGATTTGCACGTTATATTATTATTATTTGTGATTTACACTCAGGATTGCAGTTATTCAGGTACACCCCTAGGCGCAGCGCACTTTTCATTTATAATTTATCGCACGGTCATGAATACGTGATCTGCGTCTGCAGCCGGGTATTTATTTGGTTGATTCTCTACTGAGGCATTGGACTATTGTGGCTCGCAAGATTTTTTCCATAATTTTATCAACAATATTGTCACTTTCTATGTGTGTTATATACAGATTGAGCTTTTTTATTATTATTTGTGTTGTCATCAACATTTTCACTTTCTATGAATGTTAATAGCATTTTTATTCCCATTCACTGTTTAAGGTTTTCTGGTGCCATTTGTGCTTACAGCCCACTATTTCATAGCGCTAAACTTTCTGTTTTCGTGATACCTGAGCATACTCACAGTATACGTACGCATATATGCTATAATACCGTTCCTTGGGGTTTAGGAGTGCATAGAGTGTGTCAAGAATCGGAGTTCCCCTAAATGGACTTTTTAGGCAACTAATAGTGTTATAATAGAAATATACAAGAGCAATTTAATAACAATAGATTTTATTTTAATAATAATTAAACATGATTAAAATGAAACATTGATTCATCTAAACACGTTTACTGTTACGATAACAAAGGGGTTATATGAAGAGACCTCCTTACACCCACCCAAGGTATTGATTGTGTAACGCACAGGGGTCAGAAGTACATACTGTTATACAGAGTGCAATGGTCAGAAATACCCCCTAGTATAGATTATCCCAATCAACATGCTCCTGTCTTCTCCCCCCCCCGATCCACCCTCCCTGTGACAGCAAGCAGATGATCTTCTACCCGCACATGCTGTCACAACTTTAAAAACAGCACGGCCGTGTGGGTCTCCGCCACATGCCAGCTCCATTCATTCACATAGTTCTGTGAATGAGTGAACTACAAGTACTGACCGCATATATTTCTCAATGAATTGTGTGAGCGCACTCGTAGTCCATTGATTGATTGTTTCTGCAATTCAATAACTGCATGCTTGTGTCAGTGGTACAGTGCAGACAGTATTGAGAGTATGCAAGATCCTGACAATGCACCGGGTACAATGCTTTACAGACTCCAGCGTTAACAAATAAAAGCATATTTCTTTTTTATCTGCATAAAGATGTGCTATATATATATATATATATATGTGTGTGTATATATATATGTGTATCTCACAAAAGTGAGTACACCCCTCACATTTTTGTTAATATTTTATTCTATCTTTTCATGTGACAACACTAAAGAAATGACACTTTGCTACAATGTAAAGTAGTGAGTGTATAGCTTGTATAACAGTGTAAACTTGTGGTCCCCTCGAAATAACTCAACACACAGCCATTTATGTCTAAACCGCTGACAACAAAAGTGATTACACCCCTAAGTCCAAAATGTCCAAATTGGGCCCAAAGTGTCAATATTTTGTGTGGCTACTATTATTTTCTAGAACTGCCTTAACTCTTGGGCATGGAGTTCACCAGAGCTTCACAGGTTGCCACTGCAGTCCTCTTCCACTCCTCCATGATGACATCATGGAACTGGTGGATGTAAGAGACCTTGCGCTCCTCCACCTTCCGTTTGAGGATTCCCCACAGATGCTCAATAGGGTTTAGGTCTGGAGACATGCTTGGCCAGTCCATCAACTCAACTTCATTGGTTGACCACGACAAGGCCTTTTCTGAGTGGAACCTGCCCTGTTAAACAACTGTATGGTCTTGGCCACCGTGCTGCAGCTCGGTTTCAGGGTCTTGGCAATCTTCTTATAGCCTAGGCCATCTTTATGTGGAGAGTTCTTTGCACGAGGTGCCATGTTGAACTTCCAGTGACCAGTATGAGAGAGTGAGCGTGATAACACCAAATTGAACACACCTGCCCCCCATTCATACCTGAGACCTTGTAACACTAACGAGTTACATGACACCAGGGAGGGAAAATGGCTAATTTGGCCATTTTCACTTATGGGTGTACTCACTTTTGTTGCCAGTGGTTTAGACATCAATAGCTGTGTGTTGAGTTATTTTGATGGGATAGAAAATTTACACTGTTATACAAGCTGTACACTCACTACTTTACATTGTAGCAAAGTGTCGTTTCTTCAATGTTGTTACATGAAAAGATATAATAATATATTTACAAAAATGTGAGGGGTGTACTAACTTTTGTGAGATACTGTACGTATAAAAAAAAAAAAAAAAAAGTAGGTGCAGAATTATTTAATGGAATTTCTTTAGTATTTCCACTAAATCCATTTCTACAAGGTAAGATATACTATAACTGCCTGGTAACTGTTTATCTGAGTTTTCTTTTTTGTTCTTGGTTTAAATCTTCATCTTGTGTTTTCATGTATTAAGAAAATTAATTTTGTGTTTTTATTGTGACATTAAACAGTGAATAAAAATGATGAAATTGAAGATACTCTTGCTATTAAGAAAAGAATAAAGGAATTGAAGGTGCTGGAGCCAAAAGTTGCCCAAAATTTATGTAAGTATATTGAAAACAGCTATACTCCCAGAGCCATTTTTTTTTTTTTTTCTTTTTCATTTTTGCACACGTGGTAAAATGTACATTTTAGGCGTGGAGATTAGTAAATCTCTTAAAACATCTGCTTTTAAAAACATAATTTCTGAAAGCAGAAACCCTTGGAGAATAAAATGGTGGTAGTTGTAATTTTTCTTGTTAGTGGTTCATTATTGGAGGTTTAAAGTGAGACAACAAATGAAAAATACAGTAAGATAGCAGAGCAATTCTGTATCAATAATGAGAATTCTTACAAGTAGCTACACTAATACATTGTTACTACAGGTATAAATAAAGGCATAAAAAGCCAACAACATAGTAATAAGCAGATTGAACCCTCCACCGCTGTTTTAACTGGTAATTGCACAGTCATGCAATGCTGTACCCAAACAAAATTTGCGTCCTTTTTTTCTCACAAATAGAGCTTTCTTATGATGGTATTTAGTTGCCTCTGCAATTTTTATTTTTTGCGATATAAACGGAAAAAGACTGCAAATTTTGAATAACAAATTATATTTTCTACTTTTTGTTATAAAAAAAAATTCCATAAACTAAATTTTAGTCATACATTTAGGCCAAAATATATTCAGCCACCTGTCTTTGGTAAAAAAATGTCAATAAGTGTATATTTATTGGTTTGCACAAAAGTTATAGCGTCAACAAACTAGGGTATATTTTCTGTAATTAATGCAGCTTTTAGTTTATTTTAGTTTTGCCTATCTCATTTCTTGAGGTGCTAAAATGGCAGGGAGTACAAAAACCTCCCCACACATCACCCCATTTTGGAAAGTAGACACCCCAAGGAAATTGCTGAGAGGCTTGTTGAGCCCATTGAATATTTTATTTTTTTGTCACAAGTGATTGAAAAATGACAAAAAAATAAATACACAAAGTTGTCACTGAATTATATATTGCTCACACGTGCCATGGTTATATGTGGGTTTGAACCCCAAAATACATTCTGCTGCTTCTCTTGAGCATGGGGATACCACATGTGTGGGACTTTTTGGCAGTCTAACCGCGTACAGGACCCCGAAAACCAATCACCGCCTTCAGGCTTTTTAGGGGCGTACATTTTTGAGTTCACTCCTCACTGCCAACAAAGTTTCGGAGGCCATGAAATGCCTAGATAGCACAAACCCCCCCCCCCAAATGACCCAATTTTGGAAATTAGACACCTCAAGCTATTTGCTGACAGGTATGTTGAGTATTTTGCAGATCTTGCTTTTTGTCACAATGTTTTGAGAATGGAAAAAATCTATTTTTCTTTCCTTTCTTAGTTTTCAAAAATAAATGAGAGCTGCAAAATACTCACCATGTCTCTTAGCATATACCTTGGGATGTCTATTTTCCAAAATTGGGTCATTTGGGGGGGGGGGGGGTTGCTATCTGGACATTTCAGGGCCTCCGTAACTGTAATAGTTAGTGAGGAGTAAATTCACAAAAAATTTACACCTTTAGAAAGCCTGAAGGCGGTGATTGGTTTTTGTGGTCCTGTACGTGGCTAGGCTCCCAAAAAGTCTCACACATGTGATATCCCCATACTCAGGAGAAGCAGCAGAATGTATTTTGGAGCGTAATTCCACATATAACCATGCCATGTTTGAACAATATATAATTTAGTGACAACTTCCCGAAACTTGTGGCAAAATATAAAATATTCCATGGACTCAACATGCCTATCAACAAATAGCTTGGAGTGTCTACTTTCCAAAAAGGGGTCATTGGGGGGGGCTGTCCACTTGAAGACAAAGCCCTTTCCTGACAGTTTTTGTTTACATGATATATATATATATATATATATATATATATATATATATATATATATATATATATATATATATAGATATATATATAGATATATATATAGATATATATATAGATATATATATATATATATATATATATAATATATATATAATATATATTTTTTTTTTTTTTGCTAGAAAAATTACTTTGAACCCCCAAACATTAAATATTTTTTTAAAGCAAAGGCCCTACTGATTAAAATGGTGGGTGTTGCAACTTTTTTTTTTCACACAGTATTTGCGTGGCAATTTTTCAAACACAATTTTTTTTGGAAAAAAACACTTTTTAAAAATGTAATGCACTAAAACACACTATATTTCCCAAATGTTTGATGTAATAAAAAAGATGATCTTAAGCCGAGTACATGGATACCAAACACGACTTGCTTTAAAATTGCGCACAAACGTGCAGCGGCGACAAACTACATACATTTTTAAAAGCCTTTACAATCCTTTACAGGTTACTACTTTAGATTTACAGAGGAGGTCTACTGCTAAAATTACTGCCCTCAATCTGACCTTCGTGATGATACCTCACATGCATGGCGCAATTGCTGTTTACATATGACACCAGACCAAAGCTTGCATTCACCTTTGCACGTGAGCACGGGGGGACAGGGGTGCTTTTTTTTTTTTTACATTTTTTTTAATTTTGCTTTTTTGTTTTATTTTTAAACTGTTCCTTTCATTTATTTTTTACTTTTATTGTTATCTCAGGGACTGTAAATATCCCCTATGATAGCAATAGGTAGTGACAGGTCCCCTTTTTTTGAAAAAATTAGGGTCTATTAGACCCTTGATCTCTCCACTGCCCTCAAAGCATCTGACCACACCAAGATCGGTGTGATAAAATGCTTTGCCAATTTCCCAATGTCGCTGTTTATATTCGGTGAAACCTAAGTCATAAAATGCTTGTAGCTTCTGGATTCCTAGGCCATAGAGATAATTGGAGCCATTCTGGTCTCCGATCAGCTCTATGGTCAGCTGGCGGAACCACCGGCTACATTCTTGGGTGCCCTGTTGGGATAGGAGAGCCCGACAAAACCATGGAATACGGCGGGGGGGGGGGGGGACATTCCCTCCCACTGCTTGCAAAAGCAGTCTAGAGGCTAATTAGCCACTAGGATTGCTTTTACATGAAGTTATACCTAAACCTGCAGGCATCATTCTGATATAAGCACACAAGTGCAGTAACATACCAGTAAGTTGCTGGTCCTTGTTGGGCATATATTGTAATGTTCTTTTCTTTTTCGTACATCATGGGACACCGAGCCACAATATTTACTGAATGGGTTATATAGGCACCTCTAGGTGATGGACACTGGCACTCCCTAAACAGTAAGTTTAGCTCCCTATATAACCCCTCCCATTACTGGGAGTATCTCAGTTTTTTCATCAGTGTCTAAGGTGTTGGTCACGAGTAAAGACGTGCTGTCCTGAGCTCCGCTGGAGAAATCTTTGCTGGGGCAAGCCATGCAACCGGATCCATTCAAAGTGCCTTTTCCAGGCCTAATTGAATGGTACCCTGCCTCGTGTCTGAAGAAACATGGTTCTGCCTGTAACGCTTCTCTTTTTAGAAAGCTGGACCAATGGATCCAGTGTTTGTTTTTTTTTCAGCCATATTTTCCTGGCGAGGTGCTTTACAGGCCCAGGAGTGTGGCTCCCGAAGGTTTAACAGAGCACACTGTGAGTGGTGAAGGATTGGGTCAGGATCCAATCCGACAATGCCACTGCAGTGACTTCTATCAATCACCAAGGGGGCACCAGGAGTTGTGCAGAAGTAAACCTTATCCTAACCTGGACAGAAAAACATGTGCGGTGCATTGCGGTAATCTTCATTCCAGGGGTAGAGAACTGGCAGGCGGACTACTTAAGTCGCCAGCAGTTGTTCCCCATATAACTCATTCAGTAAATCCTGTGGCTCTGTGTCCTGTGATGTACTCGAAGAAAAGGATTTTACAGGTAAGCTGTTATAAAAATCCTATTTTTTTTCATGCAGCCCGTGGGCTGAACGAAAAAAAGAGATTGATCAGTGGGTATGCCCACCATTAGAATACCGCCCTTCATCCACCCACTTCTAATGATGGGCATACATGCACTATTATTTTTTTTATTTTTAACTGTGGTGGTAAAATCACCTCCTACACCTCTGGAGTCACTGATTTTCGTATCGTGAGAGCAAACGCTGTTGCTGTCAAGATAAGTAATTCAGTGCTGCAGCTGAATGGCGTACCAGAAAATCAAACAATGGTAACGATAAAACATTAAATCAATAAAACAACTTGTTTCTGTGCCTAAAAAATATATGCCGAAGCATGGGGGCAATCCGCCCCTAATGTTAGGAGCAAATCGCTCCTCCACCCCTGCCCCCATGCTTCGGCATATATGCTCTTTTTTTAACTGTGGTGGTGAAATTACCTCCTAAAGCGCTGGAGTCACGGCTTTACGTATCGTAGAAGCAAACACTGTGGCTGTCAGAATAAATAAACCCATGCTGCACCTGAATAGCGTACCTGCTAAGCAAATGATGGTTAACAATAAAACAAAGTAACATTACAGTATAACAGTAAGACCCGCAAAGCAAATGCAATACAACATAGTAAAAGTAAAACATTACAGTTCTAACATACAGTAACAATAGAGAGAAAACAATCAATATAGAGTAGAGAGTGAACTAGAGAGCGAATATATAAGTGAGAAGAAAAATAAAACCACAACTATTTTTGGCTTTTTTATTTTAATTTTTGTTTTGTTTTTGTGTGTGTGTTTTTTTTTCACTTTTATATAAACTGTAAACATTCCAGATTAGGGTCTCTCAAAATATGATGGCCATCTCATCTTTTGAGACCCTATGTAAGTGTGCCTTGGACTGTGCAATGCTGTACCCTACGCCAATACTCCACTAGTGTGTGGTAGTGTTCGAAACAGTCACCAATGCAAAGACCAGGTTGGTCAGGACAGGAAGGATAATAAAAGTGGGTGTCACGCCTATATCCGTGCTTTCTACAGACACAATATCTTCTTTGGGGATTTCTTTGGGTAATGGTACCAGGGGGGACATGCGGAAAATGCCTCTCATGCAGTCGGCTCAATGCATTTGGATTGGGAAGTTGGGCTACAGCACCGTCTGGAAACAGAAGGGCTGTGATGATCTCTTCCTGGAATTTAAGGAATGATCCAGTTCATCATGAAGCTTTGTATAGCACATAAGCATTCAGCAGAGCCAATTGGAATAAGTATATAGACACTTTTTTATACCAAGATAGTAAAAAAAAACGAATGGTTAACGCTGCACTTGAAAATAAAATTAAAAAAAAAAGAAAAAATATTTATGTATAAAGCTGCCAGCACCAAAAGTCCTAAATACAAAAACTCAAATCAGTGTAAAACGTGGGGTGGGTGCGGCACTGAATGTATTAATCCAGAAGTAAAAAAACTGAATAAATTGAATAATCAGTAGTGGTGAAAAATAAAATGGAAAACTAAAACAAAGTCCCTATACCACAAAAACAAGAAAAAAGAGAGCAAAAAACCAAATGAATGAACATTCAGTGGTGGTGAAAAAAGGCGTATGAAGAAAACGAAGGCAAAATCCCTAAACCTCAAAATAGGGAAAATGACAATCATATAAACAAGTAAAAAAAGAGAAAATTGTGTAAATCCTATAAATGACTATAATAATAATAATATGAGTCATAAATATAGAAGTGAAATATCACAGAAGATGGAATAACAAAGCATCAAAAAAACTCCCAAATATAAGTGTATATATAGTGGTGATCACAAGATATATACAAAAAACACTATGGATTGTGTAATTTTGTATTTTGCTTTTGTAATTACACAATCTATACAAGTGATTTTTGTATATATCTTGTGATCACCACTATATATGCACTTATATTCGTTTTTTTTTATGCTTTGTTATTCCATCTTCTGTGAAATTTGACTTCTATATTTATGATTCATATTATTATTATAGTCATTTATAGGATTTACACAATTTTCTCTTTTTTTACTTGTTTATATAATTGTCATTTTCCCTATTTTGAGGTTTATTGATTTTGCCTTAGTTTTCTTCATACACATTTTTTCACCACTACTGAATGTTCGTTCATTTTGTTTTTTTGCTCACTTTTTTTCTTGTTTTTGTGGTATAGGGACTTTGTTTTAGTTTTCCACTTTATTTTTCACCACTACTTATTATTCAATTTATTCAGTTTTTTACTTTTGGATTAATACATTCAGCGCCGCACCCACCCCACGTTTTATACTTTTTTATGCCAGCATCTGACCTTACGGGCAATTAGGTACGGCACCAACAACTGGTCATTGAGGTCCACCCCTCCCATATTAAGGTTATATTTGTGGACAGAGGTTTCACCACAACACCTGTTGCCATAGGAATTTGGACAGTCGTGTCTGCGTGAAGGGAGGACAGAACGAAAACATTCTTATTATCCCTCCACTTCACAGCAAGCAAAAAATTACATCTCAAGCAGGCTCTTTCCCCCAGCCTAAGACAGGAATCTACAAGCCGCTGGGGTAAGCCCTGGTGATTAGATCGCATGGTGCCTCATGCGCCAATTTCATTATCAAGCAAGTGACTAAAAAGTGGCACACTTGTGTAATAATTGTCCACATACAAGTGGTACCCTTTTCTGAATAAGGGTGACACCAAGTCCCACACAAGCTTATCAGCACTCCCTATGTAGTCTGGGCAGTTTTCCGGCTCTACATAACTAACCCTTCCCTCATAAACCATTAACCTATATTGTATAGTCTGTTGCCCTGTCATAGAGCTTATACATCTTGACCCCGTATCTGGCACGCTTGCTAGGAAGATACTCTTTGAATGACAAGTGGCCAGAAAACGTAATCAGGGACTCATCAATGCAGACAAGTTGATCGGGAGTAAACAAGGCTGCAAACTGCTGGTTGAAGTGGTTTACAAGGGGCCAAATTTTGTAGAGCCAATCGTATTCAGGGTCACACGGAGGAGGACAGAGTTCATTGTCATTGAAATACATGAACTGCAAGATCTGCTCGTATCATGTTCTGGTCATCGAGGCAGAGATCATGGGCATATGATGAATTGGGTCAGTGCACCAATATGACCACAACTCACCTTTTTTAGTTATGCCCATGAGGAGGGATAGGCCCTGGAAGGTCTTAAATTCGGAGACAGTAATAGGTCTCCAATCTCTGGCAAGGGTCAACTGGGGATTAGGGGCAATGAATTGACCAGCATACAAATTAGTATGTACCCTAAATTGTACCCTATGCTAATACTCCACTAGTGTGTGGTAGCGTTCGAAACAGTCACCAATGCAAAGACCAGGTTGGTCAGGACAGGAAGGACAATAAAAGCGGGTGTCATGCCTATATCCGCTATATAGATCTATAAAGATCTTCCGTGAAAAACATTGAATCAAAATCGAGTGACGTAAAATCAACTGTTTCCACCTGAATTCTGGTTGGCCAGTGAATGGGGGAAGTACAGGTGCTGCAGAAGTGGTGGGCTTCCAATTCAGATTGGCAAATGCAGCAGGAAGGGCACTATGGGCTCAACGGGCCTGTCTTTGTCTTCTTGGTGGCTGCGGGACACTAGTTGTGCTAGCCACCTCACCAGCTTTAACTGACTCTCCACATCACCACATGATACTGCAGTGCTGGATGTACAACCGGGATGTACTAGGCCGCTGGTGCTTGCCAGTTCACCAGAAGGATGAGCAGCACTAGTACTGGCCCTCTGCTCCATACGAGAGCCCTGCTGTTCTTGCACCTCAACAACAGCGGAAGAACAGGGTCGGGTACACCTGACCTTGGCAGGGACCACTGTCGTCGTCAAAGCTATGTCAAGGTTCTGCTGCTGTCTACGAGTTCATATTCCGAGCCTGAATCTGACAGATGGGTGACTTCCTCTTCATTATCTGTCATGCTCAGAAACGTGTAGGGCTCTTCACTAGTGTACCTTCGATTTTTGACATTTTGGCCTCTAAATTTACTGGTTCACTAGTGAGACTCACAGAAAAAAAAAGAGCACTGACTGTCAGCGACTGCTTCCAACACTACCAAAAAAACTGTTAGCGTTCGCAGGGATCAGGCCTGACTCTGCGAATGCTGCAGTTAGGTGTTTTATTGTTTTGTAAGTGACAGTGATTGATTGATACTGCAGTTGGGTGGGCTGGGCTGGGCGGAGGGGCTAAACACAGGTGCTAGCAGGTATCTGGGCTGATCCCGCTAACACTGCGTTTTTGGCAACCTTAAACTACTGGGGGTGTTAGCGCTACTGGCACTAATCTGACACTGCCTGGGGCGACGCTGACCCTAATTGGCGCTGAAATCTAACTGATATCACCCGCTGGATGATCAGGGGGTTAAACCGTTTATTAGGTAATATACGGCGGGTGCACTGAAACTATAAAAATAATAACTAACTGACCAGTGTCACCATGACTCTAATACGGTGCAGGGGTGATCAAGGGTTTAAACCGTTATGGGGGGTCCCTAGACCTATCTGTGGCCGCTACTAAGTATCCTAACACTGATTAGTGTCACAAATGACACCAGTACAGTGATCATAGAAAAATTTGAACACTGCACTGGATGACCCAGTGACGGAGTGAAGGGGTTAACTGGGGGGGCGATCGGGGGTGAAATATGTGCCTATGTGTACTGTGTCAGTGTAGTGTTGGTGCAACTCACGTTTGGAGGTCCTCCCCTCTCTCTCTGGAGCAGAAAATAATTCCACGAGGAGAGATGACATCACTTCCCCTGTCTGTGTTTACACTTACACAGGCAGGGGAGGTTTTCATTCGTCGGGACCGATCAGCAGGTCCAGTCCAGAAATCATTCTTCTGGGCCTGGAGACTGATCGGTTCTGAAACAAATCTGATTATCGCAACCGCCGTAACATAACGTCGCTTCACCCACCTGTGCCATTCTGCCGCAGTAAAACTGCGGTGGCTGGTCGGGAAGTGGTTAACAAGAAAAATGCCAGTCACAATAATGCTGCTAATTGAGAGAGGACAAAGGCGAGTATCCACAAAAACTGTATAGTGGTACTTTATCAAACCTTACATTTTCATCTAGGGTTAGTCAACAACATAGACCATTTTTTTCTGAATGTCATAACTTTGAGGTCTGTAATCGACAATAGTTTTTCCATATCATATGGTGATTGAGTGTTTTGATAGTGTCAGTGACAGATGGTGTCTGTGATGAATTCCATTTAGTGATTGTGAGCTTTGCTGCCATGATTAAATGTTTAAGCACTGCCCTAACATTTGGGGAAAAGCTGTGGATGCTTAAATGGAGGATGGCCAGGGAAGGGTCAGGGTCTATAGGATATCCTATAATATCATACTGTATATTATAGAGAATTTTTTGTTCCAGAATGATCTTAGGAATTTGCACGTCCATAGAATATGGAATAGAGAAACAATTTCTCTGCAATTCCTCCAGCAAAAATGGCCTTCTGGGAGGGGTAGAATTTGGAAATTTTATATGGTGTGAGGTACCAACTATGAATAGTCTTCTGAAACAGTTCCCAGTGCTTTACAGAGCTGGACGACAAGTATGTAATAAAGCTTTCTTCCTGTCATTGTCATGGAAGGCACTTCTCTAATTTCTTCCCATATGAGGATGATGGTAGGCTTGGAGAAGCAGTCAGTACAATTATATATATATTGTAGACCACCGATATGCCGCTAATTGGGCTGGAGGGTACGTGGAAAAATTGGTGAAGTGAAGCTGGGATTTGTAAATGTAAGGGCAGTGGATGTTGCATTAGTAAGGATCAGATCCGCTAATAACTAAAGTGACCAAAGGGGGGTAGCTGGTAATGAGAGCTTATATTTTCTAATGTGTGGAGAGAGCCATTGTCGTATAGGTCAGCAAGAAGGGTAATGCCCCTACGTTGCCAATAGTATAGGTGAATTTGCAGGATGAAGTGATACAAAACCATTATGGGGAACAGCTAGTTTGTATAGCAACGTAGAAAGAGGAGAGAACAAATGCAATTTCCTCCATATTTTAAGGGATGCTGTCACAGTCAAAGCTGTGAAGGCAAAGCATAGTGCCTCCAATTTTAGGAACTATAAGGGCAAACTTAGGATCACCATGGGGAATGGTTGTAGCATCCGTATATGCCCATGCTTTGTGTCTAGGAGGGTTGCACCAATACTTAAGTTGGTCCAATACACAAGCCATAACATTAGGTAAACCTATACCTCCATTTTTGCTATGGTTTACCATGATGGTAAGAGAACATCTAAGAGGTTTGTGACCTCCGATATAGTGACAGGAGAATTTGAAAGAAAGGAATTGGTAGTTGTAATTTTTTATGTCGCGTGATCATAGCACACATTTATCAAACCCAGATTTTTGTAAAAAATACACTAAAGTTAATTTTAGTGTACACCAAGATAATATGTTAGCAAATGTGTTTTTGTTTTGTTTTTTAATACAAAAGATGAGTTTGTACAGTAACAAGTTACCCGACATGTCTAGCCTTAAAACTGTCTGTGCCCATGAAGCTGCAACAAACTTCAGTACCCAAAATTGTCCATTAAAGCCCTTATTGGTCATCTGTTTAAATGTAACTGTAAATAATGGCTCTAAACTGTGTGACTAATAGTTCCGTGTGCATGTTCACACTGGGTGTGTGAGGGGGTGCTTTACATCAATTTTACATTTCTAGAATTTACTGAGCCAGTGTTGACAGAGAATCCAGACCAGGAAGTGATATAGTACACACCACTTCCTGGTACAGTTATTGAAGGTTTCCGCTGCTTATGGAAGTGAATAGCCAGCTGTATCACTTCCACCTAAAAGTCAACAGGTGGCTTGACAAGAGTTGTAGGAGACATAAGACCCCAGCTGCTATAAGCACCCAGCAGTAAATTCCAAAGCTCTTGATACCATAGATGTATATAAACACCATTGAGATGCAACGTAAACACATATGTGCACACAGGTGTACTGTCTATACACATTCAACAAATAAAAAAACACAATAAGCACTCGGCAACTTTTTGTCACTCACCAGCACCATCTTCACCCTAGCATGTCCTTTAATAATGGCCGTGACTCATTGCATATTGGGAGTTGTAGTTTTAAAATATTCTCATGGTAAGTAGGCAATGATAAAGCAGCTATGAGAGAGGAAATAGAACAAAAAAAATATTACAAACATAAATATGTTTGTTGATGAATAGTGTAAACAAAACTACAAACATGTTGCTGTTCCGGTTAAAGACTTTATTGCATTGTTGGTAGGTATTGGCTAATTACAAAGTCTGTACCTGCAGGTTGTTCAAGTCATTCTTTTGCGTTGTTTTTGTTTTATTTTTAATTTTAATATCTTAATCTTAATAGTCCTTGATTTTGTGTTGTTATGATGCCTGACAGTGATATTAAAAGTAAGGTTAACTGTAGTTTTTTTTTTAACACTTACATCAGCATTTGTTGTGCAATGGGGATGGAAAGTTTTCAGACCCCCTTAAATTTTTCACTCTTTGTTATATTACAGCCATTTGCTAAAATCATTTAAGTTATTTTTTTTTCCTTATTAATGTACACACAGCATCCCATATTGACAGAAAAACACAAAATGGTTGACTTTCTACAACTTTCACCCATCTCCCGACTGCATCTCTGGAGCTCAGCCACAGTGATCTTTGGGTTCTTCTTTACCTCTCTCACCAAGGCTCTTCTCCCCCAATAGCTCAGTTTGGCCAGACGGCCAGCTTTAGGAATTCTGGTCGTCCCAAACATCTTCTATTTAAGGATTATGGAGGCCACTGTTCTCTTAGTAACCTTAAGTGCAGCAGAAATTTTTTGTAACCTTGGCCTGATCTGTGCCTTGCCACAATTCTGTCTCTGAGCTCTTCAGGCAATTCCTTTGATCTCATGATTCTCATTTGCTCTGACATGCATAAGGTCTTATATAGACAGGTGTGTGGCTTTCCTAATCAAGTCCAATCAGTATAATCAAACACAGCTGGACTCAAATGAAGGTGTAGAACCATCTCAAGGATGATCAGAAGAAATGGACAGCACCTGAGTTAACCTCCCTGGCGGTATGATTCTTTCGGATTTTAGGTGCTGAAAGTGGTACAATTATTTTGCATGGAAATTTGGCGTTTTATATTGTAGGTCTGTAATTCTTAACAATAACACACTTAAATCTGTCCAACAGTCTAGTAGATATCCCGGGTATGATAAAGTTTGAAACGCAAAAACATAAATTATAATATAATTAATAAAAATAAATAATTAAAAAAATAAAAATAAAATAATAATAAAATAAATTTCCCCACGATTCACTATCGCTCAATTCTGCAAGTGTTCTAATTTACTATCGCTGTTTTCTAGCTGGTCTAAAACCATTTTTGACGTAAAGGGACACTTTTTGGTTGCTATGGACAATCTCCAGTTTCCAGCCAGAAAGAACAGTATATATAATATAGAACTGCATGCAGGGCATAGGACAAAGCACTGGGGACAAAAGGGATGTGAAATAATTTCATACAGTACTGTAATCTGTAAGATTACAGTACTGTATGTGTTATGCTTTTTACAGTTTTTTGAATTTGCCGCCAGGCTCCGCCCCCGTGCGTCGCGACGCTCGCAGGGAACGGAGCCTGGCACGGAGAGGCTTCGGACAGAGGACAGAGCCCACGGACACTGCGGGGGACATCGCAGGATCCCGGGGACAAGGTAAGTAACGCCGCCCCAGGATCCTGCAATGCGATCCCGAGTGTGGCTCGGGGTTACCGCTAATGGGACTGAATTTTAACCCACTCGGGAAAACCGCCAGGGGGGTTAAATACATGAGTGTCACAGCAAAGGTTCTGAATACTTAAAACCATGTGACATTTCAGTTTTTCTTTTTTAATAAATCTGCAAAAATGTCAACAATTCTGTGTTTTTCTGTCAATATGGGATGCTGTGTGTACATTAATGAGGAAAAAAATGAACCTAAATGATTTTAGCAAATGGCTGCAATATAACAGAGTGAAAAATTTAAGGGAATACTGAATACTTTCCGTCCCCACTGAACAATAAATTTATAATCAATACCACAATGTGTTATGTTTTTTCAGTCAGCTTGTGTTATATTATGGTATTGTTTTATCATGGTATCCTGTAAATATTTAAATATATTTAATTACTATTTAAATTGTTGTCCAATGTTTCAGCCATTTTCTTAGGTTCATACCGATTGCCTTATGAAGACATTAAAAAAATCATATTAGAAATTGATGAAACACAACTTTCAGAATCCATGGTTCAGGTAAGGCTTCTTAGAGTAAAAATTCCTTGTCCATCAAATGGGAATAAACTTAAATTGCTGATAACACGCAGGCTTGCAGTACCTGCAATTTTATGATGCATCTTCAAATCAGTTCATATTTGCCCTGGGAACATCTAGGATGTATATAGCGCCTCAATTTTCCTCCATGAAAAGGAACCTGCATTCTCCCCCTCCATTTTCTGTAAACTTCCAAGCTCCCACTGCTTTTATGGTTTAAAAACTTAAAAATTGTGTACCCATGGTATAAGGTCGCCAACTGAAAAGTGTATTTCATGGAAGCATCAGGGGTGCTCCAGGTACCATTGTGCAGCCAGGTGTAAGTGTGGCTTAGATAAATGCAAGAATTAAGTTCAAATTGCCTACCAGCTTCATGGTGTCGTGAAGGGATCTCCAAAGATATAACACAGACAGACCCAAGTCACATTACTGTTCTGTTCAATATGTTTATTTCCCCCTTGTGTAAGAGACAGTACGGTTTTTATAGTAAGTGTTTCTGGATATACACAAAATTCATTTTCACATGGGGACTTTTTTAGTGTTCAAAGAACTTCAAATAACTCTTTACTTACCCTGGCAGAATTTGATTTCTTGGCCATTTTTCAGAGAACTTGAATGATAACACAAAAACATTTCTTTCACTCATGGTTTGCGTTTGGCTGAGGCCATTTATTATCAATCAACTGTGTTTACTCTTTTTAAATCATAATCACAACAAAAACTACCCAAATGACCCTGATCAAAACATGCACAGAAGTTGACACAAAGGGGTTTGAATGGTTATTAAAGGTAACCATCCTCACCTGTGATCTGTTTGCTTGCAATTAGTGTGTATGTGTGTGTATATAAAAGGTCAATGCATTTATGGACTCCTGACAGACCCTTGCATCTTTCATCCAGTGCTGCACTGATGTTTCTGGATTCTGAGTCATGTGGAAAGCAAAATAATTGTCAAAGGATCTGCGGCAAAAAGGTAGTTGAAATGTATAAAACAGGAAAGGGATAAAAAAAGATATCCAAGGAATTGTGAATGCCAATCAGCAATGTTCAAACTCTAATCAAGAAGTGGAAAATGAGGGGTTGTATGCATGTTATCTGACCAAAATCACCAGGGTATGTAAACTTTTGATCAGGATCAATTGGGTAGTTTCTGTTGCCATTATGATTTAAAAAGAGTAAACAGAGTTGATTAATATATATATATATATATATATATATATATATATATATATATATATATATATATATATATATATATATATATATATATATAATATTCATTTGTTTTTAGTTATTCCCTTTTTTTTAATTGAAACAAATTCTGTTTAAATCATGTATGTTTGTATTTAATTGAATGTATTTTATTTTATTTCCTCTCTATTTACTAAACTAGAATTTAATAAAGCACATGCCTGAACAAACCCAGCTGGCTGCATTGGCCAAACTTAAAGATGAATATTGCAGCCTGTCAGAACCAGAGCAGTTTGGTGTTGTGGTGAGCAATTATTTTATTTTTAAAATAACTTTGGTCTTTATTATACAATTTTGTATTTAAAAAGAAATGTTGGATTACAAAATTGCATTTGTGACTCGATCACGCTGAATAAGTTTAGTCGAGGATGAAGGAGATGTAAATCCACTCCAAAGCTAGACAGCTTTATATAGCTATGAGATAAAAAGGTGTTGAGAAATACAGAATTATCTGTGCTAATTCCCATAAATGGTTTTCAGCTAAAAGGTCACAGTGGATAGAATTACGTACAGTTGTATTTCTGAAATTATGTCATTATGACTGGGAAAATGTATAAAAGTAAGATTTAATAAATTAGCCCTGAAGAAAATTACTATTTCTTGCTTCTCCACTACTTTTTGTGCTTATGATATATTTTTTATATGTCCATATGACTCAATGTACTGTAACTGTGATACATGTGGTTTTACATCTACTTATCTAATGGTTTTGTATTTTAAAATCATATTGCGGTAGTCTTGCGCCACATGTGGCTGTGATCTATATTTGTGGTTTACAGTAGCTTCTCAGAGGGCGCTAAGCTTTTTAGTACCAGTGTACCTTAACACCTGCTACATGGCACACTTCCCCTAAGCAAAAATTCAGATATGGCTTAAATTGCCCTGTTAGCCAAGTAGAAGTATTACTTCAAAGCATTTTTGAGCTCTATGATTTCATATTTAGAGGGCCACCTCTAATGTACAGTTGGTGACCTACAAAGGTTACATTTACCATTTCATATAATAATGGAGCTTAAAATGTAACTAAAGGCAAAACTTTTTTTTTTAGATTTGGATGTAGGTACATAGTAGGTGAAGTTGAAAAAAGACACAAGTCCGTCAAGTCCAACATTATTGTGTGATTATATGTCAGTATTACGTTGAATATCCCTGTATGTTGCGGTCATTCAGGTGCTTATCTAATAGTTTTTTGAAACTATCGATGCCCCTCCACTGAAACCACCACCTGTGGAAGGGAATTCCACATCCTTGCCACTCTTACAGTAAAGAACCCTCTACGCAGTTTAAGGTTAAACCTCTTTTCTTCTAATTTTAGTGAGTGGCTACAAGTCTTATTAAACTCCCTTCCACGAATAAGTTTTTTTCTTTTTCATACATCATGGGACACAGAGTTAGCCTAATATGCATTACCTACTGGGTTATACTTCATCTCCAGGTGAATGGACACTGGTAGACCAAAGGTCTTTAGACAGGAAGTGATCCCCTATATAACCCCATCCCATACAAAAAGTACTTTCAGTTTTTTACCAGTGTCTGCAAGGTGGATGGCACGGTTGTTTGAGCTCTCTGAGGTCGAGGTCTCTAGTCCCACAAATGGTTCTTAAATGAATCAAGGGATTGACCAATCAGGACCATTTGACACAGGCTTTATATGCTTAGATAAATGGTATCCGAGCCTCGCAAAGAAGACTCAAGATCCTGCAAGGTTTTGCCTGTAATGCTGCCTCCGGGCGCTGGACCCTGCGATGTGGAATCCTGGACACCACAGCGCTAAGGAATTCCTACAGGGTGCTGTACAAGTCCAAGGGAATGAACCCTAAACATGAAAAGGGTGTCCAGTCCTTGAAGGTCCTAAAGTGACAGGAACCCGCCCTGATTGGAGAAGATTGTGCTCTTAGTTTCTAAGCAGCCCTGCGCCTGGACGGGTAAGTGAAACCCCTCTATTTACTTTTTGTGTGGTGTCTCAGTGATTGTAACAATCAAACTAGCTAGAGGCTGGACATCTGTGTGCAGTGACAATACGGGGGAGTTTTGGGCTAGCTTTGGGTGTTTTGCAAGGTGTACCTTTTTTTTTCTTGTGTCTGGCTTTTTTTTACCGGTATGATGGTGCACGACAGTGTGCCATTTTGCCTTGGTTCACCAGGGCGTACGTGCGTTCGCAAGAGCGCCGCTGGGCTCAGCAGTTTGTTTGGCGGCCATGGCGCACGCGGCTTCACTGCATATGCGTCGTAGCCTTTAGCTAGGGCACACAAAGATTTGAATCATACGCAAATACAGCCACACCCATTCGCCAGGACCTTGCACGTGGATGCACATGCATGCACAGAACGTTCAGGCGCACATCCAGCTTATTTAAGCTGTGTATGCCAAGCATGCGGTGCTTCCAGAAGGCAGCTGTGGGACACAGAGCAGGCTCTGAACCATGCATTTGCAGTGGTTCATTTCTCCTTACCCGGTTCACGTGAGTCACCAGGTGTTGCTTGGCAGGCTAAAGGTGCTTAGCAGGATTGTTACATAGGGGCTTGGTGAGCTCTATTAAAGGGTCTCCCTTCTGAGGTGTTTTAATACTGGTACTCTTTTTGTGGCTAGTAAATGTCTTCAAAAAAGAGGAGCAGGACTAACACTACAGGGAAGGGCACACCTATGTCGTCAGTTCCTAATGAACCTAATCGTAACCCTAGTGTTATATCACCTGAATGACCAGAGGCTTCCGCACAATCTTAGCCGCTGTGCCTATCTGGTATTGTGCCTACAGTCAACGCTGCTGCCTCACCCTTTATCACAAGAATGAACTGTCCTTGGCCCTAGCTGTTAGGTTAGAGCACAGGATTGCTGGCATGATTGCCTCCATCCCGCAGGGTGACAAGAAGCGTGTCAGATCCTCCTCCTCAGTTCCTCCTAGTCTGGAGCAGGAATGGGTTGAGGATGTGGAAGAGCTAAAAGTTCAGGATTCTGTGGAGGGCCTGGCGGATGAGTCTGCTTCCGAGCAATCTGGACAAGAAGATATCCAGTTGATGTCTGCCTCTCAGTCACAGAGACTTTTGTTCCTGACCCTTACCAAAATGGTTTGTTCTGCCTTTAAGTTGCCTCTTGCAGAGGTTACTGAGCCCCCCTGGTCCTCTTTGGGATCCCTGAGGCCTCCTCAGTTCACACAGGCTTTCCCCTTACACCCTCTATTGGAACAGGCGGTGCATGCTGATTGGGAACATCCTGACAGGATTTATGTTCATCCTTAGAGGTTTTCCCTTTTATATTCCATGGATGGAAAGTTTAAGAAGTGGAGCATGCCAGCCGTAGATGCAGCAGTCTCTTCCTTAAACAAGAACTTAACTTGTCCAATAGATAACGCACAGGTCTTAAAAAACCCTGTTGACAAGAAATTGGAGTCATTAATAAAGGCTTCCTTTTCTTTGGCCATTTCAGCTATTTAGCCAGCTGTTGCAGCAATTGGTATCTGCCAGTCCGTGAAGCATCAGATCAGACAGCCTGATAGGCCTAACCAGGAGGGTGATCTGGCTGAAAATAAGACAGATATTCCTCGAGCGCTGTGTTTTGCTGTTGAGTCCTTAACCACTAAGCCATCGCCCACCGTCATATGACGGCTGGACGAGGCTTCTATTGTTCTGGGAGGACGTCATATGACATCCTCGCCCTCCCAAACCACTAGGGGGCGCGTGCGCGCCGCCGGCGGCGCGTGCGCGCGCCCGCTGCGTCACTCGGGACCCGGTGCGCGTGCCCGGCGGCCGCGATGTCCGCCGGGCACCCGCGATTGCCGGGTAACAGAGCAGGAGCGTGGATCTGTGAATGTAAACACAGATCCACGTCCTGTCAGAGAGGAGAGGAGACCGATGGCGTGTCCCTTGTACATAGGGACAGCGATCGGTCACCTCCCCCAGTCAGTCCCCTCCCCCCACAGTTAGAATCACCTCCTTAGGTCATACATTAACCCCTCGAGCGCCCCCTAGTGTTAACCCCTTCCCTGCCAGTCACATTTACACAGTAATCAATGCAATTTTATAGCATTGATCGCTGTATAAATGTGAATGGTCCCAAAAATGTGTCAAAAGTGTCCGATGTGTCCGCCGCAATATCGTAGTCACAATAAAAATTGCAGATCGCCGCCATTACTAGTAAAAAATAAATAAATAATAAAAATGCTATAAATCTATCCCGTATTTTGTAGACGCTATAACTTTTGCGCAAACCAATCAATATACGCTTATCGCAATTTTTTTTTACCAAAAATATGTAGAAGAATACGTATCGGCCTAAACTGAGGAAAAAATTTGTTAAAAAAAAAAAAAAATGGATATTTATTATAGCAAAAAGTAAAAAATATTGTGTTTTTTCAAAATTGTCCCTCTTCTTTTGTTTATAGCGCAATACATAAAAACCGCAGAGGTGATCAAATACCACCAAAAGAAAGCTCTATTTGTGGGGAAACAAATGCAAAAAATTTAATTAAGGTGCAGTGTAACATGACCGCGCAATTGTCATTCAAAGTGCGACAGCGCTGAAAACTGAAAAATGGCTTGGGCAGGAAGGGGGTGTAAGTGCCCTGTATTGAGGTGGTTAAAGGATTCAATACAGCAGGTTTCTTGTTTGGCTCTCTTGTCTGCACATATGCGCAGACTTTTGGCTTAAGAACTGGTCAGCCGAGCTTCCTTGTAAAAAGTTATTGGCAGGTTTCCCCTTTCATGGGGAACGTTTATTTGGTGACGAATATATCCAAAAGATTTCCGGAGGGAAGAGTTCTCTACTTCCTGTGAAGAAAAGCACTATGCGTCCCTCGTTTAAACATCAGGGACTGCTTCCTCAAGTGTCTCAGCGCCAAGGCAGCCAACAGTGCACAAGGGCCAGGGGCAAGCCGTAAGGCCAATGCCAGAAAAAGTCCTGGGTCCAAAATTCTTCTAAACCCAGTACCAAGCCCTTCTTTTGAGGGGATGCTCCCACTCCATCAGGTGGGGGCAAGTAAGGCTGCTGCACTTTGCGGGCATTTGGAGAACAATAATTCACGACGAGTGGGTCACCTCAACTATATCCTGCAGTTATAAGCTGGAGTTGCGGGGGGGGGGGTTCCCCCCATAGGTTTTTAAGATCCAGCGTTCCCTCGGATCCTCCAAAAAGAGACTTATTGCTTCAGGCACTTCATCATTTAGTGCATCAAGGAGTGATTGTAGAGGTTCCTGTATCCGAAAGGGGCACGGTTCAAAAACCTAATGGGGACACAAGGCTCATTTTGGACCTAAGATCCCTGAACAAGTATCTACTGATACATTTTTTTCAGATGGAGTCTGTCCGCTCAGTAGTAGCCTCACTCCAGATGGGAGACTTTCTAGCCTCCATTGATATAAAAGACCCGTATTTACACGTACCTATATTTCAGCCTCATCAGAGTTTCCTGTAATTTGCGGTAGAGGAACGTCATTTTCAGTTTGTGGCTCTACCCTTCGGGCTTGCTACAGCTCCCCGGGTGTTCACAAAGGTCCTAGCACCAGTACTGGGTCTTTTAAGGGCCCAATGGATCCTGATGCTCGGGTATCTGGATGACCTCCTGCTCAGAGATCACTCGTTACAGGCTCGATTATTCAGAGCATAACAAGCACAGTGCGGTATTTGAAAAGCTTAGGCTGGATCATAATCAAATTGGAAAAATTCTGTGAGCCACAATAATCTTATGCCTTGCTTGTACTACCTCCAGCTGCATGCGCTAATCACGCTTCATATAACGTGCATAGGATACATTTACAAGTTATGTGCTGCGCTTGGAAGATGTCTTCGAAGACGCATAGGTGAGGGGCCAGGACGGAGACACTGACACGGACTTTACACCAGCGTTGTCCCAGCACAGCATACCACACCAAACATCCAGTGATTTTGCATAGAAAGCCGTTATAGTATGGTGCACTGACACCAGTGCCATGTGAGTACCCCGGTGTGGGGAGCGTTTTCTTTTAATAAAAGTAATTTGACTATATTACACTATATAGTTTCCTGTTCATTTATACGTATGGAGCCACAATGTTTCCAGCTGGAGGAGTGCAGCAGACGCAGAGACTGAGCTCAGGGGTGGCTCCAAAGCATATTTGGACTCAGGGTAGCAGCTGAGTCACACGCCCTGAGGTGAGCACATTAGCTTAAGGGGGTCATGAAGGAGCACCGGAGCATGTTTTGCAGCATTAGGATATGTTCGGCATGATGTTGGATTGTTGTCACAGCTGAACACCACCTGCACGCATTGTTTTATTATCACTGCTGGACATTATTTGCACGCACTATTTAGAGTGCTAAAGAGAACTTTTTAAATGTATTATTTATTCATTTAGACAAGCAGGATACTTTATATTGAGCACTAAGCACTTTTTATGTTGATTAAGACACTATGTATGGTGTAACAAGCACTAATTAAGCACTAATTTATGGTGTAACAAGCACTTGTTTTTTCACACCTTGTTTATTTATTCAACATTCATATTATTTGTAATTAATATTATCGCATTAGTAAGCACAGAGTTGGTTATTATTAATTTTGTTTTTTGGGGTCACCCAAGCGCAGCGCATAACTTGAAAATTTAGGCTGGATCATAAATACCGAAAAGTCAGCTTTGAAACCAGCTCAAAGTCTAAAATATTTAGGTCTGATGATCCTAGATGCGGTCCAAGCAAGGGTATTCTTTTTTTTTTTTTATCCAAGAAAAAGTTTTTATTGAAAAACAAGTACATACAGTCCAAGAAGTCCACAATTAAATTATACATAATAGCATAAACAGACGTAGTTCCAGAAATAGAGTCAAGCCTATACAATAATATAATATAATTCCCACTGTTAATAAAACAAGAAATGAAATTACTGCATCTTCATCTTTCCAGATTCCTTCCCTCTGTAACCAACAGGAGCAATAAGCTCCATTCAAGTCTAATGCAGGGTACACAATACTTTCAACCATTATTAAGGCGCAATAATCTATCCATGACCAGGTCCTCCGGGGCTAGCCCAGGAGTGCCTAGCCATGGTTCCCAGAGTTTTTTTAAATTTCCTTGAACATCCCCTGTGTTGGTATATAATTTTCTCCATTCTTAATATATTACCTAGTGCAGTAACCCATTCCTTGACTGAGGGGGGCGTTTCAGATTTCCAGTGTACCATGATTAGCTTACGGGCCACAAAAAGATAGAGCTTCTCTGACATGGGGTTCCCACTCCAGTTCATCTAACACATTCAAAATACAGTGTCTAGGGTCCAGCGGAATTGAGACCCCAAACACTGCGCTCAGCGTGTCCACCACCCCCTTCCAGTACACATGTAATCTGGGACATCTCCACAACATATGTATTAAATCTCCATGGTCTCTCTTACATCTAGTACAGGTTGGAGTGGAAAGAAGTCCCATATTATGTAGCCTATGAGGTGTATAATACGTTCTCAAGAGTGTATATAATTGCGTTAGTCTTTGCGTTACATTCAGTGAGCATATGGAAACTGACTGCAAGACCTCCTCCCATTGATCCTCATCCAAAGGCCCAACATCCAGCTCCCATTTTCCTTTCACTGTCAAAGGGTGTTTTAGAAGGTATTTGTGAAGTAAGGTGCTATAGCTCTGGGAAATGAATCCTTTAGAGGTCTCAGCCCCTTTAAGCAAAGCGACCAAAGTGTTCGAGTTAGTATGCCAGTCAGAGGTTTTTGACTGTGCTTAAAAATGCATGCCTAAGTTGCATATAATAAAAAAGCATGGAGGTCGGAAGTCTATTTAGGTCCTTCAAATTGTCAAAGGAATGCTAATTTCCCTCACTTATTATTTGCTTTAGGTAAAGAATGCCAAACCTCTTCCACCTTTCTGTATGTTGTAATTTAGCAAGTTCTGGATAGGATTCATTTCCCCATATAGGACTATACTCATTAATACCTGTTGCCTCCTAAATATACTTAGTTTTATTCCATATTTTTTGTATGAGGGCATAAGTGGGGAAACATTTCTGAGGCTTGCTAAAGCTGAGGCCTCCAAAGCCGTGGGAATGGATTTACCCCCTATCGTATGTAACATTATATATTCTGAAGCGCTAGTGGTTCTGGCTGTGGATTCCCCCTCCATGGCCATGGTACCTATCATATGTTGCATTTGCGATTACAAGTAATAAAGCCATGGATTCGGTAATGCAAGGCCACCTTCATCTTTAGGGCGTTGTAAATTTTCTAGTTTTATCCTGGGTGGGCGGTTCTTCCATATCAATTCACGAAAAGTGGCATTAACTATCCTGAATATCTTAAGTGGGATGACTACCGGTGAATTGTGCAGTATGTATAACAGTTGAGGCATTAGAATCATTTTAATTAGATTCACCTTGCCTGCAACCGACACAGAGCATTCCAAGTTTTGACTCGTAGACGAAATCGAGCCAACAGTGGGGAAATATTCAACTGACTATATTCCCTAATCTTTGGAGAGACCTGTATCCCCAGGTATCTAAAGGAAGCAGATATAGGTATTCCCCCAACTTTCTCTTCATTTAATAGTTGTGTATCATCCATCAGCATTAGGGCTGATTTGGTCCAGTTTATTTTAAGGCCTGAAAATTCCCCAAAGCGAGCCACTGTATCCATTGTATTTTTTAGGGATTGGTCAGTATCACCCAAGAGAATCATGGTATCATCTGCATAAAGCATCACCTTCTCCTGTCTATCTCCATAGCAGAAGCCGGTGATATCCCCGCAATCTCTAATCCATATTGCCAACGGCTCTATGGCCAGGGCAAACAACAGGGGGGACAAAGGGCACCCCTGCCGTGTACCCCGCCCCAGAGCAAAGGGCAGCAACATTCTACCCGCTTCTCTAATTATCGCCTGAGGGCAATGATATAGCAAACGCACCCAAGAAATGTATATCTCTCCAAAGCCAAATCTCCTCATTACCTCCCATAGATATGGCCATTCCATGCTGTCAAAGGCTTTCATCGCATCTAGAGACTGCAACACCCTCTTACCTTTGTTATCCGGTGGGGACTGCATGTTAAGATATAGTCTTCTAAGGTTTATTGCTGTAGATTTGTTGGGCATAAATCCCGCCTGATCAGGGTGTATAATTGAGGCAACCGCCTTATTCAACCTAATAGCCAAAACTTTTGCTAATATTTTGATGTCTGACTGCAGTAGGGATATCGGTCTATATGAGGCCGGGTCCACTGGGTCCTTGCCTGGTTTTAAAGTGAACACAATGTGGGCCCTAGACATGGAGGGTGGTAGGGTATTATGCTCCCTAGCAGTGAGAAATTTAGTAGCTTGGGGAGTAGTATCTCAGAATAGGTTTTATAGATTTCCATAGGGATGCCGTCCCCCCCGGGGGCCTTAAAGTTAGGGAATTCTGCCACCGCCTCCTGCAAATCATCCAGAGTTAAAGGGGCGTCTAATTCTTTTTTCTGGAAGTCTGTAAGCTGTGGAAATACAATGCTATCCAGGTAGTTGGACAACTCCCCGGGACTATATCTAGAAGAGGAACAGTATAGCTGTTCATAAAACGTCTGGAGTATCTGATCTGGGGAGTGTACCAGCCGCCCATCAGCCTTTTTTATGGAACCAATTACTGGAGATCTCTTTTCAGAATGAGCTATTCTAGCTAAAAGGCGTCCCGTCGTTTCCCCCTCCTCAAAAAAAGCAGTCTTAGAGAAAAACCTCTTTTTGTCCGCCGAGGAGGCCAGCAGATGCTCATAAGCTGATTGAGCCGACTGCCATGCCTCCCTTGCGGAATCAGTTGGGTCCTGGACATACTTTGCCTCAAGGGAGCAAGCATGGGATTCCAGTGTTTCCCGTAGTGCTTCAGAGTGTTTTTTAATCTTGGTAACCTCATTACTAAGTATTTTCTTAAGGTGAGTTTTGAAGCCCTCCCATTCTGCAAGGACAGACAATGAGCCCGGTTGACATGAAAAAAACTTTATGTTGCCTTCTAAGTTCTCAGGGGAGGTAAAAAGCTGTTGAATTTCCACGGTACCTTAGGGAGTGTGGATTGGTGGGATACAATAAGATTTATCACCATATAGGAGTGATCAGATACACACCGAGGTTTGTACGAAATGTCCACCACCGAGGAGAGCATAGCCGGGTTTCCCACTGCCAAATCTATTCTAGATAATGAACCGTGTGATTTCAAGAAACAGGAGAACTGTTTAGCAGTGGGATTCCGGTGTCTCCATAAATGCAACCATCCCACCTCCTGTAGCAATCTAGCCAAAGGAGTTAGCCTATAAGGAGTTGAGGTGCTCGGGCCCGGGTGTTTTTCCAAGGCTGGAGCCAACCAACTGTTGAAATCGCCCACTAGCAGCAATGGGAGATCCGACTTCCCCTCCAGAAATTCCAGGAGGAGCCGGAGTACCCGAGCATTAAACGGGGGAGGAATATACACACAAGCTAGCACACATTTCAGAGTACCAATGCGACAATGCAAAAATACAAATCTACCCTCCTGATCTATTTTTGACTCAAATTCCTGGTAGTCCAGGGAACTGTGTATCACTACACTCACCCCCCGAGAGAAGGAGGGTGTGGGTGGAGTGGTACGACCACCCGATCCATCTATACCTCATACAGCTTTTAGAATCAGACGTTAAATGTGTTTCCTGCAAGCAGATAACCGCAGGATAAAACTTTTTCAGACATGAGAAAATCATAGTGTGTTTCAGGGGGGAGTTCATGCCCCTGACATTCCAGGAAATCATTGGGCAACCTGCCATGGCAAAAACACAATTAGCTGTGAGGGTAGGTCATAAGGTGGCTTTCTTGCATAGAGACCACCGAGATCCTGTTGGGAGGAATGGCAGTAGACTTGAGTGGGATCAAAGTACCATAAGGTTAGTGGAAGTAAGATTCTTGGACTGCAGTAAGAAACAGTTTGTATAAAATAACATAGCACAATGGTGCCAATAAACAACAGTGCAACTGCACTAAGGTATTTCCTTTTGTGATTTGACGCTCTCACTCCTGTGAGAGACCAAGCAAAAATAAACAAAATGGACAGCCTGATGAGCCATGCCAACAAGGTAGGTCCGTAGGGCCCAACACGGCCTAAAAACAGACCAACTAATAATTCACACATCTCAAGTTGAGTAAGGGGGGTTTCACAGTTCAGTTCCTTTCACTGAAGAAATATAGGATGTTTCCCAGCAATTAGGTAACTTGGAAAAGGTCAGGTGTGTTGATATATTATGGTGAAGGGTATAGAAACAAAATTTAAAGGTATGGTAATGACTTTGCAGTCCAAAAAAAGACAGTAAGGAAGAGGGAGTGTGGCTCAATGTGTAGACAGCACTCTTAACATCTAAAAGTATGTCCCGGTCAGTCACCCTCCACATCCGCACGGTGACGGCATAGCGCCTGTTCATTGTGATCTAACCAGGCAGCCGCCTCTCTGGCAGAGTCAAAGAATTGTGCATGTCCTTCCGCAGTTACTCGCAGCTTCGCCAGATATAACATGGCGTATGGCAGTTGCAAAGCTCTGAGGCGCCTCTTCACATCGCTGAACTTAGCTCTATTTCTTTGCACCTCAGCCGAAAAGTCTGGATAGAATGACACCCTTACTCCATTAAACTTCACATTGGCCTGTTCTCTTGCGCATCTTAGCACTGCCTCTCTGTCACGATAGTGTAACAGTTTGGCCAACATTGATCTGGGGGGAGCACCTTGTAGGGGAGGTCGCCCCGGCACTCTGTGGTCCCTCTCCACTGTAAAAAATGGGAAAAAAGCTTCTCGGCCAAATAACTCAACCAGCCAGCTTTCCACAAACGATGTGGGATTTCTGCCCTCCGATTTCTCAAGGAGGCCGACAATACGGACATTGTTTCTGCGCAAACGGTTTTCCGTGTCTTCTGCTCTGTTGTATGTATCTTGGGCCATGCGGTAAGCTGCCTTTGCTTCTCACGCCAACGGGGGTAACTGCTCCTCCAAATCACTCACTCTGCTCTCAACTGCAGTTGCTCTTTCTCTTACCTTTTGAAGGTCTTGTCTGAGTAGTAAAACCTCTTCCCTCAGGCCCCCAAACTGCTCCTTCATATCAGTGACTGTGGCCGTGCACACATTAACAGCCTTCAGAATATCAGCCAGGGTGGGCTGCTCCAGGGTTTCTATTATTTCATCTGATGGTGGGGGGGAGGGAGGATGATTAATGTCCTCATGCAGCTGCTCAGGCGTACTGTCTGTATCAAGGCCCCAGACAGCTTGTGAAAAAAAATCTGCAGCTTCCCCATTGCTTGCCGTCCCCCCCACGTCCTCCGGGTTTTGTAATTTCTGTGTATAATATGTCATGTTTCTGTATTGTTCCTTACCCGGTCCTTTCAGCTGCTTCTTGCTGGTATTATCCCTGGGCTTGTCTGTCGTTCGCAGCATGCGCTGTGCTTTGGCTGCTGCAGCGGCGGCGCCATCTTGAGAGTCCGGTCCCGCCATCTCTAACTGGCCTCGGCGGGTCTTTGCTCTTGTGCAGAGGGCCGGTGGTGGGTCCGGATGGTAGGGGGCCTCGGAAGCCAGCTGGGGGACCGAAAAAATCAGGATCAGGGGTGCCGGGAAAGGATCAAACTGAGGATCAGGCAGGAGCTGTGAGAAGTGCGTCCTCTCACATGCCGGTCTTGGCCACGCCCCAAGCAAGGGTATTCTTGCCACCCGCAAGGATCTTTGCCATGAAGGATCAGGTGTGTCAGATAAGGGGAACCAGACAACCCTCCATTTGGCTCTCTGAGTCTTCTAGGAAGGATGGAATCCTCCTTCGAGGCAGTGCCCTGTGCCCAGTTCCATTCCAGGCCTTTACAATAAAACATCTTGTTGGCTTGGAACAGGAGATGACAAGCTCTGGATTATCCAATGTTCTTATCTCCTCTGGCACGCCTAAGCTTAAACTGGTGGTTGCAGGATCAGAACCTGCGAAAGGGAAAACCCTTCCTCCCGGTAACTTGGATAGTACTGACTACAGATGCCAGTCTCTCAGGCTGGGGAGTGACCCTAGAAAGGGCTCACAGCTCAGGGGAAATGGTCAAGGACAATCAGGTCCTGCCCATCTACATCTTTGACGGGCAGTCTGACTGGCCCTACGGTCCTGGACGGTGAAGCTTCAGGACTACCCTACCAGGGTTCAGTCCGACAATGACACTGCAGTGGCCTATATAAACCACCAAGGTGGTACCAGGAGTTGTTCATCTCTGAAGGAGGTGAACCACATACTAGCCTCGGCAGAGGGACATGTGCCGATTCTATCGGCAGTCCATATCCCGGGAGTAGAGAACTGGAAGGCAGATTATCTCAGCCACCAGCAGATCTGCCCGGGGGAATGGTCCCTACACCCAGGGCTGTTCCAGGAAATTTGCCAACGTTGGGGATGGCCAGAGGTCGACCCACTGGCATCCAGGTTCAACAACAAGCTACAGCAGTTTGTGTCCCGAACAAGAGATCCTCTGGCAATTGGAGCAGATGCTCTGGTAGTTCCATGGAACCTGTACTCCCTGGTTTATGCTTTCTCTCCAATCCCTCTCCTTCCACATTTGTTGCGCAGGATTCAGAGAGAGGGGGTTCCAGTCATTCTGGTGGCACCAGCCTGGCCCAGAAGGCCCTAGTTCCCGGAGATTGTGAAACTGACAATAGAAGGACCATGGACACTTCCACGTCGCCCCGATTTACTGTCTCATGGTCCTGTATTCCACCCCAATTTACAGAACTTGGTGCTGTCCGTGTTACAGAAACAACTATTTGAGCCTATCAAGGAAATTCTATTAAGACCCGTACCCACGGTCGGATTTTCCGACGGAAAATGTGTGATAGGAACTTATTGTCGGAAATTCCGACCGTGTGTGGGCTCCATCACACATTTTCCATCGGATTTTCCGACACACAAAGTTTGAGAGCAGGCTATAAAATTTTCCGACAACAAAATCCGTTGTCGGGATTTCCGATCGTGTGTACACAAATCCGAAGCACAAAGTGCCACGCATGCTCAGAATAAATTAAGAGATGAAAGCTATTGGCTACTGCCCCGTTTATAGTCCCGACGTACGTGTTTTACGTCACCGCGTTCAGAATGGTCGGATTTTCCGACAACTTTGTGTGACCGTGTGTATGCAAGACAAATTTGAGCCAACATCCGTCTGAAAAAATCCTAGCATTTTGTTGTCGGAATGTCCGATCAATGTCCGACCGTGTGTACAGGGCATTTGACTTGCTGTCACGCAAGCTAGCCTTCCTGATGGCCATCACCTCGACTAGAGGGGTGTCGAAGTTGGCGGCCCTTTCGTGCAGGGAACCATACTTGATCCTTCCCCACGACAGGGTCATGTTACGACCTGTTCCATCCTTTTTGCCAAAAGTGGTGTCGGCCTTTTATTTAAATCCGGACATTATTTTGCCTTCTTTTTTCTCTCAGCCTCGATTCGGCTGAAGAGACACGACTGTATTCTATAGTGTACTGCGGGCTCACGTATAAGGGCTGATGGCTATTGTTTGGCAGGGTGTCTCCCTCCCCTCAAGGCTATTGCTCTGGGAATTCCCAGTAAGTAATGAATATTAGCCTAACTCTGTGTCCCATGATGTTTGAAAAAGAAAATTAGATTTTTTTGTCATACCTTTTCTTCGAGTACATCATGGAACACAGAGGTCCCTCCCCTCTTTTTGAATATTCAGTGCTTGCTACAAAACTAAAGTACTTCCTGTATGGGGGAGGTTATATAGGGGATCACTTCCTGTCTAAAGACCCTTGGTCTACCAGTGTCCATTCACCTGAAGATGAAGTATAACTTAGAAGGTAATGAATATTAGCCTAACTCTGTGTCCTATGATGTACTCAAAGAAAAGGATTTTACAGGTAAGTATGACGAAAAAATCCTATTATCCCTATTGTGGGGTCACCAGTATGGTATTTGTAAATTGAAATCATATCCCCTCTCAAGCGTCTCTTCTCCAGAGAGAATAAGTTCAGTGCTCGCAACCTTTCCTCATAACTAATATCCTCCATACCCTTTATTAGCTTTGTTGCCCTTCTTTGTACTCGCTCCATTTCCAGTACATCCTTCCTGAGGACTGGTGCCCAGAACTGGACAGCATACTCCAGGTGAGGTTGGACCAAAGTCTTGTAGAGTGGGAGAATTATCGCTTTATCCCTGGAGTTAATCCCCTTTTTAACGCATGCCAATATTCTGTTTGATTTGTTAGCAGCAGCTTTGCATTGCATGCTATTGCTGAGCTGATCATCTCCTTGGACCCCCATGTCCGTTTCCATCCTAGATTCCCACAGAGGTTCACCCCCTAGTGAGTAGATTGCATTCATATTTTTGCCACCCAAATGCATTATTTTACATTTTTCTACATTAAACCTAATTTGCCATGTAGTTGCTCACCCCATTAATTTGTTTAAATCTTCTTGCAAGGTTTCCACATTCTGCAGAGAAGTTATTGCTTTGCTTAGCTTAGTGTCGTCGGCAAATACAGAGTTTGAGCTGTTTACCCCATCCTCCAGGTCGTTTATGAACAATTTAAACAGGATTGGTCCCAGCACATAACCCTGGGGGACCCCACTTCCCACCCCTGATCATTCCGAGTATTCTCCATTTATCACCACCCTCTGAACTCGCCCTTGTAGCCAGTTTTTAATCCATGTACTCACCCTATGGTCCATGCCAACAGATCTTATTTTGTACAGTAAACATTTATGGGGAACTGTGTCAAATGCTTTTGCAAAATCCAGATACACCACATCTACGGGCCTTCCTTTATCTAGATTATCTTTAACTCTCCTCCTCTTAGAAGGTTACTAGATTTGTTTGGCAAGAATGATTCTTCATGAATCCATGCTGATTACTGCTAATGATACCATTTCCATTACTAAAATCTTGTATACAGTCCCTTATCATCCCCTCCAAGAGCCTGCATACTATTGATGTTAGGCTAACTGGTCTGTAATTCCCAGGGATGTATTTTGGGCCCTTTTTAAATATTGGTGCTACATTGGCTTTTCTCTAATCTGCTAGTACCATTCCAGTCAGTAGACTCTCAGTAAAAATTAGGAACAATGGTATGGCAATTTCTTGACTGAGTTCCCTAAGTACCCTCGGGTGCAAGTCAACCAGTCCCGGTGATTTATAAATGTTACGTTTCCCAAGTCTAATTCTAATTCTGTCCTCTGTTAGCCATGTTAGCCATGAGGGTGCTTCCTGTGATGGGTCAGGAGGGTAATCACTACAGTTTTGGTTACTGAAGCCCCCGATTCCTTTGTGAAGACTGAGGAGAAGAATAAATTCAATACCTTCGCCATTTCCCCATCCTTTGTAATCAGATGTCCTTCCACATTCTTTATGGGGCGTGTCAGTTTTTAAGTGGTATCCGTGTCTATGTGAGGGAGATTCACCCTCTCTTAATTGTCCTGTTTACCATTATCTCCAAGAGTGAAAGTACAATCCCAAATTTTGAGTTTTCAGTAGAACAGGATAAGAGGGGTAATCGTCCAGGGGGTGCACTAGTTCTGGCTACCCTGGTGGCAATCAGTATTTCTCTAATTTTGGAGGGATTTCCCTGTTTAGGTTATGGGACAGAACGTGAAGATAAATCTCCCCGGTGGGACACAGCTGGCAAACCTGACAGGTGTTATAACCCTCCCTCACTTTATCCAAAAAGGAAAAAAATGCCTTAAGTTCTGCTTTACGTTGTACAAAAGACCAATCTTCTGTGATACTTTCTGTCACACCGTATTTGCGCATCGGTCTTACAAGCGCACTTTTTTGGAAAAAAATACACTTTTTTTAGTTAAAAAATAACACAACAGTAAAGTTAGCCCAATTTTTTTTTTTTTATATTATGAAAGATAATGTTACACTGAGTAAATTGATACCCAACATGTCACGCTTCAAAATTGCGCCCGCTCGTGGAATGGCGACAAACTTTTACCCTTAAAAACCTCCATAGGCAAAGTTTAAAAAATTCTACAGGTAGCATGTTTTAAGTTACAGAGGAGGTCTATGGCTAGAATTATTGCTCTTGCTCTACCGATCACGGCAATACCTCATATGTGTGGTTTGAACACCGTTTTCATATGCGGCACTATTCACATATGCGTTCGCTTCTGCACACGAGCTCAGCAGGACGGGGCGTGTTTAATTTTTTTTTTCTTATTTATTTTACATTTTGTTTTTTTATTTTTACACTTTTTTTTTTTTTTTTAAATGTCACTTTTATTCCTATTACAAGGAATGTAAGCATCCCTTGTAATAGATAAAAACAGGACCTCTTAAATATGAGATCTGGGGTCAAAAAGACCTCAGATCTCATATTTACACTTAAATGCAATAAAAAAAAAAATATTGTCATAAAATAAATAGATAAAAATATCAATAAAAAATGGCTCTTTAAGAGCTATAGGCAGAAGTGATGTTTTGACATTGCTTCCGCCCTGCATTGTTAAAGAGATGGGTGGCGGCCATCTTCCCCTTACTCGTCTCCATGCCCAGCAAGAGTGAAGATCCGATTGCCTCTGCCGCTGCCGACGGCTCCGGTAAACGGAGGAGGGCACTGGAGCGTGCCGGGAAGGGGGGGCCTCTCCCGCCGTCGATAAAAGTGATCTTGCGGAAAATCTGCCGCAGAGACCACTAGTATCGGAAACCGGACCGCTGGCCGAACAAGAGGATAACGGGGTTATGGCAGCTAGATGCTGCCATAACAACGATATTCCCCTTCAAAGTAAGGACGCATATCGGCGTGCAGCGGTCCGAAAGTGGTTAAGCTTTTCTGAGACCGGTAATGGTCAACTAAGTAAGTATAGAGGGTCCTAACAAATCCAGAGCTCTGCATAATAGCTTTGTCTGTTAATTATTTACATATAAATATTAGGCTAGGGTTGAGAGAGAAGTTTAGGATTTAAACAAAAAACAAACATGTATACTCACCTGGGTAGATGTATCATGGATCCACCGCTGGGTAATGAGAATTGAGAGATCAAATACATCTGTCTTGCCCTCATTCACTCTGAGCAGAGAGCCGTGACTGTCGATCAGCGACTCTCTGCTCTCACCTCCAGCACTCACTCACTGACATGCTGGGCTGTGAATGGGGCGGGAGGTGCTGGCTCAGATTCACAGCGGACCGATGAGAGGCTGAGCCAGGTGCCAATGCAAGCTTCTGGGTGTATACCGACCATATGGTAGGGATCTTTTAAGATCCTGGATCAGCTCTGTGACATCAGCTGACAGCAAGCTTTAGCCCGCTGTCGACTGAAAAGGGATCACAGGTGTGCAGAGCAAACTGCACTCCTGTGATCCATAGAAATATGGCATTAAATAGCTTTGGACATACCTCTCCTTTAATAAGGAACCACCCTCACCTTCTTGGTTGTCATCCTGGTTCCAGCCTTACTTTTCTGTGAGCTGCAGACCTGCCAAAGCTTGTAAATATCAGAAGACCATCCTGTTCAGCAATCTTGTTTACAATGTATGTTGAAAAGTGTTGGCTAGGTTTATAGAGCTTTCTGAGAAGCCACATCTGGCTGGAAGTGAGCAACCTGGGAGAAAGTAGTGGAAGTTTTTACCTAGCTAGTGTATAATAGGTAATGTCCAAACGAGAAGGTGGAGATGGAAATGTCACCTAAAACACATATATCAACAGGTAAATGAAGTCACAACATACACTGGAATCATTTCACGATTTAAAAGAGTAGGTGCATAAGGTCACTTGCAACAAAAATGCGGATTGATTTAGGAGGTGACTAGCAATCACACATTTGTGGACTATTTCCATTTGAGAATGGAATAATGTATTGGGATTTACAATGGGAAATATTTTTTATGGCTTTATCGATGCACAGTGTGATCACATGCAGTGTTGGTGTCGATAATAGATGTAAGATGTGTATATGATTAATCTGATATATCATACATTTTATGTGAGTTTTGTCTTTAAATTGTTATTAGAAGGGTGGGTTTAAAAACACTACACCATTTATTGATTTACTTATCTTGCTAATACATATTTTTCAAGCTAAGTGCCTGCTGCTCTGATATTATAGCTAGGTAGGGACAGCACAAAATTACCTCATTATCCTAGATGTGTTTTTATCCATAGCAATTGATGTAAATTGTGGGAACTGGGAGTTAATGAACAGAGGACATATATACTGTATTTTTTTTAAGAACTGATTTAGTGTTGCATTTGCCAATTGCTATTTGTGTTTGATTTGATTTTTATTTATTTATTGATCTTTCTTGAGGGTCTAAATCAGGTCAGTAGTGGCCTGGTTAAGTTCCCCAACTTCCCCTAAAGCTTACTATTATCAGCAAAAGTATATCACATATGTAGTGATGTTTTTCTGTATAGAGATGCAGGGCAGAGCTCTCTAAGATCTTTAGTGTCTTGTCAGAACAGCCAGACTTACAATAAAGCTGAGGCTATGTTTGCTTTCCTGCAAGTAATCATGTTTTGCCAATATACTGTATACCTAAGATTGTATAACTGTAAGCACATTGTGACACACAATTCTCCATATTGCCCGATTGTGATGATGACCGGTGCTTTTATGTAAGTGTGTGTATAACAGAAATTTTTATAGGTCCGTGCTAGCTATATGTTCAAAAGTTTTGGATTTTTTTTTTTAAGATTTCATCTATGCTAAGTTGTGTTTCAGGGCTTTTAATTCTGTTGTGGATACATTGCTTTGATAGAGAACAAACAATTTCAATGTGAAGTAAGATGAGTTCTGCAAGAAGTTGTCCTTCATGATTATATCCCATGCTAAAGGATTTCTGTTTTGTTGGTCCCTCTAGAAGCAAATGGTTTAAAGCAGAAAATTATTATATAGCTATTTCATAAAATATATTCCTTTCTTTAATCAGATGAGCAGCGTGAAGAAGCTCATTCCACGTCTCAGCGCAATTCTATTTCGCCTTCAATTTGAAGAGCAAGTAAACAACATCAAACCAGATATTATGGCTGTCAGTGAAGCATGTGAGGAGATAAAGAAAAGCAGGAGCTTTGCTAAACTGCTGGAGATAGTGTTACTCATAGGAAACTACATGAATGCTGGATCCCGCAATGGACAAACCTTTGGATTTAACCTCAGCTCTCTTTGCAAAGTAAGTGATTATTCTATTTCACACACAGGTTGAACTAAGGGACTTGCGTCTTTAATCAACCTCATTGATTGAGATATATATATATATATATATATATATATATATATATATATATATATATATATATATATATATATATATATATATATAAATGAGGTTGACCAAAGGCACAAGTCTCTTAGTACAACCTTTGTGTTTGTGTCCATTTGTGTTTTATTCAAATTGACTTTTGTTTAAAATCCAGTATATTGTGCTGACCGACTTTTTAAAAATTATTTATTTATTTTTTCCTTTAATTTATTAAATAATTTTTACTGCTCTAACAGTAAAAAGCCCCTTCCCAATTTAAATACTTTTTTTGTCCAGTCTGAGGGCTAATTCACACTGACATGCACTAAAATGTATGGCAAATGCATGTACATTTCTATCCATTTTGATCGAGCTTTAATGCATGCTCATGTCTGTTGACATACATTTTGATGTCCATTGACATGCATGCACAACATTATGGTGTGACTAGCACACTTTGGAAATGATTGTTTTTCAGATGTCCTTCCATTGGGGCTTGACAGCTGAGTGTTTCTGTCCACTCCCCCCTATGTACTTGTATAAAGATGGCCATACACTATGCAATCTGATTGTGTATTTAGTGAACACGTGCAGCTGGGAGTGGGAGGATAGATGATGCAGGGTGTGTGCTAATGAGGTCAGCTGGTCAACTCCTTCCTGTATCATAAACTATAGTCTGTAAGGACGTAAGACAGAAGCAATAGATACATTTGGAATCATGGATGGAGGACAGTAAGGTACAGGTCTGTTGATTTTAAGGAAAACTTTGATATTTTTGCAAAAAATGTACATGAATGCTATATTGGTGCATTGGGGAGCTGGAATTAAGAAGAAAAAAAAAAGGTGAACTTGGCCTTTAAAGTGTAGCCACAGATTATCTTTGGGGACCTTATAGTAAAACAGGCTATTACAGTTTAAATAAGCACCCTTGATGTATTTGTACGTTGTGATCATATCTGCTCTTAAGCACCTTTTCTTCACAGTGAATAATACTATCGCTGTACTTGTAATTCATAACTGATGTCATCCAACCTCTTTATTGGTTTTGTCCCATCTTGCTGAATGCGTTCAAGTTAGATGGCATCCATTCTGTGGATTGGTTGTCTTTTACATGCAAGAGAGTACTTTGCTAGTTTTGTTAGCTGCAGATTGGCATTGCATGTGTTGTTAAGCTTGCTTGCAATCTACAAGGACCTTTACATCTTTTTCCATCAAAAAATCTACTAGAGGAGCCCCTCACAAAGAATACTTTGCATGCATATTTTTAACAACCAAGTGCATAACTTTAAAGTATTGAGCCTCATCTGCCATTTAGCCTACCCTCTTGTTTTGTGTAAGACGTCCTGTAAAGGTGCTGCATCTAATTCTAAATGTGTGTCCTTACATAGTTTAGTATCATCAACAAACACTGAAATTGATCAGACCATAATGAGATCATCTATATATCTATGGTACCGCACTAACTGTGCGAGTTGGTCACAAAATATGGTTTCATCCTCCCATAGTCTATTGCATAACCATGACACCCACCTTACAGACGTCAATGTGTCCTGATGTACTATAATCGTATATAATGAACTGATGTCAGCAGTTCTTTTAAGTAGGCCATAGTTCCTGATACCAGTGGTTTCAGAAAAAAATCTATGTACTGTCCCAAACATGCAGACACCAAATCAATGCATTTCACAATGGGGGTGCCAGGAGGGGACTGGGCATCCTTGTGTATTTTGGGCAAGAAGTACACTATAGGTCTTCTACATGCATTAGGATCCAGAATCAAAGCCTCTTTTTTATTTAGGATTTTAATGGATTTTCCATATTGAATTAACTGATGTAACTCTCCTTTATACTGAAACACAGGATCACTACTCAATAGTCGATAAGTGTTTCTGTCTGCCAACAACCGCTCCATTTCTCCCTTATAAAAGGTCTTACTCATGACCACTAAGCCCACCCCCCCCTACCCCTTATCCGCTGGGCGGACAACCACATTTTAATTTTTTTCCAAAGATGAAATTCCTTGTTTAAGTTAAAGGAGATCCCTAACCTTTTTAACTTTCATTCCCTCCAGATCAATAACAACCATGTTCTTAAAGACTTCAATATGTCTATTATCTCCTCCGGGGGGATTGAAAACTGATTTGTTAGCCAAATTAAAATAAACCTCTGTTGTCCGCCCTAGTTTGGGTTGAGAACTTCTCTCCCCTGGCTTGGAAATATTGAGAGTTCTAACAAACTTTTGTAAGCTAATATATGTCTGGAATTTGTTAAAGTTACAAACTGTTCTTCTTCTCTATTATATAATGGTGTGAACTGATTCTGTGTTGGTATAGGGACTCTATCAAATTGATGGTCTTTTTCCCTTTGATATTGTTTCGGGTTATTGTGATGATGATAATCCCTATTATAAGGGTTATTGGGGGCCCTGCCTCTAGGATAGGAATTACTTCAATTATTTCAGTAACCTTGGTTTTGAGAAGGGTTATACTCGTGTTTAGTTCCTTGACTTCTCCCACCCCTATTGAAATTTCCTCTGCACCTATAGGTGGAATACGGATGACAAATGGACTGGGGACATATAGTCCATTTGTGTTTAATGGGGTGGAAGGGAGGGGTTTGAGTGATGTTTGAGCCACTGGGGCATTAGTTGGCAAAGGTTCCACAACAGGATTGCCATTTATAAACCTCCCCCCCGTGTAAAATCCCCACCTAAAACCTGATCACTTGTAACACTCTGGGTGTAGTATACATGCTCGAGTGTGATTGCGGACTCCAGTAATGTGCGTAGGACTTCTAGGCCTCTGGGTGTCCGCATTGCTGAGCATGTAAATAATATCAAAAAGGTTTACAAACACATAGTGTGTCAAAACACTTCAGGCTTGTTCACAATAGTGACCATAGGTGTTTAAAATTTTTGGGAATAGGGAAAGTAGTTAAATACTGAAGGAGAGGTAGTTTCATAAGACATCTTAGCAGGCGAGACTCCTTCTGAGTATATGAGACTAAAGTTTCAGCACCGGAGGGGTTAAACGTTGAATTTCACTTGAACTGCTTTATATCGGATAAATAGGGGTTACATTTTGTTCTTTTTATAAATTTTAAAAATATTTTTTTTGTGTATCACATTTGCTTATTTTTAATTATGTGATGGCCGTAGGTGTATAATGTCCTTTAAAATTCAATAGTTAATGCTCAATAGAAGTAGGATCTTTCCACAAAGGTTTGAGAGGCTTGGATGTTCCTCTCCTTGTTTTTGATTACATCAAGAGTCCCCAAAGGTATTAGTGATCATTGTTTTGAGCATGAAGATCCTGTTGTCGGCGGTCTTCATGGTTATCTGCCGCTTAGTTAGTCCCACAAATGATGTGGTAGCCCCACCCTTACTGACAAAGTCCCGTAGGATGTAACACATATGGGGAGGAGCTACCTTGCGGACGTCACCCGCTGCCATCATATCTTACACGCTGCTATATATTGGTGCCAACGTTGGACATCTATGCTGGATGTCATTTTAACCTGTGCTGCTGTATGGGGCCTGTTTTACTGCTTTTAAATAAATTACTATTGGTTTAATGGAGAGCACTTAGAGTGTGTTCCTCTCTCTCATGCCACCTTTGGCTGTCCTGTTCCATTTGGAGTGCTGGTTTACCATTATCCTGTTGAGGATACATGCTCATTTGACCTTCTGTTAGCTCAGAGGTCCTTCAGATCTGATAAGCGCCCAATTTCAGCTGGTGGAGGTGGTGTTACACAAGAAATCTTCAGTATTTTTCATGAGGTTTCTTCATCTTCTATCCTGGGACTTGTTGTTCCTCTGCATATTATATTGTGCTCAGGGACTCAATATTATACCATTGCACTGCACTTATTTTGTCTAGTATGTTTCTATGAGGTGATGTGATTAGCCTAAAGTGTTCAGCTTGCAATAATTTTGATTTTATTTTGTTTGTGCTGATTGTTCTATATTGTATCTTTGTAAACGTATGAGAACAAGTGTATACTGTATATCTATTACATGAACCTCAAGAGAATCTATAAGATTGAGGGAGACATAAGGTCATAGAAAAATATTCAATATGAGGGCCAGTAATCACCCTTATTTTCAAAAAAAATGCCATGGTATCCTAGATGGTGTGGTGGATTCTTTCCATAATATTAATTGATATCATACGTGAGATTACTTGAAACCATGCTGCTGAGTCAGATCTCCAGTTGAGAGCAAGAACCCATTGGATGGCACGGAATAAAGAGTGAAGTAACCTTTTATCGGGAGGGGGGACATCTGCAATGGGAGCAAACAGAAAGCACCATCTCCTGAGGTCGCGGGCACTTACACTTTACCCAGAGCATAACAGACGCTTGTTTTAGTAACTTGCGTTAAATATGCAGTCATTGCTTAAGCATAGTGTCAGTACGCTCCCTGAGCTACCAAAGTTGCTGTACATATTCTGCCTTTGCAACTCCACAGCCTGAGGTTCCACTGAACCCTCAGCCAAAGTCAATTCTATATCCGCAGCCAAAGTCTGCTGAATACCAGCCCAGTCTCCACTGCAACCACAGCCCAGCCAATGCTGCAGCTGGAGCTTGAGTCTCTACTTCATCTTCCTGTAATCTCCATAGCTCCTCTGCTGTCCCACAGTCACAACAGCACCCAAGGTCCCAGCTTTCTCTGCCTCTCAGCTGTAACCACAGTTTATGCACCATCCACAGTCTAAGGCTGGGTTCACATATATGCAGCCGCAGTTTCAGCGCAGGAGTCCGGTGTGATTCTGTTCACCAGTCCAGTTGTGATTCAGTTGCAGATTTTTATCTGAAATCACACCTGATACAGACTGAAAAACGCACAGGACTCTTTTTATGACATTGTGGCCGCTCCGCACATGTGTGAACCGGCTCCATTGAGAAGGCTGCCAGTTCACTTGCTATGTGAATCAGGTGCAGTTCAAAATGCATCCGATTCACATATATGTGAACAGAGCCTGAGTCTTCTCCCGATCCTTCATTATTGAAGAAGGACTTGAATTTTGGCCCTACTCAGATAAGGCGAGAAGGCAATGCCTATACTTTTTTGTGATAAATTCTCTTAATAAAATGACATTTGCTAAGGCAACAAAAGTGAGTTGAAGGGGATGTGGGTCGAGGTATTGAGCAAACAGATGAATTATAGTATATTGATGGTTAGTAAGTGAAATAAAAAAAAAAATATATATATATATATATATCAGGGATAATGTGATACCCAAGCATACTAGTGTTTTTTTTTTTGTTTTTTTTTTTCATCTAGGTCCAGAATAGTACCGTGCTTACAGCACATCTTTGTATTTTTATGAAACTTGTAGAAGCAATTTAAGGAGTTTGGATTGGTCCTCTTGTGTACACGACAATATTTTAACATAAGAAAGGAAAGCATTCACAGAATTTAAAGCGGACTTCCAACCAAAAGTGGAACTTCCGCTTTAAGCACTCCTCACCCTCTGACATGCCACATTTGGCATGCCATTTTTTTGGTGGGGAGTGGGTACTTAGTTTAGAGTGAGACTTCCTGTCCCACTTCCTTCTTACTGCTCTTGGCCACCTGGGCGATGCCTGCTCTCACCCTAGGCGGCCCCTCCCTGCCAGCAATCTTCTGGGACATGTGACGGGTCCCAGAAGATTGCCTGGTCACTAGCCGAGTGCAGCGTGGCTTGCGCAGTGCGCACCCGGCCGTGAAGCCGGAAGCTGTCACGGCTGGGTTCCCACAGTGGCTATGACGGCGCCGGCGGAGAGGAGGGGGAGAGGAGTGAGGCTTCAGGCTGCCGCATGGCTGGACCCCGTGGGACAGGTGAGTGTCTGTTTATTAAAAGTCAGCAGCTACACTTTTTGTAGCTGCTGACTTTTAATAAACTAAAAAATGCATGGAACTCTGCTTTAAACATATGAAGGTTATTTTAAAAAAATCTAGTGATAAAGTTGAAAATATTAGTTTGATAAGTGACATGTGAAATAACCCTATAGATTTAATGCAGGGCAATGGCACCATCCCAAAGTGTCTTTCTGCATGGACAAAGATGGGGTTGTTTAGGGGGTGGAAGGGAGGGATTACCCAGGCCTAGCTTAGGGTATTAGATGACAGATCTGTTGAGCATATATGGTGGTGATAAATACTGTGCTTTTTTTTTTTAGTACTTTGTGTTTTGTTTGGAGTGCATTGTACTTTTCTTCTAGTCTTTTAAAACTACATCGAAAAAGACAAGGCAATAGGATTGTACTTACTTGAGGGTATGAATCTGAACAGATGGGAAAAGTCTTCAATGCCTTTTCTCTCTCTTTTTTTTTTTTTAAACAATAGATATATCTCTGTGTTTTGTAGGGGGTAAGGGGCAATCTTGCTACTGGGATAAATACTGGAAGTGAGGTGTGTGTGCTGGGGTAGGACAGAAGTGAAATACCAACATTTTGAGTGGGATTTCACTCAACTGAAAGTAGAATTCTCTACTTGAAAGTGACACTAATGCACGTTGGCACCAATGACAAAGTCAGAGGCAGATGGAGTGTCCTAAAGAACGATTTTAGGGACTTAGGAGCTAAATTGAGGCAAAGGACCTCCAAGGTAGTCTCAGGAATACTACCGGTACATCGAGCCACACCAGAAAGGCAGAGGGAGATTAGGGAAGTAAACAAGTGGCTGAAGAGCTGGTGTAGTAAGGAGGGGTTTTGGTTCCTGGAGGACTGGGCCTACTTCTCAGTCGGTAACCGGTACTATAGAAGGGACGGACTGCACCTAAATGAGGAGGGTGCAGATCTGCTGGGAATGAAGATGGCCAAAAAGTTAGAGGGGTTTTTAAACTAGGCAATGGGGGGAGGGTCCAGAGACAGAGATAGCCAGCGCGGAAGATATTCCAGAGGGTAGTATTGGGGGCATTAGTGGTAGGTTAACCAAAGCACAAAAACACAAGGTGAGTATAGTAGCAAGTCCTAGTTGCAATCTCGAAACACCCAATACGAGGACAATATGCGACCAGTCTAAACTATGTGGCATGTTCACCAATGCAAGGAGCATGGCGGACAAGATGGGTGAACTAGAGATACTGTTGTACAAGGAGGATTTGGATTTTGTGGGAATTTCAGAGACCTGGTTCAACAGCTCTCATGATTGGCTGGCAAACTTTCAAGGGTATACCCTATACCGCAAGGATAGAGAGGGTAAAAAAGGGGGAGGGGTATGCCTATATATCAAGAATAATGTACAAGCGAATGTGAGAGATGACATCACTGAGGGAGCTAGAGAGGAGGTGGAATCCTTATGGGTAGAGCTCCAAAGGGATGAAGCTAAGGGGAAAATAATACTGGGAGTATGCTATAGGCCCCCTAACCTGAGGGAGGAAGTGGAGACGGATCTCCTATCACAAATTAGATTAGCAGCAAGGATGGGAAGTGTTATCGTAATGGGGGATTTTATTTATCCAGACATAGACTGGGTGGAGGGAACCGCGCATTCATTTAAGGCTCGCCAGTTCCTTAATGTCTTGCAGGACAACGGATGTGGAAATACGGGGCAATTTAGGTAACAGCGATCACAGGTCAATTAGTTTCAGTATAAATCACACAAATAGGAAACATGAAGGGAACACAAAGACACTGAATTTCAAAAGAGCCAACTTCCCTAAACTACAAACCTTGCTAAAAGGCATAAATTGGGATAAAATATTAGGAACAAAGAATACGGAGGAGAGATGGGTTTGCTTTAAGAGCATATTAAATAAGGGCATTAGCCAATGTATCCCATTGGGTAATAAATTTAAAAGAGCGAACAAAAATCCTGTATGGCTTAACTCCAATGTAAAAATGCATATAAAAGCAAAGGAGAAGGCCTTCAAAAAATACAAGGTTGAGGGATCATCCTCAGGATTCAGACTTTATAAAGAATGCAACAAGAAATGTAAGGGTGCAATTAGGACGGCTAAGATAGAACATGAAAGACACATAGCGGAGGAGAGCAAAAAAAATCCCAAGAAATTATTTAAGTATGTAAACTGTAAAAAAGGGAGGATAGACCATATTGGCCCCATAAAGAATGAAGAAGGACATCTGGTTACAAAGGATGGGGAGATGGCAAAGGTATTGAATTTATTCTTCACGAGTGAATCGGGGGGCTTCAGTAACCAAAACTGCAGTGTTTATCCTCATGACACAACACAGGAAGCACCTCCATGGTTAACAGAGGACAGAATTAAAATTAGACTTGAGAAACTTAACATTAATAAATCACCAGGATCAGATGGCTTGCATCCGAGGGTACTTAGGGAACTCAGTCAAGTGATTGCCAGACCGTTGTTCCTAATTTTTACAGACAGTCTATTGACTGGAATGGTACCAGCTGATTGGAGAAAAGCCAATGTAGCACCAATATTTAAAAAGGGCCCAAAATACAGCCCTGGGAATTACAGACCAGTTAGCCTAACATCAATAGTATGTAAACTCTTGGAGGGGATGATAAGGGACTATATACAAGATTTTAGTAATAAGAACGATATCATTAGCAGTAATCAGCATGGATTCATGAAGAATCGTTCTTTCCAAACCAATCTATTAACCTTCTATGAGGAGGGGAGTTGCCATCTAGATAAAGGAAGGCCCGTAGACGTGGTGTATCTGGATTTTGCAGAAGCATTTGACACAGTTCCCCATAAACGTTTACTGTACAAAATAAGGTCCGTTGGCATGGACCATAGGGTGAGTACATGGATTGAAAACTGGCTACAAGGGCGAGTTCAGAGGGTGGTGATAAATGGGGAGTACTCAGAATGGTCAGGGGTGGGTAGTGGGGTTCCCCAGGGTTCTGTGCTGGGACCAATCCTATTTAATTTGTTTATAAACGACCTGGAGGATGGGATAAACAGTTCAATCTCTGTATTTCCAGACGATACTAAGCTAAGCAGGGCAATAACTTCTCCGCATGATGTGGAAACCTAGCAAAAAGACCTGAACAAATTAATGGGGTGGGCGACTACATGGCAAATGAGGTTCAATGTAGAAAAATGTAAAATAATACATTTGGGTGGCAAAAATATGAATGCAATCTATAGACTGGGGGGAGAACCTCTGGGGGAATCTAGGATGGAAAAGGACCTGGGGGTCCTAGTAGATGATAGGCTCAGCAATGGCATGCAATGCCAAGCTGCTGCTAATAAAGCAAACATAATGTTGGCATGCATTAAAAGGGGGATCAACGCAAGAGATAAAACGATAATTCTCCCACTCTACAAGGCTCTGGTCCGGCCGCACCTGGAGTATGCTGTCCAGTTCTGGGCACCAGTCCTCAAGAAGGATGTACTGGAATTGGAGCGAGTACAAAGAAGGGCAACAAAGCTAATAAAGGGTCTGGAGGATCTTAGTTATGAGGAAAGGTTGCAAGCACTGAACTTATTCTCTCTGGAGAAGAGACGCTTGAGAGGGGATATGATTTCAATTTACAAATACTGTACTGGTGACCCCACAATAGGGATAAAACTTTTTCGCAGAAGAGAGTTTAATAAGACTCGTGGCCACTCATTACAATTAGAAGAAAAGAGGTTTAACCTTAAGCTACGTAGAGGGTTCTTTACTGTAAGAGCGGCAAGGATGTGGAATTCCTTTCCACAGGCGGTTGTCTCAGCAGGGAGCATTAATAGCTTCAAGAAACTATTAGATAATCACCTGAATGACCGCAACATACAGGGATATATAATGTAATACTGACACATAATCACACACATAGGTTGGACTTGATGGACTTGTGTCTTTTTTCAACCTCACCTACTATGTAACTATGTAACTACACTTTACTACTTTAATCTGACAGTTTAAGCCCTATGCCTATGCCCCATAACTTACAAAATTCCTACGGTACTAAGGCCTCATTCATATACTAAAGCGTATACTTATGGAAGACCTTGTTCTATGTTATGTGCATCCCAGCGCAAGCAGTCCCAGTCATGTATATTGGGATGTAGCGGCTGCACAGGCACATGAAGTGACCATAAGCTTATAGCAGAAGGAGAAATGCCAAGTCTATATGGTGTATAGACCTGGCCAGCTGGAAATGGTTCTGTAGGTCTGCATGTCATACAGACTTTGCAGTGAAAGGGTTAAAGTGGAAGTAAACCTCTGCAAAACAAAAAAAAATGCACCCTCAGGAGCTTTTAGCAGCAATGTGCTAGTATGCACAAAATGTTAGAATATAACATATCAAAGACTTACCTTGCAATCCTCTTCAGTGTTGTATCAGTGCTCCTGTCCATTACCAGCACTTCAATCTTTTCCCACTTTTCCTTCTGTGTATAGATTCATAATAGAATGGAATGACCATTAATGTACTCTGAGCTTTGCATGTGTGGCATAGTGACCACAATTGCTCACAGGCAGGGAGAATTAATTATGAATGACAGAGAAGGCCAATAGGTTCTCCACTGCCATGGTTATCTTTCCAGCCAGATTTTAATTTTTTAATTTTTTTTTATACTTTTAACCGTACTTCGCTGTTTACAGAGGGTCTTTACTGTAGAAGAGACACTCAAAGTCTCTTATGCAGTAAAATAAACCTACCTGTCATGCAGACTTTAAATTGTACAGTACAATGAACTGTGCATGCACAACTCAGTTTACATTCTGGCATAGATTCTTTGTGACAGGATTACTGATGTCCACCTAAATTGACAAGCTGGACAAGGAGAGCATTAATCAGAAAAACAGACTTGAGGCCAATGGTAACTCTGGAGAAGCTGCAGAGATCCACAACTCAGGTGGGAGAATCTGCCCACAGGACAATTATTAGTCATGCACTGCACAAATCTGGCCTTTATGGAAGAGTGGCAAGAAGAAAGCCATAAGAAGGCCTGTTGGCAGTTTGTGAGATGCTCTGTAGGGGACACAGCAAACATGTGGAAGAAGGGTACTCTGGTCACGTGAGACCAAAATTTTACTTTTTGACCTAAAAGCAGAATGCTGTGTGTGGCAGAAAACTAACAATGCACATCTCCATGAACACACCATCCCCACCATGAAACATGGTGGTAGCAGCATCATCCTGGGATGATTTTTTTTCAGCAGGGACCGGGAAGCTGGTCAGAGTTGATGGGAAGATGGATGAAGCCAAAAGGGCAATCTTAGAAGAAAACCTATTCGAGTCTGCAAAAGATTTGAGACTGGGGCGGATGTTCACCTTCCAGCAGGACAATGACCATAAACATGCAGCCAGAGCTAAAATGGAATGCTTTAGATTTATTTATTTATTTATTTCAGGTACTTATATAGCGCCGTCAACTTACGCAGCGCTTTACATATACATTGTACATTCACATCAGTCCCTACCCTCAAGGAGCTTACAATCTAAGGTAGATCAAAGCATATTCATGTGTTAGAATGGCCCAGTCAAAGTCCAGACCTAAATCCAATTGAGAATCTTTCCATCTAATCTGACAGAGCTTGAGCTATTTTGCAAAGAAGAATGGGCAAAAATGTCACTCTCTAGATGTGCAAAGCTGCTAGAGACATACCCAAATAGACTTGCAGCTGGAATTGCAGCGGAAGGTGGTTCTACAGTATTGACTCAGGGGGGCTGAATGCAAATGCACGCCACACTTTTCATATATATATATTTGTAAAAAAAAAAAAATAGTTGAAAACCATTTTCCTTCCACTTCACAATTATGTGCCACTTCATGTTGGTCTATCACATAAAAACCCGATAAAATATATTTACATTTTTGGTTATAACATGATAAAATGTGGGAATTTTCAAGTGGTGTGAATACTTTTTCAAGGCACTGTGTATCATTAGGGCAGAAACCACTGGTATAGTACAATCCAAAAAACCAAGCCTGGACAAGTCTCTACTCTATACTTATTGCAACAGACAAATAAACTCTCCTATACTCCTAATGATTGAAACAAAATAGAAATTTGACAGATTGCAACAATCCCACCACAAGACTTCTCTGAAATCACAGGACTTCAAAGGTAGACTGTCCACCAGCTCCTATGTGGGAAACAAGAAAGATATCTGTAGAGGGGGCTTTGTGCTGGAAGACTGCAAGTAGATGTGTAATCTGTCTCGGGAGTGAGCAGGAAATGGTGTTTGCTATTCACATACACAGGGGAAGCATGGAAAAACAAAACCCTAGAACAAGAAGTCTGAGAATAGCAGAAAAACAAAGCTTACCTTTTGAGAGATGAAATGAAGGAAGAAAAGATAGAAGGTACTGTACATTGCTTTTTGTAAAATTTTCAAGTGTACAGTAAAAAAAAAAAAAAAAAAAAATCAATATTGTAGCGTTACCTTTGCATCAGAACACCATCCAGTCTACAAACAAACTTATGTAGACATATGGTATAAAGCAGCGATGCAGCCCTCACTTAGCCAGTCCCATGTGCAAAATAAGCGCACATTAGACCAAACAAACAAATCTAAAGAAGGTGAGTGTGCCACTTGCACTTGATAATCAGGACACCACACATAATGGGGTTGATTTACAGTACAGTATACAGGCCATACTTGGGTCAAATTCTGAACAAATTTTCTTTTGTGACCTGACGGTGCCACAAATAATTTAAAAATTTGACCAACCAAGCCTCCGATTTCCCCTCATGTTGCTACAGAAAATTATTTTTGTGACTGGGAATCTTCTTTTCTTCCCAGGTCACAGCTCATGCACACTTCTATTTCAATTATATTTCTTGCACGATTATCCCATCATTAATTAAAAATAAATTTGTTTTTCTTAAAAATTCCAACATGCCCGATCACTCAAATTTGATGGCCGCATGAAAATCGCCTGTTGCAGCAGCTTACTGGTATGAAATTCACATGAAAATTCTTAGTTACAATTTTCAAAAGAAAATTTGTTTAGAATTCAACCCATGCATGGCCTGCTTAGAACTGCAAAGTGCAAAATCTGGTGCAGCTCTGCATAGAAACCAATCGGCTTCCAGTTTTTTCTGTTAAAGCTTAAAGTGTTGTAAAGTCAAAATAAAAAATATCTGCCATCCCCTCTGTTTTATCAAGATATAAAGTACTGTGCACCTGTTTCTTTAAAATTCTAATCCTAAATACCTTCTCTTACAGCAGCTCAGGTGTCACGTTTCCTCCTCCGCTCTCCTTCCCCGATTTAAGGAATGTGGAGGGAGGGGCTAAGATACCCCTCTGATGTCCGCCAGCTGGCAGAGGAAGGTCGCATGACCGCACATCACCAGCTAGCAGAGGAAGGTCACGTGACCGCACATCACTAACTAGCAGAGGAAGGTCACGTGACCGCACATCACCAACTAGCAGAGGAAGGTCACGTGACCGCACATTGCCAACTAGCAGAGGAAGGTCACGTGACCGCACATTGCCAACTAGCAGAGGAAGGTCACGTGACTGCACATAGGTACTGTGAGAGAAGATATTTAGGATTAACAAATAATAAATGGACACAGTTCTTTAGATCTTATTATACACAGGAGATGTCAGATATAAATGCTATTTTGAAGCCACAGGGAAGAACTGCAGGAGGGGAGAGGTTGGGAGGAGATTGGCTCTCAAACACAGGCTTTGGAACTGACAGGCAGGGAGGGAGAGACTCCGAACAGAGAGCAGGATGACAGAGGCACGTATACTGACCGCAGTATCATAGATCAGCAGCCATGATTACCATAGTCAACACACATAAGGGGACACAGGAATAGGCAGGATCAGTGCGGTTTTTTCCAGCATAGAATGGGACAAATTACATGGCACAAGCACTATGCTATAGATCCTTAAAGGAATAGATGCTTTTTTTTTCCCTTTTAGGGTTATAACTTCTTTAATTGAGCAAGCTGACGTTAGAAGCTGATTGGCTACCATGCATAGCTGTACAGATTTTGCACACTCCAGTTTTAGTAAATCAACCACAATATGTCATATGCCTGGTTGATGCCCCTAAGGCCTTATGTAGAAAAAAAAAAAAAACTTTCAAACATGTAGTGCAGACAGCTTGGGTTAAAACAGTGTCTAGCATCATTGGTGTAGAGGTGTTTTCTCTCCACCTCGCCCTGACTTTATTGTAATTTCTGATACATCCCCTATTAGATTAAGTGCCCCTATACAAACATAGACTTTAATTTACTAATTGTTGCCAGAATTGGATCAAGAGTGGAGAGGTCCCCCCCCCCCAACATACTTATCACCTTTTTAGCAAAGAAGAGTAGGAGCCCAAGTGTGTCCTCTGTACCATGGTGGGGACTAGCGTTTAGTGTCACTTTAACGTATAAGTGCACCATTTGTGATGCAAATTAAATAGTGTTACACATGTTTGGTTTATTTAACCACCTCAATACAGGACACTTACACCCCCTTCCTGCCCAGACCAATTGTCAGCTTTCAGCGCTCACACACTTTGAATGACAATTACTCAGTCATGCAACACTGTACCCATATGAAATTTACGTCCTTTTTTTTCACACAAATAGAGATTTCTTTTGGTGGTATTTAATCACTAGTGTATTTTTTATTTTTTGTGCTATAAATAAAAAAAGACCGCAAATTTTGTGAAAAAAATGCCCTTTTCTTTGTCTTAAAATTTTGCAAATTAGTAATTTTTCTTCGTAAATTTTGGCCAAAATTTTACTGTTACATAGCTTTGGTAAAAATAACCCAAATTAGTGTATTTTATTTGGTCTTTGTGAAAGTTATAAAGTCTACAAACAATGGTGCCAATCACTGAAAATTGATGATCACATCTGATCAGGCCTTCAGTATATCAGGTGTATCTCATTTCTTGAGACACTAACAAGTCAGGAAAGTACAAATACCCCTCAAATGACCCCTTTTTAGAAAGTAGACATTCCAAGGTATTAAGTAAGTAGCATGGTGAGTTTTTTTAAGTTGTAATTTTTTCCCACAATTCTTTGCAAAATAAAGATTTTTTGTTTTACAAAATTGTCAAAATCAGGTTACCGTATATACTCGAGTATAAGTCAAATTTTTCAGCACATTTTTTTGTGCTGAAAGTACCCCCCTTGACTTATACTGGAGTCAAGCACTTTTCTGCAGCAAAAAATTTCATTTTCTGTACCGACTTTGGGGCCCCGCATCTCAGGGCCACTTGGTGCTAGGAACCCCAAATTTGGTGTGCAAACCCAGTGGAACTAGTACCACAACATATCCAAAGCTGAAGTTCCTAGCACTAATGCCTCGTTTCCACCGAGCGGATCGGTTCGGGTCGGATCAGTTTGGACGGCCTAGAATGGTCCGGCCTATTCAGGCGAGCGTTTCCACTGCAAGTGGGACCGACAGGGGCCATACGTGGGTTTAGAAAAAATGCCGTCATGGCGTCACACGTCCACCAATCAGTGTAAAGCATCGTAGCGCCGCCCTAACCGAACCGTTCCATTTTCTATGGCCCCACATCTGAAGCAGGACCCTGAATGGAACGGTTCGGTTCGGTTGTATGGCACGCTTTCATAATGGAAACACCCAAAATAGCGTACCGTACCGAACCGAACCGAACCGATCCGCTCGGTGGAAACGAGGCATAAGTGGCCCCGAGATACGGGGCCCCAAAATCGGTTCAGAAAATGTCATTCTCTGCTGCAGAAAAGTGCTTGACATTTTCTGAACCGACTTTGGGGCCCCATATCTCAGGGCTACTTGGTGCTAGGAACCCCAAATTTGGTGTGCAAACCCAGTGGAACTGGTACCATAACATATCCAAAGCTGGGGTTCCTAGTACCAAGTGGCCCTGAAATATGGGGCCCCAAAACCGGTTTGGAAAATGTCATTCTCTGCTGCAGAAAAGTGCTTGACATTTTCTGAACTGAATTTTGGGGCCCTGTATCTCGGGGCCACTTAGAGCTAGAAACCCCAGCTTTGGAAATTTTATGTTGCTAGTTCCACGGGGTTTGCACACCAAATTTGGGGTTCCTAGCACTAAGTGGCCCCGAGATACAGGGCCACAAATTCAGTCAACTGTGTCCATCTGCAGCAATGTTATTTCGGGACCCTTTGGGTTCAGAGACCCCAAATTTTGGCTGCAGCTAGGGGGCATCTAGGAACCCTTAACTACCGAGTTTGAAGTTCAGGGGACCTATGGCTGCAAATAGGCACAGTGAGGCATGCAAATGGGCACAGTGATGCTGCAAATGGGCATTGTTGTTGACCCTCTTTTCCACTTACAGTAGCTGTGCATTTCTCACCCTCGTCTTATACTCGGGTCAATAAGTTTTTCCCATTTTTTTGTGGTAAATTAGGGCCTCGACTTATACTCGGAACGACTTATACTCAGGTATATACGGTATTTCTCACACACAGCATATGCATACAACAAATGACACCCCAAAATACATTCTGCTACTCTTCCCGAGTATGGCAATACCACATGTGTGAGACTTTTACACAGCCTGGCCACATACAAAGGCCCAACATTGAAGTAGCACCTTCAGGCGTTCTACGAGCATAAATGACACATCTCATTTCTCAAGCACCTATTACACTTTTGAAGATCCTGGAGCACCAGGACAATTGAATTGCCCACAAAATGACCCCATTTTGGAAAGCAAACACCCCAACGTATAATCTATGAGGCATAGTGAGTCTTTTGAATGGATTATTTTTTTGCAGAAGTTTTTGGAAATTGTGTAAAAACAAAACAAAACTGAAAACGCATTTTTTTTACACAAAGTTGTCAATTTATAAGATATTTCTAAAACATAGCATGTACATAGCAAAAATGACACCCTAAAATACATTCTGCTACTTATCCTGAGTATGGCGATACCACATGTGTGAGACTTTCACACAGCCTGGCCACATACAGAGGCCCAACATTGAAGTAGTACCTTCAGGCGTTCTAGGAGCATAAATTACACTTCTCATTTTGTTCCTACCTATGCCACTTTTGAATGCCCTGGAGCACCAGGACAGTGGAATTACCCACAAAATTACCCCATTTTGGAAAGCAAACACCCCAACATATATTCTTTGAGGCATGGGCTGCAGATAGGTACTCGGGTACTCTGATGGGCTGCAAATATGTACTCGGGTACTCTGATGGTACTCTGGTAACTTGATGAGCTGCAGACAGGTACGCAGCTACTCTGATGGGCTGGTGACAGGTACTCAGTTACTCTGATGGGCTGGTGACAGGTACTCGGTTACTCTGATGGGCTGGTGACAGGTACTCGGTTACTCTGATGGGCTGGTGACAGATACTCGGTTACTCTGATGGGCTGGTGACAGGTACTCGGTTACTCTGATGGGCTGGTGACAGGTACTCGGTTACTCTGATGGGCTGGTGACAGGTACTCGGATATTCTGATGGGCTACAGATAGGTACTTGGGTACTCTGATGGGCTGGTGGCTGGTATTTGGGTTCTCTGAAGGGCGGTGACAGGTACTCGGTACTCATATGAACTGTGGCAGGTACTCAGATGGACTGCAACAGATAATCAGGTACTCGTATGGACTGTGACAGGTACTCGGGTACTCGTATGGACTGTGACAGGTACTCGGGTACTCGTATGGACTGTGACAGGTACTCGGGTACTCATATGGACTGTGACAGGTACTCGGGTACTCATATGGACTGTGACAGGTACTCAGATGAACTGTGGCAGGTACTCGGGTACGCAGATGGACTGTGACAGATACTTTGATGGCTGGTGACAAGTACTTTGATGCGTAATGACAGGTCCTCTTTATTGGGGGGGCAATCAGTGTGTGTTGGTGTATGTACACTGTAAGCGGTAACGAGATGTTACCGCAATCTCCTTCTCTCACACGATCGAGGAGTAGAACCCGGTGACATCTCGCTACGGCTCTAGGTTTACATTTAGTGATCGGCTGTGAAAGGATCACAGCCGATCACGTAAACAGCCGCCGGCCAATGGCTGTTTACCAATGTCGATGACGAGCAGTGTACCCGGGAACACACTGCCACCGACATGCACGTGCAGTGCGATCACGCGCATGTTCCGTGCAAAGTGAGGCGGTACCATCTGTGATCGGCCGTGACTTCATCATGGCCGATCACATGGTAAACAGCCATGCCCAATGGCTGTTCACCCCCCTCGGTGGCAAGCGGTGTCTTCGTGACACACCTCAAATGCCTCAGGTATGATATATGAACAAGGCACATCTTTCTATACTTTGTCCCTGTCTATAGCCAAAGCACCGAGTGTGATTTCTCTCCGCTGCCTTGTTCCTCTGATATCTGCATGTGTCACTTCTGACAGCTTTTCCCAACTCCAAGAGCTAATTGGTGAAGGAGGAGGAGAGCTCCAGCACTCGGTGTGTGATTGAGTCACAGCTATGCACGTTCTCTGTGTACTGTTCGAAGGGAGAGTGTGTCCCTTCCCTCCGTTTGGGACTTAGAGCTCTGTTGTGTGAAACTTCAGATCCTCAACCCCTGCTTTTCAGAGCTGAGAGAAGCTTTGTAAAGTTTGTGTTGTAGCACCTTGGGGTTTAGTCAGGGAGCTCCTTACCAAATCCCTTGTCAGGAGTAGCTACTGTAGTTAATTACTAGCGAGCCATTGACTTCTCCCTACATTTGGCCTGGTTGTACTTTCCTCTTCTACCACCAGGTGGCCAGCACTTGGAGGTATTATGGGTTATCTCAGCCAATGAGCAGGAATTTTGTTGAATGTCAGGGTGAGGTCAGTTTAACCAGGTTCTTGTGTGCCATCCAGGCTGCCATCTGGGTGGGCGTGTGTTGTCTGCCCCGGGCAGCTAGGCCAGAGATTGGGCCTATCACGGGGGCATCAGGCTGCCAGGCCGTATGAGGACCTACCCAGAAGTAAGAGGGCAGCACAGGGTTGAGACTGTGGCTTGCAGTCCAACCAGAAGTGACGGTCCTGCCGGCCTGAGAACATGTCGTGGTCAGAGGTAGAAGGGAAGCTGTCACCACTATCAAATCGGGGACCCAACCAGCAGAGGTGACACTTGCAGAGCAGCCTTATGTGTCAAGCTAGGGACTGAGCCGGTCAGCAGGGGTTAAGCTTGAAGGTATCCGAAGTGCCAAGCTAGGGACCCAGCAGGAAAGCGTGGGTGACGCTTGAGGGAGATACCACTGCAAAAGTCGTGAGGAGCTCACAGTATTCAGAGTTAGTGAATCAGAGGGTCCAGCGAGAGACTAGGAGCTCCAGGAGCTGAAGAACTACAAGGCAAAGTTGTAGTACAGCAGAAAGAACTGTTACTTTTAGTTAGGAACTGTTTAAGTACAGTTGCCATAGGAGACCGCAATCCTGCTCGTGCAGAAATGGTACCTTGCTAGGGCGTTTCCCTGTACGACTGTCCTCCTGTTGAAGTCTCAGAGTCTGCCATTTGAAATTGCAATTACTTAAGGGTGTCCTGGCCCTAACCCTCTTTCCCATGCAAAATATAAAAAAGACTGTCAAAGAAATAAAATTTCTTTTACATCAAAAAAGTGTCTGGTGCCCAATGACTTTCACCATCTTTGCACCCACTATGCCTCACAACCCACCACATATTGGAAGATGTCGGCTATCTTTGACCTTGAAGGTTCCCATTAGACTGGAAGAGGTCAGAGATTCTTCTACAGTGTTCTAGAGCAGTGTTTCTCAACTCCAGTCCTCAAGGCGCCCCAACAGGTCATGTTTTCAGGCTTTCCATTATTTTGCACAGGTGATTTGATCAGTTTCACTGCCTTAGTAATGACCACAGCTGTTTCATCTGAGGGAAATCCTGAAAACATGACCTGTTGGGGCGCCTCGAGGACTGGAGTTGAGAAACACTGTTCTAGAGGGTTGTAGAGAAGAGTGCTGAAGATAAACAGATAAAGTTTATGCAAGATAATTTGTTTAATCTCTGTGTATCATCTGAAGCTAGTCACTTCACTTTGTTATATGTAAGGCTTTTCAACCAGTTTAATAAAACTCGTACAATAATACATATTTCTGTACAGCACATGTCTACATTTAAACATACACAAGGCAATCTACCATGGAAAAGAGGTTTTTCATATTCTTTTTTTGCCACTATTGAGCAGGCCTAGGGAATTCTGTTTTTTACCTTGCCTACTGTAAATACATCCATATTTAGAAGTAGTAGGTGGGGTTTCACTGTAAGGCAGAACTATTGTAATATGTAGTGGACCCTTTTGCGGATCTTCGGAAGAGAGGGGGAAAGGTGATTCCACCAGTGTGCTTCTAATCCTTCACTATTATGTCACTAGCTGGGTCCTAGACCAAGGTTTTTTTTTTCCTTAGCTGCAGTGATTTAACCGGCAAGTGTGGATCACGGTTTGAACAAAATTAAATTTTTTTTGTGCAGAGAAAACAGTTTACATATTTATTTTCAATATATTTTTATTGCGATTTTGTAACAAAGTCACAAACATTACACCAGCAGGCATGTACATAGAAACCAAAAAGATTTTAGTCTCTCATATTCTAATATAGACATTGCATCCCGATTTGTCCAATATTATACAAAACTCTATAACCTATACCCTGAAGTCACCTCTGCAAAGGACCAATTAATTTGTCAAACAGCAATCACAAACTTCCTGTCACAATATAGCACAAAAACGCTATCCACACCAAACGCAAAGCTACTAGATCACCCAATCTCCATAGAAGTACTAAATATGTCTCTGAAGCAACTAAAAAAAGAAAAAACCCAGGCCCAGATGGCCTATCTGCAACCTATTATAAAACCTTTGTAGACACACACTCTTTGCACCATTTTTGGAAACTTTCAACTGCCTGGCCACCAAACCCAATGGTCTACAAGGAATACTGGAAGCACACACCTCCGTTATTAAAAACAAAAAAAAAATACAAACACCATGCACTGGTAATGGACTACAGACCTATTTCGTTATTAAAGTGGAGATCCAGCCACCGCTGCAAAAACTAAAAGCCAGCAGATACACATATTGCATCTGCTGGCTTTTAATAATAGGACTCTTACCTGTCCTAGTGTCCAGCAATGTCGGCATCACAGTTTCCATTGGCTGTCGGGTGCTGCTGCCGCCATTGCGGGTAAGGGGAACCCAGCAGTGTAGCCTTACGGCTTCATGCTGGGAACCCTACTGTGCATGTGCAATGCTCCACTCCTCTCTCCTACTGGCCTGGTGGCAGGGGAGGGAGGAGAAGGGAGCTGAGCGGTGACGTCAATGGCTGTGGCTCTCGGAAGTGTGAACAGGATACCTGTCAAAGACATGTATCCGCTCCCCCTCGAAAGGTGCTAAAAGTGGCACTGGGGGGAAGACAAATGAGTGGAAGTTCCACTTTTGGGTGAAACTCTGCTTTAAACGTAGATCTTAAGATCTTCTCTAAAATCCTAGCCAATTGTTTATCAACACACATGACATCTCTAATCAACAAAGACCAAGTGGGCCTTATACAGGGTAGGGATGCCAGGGATAATACCCTGAAAGCCCTAAATTTACATTATTGGATGACCAAAACCAATCAGAAATGGTTCTTTCTATCCTTAGATGTGGAGAAGGCATTTGATAGAGTGTCCTGGGACTATATGAAAGCGGTTTTGGAAAGAATAGGCTTAGGACAGAGAATGTTCAATTTCATCTTCGCACTATACTCCTCGCCATCTGTCAAAGTCTGAGTTAACGGCCACCTATCAAATGCCTTCCCCTTCTTAAAAGGAACTAGACAGGGATGTCCTCTCTCACCCCTACTTTACGTAATCTCTCTTGAACCTTTTTTACACTGCATTAGAATGAATTAAAGCATTACAGGGATTGATATTGCAGGCCATACACACAAGATAGCAGCGTTTGCGGATGACATATTACTTTTCTTAACTAACCCCAAAACTACCATCCCTACCTTGCTAAAATAATTTGAATACAAATATCTATCCAATCTACAAATTAATTTGTCTAAGTCGTATGCCCTAAATATAACTACCACCAACTGAAGTGACAGACTGTAAAGCTGAATTTCCCTTCTCATGGAAGACGCAATCTATTACTAATCGGGGTTTAAAATTACCTAGATATCGTCGACGGCAACACCTCCCACCATGGTGGCGGCAACCTCAGCATGGAAAAAACTAATACACAACAGCGGTGTTACACCCGACACTCCCCCCACTCCTATCCCTATTGAAGCTCTCCATCACCTCTCTCCAGACTTAAATTTAAACCACTGGACCAAGAACGGTATCCGAAACATACAACACATTCTACTCAAAGACAAACCCAAGTCTTTTACCCTCTTGAAACAAGAATATAACCTACCCCAAACAGAACTCTTCACCTACCTCCGAATCACGCACTGCCTTAAAAACTCCCACCTTCAGTTATACACTATACATCCTAAAGCATGGGATTTTCTAACGTCCTCCATCCCCAAACGCAAGGGAATATCCCTATTCTATAATATCCTACACCAGAAACAGCAGTTTAACAAGACACCCCCACATATTCACTGGGAACATGACTTAGGTCAGACCTACTCGGAACACCAATGGCAAAAAGCGATCCAGTCAATCTATAAATCCACAAAATGCGCCACGCTCTGGGAAAACACCCAAAAAATACATCTCAGGTGGTACTTAACCCCATCCAGAATTGCTAAATTCAATCCTTCTATTAGTGATCAATGCTGGCGCGGGTGTTCAATCAGGGGTGATCTCCTTCACATCTTCTGGACATGCCCACGTTTGCGTAACTACTGGAACAAGATCTTCCAAATAATATCTGACGTTATACACCAAAATTTACACCCATCACCTGATCTAGCTGTGCTGAACCTCACTATTGAAACAATACCTACACCTTACAGACACACAGTGACCCATATCCTGTTAGCTGCAAGATTATGTATCGCAAGACTATGGAAAACGGATGCTGCCCCCTCCGTTGAACATACTCTAGATACGGTAAACCTCCACTACAGCTTTGAAATGATGATGGCCTCTAGTTCAGGCCTCACACACACTGTGAAATATAAATGGAGGCCATGGGAGTTGTGGACCGGAGCTGCATCATTCCTTTCATAACCATTCACCTGATGATCCAGAAACCTTTCTTATTTTCATGATAAGCAACATAGCGTTACCGCCTTTTCTTGATAAAATCTTTTTTCTTTCCCCTCTCTTGCATATTCCTACTGCTTCTGTTTATAGACTCTATTTTACCTATGATATATACAAGCCGGAGACTGTCCACACAGAGTGCCACCCCCCCGGGTGAAAAGTGTTCCCATTAGGGCACCTGGGGTGGTGCTACTCAGACCATAATTAATCTCAGATATCGGAAGCGGTATTATGACAGTTCTCTGCTATATGCTATAACACTATCCAGATAATATGTTTCTTTGTACACAACTAAACGATTGTACTGTACCCAATATACAATGTGCACATTGTATTGTTATATACTCTTTGCAAAAATCAATAAAAATCTAATGATGAAAAAAAATTACCTAGATATCCAGATGATTTGTATAGACTTAACTATATACCCATACTAAAAAATATCCAAGAAGACCACCTGAATTGGAATAAAGACAGATTCTTTTGGTTTGGTAGGGCCGCCATAATAAAAATGAACATCTTACCTCGCATCCTATATGCAGACAATCCCAATTTGATTCCTGAAAGCTTTCTTTGCTTTGTACAGGAGGGCTTGTACACTTTTTGTTTGGGGCCATAAACGTCTCAGACTCTGGTATGAGATACTCACAATACTTAAACTAAAAGGTGGCATTGGTCTACCAGACATATACAAATACTACATAGCTTGTCACCTTACAAGAATAGCTGACTGGAATCAACATTCAAAAACTAAAGCATGGATTCAAATAGAAAATGCCGGAGCTCAAACACCCCTACAATTAATAGCTTGGCTACCGACCACACATACAGTAAAACACCACAAAGACCACCCAACTATAGGTCCATACCTTCAATGCTTACAACTCATTAACAATAACCTAAAACTGACCTCTTATCCAGGCCACTGTTCCCCATCAGACATAATCCTAACTTCACGCTAGACCCCTCTTCCCATTTCAAAAATAAAGGATAGCCATATGAACAGACCCCAGAGCTGAACATTTTTTTTTCAAAAAGTTTTCCTAATCCAATACGAAACACTCCAGGATAAAATGCTTGAGTATGTCCTTTCTGGACATACGTTAAATTAAGACACATTTTCAACTACCCAAATATCTCCCCAGATTGGTTTAGAGAACACACGCCATTCAAAGCCCTTTGTGGTAGATCTTCCCCACAATCACATGTAGTGTCCTCCATGTATGCCATACTATATTCAAACCAAGAGGTGAAATCCAGCAGACCATGTTTAAAATGGGAACTAAATCTTAACCTTTTTTACAGAACAAAAATACATAACATTCGCAAATGTTCAGTAAACGTCACAGTCCAAGAATCCAGATACAAACAACTGGCAAGCTGGTACCTTACACCCATACAATTAAGCAAATTCTTCCACACATCATCCACACCTCTCTGCTGGAGATGTAGAACTGAATGCAGCACCCTAGTACATATCTGGTGGTCATGTTCTTTTAGAAAGAGATACACAAAATTATAACAAAGATTACCACATACACACTAGACTTTAAACCCGCACAATATCTTCTACACCACTCCTCCCTTCCACACTTAATATACCACAAATCCCTGGCCCTGCATCTTGTAAACATAGCTAAAAGATGCATCCTGTTGAAATGGAACTCATCTACATCACCAATAGTAACCAATTGGATACACTATATACATCAAACAGCTGAAATGGAAGAGCTGATAAATATAATGAAAAACAACCCTACCAAATTTAGTAAAACCTGGGCATGTTGCATCCACTACTCAAATTTTGTACACAGAGATCTTCCTACCTAGCTGCCCAAATATTCATTACAAGATATACCGACAAACCAATCTTTCTTTAATCACCCAAGTTTTTCTATTTCTCCATCCCATAACTCCTTTTTACTTCAATAATGAAACCCTTACACCCCTTTGTTATAACTTATCTAATACAATTAGACCTGCCAAATTTGAATCCTCTTTCAAAGACAAAATGGCTTAAGAGTTAATATTCTAAATGCATTACTAATAGGTATTAAGTTAATACAGTTTCTTTAAAAATAAGAAAGTATCGAACACAGTGTGATGATCGACCATGCTCCCACCTGGACACAGTATGCTGCCATAGGGGTGTCCGGAAGTGCCAGTAGCATGACCAATATCACCAATATGTTATGAAAGTATATGATGAATATTATTTGTTCAATTTTGAAATACCCCTAATGCTAAGCTTAGCATTCCTGCATGTGTTTTATTACTGACAAAAGTGTGGAAATGCTGTATTAGACTGCTTGTAAATTCTGTTTTCTGTCTTGCTTTGAACATTTCCAATAAAAACTAAATTAAAAAAACAAAACAAAAAGATGTATCAATTATATTAGAAATGTTTTCTGCATTTTTTTTAACAAAGGTGTATTTATTTGAAGCAGATATCAAACAGAGAACAGAACTGAATAAATCAACAGTCAAAAGATTTGTCTGTAGGTCATTAACCGCCTAAGCACTGGTTCACACTGCCGCAACTTTGTCGCATGACCCGTTGCGACTCACTAACAGCAATGGAACCATTCTAATCGGTGCAACTCAAGTCACTCCGACTTAGAAAAAGGTTCCTGCAATACTTTGGGGCAACCTCAATATGACTTGCATTGACTTCTGTTAAGGAAGTCATAAGCAAGTTGCGCAGGGATGTCTGCTTCAAAGTTGCGCTGCTGTGAACCGGCACTAAGGGTAAAACAAATCTTAATGCCGAAGCAAGTAAATAAAGTGATACAATGCATCTCTCTCCTCCATTCCATTCAGAGAAAACATGGGGGCGTGCTTCACAGTAACTGATCACTGTGGTAGCCAATCAGAGGCTATCACAATGATCTTTTCACCCAGAATCGGGTGTTCTGGGTCCTGATCGTTCGTTCGGGTCCAGGGCTCTTGGCGAGACCCCGGTCTCTGTGCTGGGGTGCGCCCCCCAGCACAAGGGGAAATATGCAAATATGCGGTCCCATGGAAAAATGCCCAGTCTAGTGGAGCCACATATTTTTAGGGTGGCATCAAGGGATTAAAGAGGTGAGGTTTTTTTTGACCGCTTGGACTTACCATACCAATTGGTCCACATCTTTCAAGATGTGCTTGCTTTGTGGTATCTATATCTACCTATAGAGGAAGCAAATAGCATTTCTTATGTGGCATGTGTATGGGTTATTTGAATAATTTCACTGATGGTTGGTGCTTGAGAGTGTTTCAAGTGTCTAGTGACAGACGAGCTGCTTAACTGGCCTGCCTGAAGTCCAGACCTTTCACCAATTAAAAGTATTTGGCATGTCTTGAAATAAAAAAAATACAACAAAGACGACAGGACTGTTGAGCAGTTAGAATTCTGTATCAGGCAAGAATAGCAGAACATTGTTAAAAGAAGGGGAAATTCTGCACCGTGGTAAACATGACCCTGTCCCAGCCATTAATTTCAAAAATACCTTATTTTTTCTGAAGATATATAATTTCTCGGTTAGAGCCCTGGTTCACATTGATGCAATTTGGCATGCATGCAATTGCTGGCAATGGCAGCGTCCAAAACGATGTGACGCCACATTTGTGGGGCCGCACCGATTCACAAAAGTAGTTTCTATACTACTTTTGACGATTTGTGGGTGCGATTTCCATTGACATCTGTGCAGAAACCCTCACAGATGTCTCTGAAATCGCCTCCAAAGTCGGGACTGACACGCGGGAATGAAATTGTGCAAGTTCAGTTGAACTCGCATAATTTCATTCCCGCTATCAGCAAATCATTGCATTCTGTTTGTATGTAGATTTTACAGCGTTCCAACTTTTTCGGAATATATACATATAATAAAACTCAGGTCTCTGATACATCTGCATCTACTTTAGCATAATATTTCATGTGTTTTTGTTAATACTATTCCAAAGGTGTTGATGATCAAATAAAATTATACTATTTAAGTTTATGTTGTATTCCTTTTCAGCTGTATGAAGACATATATGAGGCTATATCATGTGATAAATGGTACTTTTCTTTAAGACACCCAGAGTGTGACCACTTAACTTTGTTACACCTATGGCTTGGGAAGGTCCTATATCTATGTCTTTTTGTGATCAAAGTTATCTATAGAATAATTGTCATATTAACATCATTCATAGCAGTCTGCTAGCCATGTTCAGTAATACTCATGAGAATTGGTTCCAGTAGTTTTTATTGAGATTTTAGGAAAGCACAACATATGCTAAGGAGCTTCGACTTCAAAAACATAAAAATGATCTATAACAAACCGATAACAATAGTAATAGGGGAGGAGGAATAGAACTGATCCATGCCACACAACACAGCGGATTATCATGTGAATCAACATTAGGGGAATTGCTTGCAATACAACCTTTCTTAAAAAGCACAACCTTTTTGCTTCCAGAGATGTTTTTGCGTTTTTTTTGCACACATTTAAAAAATCATTTTCAGCCTGAACATTACACAAAACTCCCAAACATTATATATTTTCTGAAAGCAGACACCCTAGAGAATAAAAAGTGGTAGTTCCAATTTGTTACATAACATGTCATTACCGCAAAGGTCTAGGGAATGCAAAATTTCAGTAAAAAAAAACACACTAAAGAGAATTTTAAGGAAAAAGAGGGAATAAACTACTCAAATTGTTGATAAAAACTAAAGGACAAAGTAGCACCGAGTAAATAGCTATCCAACATGTCCAACTTTAGGTTGGACATGTTGGATAGCTATTTACTCGGTGCTACTTTTGTGTGCACCAGGAAATAGTGACACACTTCAGTACCCTTTATTTTCTATAGGCGATGCTTCAAAAGCCCGCATAGGTATCAGTTTAGTGTTACAGAGGAGGTCTTGTGTTGGAATGATTGCTCTCCCTCTGACATGCAAGGAGATATGTAACGTGTATTGCAATGAACGTTTTCACGTGTAGGCGCCCCGATGCATGCGTTTAAGTTTGTATATGTGGGGTGGGGGCCTCGAAAAAAAATGTGGGCGTGATTTTATGTGCTTTTTTTTTTTACTCAAGTTTTTTTTTTTTTTTCAATCACATAGGGGACAAAAATATGTGATGTTTTTTAGGTGATAGGTTCTTTTTAATGAGACATGCAGAGTCTAAAAAAAACCTAAAGGCAGAAGTCCGCCTGTCAGTTTCACACACAATCCCAGTGGCTGCAGCCTTTGGATTGTGTGTGAAACCCCCCTGCTGTCAAGTCCGTACGGCGTATGGATCAGGCAGCGAAAGGGTTAAGCTGTGTTTGGCCTAGACACTGTTATTTGTAATTACCTTACTAGACATTAATTAATGTAATGTGTCAATTTATTTCACATTGATTGCATTGATCACATGTAATAAAATATGCAGCAGTAAGTCATTACATCTGTTACGTTAGGATGCAGTAACAAGGCCAGGGAATTGGAGTTATATTAATATTTAACTCTTCACTGGTTGCTTACGCCATTGGTATCTTCCCAGAGCTGTTTCATTCTTATTAACAAATTACGAGCTTTCCTGTGTTCAGTCAGCCCTAACTACACAGTAATCTGCAGCCACTTGAAACCTTTTTCTGTACTTGTTTTGCTGTCAGCTCATCAGTTTTTCTGTTCACATTTTGTATTTGTATACTTTATTTTCCATTCATTTGGCTTGAAACACTAAATCCCAGTTTACCCATAAATTAAAAATCTATCATACTTTGTGTTCTGCATGCGTGGTTGAAAAATTAATAAGGAAAAATGGTTTTCTATTCATTTTTTCTGCTCCAGTAAATTTGTAATAAGTCGGCAAACAGAGTATGCATATCATAAAAAAGTGCAAATGGACTTCTATGTGAGACTTGGTTCAGCCTATGTGATTACAGCTTTTAAGTGGTAGAATTGTTTAGTCATGCATTTTTTATCTGTCTTGTGACAATATGTTAAATATGTGTTTCTCAAGTTTATTATATAATACACATTTGTAGCATGAGCATACATTGTCTTGATTTCCAGTACCCTGGTAGTAAACTGCACATGCAAGCATATACATAATAAATAGACTTGTTTGTGCATGAGATACATATACCTGGTAAGACTCTTATTTCACTTGGGGCTGACATATTTTTTAAAACTTTTGCTTCTGGAGCCAATGTATTTATTTTTATTTTACACACATGCTATTTTTTCCTTTTAAGGTGAAAACATATTTAATCCCCCAAAACCATGTTTTCTGAAAGCAGTAGACCCACAGAATAAAACATTCATTTTTAATGAAGCATCAAAAAACTGTTCCCTCCCTGCTCCAAATGGAGGAAGGGCAGCAAGTCAAAGAGATGGAGAAGAGTTGAGACAATTAACAGCCTAACCCTTTTTTTTTGTAAATTCTCAGTATCCATGACTGCACCAGGTATTTTAGCACCCTAGCATTACCCTTTTCTATGAAGTTCTATGAAGCATGTGTGCAGTTTCTATTTTTTTTTTTTTTTTTTTTGTTTTCCTTCTGTTTATTGCACAATAGATACATTGAGAGAGTTGTAGTTTCATATCAGAAATTATTAGATGCAAAAATTGTATATTGTTGTGCATCAACAAATGAGGCATACTTTATTCAATAAACATTTAAAAAAATAATACCAATAAACCTATTTAAATCAATAAATGGCTGTCATGTTTTGTGCATTGGTAGCCAAGTTGAAGTAAAATATTAATTTGCTATACATCAAATTGAAGCATCACACAGTACTTGTGGTGTAAAACAAGTACTATCTCCTGGTAGAGCTCAGAGTACGGTCAAAGTTACACTAAATATCCCAGATTTTGTGGTATTTACGAGGACACCCCTGTTGTATATTATATTTTCCTAAGGGATAATTTGATTTACGAAGTGCAGCCATTGGGGTAGAAAGTGAAGAAGCTTGCATCCACTTAACTTCTTGGAGCCAAGCATACGCAAAAATGCGGCCCTACTGCACTGTTTTTTTTCCGTGGGGCCACATATTTGTGTATCTCCCTTTGTGCTGGGAGCGTGCAGCACGACACGTTCCCACTGAGATGCCATGGGCCCTGTACTAATGATCACTCTGATATCCTTGGATTGGCTATAACAGTGATCAGTCACTGTGAAGCACGGCCTGTATTTTCTCTCTCTCTGGAAATGGAGGAGAGTCCTGTCCTGGCAGAGAGAGCAAAAAAAGTGTTTAAAAAAATACAATAAAAATTATAATAATAATTAAAAAAAAAAGGATCAAGGTTTGATTTAGGTCAGAGCCAAGGTTAGTGTTTGGTCAGGGTCAGTATTTTTCTCGTTTTCATTTTTTTTTTGCAAATTGGTGTTAGTTTTTAGGTAGCATACAATGAAAATACACTATTGGGCTGTGCAATGGGTACTAACAACATACATATATGTGGTATTGCTGCGATTGTCAGGGGCAGGACAATTTTATTTTGGGCTGTTCTTTGGTGAAAGGTTATGGTGGTAGCAAGAAATATACAGGTATAAAAAAAAAAAAAAAAAATGTTTATTTTTTTTTTTTTTTTTTCTATTTTGGGCCAGTTTTCTTTTAATAATAAAATAAATCCAGGATATATCCATTACCATTACCACCAAATTAAAGCCCAATTTGTCCTGAAAAAGAACAAGGTATAATCCACCTGGATGCACCATATAGTTGTGATGATATGTACGGTTTTACTAACATGTCAAAGTTGTTAAATTGTGCTTTGGTATTAAGATTTGTTTTACCCTTCGGTGCAAAAGGGTTAAAGTGATTGTAAGGGTTTTTTTTTTTAATAACAAACATATCTTACCTCCACTGTGCAGCTCGTTTTGCACAGAATGGCCTCAAACCTGCTCTTCTGGGGTCCCCCGTCGGCTCTCGCGGCTCCTCCCTGCATCAGATAACCCCCTCGGGGAAGCTCTTCCCCGAGGGGGTTACCTTGCAGGCACACTCCCGGGTCCAGCATTCGGCGGCCATAGCCGCCAAATGTATGACTCTGCCCTGGCGCCTGCGTCATTGGATTTGATTGAAAGCAGCAGAGCCAATGGCTGAGCTGCTATCAATCTATCCAATCAAGAGCCGAGAACCCCGGCAGAGAGATAGCGTGTCCCCAGCGAGTCAAGTTCCAGGGCTCAGGTAAGTAAAACAGGGGGGGGGTATTGGGGGGCATAGAATGCATTAAGGTGAAAAAAACACGAAGGTTTGCAACCCCTTTAGGCACTATCATTTTTCAAACCTTAAAATAGTGTTTCTCTCAACAATATTCTAGAGTACCTATGCCATACTTCCAATAATCTTAGTAAGCAAACCTCTGAGGTGAGCGGCGGAGTAGGAGTTGAGAGCAGGAAAGAAAGCAAGTCTGTTACTTGGATTGGTTACTGGGATACAACTGGCAGGTCCAGATTAGATGCTCCAAATCTGCTCTTGGTTGGACACATCCTAAGCAGGCCACAAAATATGCAATTTTCTTTCCTGCAACCTGTGAAAACACTGTGTTGATGGGGGAATCCCTTCCACGTGGGTAGTCATTCCTGCTGGGAGAACTGTGTGGTTACTGATAGCAGCTATAGACTCTGGCAATAATTGTGTGCTAAAAATCCAACATACTGGTTGTACGCAGGACGATCGATGGATCAACTTGGGTACAATCGGCCTTCTTATATATATTTTGAATCTCACAGGTCCAACCATAGCCGGCTTTAGACAATTAGATGTAGTGATTTGTTGCATAGCGAACAGTTGAGTAAGATAAGTCTAGTGTTTATTATCTGCAGGGGATACTGTAGGGCAGGACATATTTGCTTTAAATCTAGGAGCCAGCTAAAAAAGTTTAGAGCCAGGTTTTTTTTTTAACTAACAAAGCTATTTGGTAGAACAATATTTTAAGCCTGAAGATTACATAAAACTCCCAAGATCTTTTCTGAAAGCAGACACCCTAGAGAATAAAATAGTGGTAGTTTCAATTTTGTATGTCACATAATATTTACTACAAATGCTCAGGAAAGACAGCATTTCAGTAAAAAAAATGCATACAAGTTAAAAGGGGCACAGGGGGTTGCACCGAGTTAAATTGATTGTAAAGTCTTGTTTTTGTTTTTTTTAAATAACAAACATGTCATACTTACCTCCCCTGTGCAGTTGGTTTTGCACATAGCAGCCCAGATCCTCCTCTTCTCGGGTCCCTCTTTGCTGCTCCTCGCCCCTCCCTCATATCAAGTGCCCCCACAGTCAGCAGCTTCCTATGGGGGCACTGGAGCCGAGTCACAGCTCTGTGTGTCCATTCAGCTGACCCTGATTGGCTGACTGACTTTGATTGACAGCCGCAGGAGCCAAAGGCATCGCTGCTGTGTCTCAGCCAATCAGGAGAAGTGTCCCAGATGGCTTAGACATTTGTGGACATCGCTGGACATCGCTGGAGAGAGATGTGGCTTAGGGGCTGCTGGGGTGGCTTCTACACACAAAAGGTTTTTTTTTTTATCTTAATGCATTAAGATAAAAAAAAAAAAAACCTTCTGCCTTTACAACTCCTTTAAATTTGCGTGCACCCGTGAAATGGTGACTAACTTCAGTACTCTATATTTTCCATAGGCAACCCCTTAAAAGCCCCCTATATGCCATCAGTTTAGTGTTACAAAAGAAGTCTGGTACTAGAATTTATGCTCTCATTCCAGCCTGCGCAGCAATATGTAACATGTGTATCACAATCAATTTGTATCCTACTGGGACCATTGGCCACACTCAGCTCTGAGCAATTTCAGGGTCAGTACTGTCACAATCCCAGGTAAAGTACTAGGTAAAACATTTGGAAAAGCCTTTTCTGACTTTCTTAGCAACAGGCTGCTATGGTGTGTCCATCACAGCCCCCCACACTCTATAATCTCATTTTACCATTGGTCCATCCTTTAGGTTATGCTTTGTGGCATTGGTGAAATATGTTATCTCTCCAAATGAATCCTCTCTACCCAATTATCGACTATCCAAAATGTATTCCCGTTTAGTCCCTTTAGGAGTCTCAGGATCTGGGGCTGTTTCGAACACGGAATACCACAATCGTCTTCCTGGCAGCCATGGAGTCCTCTCCTCCAAAACTCACTGATTTAGGCTCTTGTGACCATCTATGAATCTAAAATCTTCATTTGCAAAAAATGATGTATATAAATTTGGGCTCATACACAGAAGGTGTTCTCAAAGCCAAAGCATTTTGCTGAGTAGTACCCCATGGAGGAGGAATTTTACAAAAAACGGGTTTCCCTGGCTGTTGACCTAACAGTTTCCTACTTGAATAAAACCTTTGTGGTCCTGGTGGATGAGGTCCTGGTCTTTAAAGATGCCATGAATGAAAGGCCTTCTTTGTGGCAGCCATCCCTGTGGCGGAAATGTACCAAGCCTTCAAAGTTTGGGCAAAACAGAAGCAGTGATAATGGACATCCCTGTCTGGTCCCATTTTCAATAATAAAAGGAGAGGAAGTAGCATAAGGTGTTCTAACCTGTGTCAAATTAGATGAGCAGAGATGTTTATATGCCCGTAGAAAGTGGTCTTTAAAGCCTATATATTCAAGCGTGGCTAAAAGGAAAGGCCAGTCAAGCCTATCAAAGGCTTTTTCTGCATCAAGACATAAAAACAAGGCTTGCGACATCCCTACTAACAACATCTACCGGGTCAATGACTCTCCTAGTATTAACTGCCACCTAGCTGAATGGGATAAAACCAATCTTTGTGGATTGGAGTGGCGAGTATCTCATATTATTTGAGGTTTAGGAGTGTGTCTATGGGAATGTTTGATCATTCATCCAGAAGCACATTTGTGAGGTCGGGCACTGATGTTGGACGAACAAGCCTGGCTCGCAGTCTCTGCTCTAATTCAGCTCAAAGGTATTCTATCAGGTTGAGGTCAGGACTCTGTGCAGGCCAGTCAAGTTCCTCTACCCCAAACTAGCTCATCTATGACTTTATGGACCTTGCTTTGTGCACTGGTCCAAATCATTTAGTGGAGGGGGGGATTATGGTGTGGGGTTGTTTTTCAGGGGTTGGGCCTGGCCCCTTAGTTCCAGTAAAGAGAACTCCTAAGACGTCAGCATACCAAGACATTTTGGACAATTTCATGCTCCCAACTTTGTGGGAACAGTTTGGGGATGACCCCTTCCTGTTCCCACGTGACTGCACACCAGTGCACAAAATAAGGTCCAAAAAAACATGGATGAGCGAGTTTGGGGTAGAGGAATTTGACTCCAAACTTTACAGCCTGAGAGGGATATGATTGTATCTGGCCTTGTTTATCCTTAACGCCTGAGGTGAGCTTGTTCAGGCAGGTTTTTTTCTTTAAGTTTATTGGCTAGAACAGGGTAAGCCTTATTGCCTTTTTCATAGTAAACTCCTTGGTACTCGGCTGATCACAGATCAGTGTAAAGGGCCAATTAGGGCCTTTTACCATGTGATCAGCTGTCAGCCAATGACAGCTGATCACATGATGTAAACAGAAGTTGGTCACCAGCTTTTTTTTTTTTTTTCCTCACGCTGATAGCATGAGGAGAAACAAATAAAACCAATTGCCTGCTTCTGTAAGAGGGACATTGGTCCCGCACAGTGAGCACCAGTGCTGCTAATTAGTGCCCACCAGTGCTACTAATCAGTGCCATCTACCAGTGCCTATCAGTACTGCTAATTGGTGTCCATCAGTGCTGCCAATCAGTGCCATCTATCAGTGCCCATCAGTGCAGCCTCATCAGTGCACATCAATGAAGGAGACTATGAAAACTTTTTTTTTTTTTTCCCATTTTTCTAAATTTTCTGTCTTTTTTTTTGTTCAGCAAACAATAAAAAAAAAGCGGTGATTAATTACCACCAAAAGAAAGCTCTGTTTGTGTGGGATAAAAATGTAATATGGGTACAGTGCAGCATGACCGCACAATTGTCATTCAAAGTGTGACAGCGCTGCAAGTTGAAAATTGGCCTGGCAGGAAATGGGTATATGTGCCCGGTAAGCAAGTGGGTAATGAGGCAATATACATTATGAGGGAAAAGAGAAAAAAAAATGTGTGTGTGTACATGTTTATATATATATATATATATATATATATATATATATATATATATATATATATATATATATTGTGTGTATATATATATATATATATATATATATATATAACGGAAAATTGAATACTCGCCTTTCCGTAATTTTCCTTTCCTGGTGCCTACCCATGGCAGCATACCAATGGTTGGTGGCTCTGCCCTCGACCAACCCACAGGACCACGTAACTATAAAAAAAAGTTACTCCTCCCCTCAGGTATTCTTGTAACTAGTCTTCAGAACCTTAAGGAATATTGAAGGGAGGGTGTATGCTGCCATGGGTAGGCACCGGGAAAGGACAATTACGGAAAGGTGAGTATTCAATTTTCCATTTTCCTGGTGCCTCCATGGCAGCATACCAATGGTAAATAACTCGCTTACAGGGTGGGTACTGCAATAATAAATTTTAATGAGTTTACAGAACTGATAGTTCTAAGGCCCTTTTCCCAAAATCTCGGGAAGTGGGGACCGCCAGATCTAGGCTATAGTGAGACATGAAGGTGTTGAAGGATGACCAAATTGTCTCAGGGGAGACCCGAGCCAAAGCTGCCTAAGAAGAAGCCATTCCCCGCATCGAGTGAGCATTCACCGCATTTGGGATTGGGAGACCACTAGCCCAATGCACTTTCTGGATTAGTTTCACGATCCAGTTGGCTTGTAGTAATGTTTGGATAAACTTATGTGAGCACCCTAAGTCGCCCAGTCTCTTCCGCTCAATTTCCAGGCCTTCAAGTCCAGGATCTCTGGATGCGGGTGAAAGAAGTTGCCTTGAGATAGGAGGTTGTCCGTGTTGGGAAGCGAAGTGGGTCACACAGAGCCATTTTGACTAAGAGCGGAAACCACGGTCTCCTCGGCCAGTATGGGATGACCGCCAGGATAGTGACTTTCTCCGATGTTAGGCACTGGAGGAACCTCAGTATCAGAGGAACCGGAGGGAATGCATACCCCCTCTGGAAGTTCCAGGGCTGGATTAGGGCATCCACCCCTGCTGACCTTGTAGATGAATATCTTGTGAAAAACAGAGGAGTTTTCGCGTTGAGCGGGGAAGCAAAAAAATCTATCTGGGGAGTACCTCCCTGTTGGCATATCCAACGGAAAACTTGAGGATCCAGTGACTATTCGATGTTGCTGCTGAAGGACCTTAAAAGGTGGCTGATTCTCGGGGGCTGGAATGTAAGCAGCCCACAGATCGACTAAACTGTTCTCGGCTCAAGATATAATTGGGGCTACCTCGCTGGTTAGGGACCTGCTGTGCGTCCCCCCTTGGTTTTAAACATAGGCCGCTGCTGCTCGGTTGTCCATCTGGTCCAAGTATGGACTTGCCCTTGAGAAGAGCAGCTAGATGTAAAATTGCCATCCATGCTGCCCTTAGCTCTAGGATGTTGGAAATCATCCCTTCCACCTTGAATCACCATCTCCCTTGCACTAGCTGGTTCTGGTAGTATGCCCCCATTGTAGTTGACTTGCATCCGATGTAAGGACGGACCATGAGATGGGCCCCAGGGAATGATGAACTAGAAGGTTGGGTGGTCTTGTCCAGCACCAGAAGATGGATTTCATGGAAAAGGTGATGATTATTAATTGTCCCAAGTGCTTCCTTCTCCACTGCGCCTGAAAACCCGACTGGAAATCTCGCAGATGCCACCTGGCCCATTTCACCATTGGTATGCAAGATTAAAGGGACCCTAGGAGGCTCAGACAGTTTGATGCTGGCATGGAGCGGCTCCCTAACGCCTGCTTCACCTTCTGTATCAACATCTGGATCTTCTCTGGTGGGAGTGACACAGCCTTCTCCGGGGTGTTGAATAAGGCTCCCAGGTATGTCATTTTTTGTGTAGGCGTCAATTGACTTTTTGAGTAGTTGATAAGCCATCCGAATCGGGACGAGGTGTTCAGGACTAGTTGTACCTGTGCCTCCAGAGTCCCTCTGTGTTGTGACAGGATTAGAAGGTTGTCTAAGTAGTAATTAGTGCAGTACCCTGACCCCTTTCTCCTGGAGGGGAGCCAGGATGGCCACTAAAACTTTGGTAAAAGTTCTGGGGGCTGATGAAATTCCAAATGGGACAAATTGGAACTGGAGGCGCAGATCGCCCACTTTGAACCTGAGAAAAGGTTGGAAATGATGGTGGATGGGGATGTGAAGGTACGCATCTTGGAGATCTATAGAGACCATCCAATCTCCAGGTGAGGGAAATATGTTTTAGTTTTGGACGGAGGTTCCGGATCTTCCTCCCACTGAATCGCATCTTTAACTGCGATAACAAATGGATCCACTAAAGCGAAATCAAAGGTTGATGAATTATCTTCGGCTGTAACCGATTCGTCTTCTGAATTAGCCTCCGAACTGGGTTGGAGAAAAGGCGTCTCCACCGCTCACTCCTCCACAGGCGGAACTGACTGCTCCTGGGATAGGGCTAATTCCCGGATGGAATCTTTGATCAGATCTTTAATTGAGTCTATAGACACCTGCTTGTCCGCCGTGGCTTCCAGGAGGCACTGACTACATGCCAATTTTCCCGGGAGGGCTTACTTCTCACAGACCCAGCAGGCCTTCTTACCTGGATGTGTTGACCTGCCCTGGGAGTCATGCCTGCTTGAGGTATATTGGGGTGACCTCCGACTGCTAAGGGAAGCATGAGCAGAGGATGAGTGCTAATGGCCAGAGCGTCTGTGACCTTTTGAGCTATCGTCAGAATCTCTATGGGAAGATCTGCGAGATGAATCTCGGTGCGGTGTGGGCTGTGGGCATAAAAGAACAAAGGGATATTTCCATGTGCCCCAAAAAAGCTCTTTTAAATGAAGAAACTTACCTGTTTGATGCAGCCCTTACCTAGTGGTATATTGAGGATCTTTATTTTTATGCGGCATTGTGACAACATCAGAGACAGCTAGGTATAGAAAAGCGATAACATTAACCAACCCCATATACACACATTTTATATATGTATATATAAATATATATATATATATATCTACACACGCACACACATCCATATATATATATATATATATATATATATATATATATATATATATATATATATATATATATATATATATCCATAACAGTATCTCACAAATTTTGTAAATCATTTATTACCGTATATCTTTTCATATGACAGCACTAAAGAGATGACACTTTGCTACAATGTAAAGTAGTGAGTGCACAACTTGTATAACAGTGTAATTTAGCTGGCCCCTCAAAATAACTCAACACACAGGCATTAATGTCTAAACCGCTGGCAACAAAAGTGAGTACACCCCTAAGTGAAATTGTCCAAATTTGACCCAAAGTGTCAATATTTTGTGTGGCCACCATTATTTTCCAGCACTGCCTTGATCCTCCTGGGCATGGAGTTCACCAGAGCTTCACAGGTTGTCACTGGAGTCCTCGTCCACTCCTCCACGATGACATCACGGAGCTGGTGGATGTTAGAGACCTTGCGCTCGCCCACTTTCCATTTGAGGATGCCCGACAGATGCTCAATAGGGTTTAGGTCTGGAGACCTGCTTGGCCAGTCCATCACCTTTACCCACATCTTCTTTAGTAAGGCAGTATTCGTCTTTGAGGCGTGTTTGCGGTCACTGTCATGTTGGAATACTACCCTGCAGCCCAGTCTCCGAAGGGAGGGGGATCATGCTTTGCTTCAGTATCTCACAGTACATGTTGGCATTCATGGTTCCTTCAATGACCTGTAGCTCCCCAGTGCAGACAGCACTCATGCAGCCCCAGACCATGACACTTCCACCACCATGCTTGGCTGTAAAGGTATAAACAGAAAATATATTCTCCTGCTGCGGAGGGCCTTAGTACAGATGGTAGTATTTCCTGGTAGTGGACTGATTATGCATACCCCGCCGACTAGGGGAAGTCCGGAATGCTATGTAGAAAAGGAACAGGAAGGCTCGTGGCCTGATGCATGCATCATTAAAAAAAGATTTATTGTAAACAAATGAGTTTATACAACGGTAGATAATACTATGTATTCATAAAAATGAAAATAATAATAAATAACAATATTGTCACTAGATAAAATATGAAGTGATACCCATGCAAGGGATAAAATGAATGCTTGACTGTAGGCAAGACATACTTGTCTTTGTACTCCTCACCTGGTTGCTGCCACGCACGCTTGACACCATCTGAACCAAATAAGTTTATCTTGGTCTCAACAGACCACGGGACATGGTTGCAGTAATACATGTCCTTAGTCTGCTTGTCTTCAGCAAACTGTGGGCTTTCTTATGCATCATCTTTAAAAGAGTCTTCCTTCTGGGACGACAGCCATGCAGACCAATTTGATGCAGCGTATGGTCTGAGCACTGACAGGCTGACCCCCCACCCCTTCAACCTCTGCAGCAATGCTGGCAGTACTCGTACGTCTATTTCCCAAAGACAGCATCTCGATATGAGGCTGAGCACGCAAACTCAACCTTTTTGGTCGACCATGGCGAGGCCTGTTCGGAGTGCAAATTGTGCTGTTAAACTGCTGCATAGTCTTGGGCACCGTGCTGCAGCTTAGTTTCAGGGTCTTGGCAATCATTTTATAGCCTAGGCCATCTTTATGTAGATCAACAATTCTTTTTTTTTTTTTTTCAGATCCTCAGAGTTCTTTGCCATGAGATGCTATGTTGAACTTCCACTGAGCAGTATAAGAGAGTGAGAGCGATAACACCAAACCTAACACACCTAACACAAGAGAAAGGGAAAATGGCTAATTGGGCCCAATTTGGACATTTTCACTTAGGGTTGTACTAGGGCTGGGAGATTTTCTTAAAAAAAATACTTTGATTCTCTTAAAAAAAACTCGATTCACGATTCAAATCAACTTTTTTTTTTCTTTGGAAACCGTGCCGGTCCTGAGGCGCTGCGGGCATGAGCTTTTAGGCGAGGCCGCGGCTTCGACCTAGTCCGCGGCGTCCGGCCTCGCTGACTAGGCCGAAGCCGCGGCCTCACCTAAAAACTCCTTGCCCACAGCTCTTCAGGCCCGGCGCGGTGTCAGCGCCGGTCCGGAGGAGCTGCGGGCACAAGTTTTTAGGCGAGGCCTCAGGACCGGCACGGTGAAAAAAAAAATCTAAAAAAATCGATTTGCTTAAATTTTGAATCGATTTGATCTCTCAACTTGATTCAAAATTTAAATCGATTTTTTTTCCCAGCCCTAGGTTGTACTCATTTTTGTTTAGACATTAATGGCTGTGTGTTGAGTCATTTTGAGGGGGACAGCAAATTTTTACTGTTTTACATGCTGTACACTAACTACTTTACATTGTAGCAAAATGTCATCTCTTCAGTGCTGTCACATGAAAAGATATAATAAAATATTTACAAAAATGTAAGGGGTGTAATCACTTTTGTGAGATACTCTATATTATATGTACACAGATATATCTTTTCACTACACATATTATCTCAGTGGGATGACATGCTTGGTGGCCCATTGCTGACATCTTCCTCATTAACAGACCCACAATAGATATGGTCCATCACAAGCTTAAAATATAAAAGGCAGCATTTTCACACAGTAAAAAAACCCATCCACTTCATTATAATTTGAACTTTTGTGCGTTGCAGATTTGTTCATTTTTATCAGGCTGTTGAAAAAAAAAAGCTTTTATCTGTGTTACTGCTGCTAAAAAGGCATTTTGCTTTTCTTTGAGTTCTGCTGGAAGGTGTCACTTAACAAAAAAGTATGGTCACCTCTGTTAGAACCCCTCAATATATATTATGAAAGATTTTTGAAAGAACATAGCTGCTTTTCAGCTAACCGCTGTTCTGTATATTTTTTTTTTCCCCCTTCAAGTACCTTTTTGCGTTAATGCTTAATGCGTTTATTGCCTTTTCATTATTGTTTGTTAGGAAGAAAAGAGGGTTATACTGTTTTTGTTCTAATAAGCGGGCTATAATGCTGCCTAAAGGAGTTTGGACACTAGAGCTCTTTGGACATTAGAGCTGTAAATAGAGCTGTTAGCCAGATGTAACTCCTCCCACTTTAATCATTCTCCAATCGTATGCTAGTGTCTTGGAAGAATGTATCTCTCCCCCCCCCCCTCTCTCTCCCTTTCCCTCTCCCGCCTTCTCTTACTGCAGAACCAAAAAACTAATTTGTAGTAGCATTTTCCGATGGAAAATGTCCGATCGGATCGTGTTGTCAGAAATTCCGACAGAAATTCCGAAATTCCGACCGTGTGTGGGCTCCATCGGACATTTTCCATCGGATTTTCCGACACACAAAGTTGGAGAGCAGGAGATAAAATTTTCAGACAACAAAATCCGTTGTCGGAAATTCCGATCGTGTGTACACAAATCTGACGGACAAGTGCCACGCATGCTCAGAATACATAAAGGGATGAAAGCTATTGGCCACTGCCCCGTTTATAGTCCCGACGTACGTGTTTTACGTCACCGCGTTTAGAACGATCGGATTTTCCGACAACTTTGTGCGACCGTGTGTAGACAAAACAAATTTGAGCCAACATCCGTCGGAAAAAATCCTAGGATTTTGTTATCGGAATGTCCGAACAAAGTCCGACCGTGTGTACGCCCTATTAGTGTCACATGATCTGCCATTACATATACACACCTTTTTGAAAGGCCCCAGAGGCTGCAACACCTAAGCAAGAGGCACCACTAACCAAACACTGCCATGAAGACCAAGGAACTCTCCAAACAAGTAAGGGATAATGTTGTTAAGTACAAGTCAGGGTTAGGTTATAAAAAATATCCAAATAGCTTGACCTGGGGCCTTACGTTGTTAAACAACCAATCACACGAGCATAAATCCATGGTAACTCCTCCTCCCCCTTCTCCCCTCATCCCCTCTTTCCATCAACCCCTTCCTCCCCTTAAACATCTACTAGTATTACAGATTGGAACTAGTGGACTACCACTGCACCTAGACCTTGCACTAATAATGGGACTCATACACATACCTTAACACGTCATCTACCGCACGTTGCATATCCGAGATACCGGCATGTTGGCAAATCAATACTAGACAAAAGAAGCCCTCCCCACGTGCAGTTAGTTCCCGACGGGTAGGTGGGAGATGTGGCAATATACCCGGTATCCAGAAAATGCATATTATGGAGTAGGGTGCCCAATGTTGAGTTACATCTCCAACAAAGTAGGGAGACACTAGGGTGGTATGTGTGAATTTGCTCCGGTGTGCGGTACCAACACGAGTAATTTTTATAGCTGTTTTCCTGTGCTGAGATGTTAATGGACCCCTTATGAATGTGATCATATATGCATTCCCATTCGTCTTTGGATAGGTCCAAAATAAGTTCCCTTTCCCATCTTTGGCTGATCGAGTTGGCTTTAGGATCATTTTTATCGAATAGGAGGGAGTATACCGATGAAATTAAGTATCTCTGTGGTTCCGTCCAGGCACAGAGTGCTTCAAAGGGGGTATAGTCTCTAGACCATTCTGTAAGAGGATCGGTGCTATTCAAGAAGTATCTAACTTGTAAGAATTTGTAGAAGGGAATATTACGTTCCGGGAAACGAGAGGATAGGGTAGCGTATGTGATGAGGTCATTGTTTTGAAAAAAAGTGATGTGCTCTGAGTGGCGGTTCGGAGTGTGGGTGAGATATTTTACCCTCCGAGAAACCAGGAAGGAAGTCAGGGTTTGGATCTAGTGGGGTCATTGGACCTGGTGAGGGCTCAGCTCCAGCGTGTTACATGCTGCTATACAAATGTAAGTAGCATGGAGCCTGTAAGTGGGTGTGTAGAGTTTGCCTTGGGGATTGATTTGAAGTCAATCCGAGGTAGATGTGAAAGTGGTACTTGCGCAAAGGATTCCTCGATTGTAATCCAGTCTTTAGTGGGTCTGTAATATGCCAATCAAATATTCTAGTAAGGTGACAGGACCAGTGATATCTGTGTATATCAAGGAGTCCTAGCCCTCCTTTCGAATTGGGGAGGGTCATTTTTTCCCAGCTTAGTTTCGGAGAGTTGGAAGCCCAAATGAAATTTCTGCATAGTCGTCTGTAATTCGTAAAGAAAGATAGGTGGAGTTTGATTGGGACTGTCTGAATGAGGTATAGGATCCTGGGCAGAACGTTAATTTTTAAGATAACTATTCGGCCAAACCATGAAAAGTGCCCCGAATTCCATTTGTGGAGGTCCTGCTGGAAACGTGTGCCGTTTGAGATGGAGAAGCTGTTCGACAGGTGCCTGTTGACTCTGATTCTGGCTGTGGGAGTAGAATATAGTGCCATAATCAATTGAAGTAAATCTGCAGGAGATCCCATAGCCTGTAATGTAGCCGACATGTAGACCCATGCTACTCTGTCAAATGCCTTCTCTGCGTCCAGGGAAAGGAAAAAAGCCCTATTTGGAGGTAGTGAGGTAGTTGTGAGCCAGTGGTGAATGTTGATAGCCTTTATGGTATTATTCCTGGCTTCCTGTCCAGGGATAAATCCTACCTGATCCAATGAGATCAGTCTGGGGAGTAGGGGCAGTATGCAATTGGCAAGGACTTTAGCGTAAAGTTTCATGTCCACATTTAAGAGGGATATGGGTCGGTAGTTGGATACTATCGTGACATCTTTGCCTGGTTTAGGTATGAGCGTTATGTGGGCTTCAAGAATGTCTTTATTAGCTTGGGGAGATGAAGATAAAGAGTTAAAAGCCTTGGTGAAGTGGGGGTGAGTATGTCAGAAAGTTTTGTAATAGCTCACTGTAAGGCCATCCAGTCCTGGGCGTTTACCGGTTTTAGGTTGTTTTAGGGCGGTTAGGGTTTCTTCTGTTGTAATAGGGTGTTATAATTCCACAGAGTCTTCTGCTGTAATGGGTGTTGGGCTATATTGTTTTAAGAAGGTATTAATCGATTCAATTTGGTCTGTGGTGTATCCCGGTGCACGTGGGGGGGTAATTATAGAGTTTAGAGGAGTACTGAACAAATTGGTCTGCAATATCTCCTGTGGTAACAAAAGTGTTACCTGAGTTATCTTTAATCGTGTGTATGGTAGATGTTGCCTTTTTATGCTGTAGGGCTCTAGCTAACAGTTTCCCTGGTCTATTCCCAAATTCATAAAATAATTTATGCGTTAACAAATATTTGCATTTCAACGTTTTGCCTAGCTCCCCAAAAAGCTCTTCTCTGGCCTGCAAGAGGTCGACAAGGGTTTCGGTGGCTAGCGGCCGTTTGTGAGCACGTTCCAGAACCTGAATGTGTGTGGATAAATCAGCGATACAAGCTTTTCTGAGTTTTTTTGCATTTGACAGCTAAGGAAATTAGTTCACCCCAGATTACGCATTTATGCACGGTCCAAATAGTAGCGGGCGTGGAGTCTACTGTGTCGTTCTCTTCAAAGTAATGTGAAAGGTGTGTGGTAATTTTCTGAGTCGCTTCTACATCAGTCAGTAAAGAATTGTCAAGGTGCCAGATTGCAGGTTTGGTGGTGTGTGTCATCCGGCGGGTCCGTGTCATGGAGATGGGGTTGTGGTCCGAGAGCACCATAGGGTCTATAGTTGTGGTGATGAATAGAATGTAAAGTCACGTTCGTTTGGGTGAAGCGTGTGCCATGTGTCATGCAAGGTTAAGTCTTTAAGGTGGGTTTTAATTGCTCGTAGGGCTCTATAGGTCATGGAGGATGCTCCCATGGAGGAATCTTGAGCTGGAGTTAGCGCTACATTGAAATCACCTCCTACAATTAGGATACACAAATAGAATGATGTGAGCTGTTGTAAAGTCGTACAGAAGAAGGAAACCTGATGTTTGTTGCATACAAATTTGCTAGTGTGATGGGCTTGTTGTGCAATGTCCCTTTTAGGAAGATTAATCTACCTTTAACATCGCGCTGGACATCTAGTACGTCAAAGGGACAATGTTTTGATATGAGTATTGAGACTTCCTTGGTTTCTGAGTCTTCATTGGAGGCATGGTAAACTTTTGGAAAATGGTTATTGTGTAGTTTGGGGATGTTGTCCAATTGAAAATGTGTTTCTTTGATAAAGACTATGTGTGCCTTGGCTTTTTGCAACATGTAGAACAATTGAGATCTCTTTTCTGTGGTAGTAAGCCCACGCATGTTGAGCGAGCACAATTTAACCTGGAAAGAGGACATAGCCCTATCAGGGTTTGTCAGATTAGGGGTAGCTGAGCCTGCCATTAAGGAAGGGGGGGTTATCTTTGCCAAAAATGATGATGGTCCACCAGATATTTAACCTATAGGTGAGGCGGTATAGGGTGTGGGGAGGGATAACTATATAGCCTTCTCAATGGCAAGACGGGCTGGTAAACTACAGTGAGCTACCAGTGTGTGCCAACTTAACCATAAGCCAACACTGTCTTGCCCAACTGTGTGGGGGTTGATAAAGACCTGGCAGAGAAGAGTCTTCAAGGGTGTGGGGTAACCCACTGCTGTCAGATAGGGGCACCTATGGATGGAGGTAAAACATTTAGGCAGGGGTTTCACTGCTGAGATAGCCCAAGAGTACCGGTAAAAAGCTGTGAAAATAGATGTGTGTATGACCTTTCGATGCGTGTGGTGAATGTTTGTGGCCATGGCAAGAAGACCTATCCCTGTCTCGTTACCGTTGCCCCTAAACCAGGGTCTCTACTGTGTTCTGTGGCCTAAGAGCCACAATCTGAGTATATTGTGGTACCTTCAAGCAATCCCTGTGTCTTATGCTATAAAAAATAGAAAAGAGCATTTCATACTGAAATATATATGTCAGAAGGAGAACCTCCAATAAGATCATTGAAAACAGTAACATATCTGAACTGAAAAATGTCAGTAACCTGCAACTTCAAAGTTGGTTATATACGGTGTCATCAACAGTATAATACTTAGTGACTTACAGGGTCTATAACTGGCCTGTCGTGACAGTACCACCCAGCATCCGCCAGAGCCTAACTCCAGTCATTTAGAGAAGGAGCTCGTGCGAGTGGCATCCCTTAGTAGTCCCTGTGCAACATGTAGTTACATGTAGGGAGAAATCTAGGGATTTGCTGGGGGTCTTATTAAACCAATTCTATTTACTAATCGCCTGAGCTGCCCTTTAAGGGGGGTGACCTGTCTGGGTATAAGTTCAACGTCCACCCGGGGTCCCCAACTCTGTGGCCTAACTGGATGAACGTGTGTCCCTTCTAGGCTGAAGGGGGCTATAAATTGAATATTTCATGTAACCTTCAGTATCCTTTAGCAGGGGTTGTTTTGAGTGCTTGTAAGGCAACGAGGGGGGTAAAGAGGCGCCATATCGGGTGCAGCAGAGTAGATGGGAGCATCAATTAGATTAGGCAGGATAGTAACCTGCTTCAAGTTAGTAGCATTCCCTGGCTCATTCCGTGGGTGTGAGATGTTTAACAGGGGAGCAGCATACAAATGTCTCTCCTGCCTGTGGGTGTGTCAATGACTCATGTCGTCCTCTCGTCCCCCTTCCCTCCCCCAGCTGAGTAAATTGTTTTGGTGCAGCTATTCCCATACCACAGAGCATATCGTCTTAGGCAATCCCAGAAGGAGAAGAGAAAAAACCCGGGTGTTCCTGTTAGCTGGGGTGATCCCCAAAATGCCTTTCCCCTTGTTATAACGTGGAAACATATCCTTGAATGTAGGATACAGCCCATATAACAAAGAGGGGCCCTGTAGTGTCTCATACTATCTCTTCAGCCGTAGATGGCGTGAAAATCAACGCCATTCAGGGCGAGCGAGACCTCTATAGCATGACTAGTCCGGGTTCCCTAGTTAAAAAGCTGATGTGGATCCAATTCTACGCATGTCGGAGGGAAAGCCCCCCAACATTTCAGTCGAATCATACATTCTCAATATGCAAGCATTTTAAAGTCAACTCAGGCGATACAGCTTTCAAGTTCAATAGGGTATACTGTCCGAAGGCGAGGAGTGCGTCTTCTGAGTGTGGGGATGTTGCAGGTAGTAAAGGGCTTCGAGAACCCCAACAAATTGCTAGAAGTAAGGCAGTGGCCAGACTAAGGTAGGCAGGTGTAGGTAAGCGCCATGTTTCTGAGTCTGAAATCACCAGATCGGAGAAGCAAGAAAAATGGTCAGTGTGATTCGGCTGGAAGTGCAGGTAGCATAGGTGGGAGTTCTGCAATACACTGTACAAACTGACGAAGGTTAGAGCTACCGTCAACGTTCATTGGAAGCCCAGCTGATAGAACACAAGAGTCTGCGTAGGTGATCACAGTTAGTATTAAAAGCCAAATCAAGGGAAAAAGAAAATTGAGTGCATAACTGCGCCAACCGTGGCAACATTTAGTTCAGTAGATAAACAATTTGAAGAGAAATCTAGTAATCCTGCATTGCTCTCCGATATCTAGGGGAGTTGGTGGGGCTGGGTCCACGGTTCAAGTCATGATGTCCACCTTGATGTCTGGGACCGGATGGGGATCTTCTCCTGCAGAATCTGGTATCCTGTGCATTAGAGCTGCACGATTCTGGCCAAAATGAGAATCACTATTTTTTTGCTTAGAATAAAAAGATCACGATTCTTGCGACGTAAAATCTTTCACATTATTCAAAAAAATGGGCTAAATTTACTGGTTAGTTTTTTAAATTTTATTATTCATTAAAGTAATTTCTTTTTAAAAAACATTGCATTTGAAAGACCGCTGTGCAAATACAGTGTGACATAAAATATAGTAACAACCACCATTTTATTCTCTAGGGTGTCTACTGTCTACTAAAAAATATAATGTTTGGGGGTTCAAAGTAATTTTCTAGCAAAAAAAAAATTATTTTAACTTGAAACCAACAAATGTCAGAAAAAGTTTTAGTGTTTAAGTGGTTTAACTTTTTTCAATTACACACAGTCTATTCCATTGACAAATTGTTACAATGTTTATATTTAAGTTCAACTGATAAAGAATGTTTTAATTCTTGGCAGACTGCCCAGTTTTTCTCTTCCTTTCTTTTGAGGGCTGTGGCTTCAGAAGAGCAGAGAGAATTCTTTGCATAGAAAGAATTGTGAAACACTTTAGTCAAGATCGCGATAACGATTCTTGATGATTAATTGTGCAGCTCTACTGTGCATCCATAGGTTCTTCTTGCGGGGCCTCCCTCTTTGTAGTTGGATGGCAAAAGTCGGCATACCAAGCAGGGACCTCAACCATGGGGATCCCCAGGGCGTCGCAGAATAGACGTAAGTCTTCAGGCACTTTCAGTAGTGCTGTGTGTCCCTGGTGCGTGGCGGAGAGGCAGAAGGGGAATTTCTATCTGTACTGGATCCCTTTAGAGTGTAAAATACTGGATAGATCTTGAAAGATCTAAATGGTAACTCCTTCATGCATGAGTTGTTGTTTGCCCATTGCCTGTCTCAGGATTTCCTCCTTCAATTCGTAATCCACAATGCAGCAAATTATATCCCTAGGGGGGGGGGGGTCCGTCTCCCTCCCTTTAGGTCTGAGGGCCCTGTGGATCCTTTCCATCTCAATCACATTGTGAGGCTGTCTGTTAAGCAGACCATTAAACAGGCTTGTGACTGCGAGTTGTTCCGTGCCTATTGGTTCAGGCACACCCCTGATTCTGAGGATTTGGCGGCGGCCTCTGTTGTCGAGGTCCTCCATGTGCCTCTGAAGTCCGTAAGTTGTAGGGTGTGAGTGTCCACTCTCCTGGTGGCCCTGCAGAAGACTGTATCGTGTTGCCCGTGATTTTTTCCACATCATGGACCCTGTCAGCCAGTGCATGTATGTCTAGCCTCAACTCCGAAATGGCGGCTGACAGGGTATCCTATATGTCGGCGGCGATGGTCTTCAGGTCTTGAATGCTGTGGTGCGTTTCCTTTATGTCGGCTGCGATGTTCCTCAAGTCCTGAATGCTGAGGTACGTTTGAGGGGGATTGTCACGCCTCCAGATAGCGAGGGGCCCATCATGTGGGGTTCGGCCGGGGGTCCCGATAGTGATGGTGAAGTCTCCATATTTCCTTTGTTTCCTGAACATTTCGGGAATGTTTTGGCTCAAACCCCCGTGATGTTTGTGGGGGGAGTGGGATCGTGAGGCAGAGGAGTGTCAGGATGCCGTCCCCATGGTCTGGCTGCGGTCTGTGGTGTAAATACCTTCGATGTGAAATGAGTAAGAGCCGACAGCGATGGGAGCTCCGGAATTACGAGGCTATCTTCCTGCTCGGCCAAACCACGCCCCCCATTAAAATGTATTTATAAAGGGCGGGATCAGCTATGGTTGTATATTAAAATGTATTTGTAAAGGGCGAGACCAGCTCGATAAGTTTTGATCAAATTTATGAGGGAAGTGATTCCTTGGTGGGTCTCATGAGCATTAATCCTTTGCACACATATTTATGCTTTTCTAAATGTTTTTTTGATACCTTCCCCTTCAGAGGGTTGATGCATGGAAGGGTTTCTATGCACCAATAACATCACAGTAGCTAGTTTAAGGTCTCTGGGAAAATGGCGGCGATCAGCTTCCTGATGACGCTATACAGTGAAATGCATAGAGGTCGGGTCGCTGCTGGCATTCCCGTGGACCGCAGGTGACGTCACATCCGTTCGAGCAGTGAGAGGCATGCCGGAATTTGGTGTGACAGACGCCGCCTTTGTCTGTACCATTCAGCGGCAGTGTGGTGGATAGTATATGTAGATATAAATGCTTATGCTGGATATACATGTCGAGCTGGTGCTGGTCTGGGCACCCTGACATGTGAGCGCATATACTGTAATTGGGGATTGGTTTTGAGTGGAAATTTTATAATAAAACTGTGTTGCACGATTACCGTGTTATTATCTTTCTGGGTAATTGGTGCATATCCCGCCGAGGGGAAGGAACAAATGTGAATTGGAGAGGAATCAATCTGGAGTCCCATGCTGTCCGATTTTGATATTATTATACACGCTTTGTGGTCCAGCGGGCCTTCGGGCTCTGGTGAGTGAGCATTTGTATCATTGGTGGTGGGGCACGTTTATTTTTGGATTTGTCCAAAGACTCACGGTGGATGGAAAGCATTTAAATAAAGTGCAAGGTCTAGAATGAGATGTGGACAAAATTGTGCATCATTGCACAAATGTATCACAAATGGCACATTGATATATGAACTGTATGATTTTATATCCACAGGTTTTGTTTTTTTGTTTTTTGTTTGGAATCATTTAATTCATTGCACATTAACACTGTAGTGTTTAAAGTCCAAATTATATACCACATATATGTTTAAGGAGGTATTTAGTTTAATAGTGCCTTTATAATTTTGGTTTTATGTAAAGTGTGATTCACACTTAAAGGGGCAGCTGTTACATTTTTTTTTTTAGCACAAAAAATACACAAATTTAAGGTTTGACATGTTGGGTACCTATTTACTTTGTGCAACCTTGTCTTTTATATTTTACCAAACATTTGGGTAGTTTATTGTGTTTGTTTTCCCTGAAATTCACTTTAGTGTGTTTTTTACTAAAATTTCAGGTTTTTTAGATGTTTGTGGTAATAACGTGTGACATAAAAAAATTAGAACAATTTGTATTCTCTAGGGTGACTTTCAGAAAATATATAATGTTTGGGAGATTTGTGCAATCCTCAGGCCTAAAATAATTTGTTAAACGTGTGCAAAAAACACAAAAATGGCTCTGGTAGCAAAAAGGTTAATAGGCTAATTTTAATACTATTTATTTTTATAGGTTTTTAACAAGAAAATTGATGTGTGAAATCCTTGTCTTTGGGCACCAGTATAGTCCATCAACTAAGGTCATACCTCTGTTTCTGCTATTTAGCTATATAAAACCTCCATATGTACAATCATATACCCACAGCTGATCCAGTGTGAAGAACAAAATCCTTCTCGATCCCCCAACAGTCAATCTGATATTTCCTGGATCAACTTTATCAAAAAATGTGAGCATCCAGTTATATTATTTATTATTCGGAAAAAATTGAGACCTTTTTTTTTAGAACAACCGACTGAGCTGGCCAGAACCAGCTCTAGGGGGAGTCTCTTCCACATTTTCACAGCTCTTACGGTGAAGAAGCCTTTCCATATTTGGAGATTAAATCTCTTTTCTTCCATACGTAAAGAGTGTCACCTTGTCGTTTGTGATGACCTTAAAGTGAATCACTCTAAACTGAGTTCATTATATGGACCATTTATATATTTATACATGTTGATCAAAACCTTCCCTAATCTCTTCTTAAAGTGGAGTTCCACCCAAAAATGGAACTTCCACTTTTTGGATTCCTCCCCCCTCCGGTGTCACATTTGGCACCTTTCAGGGGGCAGAAGGCAGCAGATTAGAGGTCGACCGATATGGGTTTTTCTCTGGCCGATGCCAATGCCGATATTTAGAAATCGCGATGGCCGATATATGATGCCAATATATTAGGCCGATTTTTTTTTTTTTCCCTTCATCTCATAAAATCTAACAGTTAGACCCCTTTCACACTGGGGCATTTTTCAGGTGCTTTTGGGCTAAAAATAGCGCCTGTAAAGTGCCTGTAAAATGGCTCCCCTGCAGTCTGTGTGAAAGCTCGAGTGCTTTCACACTGAGGCGATGCGCTGGCAGGATGTTAAAAAAAAGTCCTGCAAGCAGCATCTTTGGAGCGGTGTATACCACCACTCCTGCCCATTGAAATGAATGCGCACCGCTGCCGAAGCGCCTGCAAAGCGTTTCGACAGCATCGCTTTAGGGGCACATTTAACCCCTTCCTCGGCCGCTAGCTGGGTTATAAGCACCCCGCTAGCAGCCGAATAGTGCCGCTAAAATGACGGTAAAGCGCCACTAAAACTAACAGCGTTTTACCGTCAACGCATGCCCGCTCCAGTGTGAAAGCAGCCTTAAGTAATAAGTGATACAGAATTTTTTTTTACATTTAAATATTTATTAAACAAAACAAACCTCCAATCAGTTCACTTGTATGTATAATTTAGATTAAAAAACAAACAAACTATATCTTAAATATTAAATACACAAAAACAGGTAATCAAAACTTTTGGACGAAAAAAAATGGGCTAACTTTACTGCTTATTTTTTATTTTTTTTTTTTCATTAGTGTATTTTTTCAAAAAAATTGTGTTTGAAAGACCGCTGCGCAAATACTGTGTGACATAAAATATTGCAACAACCGCTATTTTATTCCCTAGGGTCTCTGCTAAAAAAATATATATAATGTTTGGGGGTTCAAAGTGATTTTCTAGCAGAAAATACAGGATTTTCACTTGTAAGCAACAAGTGTCGGAAAATATTTAGTCTTTAAATTGTTAAACTGAGAACTCCTCCACACGGAGTTCAGCTCATTGTTAAAAGAACATGAAGAGATACAAATGTATCTTCTTATCAGATTTGGCAGGCTGCCCAGAGGAGGAGAGAAGAAAACTTCAGACAACTTGCATTGACTTCTATTACAGAAGTCATTTGCAAGTCCCGCTGAAGTTACAATCGGCTTTTTTTTTATCAGCACAATCGGCTGATGCCGATTAAGTAAAAAAAGCCAAATATCGGCCGATATATCGGTCGACCTCTAGAGCAGATACCTGTCTATTACAGGTATTTGCTCCCACTTCCTGGCATAGATCACAGATCCGCTTTAAGAGATAATACATTCAGTCCCTCTAATCTTTCCTCGTAGCTGAGCTCTTCCATGTCTCTTATCAGTTTGGTTGCCCTTTTTTGCACTTTCTCCAGTTCCCCAGTATCTTTTTTGAGCACTGGTGCCCAAAACTGAACTGCATATTCCAGATGTGGCCTTAGTAATGATTTGTACAGGGGAAACATTATGTATCTCTGCATTCCATACCTCTTTTAATACAGAAAAATATTTTGCTTGCTTTGGAATCTGCTGCTTGGCATTGCATAATCTACCAGAACACCCAGATCATTCTCCACTATGGATTCCCCCGGTTGTACTCTGTATGGTGCATGCATATTTTTAGCCCCCAAGTACATAACATTACACTACATTTTTCAACATTAAACCTCATTCGCCACACAGTTGCCTTATTAAATAGTGCATTGAGGTCGGCTTGTAAGTTGGAGATATCCCGTAAGGACGTTTTTCCACTGCATAGCTTGGTGTCATCTGCAGCTGATTGAAATATTATGTATTTATAAATACATTATGTCATTTATAAATATACTAAAAAGTAAGGGTCCCAACACTGAACCTTGGGTTACATCACTAACAACCCTAGACCATTCAGAGTATTAATCATTAACCACTATTCTCTGAATACGGTCTTTTAGCCAGTTTCCTATCCATTTACAAACTGATTTTGTTCAAGCCGGTAGACTTTACCTTACACATTAGCTGTATGTGGGGAACTGTGTCAAAAGCTTTAGCAAAATCCAAGTATACCACGTCCACAGCCACCCCTTTGTCCAAGGTTTTGCTCACCTCCTCATAAAAAGATTTAAGATTTGTCTGGCAACTTCTGTCTTTCATGAATTCATACTGAATTTTGCTTAAAATGTTTTTTTCCTCTAGCAAAAACAAATCTATGTGGTCTCTTATTAAATTCTCCAGTATCTTCCCAACTATAGAAGTTAAACTAGCGGTTTTATAGTTACTTGGTAAATACTTTTGACCCCTTTTGAAATATAGGGACCACATTGGCTTTACGCCAATCCAGTGGTACTATGCCAGTCATTAACCACTTAAGGACCGCCCCTTATACATTTACTGTGGCAGGGCAGCTCTTAAGCGCAAAATCATGTACCTGTACGTGCTTTTTTTTTTTTTTTTTATAGCACTGATCACTGTATTGGTGTCACTGGTCCCCAAAAAGTGTCACTAAGTATTAGATTTATCCGCCACAATTGTTAGTAAAAACATTTAAAAAAATAAAAAAAAGTCCTTAAATCTATCCCATAGTTTGTAGATGCAGTAACTTTTGCTCAAACCAATCAATATACTATATATATTGATTGGTTTGAGCAAAAGTTACTGCATCTACAAACTATGGGATAGATTTAAGGACTTTTTTTTAATTTTGTAAAATGTTTTTACTAATAATTGTGGCGGATAAATCTAATACTTAGTGACACTTTTTGGGGACCAGTGACACCAATACAGTGATCAGTGCTATAAAAAAAAGAAAAAAAAAGCACGTACGTATATATCAAAAATATATAGTATACTGTCAGACTTGGAAGCACAAGAAAGACCAGAATATATACAACAATGGGAAAAGGAAATGAACTTAAAAATAGATAACCAAAAAGTGGAAAAAATGATAGAAACGGGATATAATAAGGCCTGGGATATGAAGACTATCGAAATCAATTACAAATTAGTATCAAGATGGTATATGACTCCAGTAAGAATGTTGGAGAAAATGTGGCCAAATAGCAACGATAATACACATCTGGTGGGAATGTCCAATAATAACGGAGTACTGGAAGGAAGTGTTAAACAACATAAAGGAAATAACTGGAGAAGAAATAGAACAAAATATCTGGACCTGCCTCTTCCATAGTTATAACAAACCTAAGAAACAATGTATGAAATCAATAGTACCTAACCTCTTGAATGCGGCCAAGGCCTTGATTCCTAGGAATTGGTTAAAATGTGGAAAACCAGAGATAAGAAATTGGTTAGAGGAAATAGATTATTACTTCAAAATGGAGGGAAGAGAGAAAAGAGACAATAGCAGATGGGAAAGTTGGAAAAAATACAAAGTCTCAGACATTTATTTAGACAAGATGAAAGAAAGAATAGGTGCAGAGCCAAGTGGATAAACGAACAACATAAAAGAATGGATCAGACACAGGAGGGGCATTGGGGGAGGGATGGAGGGGGGAAATAAGAGGGACTGGGAGAGAATAAGATAATAGCGGGTTTATATATATAGGAGGTGTTTCGTAGTTGGCTTTTAAAATTAATAAACAATACCCTTGAAGGGAAAAATAATAAAGATGTGACGGAAATAATCCACAATGATGTGAAAAACGAGAAGAGATAAAGTTTGACTTATAAAGTTGAAATAATGTCTCTCAGAAAAATTTTCGCTGAAGTGGATAAAAAAAAACAAAAAAACAATCAATATACACTTTTTGGGATTTTTTTTACCAAGAATATGTAGCAGAATACATCTTGGCCTACATTGATTTAGCAATTTGATTTTTTTTATTGAGAATGTTTTATAGCAGAAAGTAAAAAAAAAAGTTTTTTTTTTTTGTTTTTTTTTAAATGTCTTTTTTTGGCTTATAGCGGAAAAAATAAAAACCGCAGAGGTGATCAAATGCCACCAAAATAAAGCTCTATTTGTGGGGAAAAAAAGAAATCAAATTCATTTGGATACTGTGTTGCACAACCGAGCAATTGTCAGTTAAAGCAATGCAGTACAGTATCACAAAAAATGGTCTGGTCAGGAAGTGGGTAAAACCTTCCGGTCTTGAAGTGGTTAAGGAGTCCCTAAAAAATTGAAACAGTGGCTTTGAAATGACAGAGCTCAGTTCTTTTAGGATACGTGTGTGTATGCCATCTTGTCCAGGTGCTTTATTCACCTTTATGCTGTCTAAAAATTTCTGGACCATATCAATTTTGAGCCATAGTGGATCATTTGGGGTTGTGTCAATAGCATCCCCATTATGAACATGAGCTCCCCCATGATCTTTTGTATACACAGAGCTGAAGAAAGTAGTTAATAAATGTGCCTTCTTTGTCCCTGGTCACCCACTCTAGATTTTGTAAAGGGCCTATATCAGTGGTTGTCAACGTGGGTCCTCCGGACCCACTAACTAACCAGAATTTAAGTATTACCTTGGGGATATGCAGACTAGAATACTGCAATTACTGAGCAGCAAATGATATCACCTGTGGTGTATTTCAGTTATCTTGCAAACCAGACCTGTTTGTGGGCCGCAAGGACAGGAGTTGATAACCACTACCCTACATGCTCAGACCTGACCTTTTTACTATTGATCTATTTGAAGAATTTATTTGGGTTTGTCTTACTCTTTTTTGCAGTCTGACATTTGTTTTTAACTTTATGGGGCATTGATTTCCTTTTTCCATATTCTGTTATATTCTTATAGTTGGTACTTTTCTGATGATGGTACCCCTTGAATAGTTTACACTACTTAGATAGGCACTAATTATCTCATAGATTTCCTACTATATACAGGCAGTCCAGGGTTTCATTTTGTTAAAACAAATTCCTGACTCTCCACACCCATGTTCAGATTTTACACTCCAAGTTTATTCCATATGCCTAGTCCCACTTTAGACTATTGCAACTTAACATTCTTGCTGCATGGGACAAGAAGGCACATTGATTTAGAAGAAAGGGAAATTTTGGGACTTTGAATGAGATGTGTGTGAGCAAAAAACAAGTACATTACATGATCGAAGAAGGTTTATTAATAAAAATGCATTGGACCTGGTGCATAGCCGGTATGACGAGCTGATGGGCATATAATACATATAAACAATATACATTATTGCACAAGCTTAAAATCCAAGGAACATTCTAATATACAAACATGATTAAGTAAAAAACTGCATTAATAAGCTTGAAGCGTTTCGTGGATTCGTTCCATTTTGTTCAGAAGCAATTGCAGAATTCATGTCTATAAATAATATATATTCAAAATTACTCCAATGAATTGAACAAGGATGCAAGGAAAGGAAAAAACCCAAACACCCCAAATTACTTACTTCACAGCTCTAAAAAAAAAAAAGGTCATATAATGCTAAAGCCTGCCGGTAAATGAAGGCCGGGACATATCTCCGCTGGGGGGGGCGGGCGTCAAACTGCAGGCAGCCAAGGCGGAGAACACCACACTCCAGGGGAGCGAAGAAATGTGTGCAGGGTGAGCTGCAGGAGGATGCCTGTGAACAGCTCCAATCTGTGTGAAATGTAAAAACAATATGATCAACAAACAGTGCTGTGTAACTAGCTAGGGGCAGAAAGCCCATAAAGAACCAGAGAGCCCATAAAAAAACAGAAAAGACGGCAGATCACGTAATGTAAACAGAGCCGGTGATCGCCTTTTTTTTTACTCATGCTGATAGCGTGAGGAAAAAAAGCTGATCACCGGCTTCTTTCAGAGGGGCATCGGTCCTGAACATGGAGAGCCTCTGCTGCCTCATATGTGCCCACAAGTGCCTCATCATCAGTGCTGCCTATCAGTGCTCTTCAGTGCTGCCTCATCAGCACACTGATGTGCATTTTGTTTAACAAAAAATGAAAACACCAGTAGTGATTAGATACAAGAAAGCTCTTTTTGTGTGAAAAAAATGATAAAAATCTCTCGTGGGTACGGTGTTGCAATTGTCATTCAAACTGCGATAGCACTGAAAATTGGCCTGGGCATAAAGGAGGTATACGTGCACAGTAGGCAAGTGGTTAAAGCTTTATTAAACCCAAATGCAAACATTTTTTATATTGCAGCATTTTTTTTTTATCACATTTATTTTTCCCCTTATTTTCACCAGGTCATCTGGCCAGTAAATCTGTTCTACTTCAAAAGAACCAGCTATCGTGCTGATATAGCAGTTAGAGGGCTGAGACAAACCATTAGCCGCTGACAGGGGCTTTGTGCAGGGGCTCCTCCATAGCTTCCAGGGGCTCCTGCTCTGCATCTGCTGGTGTCTGTGAAGGAGAACGGCCATTTTCCTCACGCCATCTTTGTTTCTTCCCCGCGCCGGCTGCATGAACTATGAGTAAGTCGGTGTGGTGCTTGTGTCCTATTTTTCAGACACAACAAATCTGGTGCTGGTGTGAAAGCAAGGGAGCTGCTCCAAGCGCCACCAGTGCCATCTTGGCTGCAGCCAAGTCCCCTGGCTGGGAAGAAGTCTGTGAGCTTTTGAAGCTGCAAGGGTGTCTTCAGATGTCTTAACATGGTGCAGATTGAGTGGAGGAGGGATCCCTGGTCAGAGTAAGCAGATGATCGACCTGAATGTTGCTTTGAAGACGTTTAACAGCCGGGGAGTCAGCAGAGTTCACTCAGAAAGCCGCCATCCACTGCGCCAGCTGAACACACCCCTCTGTAAAAAAAATGTAAGCGTCTCCTTTAAGTTTGAAAGCCATTGCATGAGCATGCACAATATAAAGCGTGACATGTTGGGTATCTATTTACTCAGCGTAACAACATCTTTTATTTTCCAAAAAAGGGTTATATATATATATTTTTTTTTTGCATTAAAGTTCATTAAAATGTATTTTTTCCCCCAAAAAACAAAAAAAAATTGAAAAAAAAATGTCAACGACCGCTATTTTTTTCTTTAGGGTCTCTGCTAAATATATATATATATATATATATATAATATAAAATGTTTGGGGGCTCTAAGTAAATTTCTAGCAAAGCCCTGGTTTTAAAGTGGTTTAAAAAAAAAAAAAAACCTTTGTGCAGCTCTATCTGTCTCAAAAAATAAAGATAAAAAATGTAATTTGGGCACAGTGTTGCATGACTGAGTAATTGTCCTTCAAACAGCACTGAAAGTTGAAAAAGGGCCTGGGCCAGTAGTGGGTGAAAGTTTCCAGTCTTGATGTGATTAAACACAAATGCACTTGTTGCAATTTCTGTCACAAGATTATTTAATTTATTTTTTTGTTTTTTTTCCCTTCCTGTAGATGAAAGATACTAAATCTGTTGATCAGAAGACAACACTTATCCATTTCTTGGCTGAACTGTGTGAGAAGAAATTTCCTGATGTACTAATATTTGTGGAAGATATCCAAACTGTAGACAAAGCAAGTAGAGGTATGTACTGTGAAGCAAGATTGATCATTGTGGCCTGTGCCATTATTCATACAAAATACTTATTCAGATTTTTTGCTGTAGAGTCAGTCTACAGCCTTTGTTATTTAGGTCTGACTCACTATCTAGAACCATGACTTTCTTAAAGTGGTTATAAAGCCTAAACATTTTATATCCCAAAGTGAAATTCCACTCGTTTTTCAGTTTATTAAAACTCAGCAGCTACAAAAAGTGTAGCTGCTGACTTTTAATAAACGCACACTCACCTGTCCCACAGTCCAGCGATGCGGTCGCCTGAAGCCTCGGTTCTCTCCCCTGCCTCTCACCGGCATCACTAGTGTGGGCACCCGGCTTGTGACAGCTTGTGGCTTCACAGCCAAGTACGCACTGCGCATACGTGACATGTCCCAGAAGATTGCAAGGAGACAGGGGGAGAGGAGGAAATGTCTAGGCGGTGCAGGCGGAAGTGGGAGCTAGGTAATTGTCAAAACTCCATCCCCTCCCCCCCGGAACAAAAAACCCCTCACCACCCCTTATCCTGAACCCTCATTCGATCCACCACTGTGCTTCAGGAGCCTGCACGAGTGCCCCATGGGAGTAGCTTCCTATGGGGATACTCACCCCAGGGAGAGGAGAAGCCAGGAGCTCTGGCAGAGAACCTAAGAAGAGAAGGTTCTCGGGTAAGTATAAACCTGTTTGTTTTTTTTGTTTTTTTTTTTCATTCTGTTTCTTTTTATTTTGTTTTTTTTATTTGCATTTACCATCACTTTAGAGCCTACATCATATGCAGGATTAATATGATAAAACTTGCAGCACAGGTTTTCCGTGCCAGTAAAGCAGTTTTTGTCTACTTTTTTTTTTTTTTTTTTTACTCTGGAGAAGCACTTGAAATGATTCTGAGGTCAAGTCCCTGGAACCTCTGTTAACAGTTATTATAGATACAACTCATGGTACATTAGCATTATTATGTAAGTATAGTTAAAAAAAAAATCTACATTGTGAGATTCATATATACTGTCTGTGTAATGTATTACACACAGTGTGATTACCTTACGCATCACTCCTTGAGATAATATAGCGTCATTCTATGCTATTTTTCTAAACTGAACTATTTCTTCATTTTAATGTAATACATGTTTATTTGTTTGAAAAAATATACTTAACAAGCAAGTCAAAGTTGAATTGTACATTCAAATTGTTTAAACAGGAAAAAAAAAAAAAGAATAAATAATTAGTTATTCATATTTATGGGTAAAACTCAACATGTTAAGTAGAAACAATAAGGCAATGTGAACAAGGTGCAACACCGGTTGCTTCTTTATATCATATCAATATTAGAACTACTGCATGATCGTAATATAGGTAAAGGTTGCTCTTAAACTGGAGTATATTTCCAGGATCAAAAGATGGGACAATGTACTAGCCAGTAATGTGTTCTTGTTGCAAAATTGTTCCCGTACAGCCTACCTATTGTGAAACTTAATAATGTTGTCCTGTTTGTATGTCATAACCTGTTCTTAGCTATGTGTTTAATATTTGTTTATTGATCAAAGAAAAAGGCATACAGAATAAACAAAATTATCGTAGCAAAGTAAAAATATAAATGCATGAACAAATAGGGTAAACATTGTCCAAAGACACTCAGTAACGGTAAACTGATATAAGAGGACGTACGACTCTGGGTATCAACCTGGGTCTGGGAGTGTGCAAGGGAGGCAAGTGTAACTTTGAATGTTCAGTGGAGAGTATAATTGGAGAGGGGGGGGGGGTTGGGGTTAGAGAGAGAGATGAAATAAGAGGGGTGCAAAGGAGGGGAAAAGGGGGAGAAAGGAGAGATCAGAAAGAGGGGAAATAGGAAGATAGGAGGCTGGTAGTCGATGGACTTTACAAGACATCATAAGTCTAAAGAAATTGCATAACAAAAGGCTAAGTCCACATGTCTCAAAACCAAATGGTTTTGAGGAAATGGTTGGCTGTGAGCCTTCAGGGGACACATAATGTCCTTGTACCACGAGGAACTTTTAAATTCAGCCCACTTGGCCCATGCTGCAGTGTGACGTTTAAGGTTGCCTCTGGCTATAAGAGTAAGTTCTTCCATGAGGCAGGTGTTTTCCACTGTCTGTATCCAAGTTTTCAGTGAAGGAGCAGAAGGTTGGCCCCAGATGGCAGGAGTGAGGGCTTTGGCGGCGTTCCGCAGATATGGAGTGAGGGAGCGCTTATAAGACCTTACTGGGTCCATAGTGTTGTGCAGGAGTATAATCCATGGGCAAAAAATAACCCATTATTCAATTAACGAGATGAATGATATTTGCCCAGAAGGGTTGAATTACCGGACACGACCACCAGCTGTGAGCGTGAGAAGCTGTGTTCCCGCAATTCCTCCGACACAGAGGGGAACTGGAGGGGAACATATTGTGCAGTTTAGCTGGGGTATAGTGCCATCTTGCCAACAGCTTGTAGTTCATTTCAGCCGACTTAGAGGAGGTTTGAAGATACATGAGTAAGCTGTAATATTTTATCTCTGATCATCAGAAAGGTGAGAGCTAAGGTCGGACTCCCATTTTTTGAGGAATTCCGGATATGAGGAGTTATGAAGCTGGACGAGAGCCTTATAAATCTGTGAAATACAGTGGAGAGGAGGATCTTTATTAACCACTTAAGGACCGCCTCACGCCGATGTACGTCGGCAAGGCGGCACGGGCAGGCAAAATCACGTACATGTACGTGATTTGCCTTCCGCGGCCCCCCCCCCGAGGCGGTCCCGTTTTGTTCCCCGGCGATCGGAGACGAGGGGGAGGCCATCCGTTCATGCCCCCCCCCTCGCGATCGCCGCCGGCCAATGGGAACACTCCTTTGCTGCTGTATGCTAAACAGCAGCAAAGGAAGTGATGTCATCTCTCCTCGGCTCGGTAGTTTCCGTTCCGGCCCGAGGAGAGAAGACAGGTATGTAAGTGCACCAACACACACACACACAGTAGAACATGCCAGGCATACAAAACACCCCGATCCCCCCCCTCCGATCGCCCCCCGACCCCCCCCCCCAATCACCCCCCCCCTGTCACAAACTGACACCAGCTGTTTTTTTTTTTTTTTTTTTTCTGATTACTGCTAGGTGTCAGTTTGTGACAGTTACTGTGTTAGCACAGTTACTGTTACCCCCGCTGTATTAGTGTCTCTGGTGACGCTAGTTAGTGAGGTAAATATTTAGGTTCGCCGTCAGCGTTTTATAGCGTCAGGGACCCCCATATACTATCTAATAAATGTTTTAACCCCTTGATTGCCCCCTAGTTAACCCTTTCACCACTGATCACCATATAACCGTTACGGTTGACGCTGGTTAGTTTGTTTATTTTTTATAGTGTCAGGGCACCCGCCGTTTATTACCGAATAAAGGTTTAGCCCCCTAATCGCCCGGCGGTGGTATGCGTCGCCCCAGGCAGCGTCAGATTAGCGCCAGTACCGCTAACACCCACGCACGCAGTATGCGCCTCCCTTAGTGGTATAGTATCTGATCGGATCAATATCTGATCCGATCAGATCTATACTAGCGTCCCCAGCAGTTTAGGGTTCCCAAAAACGCAGTGTTAGCGGGATCAGCCCAGATACCCGCTAGCACCTGCGTTTTGCGCCTCCGCCCAGCCCAGCCCACCCAAGTGCAGTATCGATCGATCACTGTCACTTACAAAACACCAAACGCATAACTGCAGCGTTCGCAGAGTCAGGCCTGATCCCTGCGATTGCTAACAGTTTTTTTGGTAGCATTTTGGTGAACTGGCAAGCACCAGCCCCAGGCAGCGTCAGGTTAGCGCCAGTACCGCTAACACCCACGCACGCACCGTACACCTCCCTTAGTGGTATAGTATCTGAACGGATCAATATCTGATCCGATCAGATCTATACTAGCGTCACCAGCAGTTTAGGGTTCCCAAAAACGCAGTGTTAGCGGGATCAGCCCAGATACCTGCTAGCACCTGCGTTTTGCCCCTCCGCCTGGCCCGGCCCAGCCCACCCAAGTGCAGTATCGATCGATCACTGTCACTTACAAAACTCTAAACGCATAACTGCAGCGTTCGCAGAGTCAGACCTGATCCCTGCGATCGCTAACAGTTTTTTTGGTAGCGTTTTGGGGAACTGGCAAGCACCAGCGGCCTAGTACACCCCGGTCATAGTCAAACCAGCACTGCAGTAACACTTGGTGACGTGGCGAGTCCCATAAGTGCAGTTCAAGCTGGTGAGGTGGCAAGCACAAGTAGTGTCCCGCTGACACCAAAAAGACAAACACAGGCCCGTCGTGCCCATAATGCCCTTCCTGCTGCATTCGCCAATCCTAATTGGGAACCCACCGCTTCTGCAGCGCCCGTACTTCCCCCATTCACATCCCCAACCAAATGCAGTCGGCTGCATGAGAGGCATTTTTATGTCCTCCCGAGTACCCCTACCCAGCGAACCCCCCAAAAAAGATGTCGTGTCTGCAGCAAGTGCAGATATAGGCGTGACACCCGCTATTATTGTCCCTCCTGTCCTGACAATCCTGGTCTTTGCATTGGTGAATGTTTTGAACGCTACCATGCACTAGTTGAGTATTAGCGTAGGGTACAGCATTCCACAGACTAGGCACACTTTCACAGGGTCTCCCAAGATGCCATCGCATTTTGAGAGACCCGAACCTGGAACCGGTTACAGTTATGAAAGTTAGTTACAAAAAAAGTGTAAAAAAAAAAAAAATATATAAAATAAAAAAAAAATAGTTGTCGTTTTATTGTTCTCTCTCTCTCTATTCTCTCTCTCTATTGTTCTGCTCTTTTTTACTGTATTCTATTCAGCAATGTTTTATTGTTATTGTTATTATGTTTTATCATGTTTGTTTTTCAGGTATGTAATTATTTATACTTTACTGTTTACTGTGCTTTATTGTTAACCATTGTTAACCATTTTTTTGTCTTCAGGTACACCATTCACGACTTTGCGTGGTTATACCAGAATGATGCCTGCAGGTTTAGGTATCATCTTGGTATCATTCTTTTCAGCCAGCGGTCGGCTTTCATGTAAAAGCAATCCTAGCGGCTAATTAGCCTCTAGACTGCTTTTACAAGCCGTGGGAGGGAATGCCCCCCCCCACCGTCTTCCGTGTTTTTCTCTGGCTCTCCTGTCTCAACAGGGAACCTGAGAATGCAGCCGGTGATTCAGCCAGCTGACCATAGAGCTGATCAGAGACCAAAGTGGCTCCAAACATCTCTATGGCCTAAGAAACCGGAAGCTACGAGCATTTCATGACTTAGATTTCGCCGGATGTAAATAGCGCCATTGGGAAATTGGGGAAGCATTTTATCACACCGATCTTGGTGTGGTCAGATGCTTTGAGGGCAGAGGAGAGATCTAGGGTCTAATAGACCACAATTTTTTCAAAAAAGAGTACCTGTCACTACCTATTGCTATCATAGGGGATATTTACATTCCCCGAGATAACAATAAAAATGATTAAAAAAAAAATATGAAAGGAACAGTTTAAAAGTAAGATTAAAAAAGCAAAAAAATAATAAAGAAAAAAAAAAAAAAAAAAAAAAAAAAGCACCCCTGTCGCCCCCTGCTCTCGCGCTAAGGCGAACGCAAGCGGCGGTCTGTCGTCAAACGTAAACAGCAATTGCACCATGCATGTGAGGTATCACCGCGAAGGCCAGATCGAGGGCAGTAATTTTTCCAGTAGACCTCCTCTGTAAATCTAAAGTGGTAACCTGTAAAGGCTTTTAAAGGCTTTTAAACATGTATTTATTTTGTTGCCACTGCACGTTTGTGCGCAATTTTAAAGCATGTCATGTTTGGTATCCATGTACTCGGCCTAAGATCATCTTTTTTATTTCATCAAACATTTGGGCAATATAGTGTGTTTTAGTGCATTAAAATTTAAAGTGTGTTTTTTCCCCAAAAAATGCGTTTGAAAAATCGCTGCGCAATTACTGTGTGAAAAAAAAAAATGAAACACCCACCATTTTAATCTGTAGGGCATTTGCTTTAAAAAAATATATAATGTTTGGGGGTTCAAAGTAATTTTTTTGCAAAAAAAATAACTTTTTCATGTAAACAATAAGTGTCAGAAAGGGCTTTGTCTTCAAGTGGTTAGAAGAGTGGGTGATGTGTGACATAAGCTTCTAAATGTTGTGCATAAAATGCCAGGACAGTTCAAAACCCCCCCAAATGACCCCATTTTGGAAAGTAGACACCCCAAGCTATTTGCTAAGAGGCATGTCGAGTCCATGGAATATTTTATATTGTGACACAAGTTGCGGGAACGAGACAAATTTTTTTTTTTTTTGCACAAAGTTGTCACTAAATGATATATTGCTCAAACATGCCATGGAAATATGTGAAATTACACCCCAAAATACATTCTGCTGCTTCTCCTGAGTACGGGGATACCACATGTGTGAGACTTTTTGGGAGCCTAGCCGCGTACAGGACCCCAAAATGGGGTCATTTTGGGGGGTTTTGTGCCACCTGGGCATTCCATGGCCCCCGAAACTGTGATAGGCAGTGAAGAGTGAAATCAAAAATTTACACCCTTAGAAATCCTGAAGGCGGTGATTGGTTTTCGGGGCCCCGTACGCGGCTAGGCTCCCAAAAAGTCCCACACATGTGGTATCCCCATACTCAGGAGAAGCAGCTGAATGTATTTTGGGGTGCAATTCCACATATGCCTATGGCATGTTTGAGCAATATATCATTTAGTGACAACTTTTTGTAAATATTTTTTTTTTTGTCATTTTTCAATCACTTGGGACAAAAAAAATAAATATTCAATGGGTTCAACATGCCTCTCAGCAATTTCCTTGGGGTGTCTACTTTCCAAAATGGGGTCATTTGGGGGGGTTTTGTACTGCCCTGCCATTTTAGCACCTCAAGAAATGACATAGGCAGTCATAAACTAAAAGCTGTGTAAATTACAGAAAATGTACCCTAGTTTGTAGACGCTATAACTTTTGCGCAAAGCAATAAATATACGCTTATAGACATTTTTTTTACCAAAGACATGTGGCCGAATACATTTTGTCCTAAATGTATGACTAAAATTTAGTTTATTGGATTTTTTTATAACAAAAAGTAGAAAATATCATTTTTTTTCAAAATTTTCGGTCTTTTTCCATTTATAGCGCACAAAATAAAAACCGCAGAGGTGATCAAATACCATCAAAAGAAAGCTCTATTTGTGGGAAGAAAAGGACGCAAATTTCGTTTGGGTACAGCATTGCATGACCGCGCAATTAGCAGTTAAAGCGACGTAGTGCCGAATTGGAAAAAGACCTCTGGTCCTTAGGCAGCATAATGGTCCGGGGCTCAAGTGGTTAAAGAGCATGTATTCAATCAGTGTTAAATCTTGTGTATTTCGGATTGGGCGAGGTAGAGAATGGAAGAATTGTTGTAACTGTTTGTATCTCCATCTGTCCATGAAAGTGATCTGTTTGGGTCCGAGGATATCCGTTTGAGGTTACCCGCTTGAGTGAGATGTTGAAGTAGGAGAGGACCTTATTCGTAGCTATGTGAATCTTTCAACTGATTGACCACCTCCCCCACTTAGGGACCAATGGGGACTTCCACTTATGCAGTAAAGTTAGTTGTGCTGCAAACATCACCTGCATAAAGATAGCTCTTGTAAAGGGGATTTTTTTTCCACATCTACACTCAATACTGCCATCAAAAGGTTAAGCAGAAAGATAATACCTGAGATTTTGGAGAACAATCTTGCCACCGCATTCCAGAAGCTGTGGGGGGCATTACCATAGCATATGGCTTAGAGTGCCGACATGGTCACAGCCTCTTCAGCAGAGATTAGAAGACCCTCCTGAAAATGTAGACACCATGTAAGGAGTGAGATACCACCTTAGGTGGATTTTCTGAGCCATTTCCCAATATGTAGAGCATTTGGAAAACATGAGGTTATGGAGAATAGAGTTTTGACACTGTTGGTGAGAAGTGCTCAACTTTAATTCAGTTTCCTATTTGCATAAGGGTTTGGGTTTATTAAAGACAAGTTTAGATTGCAACAGGTTGTAAAATAGTGTTATCCCTTTCACTTTGGTATTCAAAGCATTTCAAAAGTTCCATGTCTGGGGAGGGCGTGGCGACCACAGGCTAAGATAGCCACTTAGGAATCCAGCTCCGTCCTGCTACCCAAAATTACGACCCATCCACGAGCCCCAGCGCAGTGTGTATAGCCACAGGTGCCTTTACCTTGCTCCTGGCTCACTGGCTCACAGGATGTCCCTCAGAAGGAGACATGAGCCGCAGCTCCGCAAACTATCTGGATTCTTTGCTCCGATTAGAAAGGAGCCATCACAAAATGGCAATTTGTGGCCGCTGGCGGACCTCTAGCGCAGCCTCCTTCATATCCCCCCAGGCGGATAGGGAGACAGAGGAGGACACAGGGTTTGCAGAAACCACATTATCTGTATCCCCTGATACCCGCAGCCTTGTTAAGTCCTACACAAGGCAAAAATCGGATACAAATGAGACAGAGGGACCCTGCATGGAGGTATGTGGCCCCTCTACAACATCAAGCATTGTTACCTCTGACCTTTTTGCCTCCTTTCCCACAGTGGGGCAGCAAGGTTTGACATTGTCATGAAAGACATGCTTCTATCCCTCCGCTCTTCACTACAAGCAGATACGTTCCCTTGTTTTAAGAAATACACAGTGGATGTTCAAGATCTGGGAGATAGGGTAAACCACTTAGAGGAGACTATGGGCACATGCGTAAAATCCTATAAAGATATAGTCAAAGTCCCTCAGCCCATACAGAAGAAATCACATGGCTAAAGTTGCGGAAATGGAGGATCTTTTCAGATGCAACAACCTGAAGATTAGAGGGGTCCCTGAGTCCGTGCAGCCATCACAACTTCCCCACTAGGAACGGGACCTCTTCCAAGCAGTAGCACCGTCACTGTCACAGGCCGACCTCACGGTCGACAGGATCCACAGAATCCCTAAACCAGTGTTCCTTCCAGAAGAGGTTCCACGAGACGTCCTCCTCAGAATGCACTACTTTCAAGGGAAAGAAACGGTACTCCTAGCATTGCCGTAAAAAAATGCAACTCCCAAAATGTGCTGCTTCTAAATTTTAATCTAATTTTATAACCAAGGCCTTACACAACCATGATATAGGTTATCAGTGGAAATAACCTGCCACCTTAAAGATTTCCCATGATGGCTCCACCGCCTTCATCAACACTATTTAAGAAGGGCTGCAAATCCTAAAGGAATGGAAGATAGTCCCAGAAAACCCACCTGCATCTGCACAACCACATCCACCAACCTGGCCATGCTGGGACTGGAACAAGACTATACACAAGCTCAGTGATAAGAAAAAATCCAAGATGGGCAATCATACTTGGTTGACCACTCCACTTGCAAGCCACAATTGTGAGTAGCAGACACTCCTCCTTTGCTTTGCTTTAAGAAAATAAGTTCCTTCTTACCTCCCTTTGATACGCAGCATAGCTGCATTAAGTTTATTGATGAACCACTTTTTTTACCCATATATGGATCAAAAAGTTTGGATCGGCTACACCTCGATGGCGCTTATCACATAAATCCTCTCACTTCCCTACTTACTCACGGATGGGAATTGAGAACTCCGTGTTTTACCACCATTACAATGGCACTTAAACTCTTATCCATAAATGCAGGAGGTCTGAACCACCCGGCCAAAAGATTTTTCATATGGAAAGAAGCCAGCAAGTCAAACGCCAACGTGGTAGTCATACAAGAGACTCATTTTAAAGCTTCAGTTGCTCCGAAATGCCAGTATAAATACTTCCCCATTATATTTTCAGCGGACTATGCCTCTAAAAAAAAGAGGGGTTCTAATTGTCATTAAGAACTCTGTCTCATTCAAGCTACAATCCTCCATAATTGACACTGAAGGTCGCTATGTTTTACTGGTATGTCTTATTAATGAATGGTTATATACGATTGTGGGGGTCTGTGCTCCAAAATTGGAGACATGGCTCCTTCTATCTTACTCTATTTAAATGTATTGCCAAAAACAAGCAAGGTAATCTCATTGGATGTGGAGATATGACCTTAGTAGTAGACCCTAAATTGGATTCCACCTCCTAGTAGGAGGGCCAAGTTGTTCTCTCTAGCTAACCTCATGCTTAAGGAGGATGTTTACGATGTGTGGAGATGCTTACACGCATCAGAAAAAGATTACACATATTACTCACCCAAAATCAATTCTTTTTCAAGAATTCATTTGTTCTTGGTGGACAAGTGGTTACTGCAACAGGTCTCCTGCTCTGACATAGCGGATATTACATGGTTGACCATGTCGCTGTTTCAATTACGATCTCAGTGCGGGTCCCTTGTCGCCCAAATATGATCTGATACTGTAACACTAAACTGATCAGTTACCCCACCACCAAGGATATAATCAATCGATATTTAGAAAAATGCTTCACCTCTAATGATGAACCGGGTATTGACATATTTAACATGTGGAATGCCTTAAGGCATATGTCAGAGGGGTAATGATCCAATTAGAAGCTAAAGCAAAAAAAACTTAGATCTGCTAACTTCCAACGAGTCACATCAGAACTAATAGACATAGAGCGACTAAATAAAGTGAACCCAGATCCCTAAAATGCTCTCCATCTATCTAATAGATGCATGGAGCTTCGCTCTATACTTCAAGACCACTATGATCTTATGCTGAAACAACTCAAATTAAAATAACATTCCTCCCATAGCAGGGCTTGGAAATTTCTTGCGTCTAGACTCAAAACCCGGAGAGTCAAAGTTAAAACCCCATTTCTATACCATCCTTCCACAAAACAAAAACTAACCCCAAACAAATAGCGGACTATTAGGGGTCATTATACCACTTAAAGGATGACCCAGCTACCCCACAATCTACAACAGACACAATCTCCTCCTTCCTGGAGACCCTAAACTTGCACATGGTGACCACTTTAGACTTAGAAGACTTAAAGGGGTTGTAAACTTTTTTTTTTCACCTTAATGCATCCTATGCATTAAGGTGAAAAAACTTCTGGCAATGACTGGGCCCCCAGCCCCTCCGTGTTACTCACCTGAGCCCCGTAATTCCTTCAGTGGAGACGTGCTCTCCCTCTCTGCACAGGGTCCCGGCTCTTGATTGGATAGATTAATAGCAGCACAGCCATTGGCTCCCGCTGCTGTCAATCAAATCCAATGATGCAGGGGGCGGGGCCGAGTCTGGCATTCGTGTCTGTGATCGCAAATGCTGGACTCGGGAGCGCACACGCGTGGTAACCCCCCGGGAGAGCGCTTCTCCTAGGATGTTATCTGATGCGAGGCGGGAACCGCGAGAGCCGCCGAGGGACCCCAGAAAAGTATAATCAGGGCCACTGCAAAACGAGCTGCACAGTGGAGGTAAGTATAACATGTTTGTTATTTAAAAAAATAAAACACAAAGCCTTACAATCTCTTTAAACCGACAATTCTCCAATGCTGAAATACTTAAAATAATTTGCTCCTTACCAAATGGGAAATCACATGGTCTGGACGGACTCCCCTGTGAATACTACCAGGCCTTTGGCTCCAGTTTGGCCCCCACCACAGCAGCTAGCAAAGCAGTTTTTCCTCCTGAGATGTTAAAAGTGTCATGCACAACACTCCCAAAAACAAGGAAAGACCTAGACTGTCCTGCCAATTTCAGACCTATTTCCCTGCTCAATGCAGATGTCAAACTTAATGCCAAGCTCCTAGCGGAAAGACTGAAAGAGATACTACCTAAACTGATAAAACCAGACCAACCAGGTTTGTAACGAGATAAAAAGAAAAGAGGGGCGCACCAGCCATGTGCATTTTCTTTTTGTAAAAGTGTTTATTGAATAAAATAGTAAAGAAAATTACTCACAAACGGTAGTGGACCAAGGTGCAATGTGAAGACTGCACCGACTGCTGAGCTCTGAGGAAGAAGGGATGTGCCCTTTGAAACGTGTCAGTGGGCAGTGACGCTTGTGTGCTCTACGATCTTTGGAAGGTCTTGCTCATCTTAAAACCACTTGCTGCTAGTCGGTGCAGTCTTCACATTGCACCTTGTTCCACTACCGTTTGTGAGTAATTTCCTTTACTATTTTATTTAATAAACACTTTTACAAAAAGATAATGCACATAGCTGGTGCGCCCCTCTTTTCTTTTTATCTCGTTGTTTATTAGGATTCCCCATCCTTGAGGGCAGCAAGGTCTGTGTCGTTGTATCATCTGTCTGACCATCCACTTGTGCGCAGGAGTTATTTCTTTTTATGCTATCAACCAGGTTTGTACCTGGTAGGCAGACATCTGACGCCACCAAACGGTGATTGATAATTGATATTGTACATGCCACTGAACGTAGTCGAATGCTTTCTCTGCTCTTCTCAATTGACGCGTAGAAGGCATTTGACTGAGTGCACTGGACCTATATGTCACTTGTCCTATGCAGGTTTGGTTTTTAGGGAACAATCTCATCTGCAACCCTAGCACTATACTCTTCTCCTTCGGCCCAGGTATATATGGAGGGCATGCTGTCGAAAACGTTTTCATTTTAAAATGACAGTAGGCAAAGGTGTCCACTTTTGCCAACAATCTTCAATCTGCTGATTGAACCACTGGCAGAAAAAATCCGCTCGAAACCACAAATCACAGGATTCCTCTTTTGTGACAAGCGCCACATCATTAACTTATTTGCAGACAATATTATTTTTTGTTTCAATAATGTTTATTGAGTTTTTAAGTAGAAGAGTGAACAGTCATTGCCATATATAACATTGGAATCAAGATACAAACATATGAAAATTACATATCAGGGTCTAATGGTCAATCAAGGTCAAAGGAACACTATCTTCATGACAGGTATTAAAGACAGTGCAACGTGTGCGGTTCAATACCCGCAGACACCCCAAATGGGTTCATACTGTGTCGCGGGGGGTCAAGGGCCGCAGCACTTCTGTTGAGTTAAAGCGATTGTGAGAAATATATTATGTAACAACTGGAATAGGCTTAACAACTCTTACCAGAAAATGATAAAAATATTGCTATAGAGAATATACAACTTGCAAATGCGGGTTATGAATGAACTGGTATGTGTCTAAAGTATTTGAAGTATCTTGAGCGTACCTGGTAAAGTACGCGTATCTATGATGAACTGTATGTAACTGTGTATTGAAAAAATTAATAAAGTAAGGTAGGTTAAAAGAAAATAAGGAGGTGAAGGGGAGGTAAAGAGGGGAAGGAGGTAGAGAACAATGCAGTGGACTCGATATGTAAAGTAGAAGTGGATCGAGTGTGCGTTGGTGATATCAGAAAATTATTAGGTACGTTTTTGAGCGTACCACTGTGACCATGGGTGCCATAAGCTTATGCATTTTAGAGTACAAAGGTTTACCTTTCGCTAAAATCGATTCATATGCGTAGTGAGAGTGCATAAGTTTGTTTTCTATTGTCTAGTTATGAGTAGTCTGGTGGCTAAGAGTATGTGTGTGATTACAAGTCTGAAAGACGGCGGCAGTAATTCAGTGTTCATATTCAGAATTGCTAACGGTGGAGAAAGTGTGAAGGGAAAGTGGCATATGTCCCGTATAGTTTATCCCACCTCGTTCCATAGGTTCGTTTAGGCTGGGCAGGACCATAGAATATGGGATATGGTGCCTATTTGATTACAACCCCTCCTGCAGGTGGGTGATGAATGTGGGTGGAATTTGGACATTCTCTGAGGTGTTAAGTACCATCTCATATGTATTTTGTGAGTTAGTTCCCATAGAGAAGTGCAGCTGGTGGTTTTATAAATTGATTTTAAGGCTGTTTGCCATTGTTGATCAGAAAAGTGAGTCTGTAAGTCTGTCTCCCAGTCTACGTAAGGTTTAGATTTGTGGAATACTGTTTTTTCTTGCAATGTCGAGTAGAATAGTGAGGTGCCTTTGATAGGTGTGTTAGTTGAGAAGTAGTAGTTCCATATTTTTAATGGTATTTCACCTTCTAATTGTGGGTGTGCTGTGAGACATTTTTGGATCCTATAGCAATTGAAGAAATCTGTGGTGGGTGTTTGAAATGTTGCTTGTATTTGTGTTAGGATTTTATGCAGTATCTTAGATCTAAGGTCAGAGGTGTAGGGTGTTTGGTCTGCTATCCATTTAGGTATGGTGAGGGTATGGATAGGAATCTGGATGCGTTTAGTAGGTAATTGGGACCATTTGATGAAGTGTAACAGTCTCCAGGCTTTAACTGAAGCTTGAATGGTCGGTAAATATAACTGAAGATTTGGTTGATAGGTTGTGGTGCTATATAACCAACAATTAAGGTTATTACCTTGCGTCATGGTGTTCCCAATGTTCCCCCATAATGTGGTTGGATGTGTGTTTGTCCAGTCCTTCATTTGAAATAGTATGGTGGCTAAATAGTAATCTTTAATGTCTACATAACCCATGCCTCCTGCTATTTTGTGTTTCACAGTTTTCTGGTGACTACACCTGGATCTTTTACCTTGCCAAATGTAGTGGTGTATAATGGACTGGATAGATTTGAGGTATGAGCTAGTAAGTGGAATAGGTAGAGCAATTTAGGAAGTATGAGCATTTTAAAGGCTGCCAGTCTACCAGACCAGGAAAATTCAAATTTGGAAAGTGTGGAGGTCTCTTTAATAAGCATTTGTTTCGCTTAGTTGTAGTTATTACTAAAAAGATGTCTGGTAGATTTGGTAAGCGTGATTCCTAAATATGATATGCCTGACTCTGCCCATGGGTAAGTATAAATGTTGCGTAGAAGATTGCTGGATATAGCATCCAAACCTAGGTCTAGAATGTATGAATTATTTTCGTTTACCTTATAATAGGAGATGGAACTAAACCTTTGTAACACAGATTGTATCGAAGCCAGGGAGGATATAGGGTTGGTTGTCATCATAATTACATCATCGGCAAATAAATTGATCTTGTGTTCTACTAAACCTATTTTGAATCCCGTAATGGTCTTGTTTGTTCTGATATGTTCAGCCAATAGCTCCATTATTAAGTTGAAAATAAGGGGTGATAAGGGGCAGCCTTGGCGAGCGCCATTAGAAATCGGAAATGGTTTAGACAGCATCTCAGATGTGTACACCTGGGCTGAGGGTGTCGAGTATAAAGCCATTATTGCGGAAAGAATGTGGCCTTGTAAGCCAAATTTAAGAAGAGCAGCTCGGAGGTATGACTAATTGACCCTGTCGAACGCCTTCTCTGCATCCAAAGATAGGAGCAGAGAAGGCATTCGTTCAGACTCTGCATTATGAATTATATTAATGATTCTGCGGGTTGCATCAAACGTTTGCCTACCTTTCGTGAACCCGGATTGGTCTGGGTGGATTAGGGATGGCATGATGTCTACTAGCCTTGTTGCTATGAGCTTAGCATAAATTTTCGTGTCAAGATTGAGAAGCGATATGGGTCTGAAATTTAGTGGTGAGGTGGGGTCCTTGTCTGGCTTCGGTAGCGTAATTATTAATGCATTTAACATTTCTTTTGGGAGAGAAGAGGAGGGGGCAGCGTCATTGCACATTTGAGCCAAGAATGGAGCCAGAATGTGATCAAATTGTTTATAGTACTCCCCAGTGAGACTGTCTGGTCCAGGGGATTTGTTAGAAGGAAGAGAGGTGATGACCTTTAATGCTTCTTCTGAAGAGAATGGGGTATTCAGCATTGTTAGTTGTTCGGGGGATACTTTTGGATACTCCGATTTTGTTGTCGGAAAATTTGAGATCCAGATCTCAAATTTTATGTGTCGGAAATTCCGGTGGAAAATGTCCGATGGAGCCTACACACGGTTGGAATTTCCGACCAACAAGCTCCCATTGAACATTTTCCCTTGGAAAATCCTATCGTGTGTATGGGGCATAAGTCAGTCATCTTAAAGCTGGGTATGCCCGAAACGACAACAATATTCCTTAAAGACAGTCTGCCATATATCTGGGCCGAGAAGGATCTAACTTATCTGGGTATCAAGATCACACCCATGTGTGTCTCCCTAGAGGAAGCCAACTTCACACTTCTTTTAACCAAACTTGATAAGGAACTAAAAAAAATGGCTTAAGTTGAGATGTCCTGGTTAGGAAGACTAGCGACTTACAAAATGATGATACTTCCTCAAATCCTTTACCTAGTTAGGACATTGCATATCCCCCTAAAACAGAACTTTTTAAAAGCTTTGATCTCCCAAATGAGGAACTTTATATGGCAGGGAAAGAGAGCTAGATGCTCCCATACATCTCTAAGGAAGCATAGATCAGTAGGCGGTATGGGTATGATAGACCTGGAAGACTACCGCATATCTGTTCACACAGACCATCTAAAACATTGGTTTACTCAATCTGCAGAAGCGCTATGGATAGACATTGAAAATGCTCTGAATAAGACTTCCAACCTATGCTCCATACTATACGCTGACATGTGGAAACCACTGAAACTGAACCCCCTACCACCTTCAACAACCACATCCTTGCTAGCTTTCCAAATAATTACACAGCTCAAACCAAGCTCCTCCCGACACCACAGAGTAGACATCCCCATTACTATTCTAAAACACCTCATCCAGCACCTGAACATCAAAGATTGGGACACTATAGGGACTATGTTGGCTAAATGACCTTATCCCAAATGAGGCTCGCTCCACACCAGAGAGTATTATTGACAAAATCAAGCACCTTTGCTCCTCATGTTTTACTTTAAGCCTTATATATATATAGCTTTATATTAATGTGCCCTCCCCCATCGTTTGGGGTTCGAAATAATGTCTGGCAATACCACACAAACCCTACTAAATTTAAAAAAAGGCACATCTCTACTTTATAATTTACTTCAGGATAAAAAGACCATTCACAAAACAAACGCAATGCTCAAATGGGAAGCAGATCATCTGAAATCCTTTTTCTCTGATGCCCAGTGGATCCAAGCTATAAAATTTACCCACACTATTACACATTGTATAAACCACTGGGAACTGGCACTGAAAATTCTACATCACTGGTACCTCACCCCTTATAGACTGGCAAAAATGTGTGACACAAGCTCTCCATTATGCTGGCGAGGATGTGGCGACTCGGGAACCCTTATGCTTATTTTTTGGTCGTGTTAGCCATACTTGCTCTAGGCATCGAGCAATTCCCTACCCAATTCTGAGGGACAGTTGCCGACATACTACGGTATTATCAACCAAATTAATTCTCACCAGGTATTGGAAGCAAGACCTAGCTGCTAATCCATCAGACGTCGTGAAGTTACCCAACAACATTACTTGTATGAACAATCCTTAACTCCATAGCTAAGATCCTTCCGTGCCTTTGAACTCCGTTGGGGACTGTGGACCTCCTGGTACCCTCCTTAGGTTCCAGGATGTCCAAATACCCATTATATACCTTTCTTTACCTCTTTGTTATACAATAATTATATTACTGATGTTGCTTACTTAAACAAATGCCTTGTACTTGTTCTTGCATTATTGACTATTTTTTTTCAAATATGTCTGACCTTTAATTTGCCATGTTGGCTGAGATAAATGTTGTTTATTGTTTCAAGTTTATTTAGTGGCTGTGTCCGCAAAGTGTGAACGACTGTTTTCTTGTAAAAATATTGAAAAAAAAAAGTTCCATGTCTCACTAGGCAGCTGGATAATTGGGAGTGGATTGTTGCAGAGGAAGGAAGCTATTTGAGCATAAGTCATAAATTCTCTCTCTGATAAAGCAAAAGTGAATGAGATGCTTTCAAATGAAAATAGTTTCCCATTTTTAACAATGTCTAATAAGCAAAGGATACCCCTGGCCTCCCACCTATGTATCCCCAGATTTGGAATGTGAAACTTCAGAATTTCCAGTGGGAAAGGTATTGTTGTCATCTTGAGGCTGTTACCTGCATGTTTCCCAAAATGCTGCCAGGCTAGAAGAAATGCTGCAATCATTGGGTTTTGGAGATTACTAAATGGAGCAATGACCAAGTTAGATAGTATCAGGGAACGTAAACTTCCACTGGATACATTTGATCTAGTCTGCTCCATGATTTAAAATGTTGTGATAAAAACCATTAGCGTAGTTGGTCCAACAGTGCAGCAAATTAGTCATCTTTCAAGTCCAGCATCTCCATTCCTCCCCTTCCTCTGCTCTTTATTAAAATGTTGTGGGGACATGTCGCTCTTTGATTTTTCCAAATAAATTTAGAGGCCACTCTTTGCATAGTGCAAAGAAAGCACGGAAGAGGAATGGGAAGCATCCTAAAATAGTATAGCAGCTTTGGTAAAATCATTTTATAGGCTGCTAATCTACCAGACCAAGAAATATGATACTTCTCCATGCGTTCCAGCTCTTGTTGGATAGATTTAGGTAGTGGTACATAGTTTTCTCTAAATAAGTTGCCAACAGAAGAAGTAAGATTAATTCCTAGGTATTTTAGAGTTCCTTTTGTCCAGGGATATGGAAATCTCAAATGCAGAGACAGTTGGTCAGACTTTGGCATTGCTACTCCTAAGACACTAGACTTGGTTTCATTAATCTTATAATACAAAATCTATTTGAAATTCTGAAGAATCGTGTGAACCGCTGACAGGGAAGAGCTGAGTTAGCCAGCGAGAGTACAACATCATCAGCGAATAGATAGATGATGTGTTGTTCCTTTCTAGGTGCTAGTCCTGTGATATCCGGGTAAAATCTATTTTTTTTCTGCCAGCGGTTCCATAAACAACGCAAAAATCAGAGGGGACAATAGACATCCCTGTCTGGTTCCGTTGGTAATTGAAAACTGTTCAGAAAATAAACCTTTTGCAAATGCGTGTGCTGAAGGGGTGGAATATAGGGCTGAGATTGTATTCTTAATATCTCAGCAGAAACCAATTTTCTCTAGCACCTATTCCCAATATATGCAGTCAGAACCTTTTCGGCATCTAACAAACATATTGAAGGTGTCTTGAAGGACTCTGCAAAATGTAGTAAGTTAAGGATTTGCCTTGTGGCATCAGGAGCTTGACACCCCGGAACAAATCCCACTTGGGCATGTTTAATAAGAAGAGGGAGAAATTGGGCAATTCTAGTTGCTAGTATTTTCGCATAAATTTTAAGGTCTACGTTCAGTGGGGAGTTTAATCTAAATTTGTTTTGCAGCTACCGGCTCTTTCCCTGGTTTCGGAATGGTGATTATGGTTGCAGTAAGCATCTCAGTAGGGAAGGAGGCTCTGGATACAGCTGCATCAAAGACCTCTTTCATATACGGGATGAGAATTTTAGAGAATAGTTTGTAGTAATCTGCTGAGTAACCATCTGGTCCTGGAGATTTGTTATCTCAGAGAAGCAATCACCTCTAGAATTTCTCTCTCTCTAATGGGTGAATTTAAGAACTTCAAGTTCTCTTCTGAGACCTGTGGAAGATTAATGGAGCTCAAGAATTTGTTAATAAGTTCAGTGGAGGGCTGGGGAGCTGATGAGTCATTTTTCCGATTGTACAGCGAGCGGTAAAAGGCACTCAATGCGTCAGCAATTTCTTTAGGGTTGACTAGTTTGTTCCCTGTATTTGGATGCATACGATGTGATATTTTATGTTTAGCTGTCTGTTCCTGTATTTGAGAAGCTAACAGTCTGCCTGTTTTATTACCATGGTGATAAAAGTTAGACTTTAGTGATCCAAGTTGCCTAAGTGAGTGTTGGGAGATCAACAACGTCCAAAGCTTATTATTAGTATCTGTCAGTCTGTTCCTGTAAAGTAGTGATGGGAATTTTTTGTTTGATTCTTCTAAGGATCATATTTCTGTTAGGAGGTCGTAGAGCTGCTGCATCCTTTTCCTCATTGCTATAATAGATTTCTTAAGAAGAGTACCCTTAATTACAATTTTGTCAGCATTCCAAAGAACAAAGGGATGCATCACAGAATGAGCATTTACATCAAAGAATTTTTGAAGTGCCTTGGTAACCATGCTTGCATTTTCAGGCATGGTCATCAGTAACACATCATTATACCACCTGTTAGCTCTAGTTTCTGTACGGATCTCCCCAATTGTAATGGATACCAGAGTGTGGTCTGGCCACAATATGTCATGGATTTCAGACCTGCTCACTTTTTGTAATATAAATTTGTCAACCAAAAATAAGTCCAGTCTGGAGTAATTGAGATGCGCATGGGAGAAAAAGGAGTAGTCCCTTTCTGTGGAGTGCTGACATCTCCAGACGTCATAGATTAGAGGAAGCTATAAAATGGGCTAAAGAAGCTCTATGAAGGCTTTTGCGGGACAGATTGGATAGGTCCAGTTGTATGTCTGGAACAGTGTTAAAGTCACCACAGAGGATGTTGGATCCTCTACACACAGATAGAACTTTTCGCCAGATCTTTCTTAAACAGGAAATTTGTTTAACGTTCGGCAGATATATGTTGACCAATGTGTATGTTACTTGGTTAATTTTGCAGGATTATGTAACTTCCCATGTCATCTGAGAATGACGATATACAGTTTAAGGCTACTGTATTTTTGATGGCTATTGCCACCCCTTGTTTTTTGGAGGGTGCATTTGTGAGGAAGATATGAGGAAACATGCGATATGACAGTAGGGGATCTTGATTTATCAGATGAGTTTCCTGTATGCTCATAATATCGCAACCAAGTTTCCTAGATTCTTTCAAAAGCATATGTCTCTTGGCAGAGCTGTTTAGGCCCCTGGCATTTAGGGAAGGAATTTTGAAGGACATGGTGTCTTTTGTTACACAAAGTGCGATCAGTGAAAGTCTCCACTAGGGGTTGTGACAGTAGGTGATACTGTCACTGTAAAATTGGTAGTTTGAGGAACACAGGGTATACACATTTTCTTGGTGCAAGACTGCAGAGCATAGTTGTGGACTGGAGAGAACTGCTTTTGCAGCTTTCTCCAGGTTTTGGTATTCCATCACGGGGTTCTGTAGTTTGTAAACTCCAGATTTTGTAGATGACCAGCAGGGTGTGTGCTCAGGTGAGCACAGCCCTTATAATGAGGGTATGGGAAGACCTCATGGCTCCCAGTTGGAGACTGTTCCACCCCAAGAGAGACAGGAGGTCTCCAGGAGTCAGAGGGGCTGCAGGAGGCAGCCAGAACATGTATAACTACAAGAGGCAGTGAAATAGCCTGAGGACTAAGGCCAAAGCAGAGCTGTGGCCGCTAAAGTGAAGCAGTCCACATTGAAGAATCCTGTGGTTTCTTGTGACCAGGATAAAGAGCAGAAGTAAAAGAGAGCCAGGTGGGCTAGCATTTTCCGTTGTGTGTATTTGCTGGAGAAGAACCCCTGCATGGGAAACTTTTATGTTACAGACTTTCTTTTACCTTTTTAACCACTTCAATACCGGGCCTATTCTGGCACTTCTCTCCTACATGTAAAAATAATCATTTTTTTTGCTAGAAAATTACTCAGAACCCCCAAACATTATATATGTTTTTTTTAGCAGACACCCTAGGGAATAAAATGTCGGTCATTGCAGCTTTTTATCTTGCACAGTATTTGCGCAATAATTTTTCAAACGCCTTTTAAAAAAAAAAAAATGGTTTCATGAATTAAAAAAATAACAAAACAGTAAAGTTAGCACATTTTTTTAATTATGTATAATGTGAAAGATATTACGCCGAGTAAATAGATAACATGTTGCGTTTTAAAATTACGCACACTCGAGGCACATGCGTGGAGCTGACCGAGATGGCCTCTTGATCTCGGAACTCCTTTCCACTGACACTCCCTGCATGGAGCAGCGTCACCCGGGAGCGGTGTTCAAGACACCGGAGCAGAGGGGGAACCTACAGGCACGTTTTGCAGCCGGTGGGGACGGTGAACAGAGGCTAGACAGCCCAGTTTTAAGCCGCCTCAGGACACTCAGAAATACCTAAGATGGCGGCGGCGGCACAGACAATTACCACAGGAGCTTCTATCTCCTCACCATGGGGGGACACGCTTCATCAGGAGGTATGTGGTACAGCACCCACCACAACATCCATTGGGGGCCCCTTATCTCCAGCCTCCACAGTATCTCTGCTAAACCAGACTCTGGGTGAGATGCTGCTGTCCCCCTCAGCTGCAGCATCCCCTGGGCAGAATATAACATATCAAGCCAGGGAGCCCCACACCCTCCAGCACCAGGATATTTCCCTCATGTTTGCCAGATTTGCAGAAATGCTAGATAGGGGGTTAACACAGACTGCTGCCAAGATCACTTCTGACATTAAAATGGGTCTTCAGATGCTGGGCTCTCGCATTGAAACCTTTGAGAATAGAGTGGTTTCTACAATCACCAGAGTCAATCAACATACCGATCGTATCCAAGATTTACATGACCAACTAAATTGATGACCTGGAAAACAGGTCCAGAAGGCTAAACTTCAGAATCAGAGGTCTACCTGAGAGAGTCACTGATATACCAGAAGTGGTTCATTCCCTCATCAAAACGCTTATTCCTGATGTCAGAGCACACAAAATGGAGCTCGATAGGGCTCATAGAGCTCTAGGACCCCCCCCGACCTGACGGCCTGCCCCGAGACATTGTGGTCAAACCTCACTATTATAACCTCAAAGAAGAAGTTATGCGGAAGGCCCGCTCAACCCCGCAAATCCAAATTTTAGGTCATCCAGTTCAAATTTACGTGGACATTTCTCCATACACGATCCAGAAACGGCGGGCACTTAAACCTTTACTAACGGTACTAATGCAGAAAAACATCAAGTATTGGTGGCTGTTCCCCTTCAGTTTGAAGTTTGAGTACCATAACAAACCCTACAGATTTTCTTCATTTCAGGAAGGTGAACTTCTACAAACACTGGGCCTCATTTCCGCGGATCCACACTCTCCAATGCAAACATCATCTTCCAGTTTGTCCAAACGTCCACCCCCGTCTAGCCCACTTACATCTCTATGGTCAAAAGCAAGAAGGCCAAAGAAGGCATACCTCCCTGATTTCAGGGACTGCACTACTATCTTTTCTACGTTCCCTGCACAGGGACTGGGTCCACCTGGCCCTTTTGGCATTAATGCCCACCTGGACTCACACATCATTTGACCTCGGGGGGGTCCTTCCCCCTACTCCATTACTGGGATTTAGCAGACATCCTGCATCTTTCTCCTCCACTCATAGCTTACCGGATTGTTACCTGGCCTTCTACAAGCTCTTCACCATCTAGGGTTGGGACTCGTTTAAGTTCTCCCTGGACTTCCTGGCCTCCCCGTTAACCTACTTGCTTGGGTCCCACTCCCCCCCTCCCCTCCAACCTCCCTCCGAGTTGCCCATACTGTTCTATATAATCCACACGGGCTTCCTAGGGACTGTTGCTGCCCCCTTTCTCGCCAGAGATGAACTGTCCGCTGGCTGATGCCTAGACTGTCTTTCTCATCTCCTTCTGGAGTCATCTTCTGTTCCTTATTCCCCGTCCACCTGGAAACCTGAATCCTCTTCCTCTGCCCAGCAATCTACACAACTCTCCACCACTCACTCATTCTGTTCTCCCTGAACCCCCGGATGTAGACTATACTTATTCAATGCTTCCCTTATTGACAGATTGTATGCTCTAGTTTTTAATGGTGATGTTCTCTGTTGTTACTGTGTTCACAAACTTTAGGAGTTTTGTGAGCGGAACGGTATCATTGCTCCTCCTCCTGTACTCAGAGTCGCAGATTTTCTTTGCCCTCCTATTCAGGACCTTCCCCATTGATTGGGGGACACTGACAATTTCACTTAAAATTCTTCCTTTTTTTGTTTTGTCTTGTTTTGGTTGTCCTTTTTTCTTGTACTTTTCCACAGGACTGGTTGGTTAAGTTTCGCTTCCACCCTGGGGACTGTCTCCCTATGCTTCTTTTCTGTATCTCTTTTCTATTCACTTTTACTTGTACTAATCAAACTGTTCTTCTAGTGGCATGTGTATGCTCGTGCTCCCGCCGGACACTGGAGGCTGCTTCCCTTGACGATGCTGTCCATCTGAACTCCGGGCGTCCCGATGAGTTGAATGTGAGTGACTGGGGATCGCTAGCAATGACCTCTGTGCTGCTCCATGGCTGACCACACCACACGCCGTCCCTCCCTACGCATTGCCTCGCATAATGTACAGGGGCTAAATTCACCCGTTAAACGGCGGAAAGTTTTCCAGTCCTATCATGACCATAAAATAAACATATTGTTCCTCCAGGAGACGCATTTTCCCCAGTCATATTCTCCTTCATTTATACACCCTAAATTCCCCAAATTTTACCTGGCACATTCCAACAACAAATCTAAAGGAGTAGGTATATTCTTCTCCCGCAATACCCAGTTTTCTCTTCTGTCAGAGTATAAGGACCCAGAGGGACGGTTCTTACTGGTGAAAGGTTTCATTGATGAACAGCTATATTCTTTTGTCTCCTATTATGCACCAAATAGAGGACAATCCAAATTTTTCAAAAACCTCTTTCACACCCTGACCCCACTCACTGAGGGACTGGTTGTGTATGGAGGAGACTCTAACATTGCCTTTGATGCGGGACTGGACAAGTCCCGCCCACCTGGCAGAGACCGTGTTCGCCCCACCAAGCAGAGCCTTAATATAGTGAGAAAGATTTTTCACCAGGGGATGGTAGACGTGTGGAGAGAGATGAATCCAAATGCATGAGACTACAAACACTTCTCTCACCCCCATAACACTTATGCAAGAATTGATCACTTCTTCATGCTGTCTGCCCATATCCCGCTGGTGCAAAGGTCTGTCATAAAAGACTCTGCCTGGTCGGACCATTCCATGCTCCTCCTCACCATGGACAGACCACCAGGTCACAATAAAGTATTTTGTATATGCCTCGATTCTTAGTAATCCTACACATGCTCTTGAAATTTAAAAAGGTCTGCAGGAATACTTTTTATTAAATGATGTCAACGATATCTCCCCTACTTCACTATGGGCAGCTCACAAGGCCTTTATTAGGGGTAAAATTATTCAAATAGCCTCTAGGATTCGTAAAGCTTGCAAAGCAGAGGTTGAATGGTTAGAAAAAGAATTTCCGCTATTAAGTACACAACATAAAAACAACCCCTGTCCGGACTCGGCGTAAAGACTTTTCCCCTACCTATCGAGATTCATTTCTCAACTCACTAAACATACCTAAGATCACAGACCAACGCAGGGCTGAACTTGACTCTCCGATTTCAGTTGGGGAAGTAACTCAAGTTATTAAGAACCTCCGAAATAACTCAGCCCCTGGCCCCGATGGCTTTTCCATTCCATATTACAAACATTTTTCCACTACCCTTACTCCATATCTAGCTAGATTCTACAATCATCTACGAGCAGGTACCCCACTTGATAAGGTCTTAAACTCCGCCTTCATTACAGTAATTCCCAAACCAGGCAAGGATACTAGCTGTCCTACTAACTACCGCCCTATATCATTAAGCAATAATGACCTTAAAATGTTGACAAAAATTTTGCAGACAGAATCTCTAATTTCATTAGTCTTTACATACATAAGGACCAGGTCGGTTTCATACCTGGGAGACAGGGCCCCGACCAGATCCGGAGGGCGATCAACATCGTCTCTCTTTTGCAGTCAGGATGGGATGGAGGTCCTCCTCAGAAGGGGTTCCTGCTCTCATTAGATCTGATGAAAGTGTTTGACTCTGTGTCATGGTCTTACCTGACTCCAATCCTAGAGAAGTGGGGATTCGGACAATCCTTCCTTAACATAATTGGGGCCCTTTACGCCAACCCGGAAGCAAAGATCAAAATGCAAGGCTTTTACTCAGAATCCTTCCCAATCCGCAATGGTACGAGGCAGGGATGTCCCCTTTCCTCATTGATTTTTGCCATTGTCATTGAGACCCTAGCCATTGCCATCAGGATCAATCCTGATATCAGCGGAGTAAGTTGTGGGCCCAAGACTCATAAATGTGCCCTTTTTGCTGATGATGTACTGCTCTTTGTCACTTCGCCATTGACTTCACTTCCAAATATCTGTAGGGTGCTCAATGACTTTGGCAAAAATTTCAGGTCTATGGGTTAAATATGCAAAATCTCTAGCCTTAAACGTTAATTTACCCGCCAACCTGGTCTCTCAACTCAAAGAAAACTTCCAATTTCAATGGCATGACAAGGCGATCCCTTACCCAGGGATTAACCTGACGGCCTCTATTGACAGTCTCTACGCTGCTAACTTCCCCCCCCGATATTTCGCAAGCTAGGTAATGATATCAAACATTGGGACACTCTGGGGCTTTCATAGTTAGGTAGGGTTAACTCTATTAAGATGACCCTTTTTCCATGCATTTTATACTTATTTAGGTCCCTACAAATACCTATTCCTAGGGATCAGGTTCATAAATTCCAAGCTAAAATAGTCTATTTTATTTGGGGATTGAACGGATACAGGGTAGCTAAGGGCATCCTCTATCGTATCAGGGACCAGGGGGTGGGGGGTTGGTCTACCAAATCTTTTCTGGTACCATTACGCAGCTCAATTGTCCCAATTATCTATCATTTACTCTAAAATAGCACACCCTGACTGGGTGCATATGGAGCGGCAAGCAGTTCCCCCACGCACCTTGGATTTCTTTCTATGGTGCTCCACCAAAACTAGACCAGCTGTAATGGCCCCAACGTTGTCCCACTCCCTAAGTCTTTGGGACTCGCTCAAAGGAAACTCTCTTTTGATATCACATTGGCACCCGCTTTCACATATCTTTCGAAACCCTCTCTTTCCCCCAGGTATGGTCATTAAGGCGTTTTAATGGTTGCTGGACAGGGGGCTTTATAGCGTTGGACACTTTGTCGGTTCTGCAGGTCCCCTAACACCTGCCCATTGGTCTAGAAAACTGGAAATGCCCGACACAGAGAATTTCAGACTCCACCAGATCTCTCATTTTATCCGCTCTCTGGGATCCTCTAAGCCCAATCCTCTAATGGTTACGGCATACGAGCTGTGGTGTGGTCAGACTATGGAGCAGCGGGGAGGGATAACGGTGATTTACCGGTCTCTCGCCTCAGCTGATTCCAAAACTCTCTACATGAGGGAATGGGAAAAAGACCTGGGACAGAGCTGGAGTCTGGGGGAATGGCATAAGGCATCAAACTCCACATCTAAAGGCTCATTGAACATAACATTGATTGAGGCAAATCTGAAAGTCCTGATGAGGTGGTATCTCGTTCCATTAAGGATTGCAAAAATGTACCCAAACGCATCTCCACTGTGCTTCCGTAATTGCGGACACGTGAGGTCGATGCTACATACCTGGTGGGATTGTCCTAAGCTCAGAGGGCTCTGGAATAAGGTTTTCCAAATCATCAGGAAACTTACGGACAGACCCATCCCCCAGACTCCTCAAATAGCTCTTATTAACTTCCACCATCCGGGAACACCGAAACTGGCTCAACGCCTCATTATGTTCATTCTACTGGGTACTAAACTAACCATTGCTCGAGCCTGGAAGTAGCCTTCAGTCTCTATCACCATGGTTAAAAGAAAAATCTCATGGATAATGATACAGGAAAAGACAACTAGCATCCTTTTGGATACGGTTGCCAAACATTATGTCATCTGGGACCCCTGGATTAAATATATATCTCTGGTACCTTCCACCTCTATTTCCTCCGGTGCTGAGTAGGGAAGCGGGTATTACCCCGTCACTGAAGAGCTTTTTCTAGCCTCTTTTCTTCTTTTGCCTCTCTTTTCTCTTTGTCCTCTCTTCACTCTCTTGCCTCTTTGGGTCTCTTGAACTGTGCTTTTCCCTTGTTTTGTTGTCTGGTTCTGTTTAGTCTTTACTCATGTAATTTCTTGTGGTTGATACACGGGACTGTATTTAGGGATATGGCCGTATCTCCTGTCTGCTGGGAGCTGAGGAGATGCCACAATTGGGTTGACTACTGTGACCACTACCTATCTGACGCTTTGCCTATCAGACTGGCGTCTTTTGACCCACAAACGTACGTGCGAGCGACCTCCCCTGGCTCACAGTGGACAGTTGGGATGCTTGGTCATTGACTTTGCACGGGGTGCTTTTGTGCCCTTCTATGGGCACAGTCATCAACACACTTATTGTTTGGTTCGTTTTGTCCACCAGTGCGACTCTGATGCCTACTGGACCTCCCGACCTGATTCTGGAGCGATCAAAATCGCAATTTTCCAACACACATGGTGCATTTGACTAATGGTCTATTATAGTTTTGGCCCTAACCTGGTCCACATCGTTCCTCTTCCTCAATGTTACTTTCTTGGGGGGGGTCCTCTCTCCCGGCGCAGCTAGAGCCCATTGGGGATGCCGGGGGGTGGGGTGCCACCTTCCTCATCCATGTCTGAGGCGCGAATGGGGACTGTGTCAGAGTCGGGTGGGAGACTTCAGTATACTATTATATTCCTGGCGATTTCCATTTGTACTCTATGAACTTTGTACCTTTAAACATTTCTCTTTACACCTGTGTATCTATGTTGCTCGTGATAAACTCAATAAAAAGGATTGAAATTAAAATTGCGCACACTCATGGAATGGCTCCAAACATTGGTACTTAAAAGTCTCCACAGGCGACACTTTGAAAAATTTTACAGGTTACCAGTTTAGAGTTACAGAGGAGGTCTGGTGCTAGAATTGTTGTACATGCTCTAATGCACACCGCAATACCTCACATGTGGTTTGAACGGCGTTTACATATGTGGGCGGGACTTACATGTGCGTTTGCTTCTGAACGCAAGCTACCGGGGACAGGAGCGTTTTAATTAATTTTTTTTTTATTTATTTTTTTTATTCTATAATTTTTTTATTTTTTTTTTACATTTTTTTTGATCACTTTTATTCCTATTGCAAGGAATGTAAACATCCCTTGTAATAGTAATCTATTGTGACAGGTCCTGTTTATGGAGAGATGCGGGGTCAATAAGACCCTACATCTCTCCTCCAGGCTGGAAAGCATGAGATCGAGAAAAAATTCACCAATCTCATGCTGACAGCCACGATCAGGGCTTTGTTTACTTCCGGGAACTCGGACGTGACGTCATAACGTAGCACCCGGGTCTCTGTTGGTCATAGAGATGACTGGTGAAAATCTGGTCACCGGAAATCTCTATCGTCGTCATGCGGCACCGGACGATTCTTTCTCCAGGCCCTCCGATGGCACAGGAGAGCCTGGAGAAGCACCGGATGGCCCTTCGCCTATAAGAATGATCAAGCGGCAGAACTGCCGCTATGATTGTTCTTATCGTGCACAGAATCGCCGGATGGAAAGAATGATATCTGAATGATGCCTGTAGCTGCAGGCATCATTCAGATATCCCCTCACAAAGTCAAGGACATCATATGACGCCCTAAGGTATTGAAGTGGTTAATAAAAATGGGCTACCATGCCCTAAAATATAGTTCCTGACTGGCTTGAATCACTGATAAAAGCATCTACCACAAGAGCTAATGGTCCCCCCGTGTTACAAGGTTCTACAATGTTCAAGTGTGTAGGAGGTATTAGCTTGTAGTGGAGTGCTGGCATGGAAATCCAAGTTCTTGGCTAGTTAGATGTTGTAGCTGGTGGCCTTAAGGCACAAATTGCAATTGTCCTTCTGAGTAAAAGTCACTTAAGATTTTCGCCCTGGTAAAGCACAGAACTCACAGAGAGTAGTTAAAGGTCACTACAGTGCCACCTCAATGAAAAAAAACAAAAAACTTGCTGGTCAAAGTTGAACTGTAAAAACTAAGAAATAAAATTGAAAAATGAATGATTCCCAAAGGAAACCTGTGCGGTACGTATTTCCGAAAGTAATGTGGGGGGAAATAGCTGTACTAATATGTTGCACAGAAAGCATGTGCCGGAGCTGCTTTGTGCAGAATAACTGCTATGTATGAAGCAAGTAATCATGTGACTCAATTTTGTCAGGCATAAATGTTAGATTAAGAACGTGATGCAGAGGCCCTGTTCCCTGGCTCTTGCTCCAGTATGTCCCAGTCTCTCAAAAGCTGAATGTCAGCTGTAGCATTGGTAAGTGTTAAATCTTTGCCAACTTTAGTAATTGTCAGCTTTGCAGGATAGCCCCAGCGATATGGAATGTGATGATTTTGCAGGGATTTTGTTACCATTCCCAATTTTTTACTTTGCTGCATTTTTTATTAGCAGATAAATCTGCATATCGTGAAAGGCCATGCATATGTTCTGGAAGATTCTCAGGGTTTCTGGTTAGCCTGAGCATGTGATAAAAATGAATGCGCGCAATGGTATCTCTGGATAAGGCATCTGGGACATGTTTGGGCTTAGGCAACCTATGTATCCGGTCTATGACCAATTCCTCAAATGGTAGGTCAGGGAGTGCCTCTTTAAGCACATTCACCACATAACTGTCCCTGAGCCACCCCCATCAAATCATTCTTTGCAGCTATTACCTTTTGTACCACCACCCCCTCCCTTTAGAATGTAAGCTCTACGAGCAGGGCCCTCCTGTACCTTTTGTATTGAACTGTACTGTAATTGTGTTGTCCCCCTTATACATTGTAAAGCGCTGAGTAAACTGTTGGCGCTATATAAATCTCGTATAATAATAATAATAATTCACAAAATAGGCTTGTAAATCATGAGGTCTAACCGATTCTGGGATCCCTCTTATTTTGACGTTGTCAGAAACCATGAATCAAACTGAGACAGAAGTACAGTTATATCACACTTGTTTAATAATAATAATAATAAAAAGTTATACAGAGTAAACATAGTCAAAGCATAGCCAGAGTTCAGGAATCGGAACATATATCCAGACAAGCCAAAACGTCAGGGAGCCAGAAGGAATGTCAGCCAAGCAAGTCTTTAACAGGAACACTGGAGAGCATCTGTAGATATGTGACCAAGACAAACGCAGAGATCATCTGGACTGGATGGCTTAAGTAGGCAGTACTGACTAGCAGGATCATCAACAGGTGAATCACTTTGGAGAGATAGGAGCTGGCAATTAGCGGACAGCTGAGCGGCCAGCTCAGAGAAGGAAGGGCTGGGCCCAGTCCTGATAGTTGTTCCATCTCAAACAGTCTTCCAGGTCTGCTATTTTGTTTTTCATCCATACTATGTCATCCTCCCGTTCATTGTGAGCATCAACTAAATCATTAAATGTGTCAGTGAAGTCCCCCATCTTGGATTCAATATGTGTGACTCTGTCTCCAACTATAGAGAGTTCAGATTTAAACTGCTGCATCATGGACATAATATCAGCATGAATAATGCTTCTGAGGGATACTAACATGTCCTTCAGCGTTGTGTCTAATACTGGCTGATTACATGTAGCAATAGAATCCTGAAGCTCACTCACCTCCAGAGGAGAGCCACATGGCGGAGTCTTCTTCTGTTTGGCTTTAGCTGGGCTTGCTGAGGTGGAAGAGATATGTGAAGGAGGGTTACTGTGGGGATTGTAAGTGCCCAATTTGTTTTTGGTGCTTCCCCATACTTCACAACCCTGTAAGGATCGGCTGGATCGTGAGCCTGGGGAGCCGCCGGTGTCATCTTGGCTATGGAGTTGGCACGGCAGGTGGAAGAAGTCTGTCATCCTCCCTGGCCTGCCTTGTTCTTTTCTCTTGCGGGACATATCGGGAACGTCTGCCAGACTCTCCTGCAGTATTTTCGCCGCTGTGCTTTGCTCCGGGAAGTCACTATATGCTCCAGCGTGTCACTGATGTGCAGAGATCTTTTTCTAAGCAGCCATCTCCTTTGCTCGGTGGCCACCCCCCCACACACACACACACACACACACACTTCTTCATTTATAAAGCAATAGCAGTGTTGGTAAGGTTTTTGATCTTATCTAAAGTTCAAGTAAAGTTTATTTAATCTCTTCATTGCTTCAGTTCTCCATCCTGTCCAGACCATACCACATCACCCTCTGCAAACAGCCCTCTTTGGAACATTAAAGGGTATTTTGATTAGCCAAAGCAGAAAACTTTCCAATATAACATGTTCCCATAATATTTGTAGAAAGCCAGGCATAACCTTTGTCTCCACATATAAAATATAATCCTCTATGTATAGATGGTAATCATGTGCCTATAGAACAGAGTCACAGGTAACTAAGATTTTCATACTTTGGAAACCTTGAGCAATTAGTACTGTAAAGGGTCCTATTTAATTTTGGCTATGGGATCTAATTATATTTACCATTGTCTCCTTCATGAATTGCAAGTTGTGGTCCAGTACAGTTTGAATAGCCCAACTGTGTACATATAGTGCTAAAAGGGCATGTAATGTTAAAGTGGTTCTAAAGGTAGAATGTTTGTTTATCTTACTGCATTCTATGCAGTAAGATAAAAAAAAAAAAAACCTGTGTGCAGCATCCCCCTAATATACTTACCTGAGCCCATCTCGATCCAGCGATGTTGCACAAGAGGCTCGGCTGCCCAGGACTCTCCCTCCTGATTGACTTGTGATAATTTTAAAGAATTTTTTGTCAATAAAATATTTTTGGTTTTTACCTTAGTGTAACGTGTATGTTCTGGCACCGCTATAATCCCTGTACTTCCTCCTCTCAGTTTGATTTTTTTAATCTATTGGGATGAGGTGCCATATCACATCAAGGGTCACCCAGCCACTTTCAATCTTTTCCTGATTGACGCTGACACACTGCAGGGACGCCATTGGCTCCCGGTGCTGTCGGAACAGTCGGTGAGTCAATTGCACTGCTGCAGTCGGTGAGTTGATGAGAAAGAGGGGGCAGGGCCGGCCGTGGCTCTGTGTGTGAATGGACACACAGAGAAGCGGCTCGGGTGTCCCCATAGCAAGCTGCTTGTTGGTGTTAGAATTACAGTTAAACAAATGAGTTGGGTTGATGGGTTTTACTTCCTCTTTTGCTAACTGCAAACCCTGCAAATTAAAAGCATAATGGGCTAGTATGCATCCTCATACTAGCCCATTATGTGACACTTACCTGCAAACAAAGCCTGCGCTGTCCCCTGTGCAGGCTGTGTCCATCTTCGCCCCTCTTCCTTCCGGGGCCGCAGACTCCGGCTCTGTGACTGGTCAGATTGTGTGACATTGCTCCCGCGCATGCACTCAGGAGCCGTCAGTCATGGCCCTTGCTAGTGAACAAACAGCACGGAGGCCTGTTTCTTCACAGCGCATCCGCCAATTACATCATCAGCACACTACAGGGGAAATATATCCTAAACGGTGCACGTTTAGGAGATATTTCCACTGTGACGAACGCGGGTGTCAGATCCCTGCCCTCCTCGCTAACTTGCAACGAAGGACCGGCCAACCTCACACCACGCTGTCACTTACGTAACAATGCCACTCTCAGCTGCGCCCAGCACAAAGATTTTCCAGCTTGCGGGACCACAATCTAGGTGCGAGCAGCCTGAGAGTGATTGTCACTGGGCTAATTACACCATTAACCCTTTAACTGCCACCACCCCCGTTTAAAAGACCGAGCCGGGGGAGACTCGTAAGATTGCAATACCAATTATAATTTGAGAATAAGCGTCTGCCACACACACTGCCACTACAGACAGGTCTGCTCAGAGTCTTACTCTATAACAGTAGCGCCCTTCAAGAGGCAGGTTCGTTTATAGCTTGCATTAAGAGCTTTAGAGACAAGGTTAACACTTTTCAACATAAGGGTTTATTATGAAAAGGTCAAGGTTGATGCAAATAAAATATTTACAGAAAAAGATGTTTCAAAAGATAAAGACAATATACAGCCACAAAGCAATAAGGTAGAATTGGGAAGAGAGAATACTTGCAATTAATGTCCGAGGGTTGATCAGAGTTCAATCGATGAGCTAGGTAATCGGTTCTCAACTTGGCAGATGTTTCTTCTTGGATGGTAAAAGGAGAACTGACCATTGTCTTGGCATCTCCTCTTTTCTGTCAAATCAAAGGGGGTGTTGACAGCGACCAGTAACCAATCATCTGGCCAGCTGGTTTTAGGGGTTGGTTGCTGGGAGGTGTCTACACTCATGACCATGTCCCAGGTAGATTTCTTTAATACATATTCATATATCTGCATCTGTAGTGTTGACAGACTCCAAATATCCATATTATTATTCAACTTGAGATTTCCTTCAAAACAAGTCTAAACATGCCATATCTATAACGTATAGCCTGCTTTGGAGGAATAAGTGGTCCCAGGGGTTTCCCATATGACCTGACATAGGGGTGTCTGGATTTGAAACGTTCCATATTATCTGAGGAAGCTAAATATGTCCAGATTATGTATGTGCTATTACTAAGTCAGAAGTTATGAAACATGCTGAAATTTCATACTTATTCTAGGGAGGTGTATTCAGAAGACTTTACGACCGAGGCCTGTTTGTTCTCTGAGTGGGGAGGGTGACAGTTTTACGACAGGCCTGAACACTGCCCTTACAACAAATGTTTTTCTACTGACTTAGCCTGGCTCTGTTTTCTCTGTTGAGATAACCTTTTCTGTTGAACTTAAAAAGCTTTGAATTCCTAAGGTGGGGAAGACGGAATTCAGAGTTCTCTGTGAGGTTACATGGTTAGCAAAACTGTCATAGCTACTTCCACACAAGATGGCAGCTAGCTACAGCTTGTCATGTCCCGTACTTGATATCGTTACACCTCCCCCCTTAGGTGGTTGCATGGGAGGGAACTACAATTTCCCTCCTGACGCAACCGACTCCTGCGGGCTCGGCTTGTCGTGACAGCCCATCAGCATTGCCATGGGCGCTGCCTTTCTTATGCTGGATGGTGAAATCGTATTGCTGAAGAATCAGGCTCCACCGAAGTAGTTTGCCATTCTCCCCAGCAACACGATTTAGCCAGCTCAAGGGATTGTGATCCGTGATCACAGTGAAGTGCCGTCCATAAAGGTACGTTTGTAACTTCTGGAGAGCCCTCACGATCGCAAGACACTCCTTTTCGATCGTGGCATATGCTACTTCCCTGGGAAGCAGCTTCCTGCTCAGGTAGAGGATGGGATGCTCCTCTCCGACCTCGTCCACCTGGCTCAGGACGGCACCCAATCCAAAGGCAGAGGCATCCGTCTGCACAAGGAAACGGCGGGTGAAGTCTGGAGCCTGCAGCACAGGTGCACTGGCCAGCGCCTCCTTCAAGGCCTGAAATGCCTGCTCACATTCTGGTGTCCAAGACACCACCTTGGGCAGTTTCTTTTTGGTTAGGTCAGTCAGAGGTTTGGCCAGGCTACTATAGTTACATACAAATTTCCTATAGTAGCCAGCGGTCCCCAAGAAAGACATAACCTGCTTTTTGGTTTGAGGGGTAGGCCAGGCCAGGATGGCCTCAACCTTCCCTGTCTCGGGTTTCAGGGTACCTCCTCCTACCTGGTGTCCCAAGTACTGCACATCAGTCATGCCAATCTGACACTTACTGGGTTTTACAGTCAGATTGGCAGCCGTCAGTTGGTCCAGGACCTGTGACAGGTGCACCAGGTGTTCTTCCCAGGCAGGGCTGAACACGGCGATGTCATTCAGGTAGGCTACGGCAAAGGTTTCCAGCCCCTCCAGTAAGTCATTCATGACTCTCTGGAAGGTAGCTGGGGCATTCTTCATCCCAAACGGCATGACGGTAAACTCGAACAATCCGAATGGGGTGATGAAGGCCGACTTTTCCCGAGCCTCAGGGGCCAGAGGAATTTGCCAGTACCCCCTGCTCAGATCCATGATTGTTATATAACGGGCGGCCGCCAGCCTATCTAACAACTCATCAATCCGGGGCATGGGGTAGGCATCTGCAGTAGTGATGGCATTCAGCTTCCGGTAGTCCACACAGAACCTGGTCGTCTGGTCCTTTTTGGGGACCAAGACTACTGGGGACGCCCAGGCACTGTGGCACTTCTGAATCACCCCAAGCTGCAGCATTTCCTCCACCTCCCTTTTCATGTCGGCCAGCACCTCCAGGGAGACGCGATAGGCCGACTGTTTAATGGGGGGATGTGCCCCGGTGTCCACCTGGTGGACAGCGAGGTGTGTCCTCCCAGGTTTTCCCGTAAACCTGCTACCATGTACTGCCAGCACTTGCTTCAGTCCAGGTACCTGGGTGGGGGTAAGATTGGAGTTTATCAGGAGTTCTGAGTCTACCTCCCTGGTGTCTGCTAGCAGGTCCAGAAGTGGATCAGCCTCCTCGGGCTCTGGCCTGCTGCAGACCGGCATGACATAGGCTGTGCGCTCATGATGGGCTTTGATCATGTTAACATGAATGGCCTTCTGCCGTCTACGCCCTTCTCCCAACCTGACCAAGTAGGTGACATCATTCAGACGCTGGGTGATGGTGTACGGGCCTTCCCATGCTGCTTGGAGTTTGTTCTGCCGCAGGGGAAGCAGAACATACACCTTCTGACCAATGTCATAGGTCCGCTCCCTAGCATTACGGTCATACCACTCTTTCTGCCTGGTCTGGGCCTGGGTCATGTTCTCCCGCACCATTTCCACCAGCGTCTCCATTTTATCTCTGAATTTTAGGACATAATCCACAACAGAGACCTTTGAGTCGGCAATCTTGCCCTCCCAGTTCTCACGGATTAGGTCCAGGGGTCCTCTTACCCTCCGTCCGTACGAAAGTTCAAATGGCGAAAAGCCTGTGGACTCCTGAGGCACCTCTCTGTAAGCAAACAGCAGATGAGGCAGATATCGTTCCCAGTCCTTACCCTGGGAGTGCACAAAGGTGCACAACATTTGTTTCAAAGTTCCATTGAAACGCTCGCACAAACCGTTCGTTTGTGGGTGATAAGGACTGGCCATGATATGCGTCATCTGTATTTTCCGACAGAGAGCCTGCATCAAGTCAGACACAAACTGAGGGCCTTGATCGCTAATGAGCTCAGCCGGGAATCCCACTCTTGTGAAGATTCCCAGCAGAGCATCAGCGACCTTGTCTGCCCGGACGCAGGAGAGAGCCACCGCTTCTGGATAACGCGTGGCATAGTCGACAACTGTAAGGATAAAACGTTTGCCTGAACTGCTAGGGATGGCCAAAGGCCCAATGATATCCACTGCCACCCTCTTAAAAGGTTCGTCAATCACAGGCAAAGGTTTTAGCGGAGCCCTGTGTACATCCCCTGCCTTGCCAACTCGCTGGCAGGTAACACAGGACCGACAGTAGTCAGCTATGTCAGCGAGCATTGTAGGCCAATAAAAGTTATGTATCAACCGCCCTCGGGTCTTAGTGATCCCCAAGTGCCCTGCGAGGGGAATTTCATGAGCCACTTTTAGCAGCTGTCCCCTAAATTGACTGGGTACAACCAGCTGCCTGCTACCTAGGTCAGCCTCATTCCCCTCTGCAGGCATATTTTCTCTGTACAGTTTACCTTTGTCCCAATAGACCTTTTGTTTGTCATTCTCTGCAGGGGGGCGATCAGCTAGACTCCTGAGCTGTGCTAGTGTTTGGTCTGTCTGCAGTGCGGTTTCAAAGGCGGAACAACAGGTCCCAGCCAGCAGTCCTGTGGCAAACATGGACAGCTGCTGAGGCTCAACAGAGGTGGAGTCCACTGGGTCAGAACAGGGAGAGGGCCCAGAGACCTCCTCCTGCTGTTCTGCGACCAGGGCCTGCACCTCGGCTGCCTTTGCAGCACTGCGAGTGACCACCAATACTGGCAATGCATCATCATCATTATCATCATCATCATCATTATCATCATCATCATTATCCTCATCATCATTATCATCACATTTAACCTTTATCAGTTCAGCATCATTGGAACATACATCAGTTACCTTCACTGGCAAGGGGGCCTCCTCTCCTGTCTCTGAAGAAGGAGGACCTTGCACTTCCACTCCACCCTCCCCCTCCCTCTGTCCATCTACAGGTTGCCCAGATATTACCCCAACATCTGTAAACAGTACCTTGGGAGGTCCAGAGAGATCCGTGGGAGCATCGGGGGTGCTTTTAGCAGGGGCATAGTATGAAACAAGGGTACCTAAATCAGAACCCAACAACACTGCAGTGGGGATCTCCTCCGAGACACCCACCTCTCTCATCCCACTTCCGGCACCCCAATCAATAAAAACATAGGCACGGGGTACACAGGAACGGGTCCCCCCAACTCCGGTGAGGGTAAGGAACTTCTCTGGGATGATGTCTGTTTCTTCTATAACCTCTGGTCTGACCAATGTGACTTCGGCTCCGGTGTCACGAAAACCTGTTACAGTCCGGTGGCCTACGATGACTGGCTGCAAGTTGGCATTGGTTCCGGGAGGTTTCCCACTGACGAGCAGCACAGCGGAAGGGTTGCTAGCCGGATGGCCAGGTGATGTCGTCTTCTTCTGCTCAGGGCACTGCGCCCTGAGATGTCCGGCTCCCCCACAGTTGTAGCATTTGCGTTTGTCAGTTAGGAAGGCCTTGGCTCCAGGAGTTGCAGGTTCCGGCCGCTGAGGAAGTTGTTTGGTAGGCAGAGGAGGGGTTGCCGTGTGCGATTTCCCTCCTTTCCAGCCATTCAGAGGAGCCTTGCGATGGTCAGATACCCGAGAGTGGATATAGGTATCTGCCAGTTCTGCTGCTGCTTTGGCAGAGGCTGGCTTTCGCTCCAGCACAAACTGTCTGACGTCTGTAGGACAGATGTGCAAAAGTTGATCTGCAATCATAAGATCTTCCAGGGATTCAAAAGAATCGGCTTCCAAGCCTTTAGTCCACTGCCGGAATGTGGTGCGTAAGCGACCTACCACATCCATGTATGAGTCCCCAGGCCCCTTTTGCAAGGACCTAAAACGCTTCCGGTACACTTCCGGGGTTAGCTGAAACTTTTGGATGATTGCAGCTTTTAGGGCCGCATAATCGTCGCACTGTTCTTCTGACAGTTCGACATAAGCATCCAGGGCCTTGCCTCGTAGCCCTGGCGTCAGGTACCGGGCCCATTGTGCTGGGGGCAGATGGTACTGACGGCAAGTTTTTTCAAACGACAGTAGATACACGTCAATGTCACTGTCCTTTTCCATAACTGGAAATTTGGCTGCTGGGATCACTGGCAGAGAGGCATCCCTGTGCTCTAGGGATCCGAGGTTCGGAGCCTGTCGCTGCTGCTGGAGCCTAGCCATCTCCAGTTCGTGCCGACGATCAGCCTCCCTCTCAGCCTGGCATTCTGCCGCCTCTCGCTCAGCCTGGCGTTCCAGAAACTGCAGGTACACCACAGGATCCGTCTCCCTGAGGTTTTGTAGAGTTTCTTGCATTTGAAGAGAGTCTATGATGGTTTCAGGCAATCTGATGCTGGCCTGCTCTTGTGGTGGCTTGGAGGTAACAATCCGTGGTATTCCAGTGTCAGTCTCTGCTTGCCCATCTGGTGAGGCCGCCTCTGAACCACTGGGCTCTGGAGTAGCGGAAACCCTTTCTGGTCCAGTTTCCCCCAGGTTCTGGTGTGCACGGATATCAAACTCCTGTAAGGCATGTATCAAGCCTTCACGATTTTTCCCACCGACATCAATTCCTCTTTCTGCGCACTCAACAGTCAGTTCATTCTTGCTCATCTTTTTATATGCTGATAACCCAGACATTTTGCAAGCAGAAGAGATAGAACAGAAAGAAGAGATAGGAAGAAGGTGTAGGAAGGAGCTGTTGCTGTATGTCTCTCTTGAAAAAAATCAAAATCAAAAAATATGCACCAGCTTGTCTCTAAGGACTGTTTCCACAAAGGTTACAATCCTTCAGTGCAGAGCTAATTCCTAACAATGCACTGAATGCTCTTAATGCGAAACTATCCCGCTACGCTGCCAACCAATATGTGACGAACGCGGGTGTCAGATCCCTGCCCTCCTCGCTAACTTGCAACGAAGGACCGGCCAACCTCACACCACGCTGTCACTTACGTAACAATGCCACTCTCAGCTGCTCCCAGCACAAAGATTTTCCAGCTTGCGGGACCACAATCTAGGTGCGAGCAGCCTGAGAGTGATTGTCACTGGGCTAATTACACCATTAACCCTTTAACTGCCACCACCCCCGTTTAAAAGACCGAGCCGGGGGAGACTCGTAAGATTGCAATACCAATTATAATTTGAGAATAAGCGTCTGCCACACACACTGCCACTACAGACAGGTCTGCTCAGAGTCTTACTCTATAACAGTAGCGCCCTTCAAGAGGCAGGTTCGTTTATAGCTTGCATTAAGAGCTTTAGAGACAAGGTTAACACTTTTCAACATAAGGGTTTATTATGAAAAGGTCAAGGTTGATGCAAATAAAATATTTACAGAAAAAGATGTTTCAAAAGATAAAGACAATATACAGCCACAAAGCAATAAGGTAGAATTGGGAAGAGAGAATACTTGCAATTAATGTCCGAGGGTTGATCAGAGTTCAATCGATGAGCTAGGTAATCAGTTCTCAACTTGGCAGATGTTTCTTCTTGGATGGTAAAAGGAGAACTGACCATTGTCTTGGCATCTCCTCTTTTCTGTCAAATCAAAGGGGGTGTTGACAGCGACCAGTAACCAATCATCTGGCCAGCTGGTTTTAGGGGTTGGTTGCTGGGAGGTGTCTACACTCATGACCATGTCCCAGGTAGATTTCTTTAATACATATTCATATATCTGCATCTGTAGTGTTGACAGACTCCAAATATCCATATTATTATTCAACTTGAGATTTCCTTCAAAACAAGTCTAAACATGCCATATCTATAACGTATAGCCTGCTTTGGAGGAATAAGTGGTCCCAGGGGTTTCCCATATGACCTGACATAGGGGTGTCTGGACTAGAAACGTTCCATATTATCTGAGGAAGCTAAATATGTCCAGATTATGTATGTGCTATTACTAAGTCAGAAGTTATGAAACATGCTGAAATTTCATACTTATTCTAGGGAGGTGTATTCAGAAGACTTTACGACCGAGGCCTGTTTGTTCTCTGAGTGGGGAGGGTGACAGTTTTACGACAGGCCTGAACACTGCCCTTACAACAAATGTTTTTCTACTGACTTAGCCTGGCTCTGTTTTCTCTGTTGAGATAACCTTTTCTGTTGAACTTAAAAAGCTTTGAATTCCTAAGGTGGGGAAGACGGAATTCAGAGTTCTCTGTGAGGTTACATGGTTAGCAAAACTGTCATGGCTACTTCCACACAAGATGGCAGCTAGCTACAGCTTGTCATGTCCCGTACTTGATATCGTTACATCCACTACCTATAGGTAAGCCTTATTCTAGGCTTACCTATAGGTAAAAGTCACACAAAAGGGTTTACAGCCACTTTAAGGAACAGTTAAACAGTATAGGTAGCAAATAGAACAATGAACTATAAACTGAGGGTTGGAAGAAGATGTATGGATATCGCTCTGGCTGGAACCAGGTCGATAAGGGAACCACAAGTTGTAAGCCTTTATTCTCAGTTCATTTTAGTTGCCAAATTCCGGGAAACAGATGGTGTGGTTGGGGTGCCCTGGTGGCCGTGGTATTGGGAGCGAACGGGAGGAGAATTTGACCGTTTCTTGTACCCATCTTTGGGTGTGAGGATGGGGATGGTTTGTTGTTGGTATGTGACCAGGAGTTTTACTGGGAACCCCATCTATAAACAATTTTGTTTTGTTGGAGGATTGAGGTGACAGGAGTAAATGCCCTGCACATTTCCATTGTAGCGGGGGAAAGGTCAATGAACATCTTAATGTCATGGCAAGGTGCCGGCAGAGGTTTTGTGGCCCTGGCGGTTGAGAGGATTTGCTCCTTGATATGGAAAAAAAATGAATCTGGTCCAGGAATGTCAGCTATCAAGTGAGAGGGTTTGGAGATTCTATGAGTTTGGTCAATCAGAATATCACGTGTGTTTAAGCGAGGGAGCAGTGTTGAAATAAGTTGCTGCAAGTAAGGAGTAAGCTCATTCTCTTTGACTGTTTCCGAGATACCTCTGAATTTTATATTATTCCGCCTAGAGTGATCCTCTAAATCCGCCAGTTTCATCTTAATATGGTAGATTTCCTCCGGTCATGTGTATCTAGTAATTCATTGTGAGCTTTAGCATAGTCACACATGTTTTCTTACAGGCAATCCACTCTGTGATGAACTTGGGATAGAGAGATTTGTAGTTCTCTGTGTAAATCCTTCTGAGTGAGCAATGTGGATTTGAGCATAGCTTCAGTGACAGGGATTTCTGTAACCGGAACAGAAGCCAAGGATGGTGTATGCTCTGTGCTGGGAGCTCTGTTAGAGACGGCAGTCCATAGATTTTTTTTTTTGGCTTGGGGCTCTTTATAGGGTGAATGTGCAAGAGAGGTTTCCAGTCTCTTACCTCTTTCTGCTGGTTGTGCCTCTGGGATGGCATCTGGAGGAGGCAGAGTGTCCATTTCTAGGTTGTTTGCCTCTGTGTCAGGGTTTCCTTATCCTGAGGGCACTGTGGAGGAGTGAGCAGGGATGTTTTCAGCAGCAGCTTGACGGCTGGTCTCAGATCCAGTGCCATCTTGGGCCGGGTGCATGGCCGCAGAGGCGGCATAATAATGATTCAGGTGGCGTGGTGCTGGGGGCTTTTTTGTCCTCCTGGACATGCCAATGGTGTCCCCTAACCTCCCTGCAGGGTGCGTGGGTTGCTAGAAGGATCGTTGTGGCGGGTTGCCGGTAATCCAGGCTGTGGAGCAAAGCTCTGGTCCTAGGCCTCCATGCGGGTCCGCAGCTGGCCACGCCCCTATATATAAAACATCTTTAATATACAGGAAACAGCTTTACTTGAAGACCCTATAGTTGCCAGATTCCTTAAGGCAGTAGCCAGAATGAGGCCTTTACGGATTAAATCATGTCCCTCATGAGATCGTTCCCTGGTCTTGCAAGGGAGGGTTTCTAGTACCTTTTGAGCCTTTTAATGGTGCATCCATTAAGCCTTTGACCTTAAAGGGGTTGTAAACCATAGCTGTTTTTCACCTTAATACATTCTATGCATTAAGGTGAAAACATTTTTTAATGCAGCAGCACCCCCGAGCGCCCCTTATACTCACCTTACCCCAAAAATTTGCGACAGGAATGAGCACACCAGCTCCGGCCGGTGTCTCGTGTCCTGATAGAATAGATTGATAGCATTGGCTCCCGCTGGTGTCAATCAAATCCAATGATACGGGGGGCGGGGCATTCATTTGGCGGCTATGAACGACAAATGATGGACTCGGCAGTGCGCCCGCAAGGTAACCCCCCAGGGAGAGTGCTTCTCCTAGGGGGTTCTCTGATGCGGGAGGAGCCAGGAGAGCAGCCGGGGGACCCCAGAAGGAGAGGTTCGGGGGGCACTCTGTACAAAACTAGCTGCACAGTGTAGTTAAGTATGATATGTTTGTTATTTAAAAAAACAAAACAAAACTCTTACAATCACTTTAAAGACTTTATTCTTGGTCTCTATTACCTCAGATTATAGAATAAGTGAGTTGGAGACTCTCTCAATAAGGGAACCATTTTTGTATATTTTCAAAGACAGGATTATCCTTAAAACAGATCCTGTTTTTTTCCCAGTGTGACCTCATTACTTCATAGGTCACATGACATTGCATTGATGTGCTGGAATTGGAGAGAGTCCAAAGAAGGGCAACAAACCTAATAAGGGGACTGGAGGACCTCAATTATGAGGAAAGCCTGCAATCACTAAATTCATTCTCGCTGAAGAAAAAGACGCTTGAGAAGATATATGTAAGCAATTTACAAATACCTCAATAGCGATCCCAGCTTAGGAAAAAAAAATCTATTCCGTTTCAAGGAGTGTAATAAGACAATGTGCCACACATTAAGATTGGAGGAGAAGCGGTTTAACCTTCAAACTGTGCAGAGGGTTTTTCACTGTCTGGGCAACAAGTATGTGGAACTCTCTTCCACAATCGGTGGTGACTGCGGGGAGTATTGATAGTTGAACTGGATGAGTTATTGTCATTGTTCAGATAAAGTTAAAACCATTATATACAAACACATTAAAAAACAAATTTCAAATTTCCTCAAGGGCTCTCATAACAACTCTAATACATATATGTATGTATATGTGTGCATGTCCACATGGGGGGGGGCTGTTTCTTGTCCCCTCTTTTGCTACCTGCTCTGGGCTGCATGCACTGTTGGGCCTCACCAGAGTGACCATCATCTTTTTTATATCCTGAGCGACCTCCAAACACGACTCAGTCTCTTCACATGTCCAAACAACCATTGGATTTATATCTTTCTATGTGCTCCAAACCTTTGTGTATCTATCTATCTATCTATCTATCTATCTATCTATCTATCTATCTATCTATCTATCTATCTATCTATCTATCTATCTATCTATCTATCTATCTATCTATCTATCTATCTCTATCTAATATATATAGATGTAGCGCCCCCTACTTTAGGGTAGGTGTGATAGTGTGGTTTGGTAGTATAGGATTTAGCTACAGGTAAAATTAGCCAGGCCTATGGTCTTTTTCTAGGCCTGGTTGTTTTGATTTAGATGTGGGAGTGTCAGAATAGGAAGGGGTGTGGCCACCTACACTTTGGCTCAGAGATACCTCCTCTGCCTGACGGTGAATTACGCTGGAAAGGAGAGGCTGGGCTGAGATCTGAGTGGCAGGAAGCTCATGCGAGAGTTCTGGCCAATCATTAATTTGCTTGGTCAAGAGGAGGTCTCTCATAAAGGGGGACACATGCTAGAAAGAGGAGGGGCCTGGGGCAAGAGAGAGAAAGAGGAGGGGGCCCGGGAGAAAAAGGAGGGGACTGGGGCCCGAGAGAAGAGGAGGCCGAGAAGTGGTCCAGGAGGTCCAGGGCGGACAACTGGAGCCAGCATGTAATGCTGGGGAGAGAGCCAGGCATTCCAACACAGGGATGTGGCGGGCGAACGAGGAGGAAGTAGGAGTAAAGTGGAGGAAGTGAACTGGGTGATCGATTTTCTGTGAGTGAAACATGGACAGTTGATTAGGAGGAAACAGGTTAGTGACAACCCAGAGAAGCAAGTGCAGGAACCATAAGAACAGTAACTTCCAAGGACTGAGGGGCGTTATGTATGTGGGTCATGGAAATAGGCAGTGATGGCCTGTGACTCAGCATTAATACTTCAAAGGAATTCTATCAGTCAAGCAGAGGGAATTATTCAGAGTAATGACTTTCTGTTCAACTTGGGAGTGCTACACAAGAAGAAGCAATAGACTCAGAAAAGGATCGTTCTAGGGAAGTCCAATAACAACAGCTATGGCTGTGGATTACACCCTTATAAAGTGGGGTCTGGCGGAGCATCTCATATCTACCTATGAACAACCCCAGACTAACTCCACGAATAAAGAGGTATAAAACTTAAACATTGACTGTTTGGTGTCATGTGCGTGTATGGGAGATCGGAAGCGGAGTGATTGGCAAAATGATGATGAACAAACCAGCAGCCCCTACGGGGGTACCGCTACACTTGGAGGTCCCACCGAGATTTGCCTTCACTACCAACCCGCTAGCCGTTACCCATAGCAACCAAACTGGATTTTGTCACCTAGTGCCGTTGCCCATAGCAACCTTCCGGATTGAAGCGGCCTGCACACATCCTGCACTCAGTTGCACCGTTGGACACTCGCTATGGCAGAAAATCCACCATTCTGTGACTGTAATTTTGTGCTGTCATACGTGGCAATCACAGTGGCATCGTGCCATTGAATTACAGGAGTCCGGCATGGGTACAGTGCGGATAACAACTCACTGTTTGCAAAAATTTGTCCTGCTAACACTTGTTGAGAATGTGGAAGAGACTTGTGGATGGCGCTGTTGCCCTGGGAAACACGGACACAGGGGGGGTGTCGTTGGACGGTTACTGCAAAGGGTCGGTCCCTTACAGTGGGACATCGCAAGGAGACATTCTACTGTGTAATTATTGACTGCTGCCAGTTAGCCTGCAATTCCGTGCCTGCCTCCAGGTGTTACTGGGGAGCAAATTAAAAATGTATTGCTACAGTTCCTCGCACGCTGAACCAACAAGTAGGGGGTGAAGCCACACCCCAGAGGAGAAGTTAATAAATTTCAGCATGCAACGCCCATACACGAGGCGGATGGCGGAGAGTATTCAGAGTGCATCTGCCATGCAGTAGTCGACTGAACAGCAGGACCGGGTGTTGGTAGATACCGGCATCAATTTAGAATTTACTGGAGGACTAGCCCTGGGAGTGATCGCTGGGGTGGAGAGGCTGTGCATGCCATGTCCGGGATGCCACCGGCCCACTGTTGGAGTTTGTGCCTGGGCCCGGCGCGGCCATTGTGGAAGCCCGCTGACCCGGCTGGGATCAGTGCAGCGGGAGACGCAATACTATACCGTCAATCCGACTATCCGACTACCGGACTTTGTGCACCACAGACACAAGTGGCCTGGAAAGGAGAAGGTCGCGTGTCGCCCACCCCTGCGGTGAAGGAGATGTTCCCTGGATCATCCATCTCAGAACTCTTAGAGGCAAAGTCTGAAGGTAACACTGGGGAAGCCTGTGGCCTGGCCAGGGACCTGGAGGTTGTCACTGTCAGTCGGAAGACTCTGGAGGATACCCCTGAAGAGCCGGCCGGTAGCAAGTGCTTTGCTGTGCCTGTCCGGAAGGAGCCGCAGTCGCGGGAGGGGGATCCCTCGGGTGGGCCGGACTGGGTGAGCAAGGGCCGGGTTGTGGCTTAGGGGTCCCCACAGATATTAGAGCAGTACAGTTCCATGGAGAACCTATTCGAGTGGTCATCCCCCGGGGAGGAATCATCTAGTGAGGATGAACTGTGTGATTTTAGTAAAGTCCTCATCCACGGGAGCCACAGCAGCGGTGCTGGAGGAGCCACTATGCTCACCACCTACCCCCATCCAAACCCCTAAGCATTTTTCTAGCTCCCAAACTATTTCATCAGGGGGAGCGTCAACATATAACAAATGGGTAAATAAGTCAACAGACTCCTGTGTTCTGCCTGGGCGGGGAAGGCCCAAAGAACTAACGCGGCCCTCACAATTCCAGCGGGTTGTGCAGAAGAGAGTTGCGCAGGATTGGGGTCTGGATTACCCGTATGTTCCAAGCCATGTTATGAAGATAATAGAGGACTCCTGGGAACAGTGGGAGGATGACTTGGTCTGGGACTATCTCCATGTCCCAAAACCAAAGCAGACACAGATAGTGAGGTCTGGGTCCGATTTCAGGACATTTGCAAGGACTGGAAGCTCGGGGGAGCCATATACAATGACAAGGGTACTTGTTATGAAGGCGGGACAGCATACTTAGTCCTACTCCATTTCTGTAAGAGGAGAAGGGGACAGTCAAAGGAGATTGCCAGACCCACAGTACTACCTGTGATTGGGACTACAGTTATGTTGCCACAGATGGGTTAGGATGGGCTTTCCCTTAAATGACTGTTTTTTTAAGCAGGAGGTGGCCACTCGGGGTGCCTGGTAAAGGACAACATCATGGACACTAGGGTGTGTCGTCCCTGCTAAATTTCCCTTTGTCACTTTGAAAAAAAAAAAAAAAAAGAGACTTCTGTTTAGGAGCTGAACAGAAAGTATATTGGCTTGCTGGCACATATGTGTTGGATCACTGGCATGTCTGATCAGGTTGCACTCTGCAGATGGAGGATCATAACCCCCTACTTCTGGTGAAGTGTAAATGTCAGATCGGACTTTTCCAGTCGAAAATCTGACGGACTTTAGATTTGAAACATGCTTCAAATCTTTCCGACGGACTCGAGTCCGGTCGAAAAATCCACTCGCCTGTATGCTAGTTCGACGGACGAAAACCCACACTAGGGCAGCCATTGGCTACCAGCTATCAACTTCCTTATTTTAGTCCGGTCGTGCGTCATCACGTACGAATCCGTCTGACTTTGGTGTGATCGTGTGTAGGTAAGCCTGTTCGTTCAAAAGTCCGTCGGAAGTCCATCAAAAGTCTGACGAAAGTCCGCCGGAATGGCCGTTGGACTTTTGTTGCTGAAAAAAAGAGATTATTATAAAGAGAAAGAAGAAGACCTGTGGTAAACAGAGTATTCCTCTCCAGGGAGCAGTGATCTGGTTCCACTTGTAAGCACATGATAGTTGTAGGGATTTGTAGTCAGGATGTACAGTTTGTGAAAATGTATATGTGAAGATATGTGCTTGACACTGTTATTTCTTTCATGTTAATTCTTTTGTTACCCCTTTTTCCACTTCAAATCAGGTAATATGAGATGTCTTTCCTCTTTTAACAAAGAGGCATTTTTCGATTTGTGTTTTTTTCACAACTGAGGACAGTTGTGATTTTTAGTGGGGAGTGGATGTAGCGCCCTCTACTTTAGGGTAGGTGTAATAGTGTGGTTTGATAGTATAGGATTTAGCTACAGGAAAAATTAGCCAGGCCTATGGTCTTTCTAGGCCTGGTTGTTTTGATTTAGGTGTGGGAGTGTTAAAATAGGAAGGGGTGTCACCTACACTTAGGCTCAGAGATACCTCCTCTGCCTGACGGTGAATTATGCTGGAAAGGAGAGGAGGGGCTGAAATCCGAGTGGCAGGAAGCTCATGTGAGAGTCCTGACCAATCATTAATTTGCTTGGTCTAGAGGAGGTCTCTCATATAAGGGGGGGGTCACATGCTAGAAAGAGGAGGGGGCTTGGGGCAAGGGAGAGAAAAAGGAGGGGGCCTGGGGCCCAGGAGAGAAAGAGGAGGGGGCCTGGGTCCTGAGAGAAGAGGAGGCCGAGGAGTGGTCCAGGACAGATAACTGGAGTACAGCGGAGCCAGCATGTAACGCTGAGGAGAGAGCCAGGCATTCCCACGCAAACGTGCAGGAAGTAGGAGTAAAACAGGGGAAGTGAACTGGGCGATCGATTTTCTGTGAGTGAAACATGAACTGTTGATCGGGAGTCGGGCTGAAACAACTAATCGATTAATCGTCAACTAATCGATTATGAAATGAATTGATTACTATTTTCAGAATCGATTAATCAGCAAATAACATAATTGGCTTAAAAATAATAAAATTAGCCCTTTATAGTACAAAAAGAGCAAATAATTGCTACTGTAAATATTACTTTCATCGTTCTACAGTAAAAAAATGAACCCCTTACAGTAGCGATTTGTTTGCTTTTTTTGTACTATAAAGGGCTCATTTTATTTTTTTATTTTTTAACCCCATTATGTTACTAAACGTCTTAGACCTGGTTCACATCTTTGTGTTTTTTAGTGCTTTTTGCAGAAACACACTAACACACTACAGTTCATTTAACATGGGACACGTTCACATCTATGATTTTTTCAGCCATTGCGTATGTGGAAAGGATCAAGGACTTTTTTTTAAAACGCAAAACGGTGCTTTTTTGGTTCAATATACTTCAGTGGAGAAGCTGCAGAAAAGCATGTAATGCGTTTTTGCAGCAATTTGTATTTTTTAATCTGCCCAACAACAAATTGACCAAAAAACTGTATTTCTCTTCTAATAGTGTATACAGTATATCTCTTCTGTCTGCTGTTCTCAGAGTGGATTCAATATTTTGCTCCCTAACCATATGGTTGGTTGTTTATATTCACCACTGCATAGAGCTATTTAAGAATAAATTGCTATTTTTTTAAACTTTACATATTAACTAAATTATACACCACACTTTTTTTTTAAAGTTATTAACCGATTAATCGAAACAATAATCAACCAACTAATTGAGTTAGTGACAACCCAGAGAAGCAAGTGCAGGAATCATAAGAACAGTAACTTCCAAGGACTGAGGGGCGTTATGTATGTGGGTCATGGAAATAGGCAGTGATGGCTTGTGACTCAGCATTAATACTTCAAAGGAATTCTATCAGTCAAGCAGAGGGAATTATTCAGAGTAATTACTTTCTGTTCAACTTGGGAGTGCTACACAAGAGGAATCAAAATACTCAGGAAAGGATCGTTCTAGGGAAGTCCAATAGCAACAGCTGTGGATTACCCCCTTATAAAGTGGGGTCTGGTGGAGCATCTCATATCTACCTATGGACAAACCCAGACTAGCTCCACGAATAAAGAGGTATAAAACATATATATATATATATATATATATATATATATATATATATATATATATATATATATATATATATATATAAAAAAACACAGAATTGTTGACATTTTTGCAGATTTAAAAAAAAAAGAAAAACTGAAATATCACATGGTCCTATTCAGACCCTTTGCTGTGACACTCATATATTTAACTCAGGGGCTGTCCATTTCTTCTGATCATCCTTGAGATGGTTCTACACCTTCATTTGAGTCCAGCTGTGTTTGATTATGCAGATTGAACTTGATTAGGAAAGCCACACACCTGTCTATATAAGACCTTACAGCTCACAGTGCATGTCAGAGCAAATGAGAATCATGAGGTCAAAGGAACTGCCTGAAGAGCTCAGAGACAGAATTGTGGCAAGGCACAGATCTGGTCAAGGTTACAAAAAAAAATTTCTGCTGCACTTAAGGTTCCTACGAGCGCAGTGGCCTCCATAATCCTTAAATGGAAGACGTTTGGGACGACCAGAACCCTTCCTAGAGCTGTCCGTCTGGTCAAACTGAGCTATCAGGGGAGAAGAGCCTTGGTGAGAGAAGTAAAGAAGAACCCAAAGATCACTGTGGCTGAGCTCCAGAGATGCAGTTGGAGATGGGAGAAAGTTGTAGAAAGTCAACCATCACTGCAGCCCTCCACCATTTGGGGCTTTATGGCATAATGGCCCGACGGAAGCCTCTCCTCAGTGTAAGACACATGAAAGCCCGCATGGAGTTTGCTAAAAAAAACACCTGAAGGACTCCAAGATGGTGAGAAATAAGATTCTTTAGTCTGATGAGACCAAGATAGAACTTTTTCGCCTTAATTCTAAGTGGTATGTGTGGAGAAAACTAGGCGCGGCTCATCACCTGTCCAATACAGTGCCAACAGTGAAGCATGGTGGTGGCAGCATCATGCTGTGGGGGTGTTTTTCAGCTGCAGGTACAGGACGACTGGTTGCAATAGAGGGAAAGATGAATGCGGCCAAGTACAGGGATATCCTGGACGAAAACCTTCTCCAGAGTGCTCAGGACCTCAGATTGGGCCAAAGGTTTACCTTCCAACAAGACCATGACCCTAAGCACACAGCTAAAATAACAAAGGAGTGGCTTCACAACAACTCCGTGACTGTTCTTGAATGGCCCAGCCAGAGCCCTGACTTAAACCCAATTGAGCATCTCCGGAGAGACTTAAAAATGGCTGTCCACCAACGTTTACCATCCAACCTGACAGAACTGGAGAGGATCTACAAGGAGGAATGGCAAAGGATCCCCAAATCCAGTTGTGAAAAACTTGTTGCAATCATTCCCAGAAAAAGAATCATGGCTGTATTAGATCAAAAGGGTGCTTCTACTAAATACTGAGCAAAGGGTCTGAATACTTAGGACCATGTGATATTTCAGTTCTTCTTTTTTAACACATCTGCAAAAATGTCAACAATTCTGTGTTTTTCTGTCAATATGGGGTGCTGTGTGTACATTAATGAGGAAAAAAATGAACTTTAAATTATTTTAGCAAATGGCTGCAATATAACACAGAGTGGAAAATTTAAGGGGGTCTGAATACTTTCCGTCCCCACTGTATATACATACATTAAAGGTGTTATGAGAGTCCTTGAGGTCACTCAATCATATGTTTTTAAATGTGTTTGTATATAACGGTTTAAACTTTATCCTATTAAAAACTTTCAATTTTTTACCTAATATACAAATGTGCCTATAAAGTCCATGTTTCTACTCTAAGTTCTTCCAAACAATATTGGGATGTTGGAACACTGTTACTTGTGTATCCACAGTATCACCCTGTGATTATACACGTACTTCACACTTTTTTATTGTCTTTATTCAACCTTATCTATTATGATTGCTGCACCCTATTTTGTGCTGTGCAGGGAAAAAGGAGGAGCATTTCAGTTTGCTTGATATCAGGAAATTTATTTTTGTTTATATCTGGAGTTATTGCAACTACAGTGCCTTGAAAAAGTATTCATACTTCTGGAAATGTATTTTATTGGGATTTTATGTGATCGAGCAACACAAAGTGGCAAATGATTGTGAAGTGGAAGGAAAATGATAAATGGTTTTCAATTTTCTTTTTACAAATATATATATATATATATATATATATATATATATATATATATATATATATATATATATATATATATATATTCAGCCCCCTTTACTCTGATACCCCTAACTAGTAGAACAAATTGCCTTCAAAAGTCACCTAATTAGTAAATATATTCCACCTGTGTGTGATTTAATCACAGTATAAATACAAATACAGCTGTTCTGTGAAGCCCTCAGAGGTTTGTTAGAGAACCTTAGTGAACAAACAGCATCGTGAAGGCCAAGGAACACACCAGACAGGTCAGGGATACAGTCGTGGAGAAGCTTAACGCAGGGTTAGGTTATAAAATATATCCTAAGCTTTGAACATCTCACTGAGCACTGTTCAATCTATCATCCACAAATGGAAAGAGTATGGCACAACTGCAAACCTAACAAGACATGGCCATCCACCTAAACTAACAGGCCGGGAAAGGAAAGCATTAAACCTTTGGGAGTAGCTATACGTCTCTTGGGCTGTCCTGGAAATATAGTTCCCGTAAGTCAAACTCCATTTTTAATTACATTTATTTATTTATTTTTGTTCTCCTCTTCATCTAGGTCTTACAATCTGCTTCTATCATCTGCTCTTGTGCCATTGCACTTTTATGCTGTTCTAACCTGGTTGAATGGTTTGACATTTGGTGTAAAAATGTTTTGTTTTTTTTCCCTATAAACTTGGATCAAAAGGAGCCCCACATCACCTGTTTCTTTTACTCTAATATAGCTTTAGATAAAATACATATTAGCTTTATTACATGTTTTTTTTATATAATATTTATTAGATAGTGTTATTATTCAATTTCAAACAACATTGAGTCTATCACATTAGAACCTCTAAGAAAAAAGAAAAAAAAATCTTCTGAATACTAAAAACATTTGCCTGTTTTTCCAGCATCCATCAGTTTTATTTTTTTATTTTTGATTCAAATAACAGTTTGGTTCTGATTGGTCATTTTGTAAAAAAGTTCATATGGTTGGTGCATTGACAAATAATATTCAGTGTGTTCCTCTGTTCCATGCTGCTTTCTTAGACTAGCTGCTCTTCGATAGTAGGATTTTAATTACAAGTAGATAAATGATGTTTAGTGTCCCATTGGTTGGTAGTGTGACATATCTAAATCCAAGTAGCAGAGCACAATTTCCCCCTAACATTTTTTTCTTGCATTACTAATTTAAACTGACTGATCATAGAGATGGAAATTGATGAATTATTAGGAATTTCATATTGCTGCAGGGACTTCCCATACAAAATTACAACTGGCACAAGTCACAGCATTGGCTCATCGTCTAATATAAATTAGTGCAGCACTATAAACATTAAATGAGAAAAAAAAACTTCACCAAAAGTAAATATTGACATAATGGAGAAAACAAACTGAAAACAGAAAACTAAGGTGGGGTATTAACTCCAAAAATAATATTCTGTGTTCTAATGTATCAATAGGTATATATTGTGGATATTGAATCACCTAGTATTATACCAATAAAATAAGAATAAAATAAATACATCAAATATATAATAGGTGTATTCATATAATAAAGTGAAATTATTGTTCCTCAACCGTGGGTAAATATACTCCCAATATACATAGCTTAGGATAAATATAGTGATGTCAATCTGACATTCATAAGTTAAATCGTAAAAAACTTGTGTGATGAAAATTTAAATAAGTCCCATTAATCTTGCAAAAAGGAAAATAGGCCAGTGAATGATGCAACCAACAAATGGTGAAAAAAGGATCCCTCATCCAGTGAGACAGAACACCCAAGGTGAATAAGTATTCTCCTTACCAGCTGAAAAGACCAATATGTTGGTCCCACCGAGCCCAGGACATCCAGGGCTGCTGAATCTGTATCAATCGGTGTCCCTCAAAAGATAAAAGCAGAGAGGGCTCCCATAGTGTAGCATTTGAGTACATTTTATTAGGCTTAAAAAAGACTTGCACTTACAGAAAGGCAGCTGAATGAACGCGATCACATACAGGCATGACAGTGGATCTGAATGGCGGCGTCTGCCGAGGCTTCCTTTGCTCGCTCGCTGTCCGCTACCAAACCTCTGTGTCTCCGACTTCACTGTATCTCTGACTTTGTGGTGTCTCGCAGCAGTGACATCTATGCCAAAATCAGGTTGGCTCATCATCGCTATGCTTTGTACAACTGTTCAGGGGGACATTTCTTCTACTGGCGGAACAAAATAAAACAAATATATATATATTTAGTTTATTGGCATAACCGTCATGTCTTTCAAGTCTATTTATTGAAATACACCAACATATAAGGAACATTGCTTTTTAATATTTTTGTTATTGGCTATGTAGCCTCAGTGAGAGTTCAGAAAGATTAATCCTTTCTGTGAAGAGTACACTGCGGGTGATGTCCCAGTGTTAACAGTCATACACGTGTAGATGATAAAGGACCAGATTGCAAGTCTGAAGTAGAAAAAAAAGCTGTTTCCATAATACATAATACAAATTGCTATTGGTGCTGTCAATCATGTCCTTTTGAAGTGTCCACAGATACACACAACTGTATTGTATCAGCTACTGCAGTGCATATCAGTCGTTTTCATATCAGAAAATTAGGTAAGGTATTATATTAAGGGATTCCAACAGAATCTTGTTTTTGAATAATCTGCACATACCACCTATATGATTTCATGTAGGATATGAAAGAATGAAACATTTGGTTGAATCAAATTGTAAAGACCATGTAAACCCTAACCTCACAAAGCAAGAATCGGTTTTAACTGTCAATGGACCTGCCTGTCCTCTGCTGTCAAAATTGCTGCCCTGGCTCGCTTGGCCATGCATTTGTGCTCCTGCTCTGTGCATTGGCTGAGGGCAGGTGCCAGAGGCGGACCCACCAGCTAACCCGCCTGCAGCTAGGTCTAGCTTGTAAATGATTGTTGGAAGCAATATCATCTGCCATCTTCTACTTGCTGGACTTCTGATGTTGCAGCATCATTGAGGGAGGGTGCTTGATGGGCATTTTGGAATTTGTTAGCTTTCTCCTCTGTTTTTCTGGTCCGTTCAAGCTGTCTAGCTGACACATGAAAAGAGTGCAGATCACTTCAGGCAATTGCTAACAAAACACTGCAAGTCTTTTAGCCTTTCTGACCTTCAACTGCTGCTGCATCCTATTACCACATCATGCTTCCATGTTTCCGGGGCAATAACGGGTGTCTTGGTCCCCCTACAAGTTAGTGCTATAGCTATAGGGTGGCCATATGTCTCTTGGTGGCCTTGTTGTGCACTCACACACTTTTTTTGGCGAACATTCTGTTTGTTGCAGATTTATGTCTGTGCCTAAATTTCCATTTTAAATGTTTTATATAACTGTACTCTAAGGAATATTAACTGACTTTTATTGAACCCCTGTGCTTTTTAATTACTTATTCACAGAGTTGTTTGGAGTGTTTTGGAGTGTTTTGTCTTCATGGTGTAGATTATGCCACAATACTGATTTGCCAGACCTTAGACCATCCTGATACATATGTATTTTTTTCCACCTATAATCACTTAAAACTACATTACATTTACAGTAGCAAATTTTGTGACTTTGGTAAAGAATTGACTGTGCCGGCGATTATGCAGGTATGTCATATTTAAATTAGAACAGAAGTCACAACTTTTTTTTTTTTTCATATTAATTTCATCTAAAAGTATAGTACATTACACAGGATTGTGAGGTAAATTCAGGTTACCTTCAGGTGATTGGACACTGGCAAAAAAACTTGCTAGGTCTGCCCCTAGAGGGTACGCATAATACCACCCACTATTATGGCTCCAGTTGTTTGCTAGTGTCTTTAGGTGAGTGACCTCTTCTCTGTTGAAGTTATTTTCTTTTTAAACCATTTTTTTTCTCTGAAATGCCTTTTGATACGGTTGACCACCCCTCCTCCTCAAAAAACTTTACTCCTTTCGTCTTTGTGACTGCTCTTCACTGGCTCTCATTCTACCTATCCCACTGCGCCTTCAGTATCACTTGCAACTTTACTTCTTCCACTCCTCTTCCTTTCTCTGTCGGGGTCCCCCAAGGTTCTGTTCTGAACCTCTCCTATTTTCAATCTACACCTCCTCCCTGGGTCAGCTGATGCACTCCCATGGCTTCTAATATAATTTCTACGCTGAAGACACCTAAATCTATCTCTCCACCCCTCAGATCACTCCATCAGTCTCCTCATGCATCACTAACAGACATATCTGTCTGGATGTCATACCACTTCCTCAAATTCAGCTTGTCAAAAACCAAGCTCATATTTCCTCCCCCACGTGCCTCTTCCCCTGACTTCTCTGTCCAGAGAAATGGCACAACCATCCACCCATTCCCGCATGCCAGGGTGCTAGGTGTTATCCTGGACTCTGAACTCTCCTTTAGCCCCACATCCAATCGCTTTCCAAGCCTTGCTGCCTCAACTTCTGCAACATCTCTAAAATACGTCCCTTCCTAACCAATGAAACCGCAAAGCTCCTGATTCACTCCCTGGTTATCTCTCCCCCTCCTCCTTGGCTTACCTTTAAATAGGCTATCCCCCTTCAGTCCATCATTAATGCTGCTGCCAGACTCATCCACCTTACAAATTACTGTGTCTACTACCCCTGTCTGCCAATCCCTCCAATGGCTTCTACTCGCCAAACAAATTAAATAAAAAATACTAACAATAACTTACAAAGCCATATACAACTCTGGCCCCAGCTACATCACCAACCTAGTCTCAAAATACCAAACAAATCATCCTCTCCCTTTCTCCCAAGACGTCCTGCTCTCTAGCTCCCTCGTCACCTCCTCCTATGCTCGCCTCCAGGACTTCTCCCGAGCCTTTCCCATCCTTTGGAATTCCCTACCCCAATCTGTCCGACTATCTCCAACTCTGACTATCCATTTTTAGGCGATCCCGGAAACTTTTCTACTATTCTGCCCTCTCCTAACAACTGTACTTTTATTTTCTTCATCAGCTCATCCCCACAGTTATTACCTTGTGTATCACTTGACCCTCCCTCTTAGATTGTAAGCTCTAACAAGCAGGGCCCTCCGATTCCTCCTATATTGAATTGTATTGTAACTGTCTGCCCAAACAACGTCAAGTGCTGTACAAACTGCTGGTGCTATATAAATCCTGTATTATAACAATAATCATCAATATCTGACTGCTTATTGCATTTTAATATACAACATTTTCTGAATCAGTTACCCTTGCTGTGTACCTGGCCTACAATTTGTGCTTTGGGCCATGGATCCTTGTGTTAGATGCTAGATGTAGTTGGCTGCAAGATGCTATACAGGTTCAGGGTCGTTGTCCTTTGCCTTTGGTATCCAGACCCTGAAGACCCCTTCAGGGGTATGATCCATCTGTCCTAGTTTCCCTAGAGCACAACAGTCGCCAGTATGGCAAAAAATATTTTTCCAGCAAGCAGGCCATACCAGCTTCTTAGCCTGAGCGACAAGAGCATCGGTGAGCTCTCTGAGTCTCAGTCCGATTCTGATTCGGCATATTAACCCGTTTTAAGCAGTGGGTCTGTTATAGAATCGGAGGAAGAGGATCGTGTGCCCATGAAAAGAAGGTGTTCTGGCATAGAGCAGCAGCCTACTACCAGCAGCTCAGTGCTGTCCACCTCGATTGCAGTGTCATCCACCTCGAGCACAGTGCATCCACCTCAAGTGCAGTGCCATCCAGAAGAGTATCACTGCAATAAAGGCCAAGCACTAGTGGAGTGTCATTTCAGCCCCAAAGGGATAGGGCCCATGCCAGCCTTCTCTGTGCCCTTCAAAACCACCTGTTACTTCCCCCTAATTCCGGAGCAGTACATTTTTTACTGAAGACCTACTATCGTCTGTCGTGGCGCAGTGAAACCTCTATGCGCAGCAGTTCATAGTAAGCAACCCTGGTTTTAGTAATCCTCATCCCTTTGAGTGGAGAGAACTTACTGTGGAGGAATTTAAAAAAAATTAGGCCTATATGGGACTCACAAAAAAAACGAATTGTATTCCTACAGGTCCACCAACCCCATCCACCACATGCCAATCTTCTCATCCATTATGCCAAGGTCAAGATACCTTATGATTATGTGGTTCCTCCACTATAATGACAACACCCAGTACCCTCCCCAAAATGACCCAGCTTTTGACAAATCATTTAACATTCGGCCACTTTTAAATTATTTTTCTGAAAATAATCCCCAGTTATATACCCCCGACTAAAATATCTTCATCGTTGAGTCCCTTGTCAAATTCACAGGCAGGCTGGGCATCAAACAGTTTATCCTCAGCTAAAAACCCTGATACAGGGTTAAACTCTACAAACTTTGTGACCGAGCCACGGTACATCTACGACTTCCTGGTGTACGAAAGGAAGGACTCCCTCATGCTTCCCCCTGAATTCCCAGAGTACTTTGGAGCCAGCAGAAAAGTTGTCTGGAAGCTTGTCTATCCACTTCTTGGAAAGGGATACCATCTTTATGTGGATCATTTTTATACATGCTTGCCCCTCTTCCGCAATCTTCACCAGAGGGGCAATCCAGCATGTAGTACAGTGAGAGCCAATAGAAAGGGCTTCCCGCAAAAACTCGTCAATGAAAAGCTATGATGAGGGGAGGCGGCATCTTTGCGGAACCAGGAGCTATTGGCTGTCTGGTGGAGGGACAGATAAGATGTCCACATGCTCACATCGATCCAGAACGACACCTACATGGAATTCCCCAGAAGAAACTTCCCAATCCGGAAACCAGCTTGTGTCCATGACTATAATATGTTCATGGGGGGGAGTAAACTGCAATGATCAGATGATTAAACCCTACCTTCCCACAAGAAAATCCTGCCATTGGTATAAAAAAGTCTCAATTTTTTTCAGTTTGACCCTGTCTAACACTTATGTTATTTACCAAAAATCTACCGAGACCCCTGTATTCTATCTGCATTACAAAGGAGTAGTTATCTCCACCCTTTTGTAGCCTGAAGGCCCACCAGAAATTATTCGCTTTGTTTCAGTGAGCAGACTCCACGAACGCCAGTTTCCTGAGAACCCCCCCCCCCCCCCGTGAAACAGGCCATAGACGTCAAAACAAATGCGGGTGTGCTCCAGAGGAGGAGTTAGACGAGACACTGTTTATTATTGTCCCCAATGTCCTTCCCAACCAGGCCTCTGTATAGGTGACTGTTTACTCTTTTACCATACTTCTCTACATTATTAGGGAAGTATGGTAAACATAATTGTCATTTACCTCCACACCCCTTATGACACTGCACTAAACTGTACATACCGCTTCTTTCTCCGGAACTGACCCTGGCCTATTATACAACCATGCTTTTGCCTAACGCTAAACTACCTACCTCTACCTGCTCTGGAACTGACCCTGGACTGTTTGACCATGTTTTTTGCCTGTCTCTTGGACTGATATTTTACCCTGCTATGGTAGTGGGAACACAGGGGTCTCACATATGTGAGGGGCTCCAGAATTGTTTTTCTGGATGAAGAAAATTATTTTTTTCGTTTTCTCATTCCCAGATTAGGGTCTGGAGACTGAAGCTTCAAAGAGATTTGGGTGGAAAAAGCCTCTACCCCCGCCCCATTCTTTCCTGGCCTGCTACCTGTACTATGGACCATGTTCATGCTTACTACCAGGACAAATATTTTGGCACTGCTGTTAATATCTTTACTTGCACTGACCCTGGACTGTATATGGACAGTATCCCTGCCTGTACTAACTATGGACAATATTCCTGCCTGCTGCATGGACAGTTCCATTCACTGTCGCTGACCACATCCCTGCCTGCTGCCTGGATCAGGGCTCTCCTCCTGTGGTCAACAGCACTACTAAAACCACAGGTAATCTTGTGCTTACCATTTGCTCAGAATACATTTTGGGGTGTAATTATTAGTATGTGCATGCTATGAAATATGAAGGGCCTTCAAAAATGTGATAGGTTGTTAGAAAATTAGATAAGTAATTTATGTCCCTAGAACACCTGATGATGCTCCTTGGATGTTGGGCCTCTGTATGTAGCCAGGCTGTGTAAAAGTCTCACACACATGAACAACTGAAAAAAAAAAAAAACTAACCATGACTCTTACTAAATACCTTGGAAAGTCTACTTTCCAAAAATGGGTCATTTAGGGGGTATGTGTACTTTCCTGGCTTGTTAGTGTCTCACAAAATTAGATAGGCCTTCAGTACATGAGGTTTCATTGATTGGCACCATAGGCTCTATAACTTTCACAATGACCAAATAATTTACACTGATTTGGGTTATTTTTACCAAAGATATGTAGCAGTATAAATTCTGACCAAAATTCATGAAGAAAAAATGACTAAGTTGCAAAAATTTGTAACACAAACAAAGAAAAATTCAGTTTTTTTTTTTTTTTTTTTTTTTTTTACAAAATTCTTTTTTCATTTATAGCACACAAAAAATAACCCCCCCCCCCCCCCAAAAAAAAAAAAGACAGCTATTTCATATGGGTACAGTGTTGCATGACTGAGTAATTGTCATTCAAAATGTGAGAGCACCGAAAGCTGAAAATTGGTCTGGTTAGGAAGGAGCTTTAAGTGCCCAGTGGGCAAGTGGTTAAACTTGTAAACAAAAAGTTCCTGAAAAGGCCTGGTCTTCAAGTGGTTAATAAGGTAAGAATTACAGTGCTACAGGTAAACAGGTGTGGTTCTCATTTCTCTCTATTAATTAAGAGACAGTGGCATGGCCAGATTGTGTGATGTCATGCATAGTGAAGAAGGAGGAGACACATTGTAATGGCCATTTATCCACAACAAATAAATCAATTCTTTAGGAGGAATTAGGCCTAGAGGAGAAAAATGTGAAGTCCCTTTTATTTGCATGTTGGCATAGACATCCTTCTATGTAGAAAAGCAATTGTAATAAAGGACATTACCTCGTTTTGTGGGCTGTGAAGGCCATCAAGCAATCAGTAGGAAGGTTAAAGTCACTGCGTAGTATAAGATCTCCTTTTTATAACAGATTTAAACACTTCAGTCCCAGAATAATTTAACCCCTTCCTGACCAGAGCACTTTTTGCGATTCTGCACTGCGTCGCTTTAAAGCGGAGGTCCTCCGAAAAAAAAAAATATTAACAGTCAGCAGCTACAAATACTGCAGCTGCTGAACTTTAATATATGGACACTTACCTGTCCAGGGAGCCCGCGATGACGGCAGCCGAAGCTGATCTGTCCGTCGGCTCTCAGGTGATGCCGCCGCCATCCAAGGTAAGGGAATCGGGAAGTGAAGCCGTGCGGCTTCACTTCCTGGTTCCCTGCTGCGCATGTGCGAGACGCGCTGTGTGTCCTCACTGGTCCCTGCTGTCTTCTGTCTCCCAGAAGACAGCGGGGGAGGACAGAATAGGCACCGGAAGTGGCATAGGTCACCACAAACGCCGCTGTGATCTTAGACAGGTATCTGCTCCCTCCTGCCCCTGAAAGGTTCGAAATGTGACACCGAAGGGGGGGGAATTCCGAAAAGTGGAAGTTCCATTTTTGGGTGGAACTCCATTTTAACTGACAATTGTGTGGTCGTGCGACGTTGTACCCAAACAAAATTGATGTCCTTTTTTTCCCACAAATAGAGCTTTCTTTTGGTGGTATGTGATCGCCTCTGTGGTTTTTATTTTTTGCGCAATAAATAAAAAAAGAGCAACAATTTTGAAAAAAAATGCATTATTTTTTGCTATAATAAATATCCCCCAAAAATATATAAAAAAACATTTTTTTTTTCCTCATTTTAGGCCGATATGTATTCTTCTTAGAGCTGCACGATTCTGGCCAAAATAAGAATCACAATTTTTTTGCTTGGAATAAAAAGATCACGATTCTCGCGACGTAAAATCTTTCAAATTATACAAAAAATAAATAAAATGGGCTAACCTTACTGGTTAGATTTTTTTTTTTTTTTTTAAATTCATTAAAGTAATTTTTTCCCCAAAAAATTGCATTTGAAAGACCGCTGCGCAAATATAGTGTGACATAAAATATTGCAACAACCACCATTTTATTCTCTAGGGTGTCTACTAAAAAATATATATGTTTGGGGGTTCTGAGTAATTTTCTAGCAAAAAAAAAAATATTTTAACTTGAAACCAACAAATGTCAGAAAAAGGTTTAGTGTTTAAGTGGTTAAACTTTTTTCACTTACACAGGAAGGGCTCTTTCACACGGGGCAGATCAGTCATGATCCGCCCCATGAACACCCGCTTGCTCAGCGGGGATCGCTCCGCCGATCCCCACTGAGCAGGAAGATGACAGGTCCATCGCTGCACGCTGTGCAGCGGCGGACCTGTCAGAGCGCCGCTTTCCCCTATGGGGGGATCGGATGATGACGGACCGTAGTGTCCGTCGTCACCCGATCCAATCCGAAAACGGATGGAAAAGTAGGTTTTTCCTCCGTTACACTTTTCAGATCAGAGCGGGTCGGATGTCAGCGGACATGTCACCGCTGACATCCGACGCTCCATAGGGATGAATGTATGTCCGTTTTTCATCTGAAAACGGAAGGATGAAAAACGGACATACGGATCGTCCATGTGAAAGAGGCCTTAGTCTATTCCATTGACAAACTGTTACAATATTTATACTTAAGTTCAACTGATAAAGAATGCAAATGGATATGTAAAATACCGCGCCAATCCAACACGTCAAGATAGCAGCCAACACTACAATATGACAAAAATTGTGCACAATATCAGAATAATAAGTGTAGCGCTAAAGTGAAATCAATAAGAGATCAGCCACATTGTTTCCAGCTGGAGGAGTGCAGCAGATACTGAGACTGAGCCCAGGGGTGGCTCCAAAGTGTATTTGGACTCAGGATAACAGCTGAGTCCCACGCTCTGAGACGGTGATCGTGCAGATCTTCTGGGCAGGTTCCTGGCCCCCCATCCGAGGAGGAAATCTTCCGGTGTATCAGCCAGTCTTACACTGTCATCCATCTCAAGACAGTACAAGCCTATTTGACTCACCGCCCACGGCCTGTGAGTCTACCGAAGTCGATGGTGATCGTGCAGATCTTCTGGGCAGGTTCCTGGCCCCCCATCCGAGGAGGAAATCTTCCGGTGTATCAGCCAGTCTTACACTGTCATCCATCTCAAGACAGTACAAGCCTATTTGACTCACCGCCCACGGCCTGTGAGTCCACCGAAGTCGGTAAGAGTATTACATCTCTTTCTCCGGTTTGCACTTTATTGTGATACGACCTGCCTTGGATTCAATTTGGGTCAACCACACCATGCACTATATGGACTAATTTCTTATGTGTACATTGCTTACCTGAGAGTTATATCTCCCACCAACACTGTGGACACTTTTGACACCATTTATGTATTTTTTCACTCTATGGGGAAAAAAATAATTTTGGACATTACAGTCAAGAATTTGTCGTTATAACCTATTATATTTTTCATGATTATTTGAGCCTTTTGGGAAAAAAAAAAAAGGGCATTTTATCTGTTTATAGATGTGGTAATATATACATCCATATTCATTTCACTTTTCAACATACTTATCTTTCAGGTTTGAGATTAGATGAGGTCACTTGTTCCTTCAAATGTGATTTGACTTCCCTTTATCCCAAACCCTTACACATTTCTTTTCTTATTGATTTCACTTTAGCGCTACACTTGTATTATTCTGAAACTGATAAAGAATGTTTTGTTTATTGGCAGACTGCCCGGTTTTTCTCTTCCTTTCTTTTGAGGGCTGTGGCTTCAGAAGAGCAGAGAGAGTTCTTTGCATAGAAAGAATTGTGAAACACTTTAGTCAAGATTGCAATAACGATTCTTGACGATTAATTGTGCAGCTCTAATTCTTCTACATATTTTTGGTAAAAAAATACTGCAATAGGCAAATATTGATTGGTTTGCGCAAAAGATATAGCATCTACAAAATAGGGGATAGATTTATAGCATTTTTATTATTTATTTATTTATTTTTTACTAGTAATGGCGATCTGCAATTTTTATCGTGACTGTGACATTATGGTGGACACATCGGACAATTTTGACACATTTTTTGGAACCATTGGCATTAATACAGCGATCAGTGCAATTAAAAATGCATTGATTGGGGGCGGAGCTTGCCGAGGACCGTGATGGCCGCATGAGAACGGAGCTCTCGTCTCATCAGGGATACAGCGGCACATAGCAGCCTACACAGCTACGATCTGGACACCCCGCATCGGCGACTACACCCCACGGAAGCCGGCCGACATGACAAACAAGAGGAAAGGGCACCAGAAGTCGCAAAGGCTGACAGCCTATTTCACACTGGGGCAAAAGCAAGATGGCACTGGCCCTCCGATACCATCCGCAACCTGCACACCCCAGAACATGCAGAAAAAGAACAATCCTCCTAAAAGGAACACACTGCCGTGTAATCAACACTCCCCTCAATATACATCTGCCTCTGGGAGCCCCCAAAAGGCCAGATTCAGGCTGGATGGCACGGATCCTGCACAGGAGCTGAGCGTGGGCCTAGACTCTGGGGATGAAACCAGGGAGCTCCCTGACTCAATAGATCACTTCCCCACTATCAATCAGCCGGTATTGGACACCACTCTCAAGGATATGCTAGTGTCCCTTAGAAGTTCACTCCACAATGACATGATGGCATGTGTTAATCAGTTTGGGAAAGAAATACAGTCAGTGTCAGCAAGGGTGGATCATGTGGAAACAAAGATGGGGGAGTATGCTTCCACAATTAACAGTCTCATCGATGCACAGGACACCCAGGACGAGGAGATGGAGGCAGTCAGGGCCAACATTGCAGACATTGATTGTTCCAGGAGGAACAATCTAAAGATAAGGGGCGTCCCCGAATCTATTTAACAGTCAGAACTGCGTAATTATGTTGCTCAGGTGTTCACTTCCATTCTGCCTGACCTTACAGAACTGGATGTTACAGTGGACAGAATTCATAGATTGCCAAAACCCTCTTATCTCCCAGATAAAGTGCCAAGAGACATTATCCTGCGCTTACGTTTCTATCATGTGAAAGAACGTCTAATGTCTGCTGCGCGCAATAAAGACCTCCTCCCTGAACAATACAAAGAGTTGCAATTCTTCACTGACCTATCACAATTCACTCTACAAAAAGAAAGAGCCTTAACACCATTTCCAAAGCTCACCGGGTTTTCAAAAAGGTCAGTCAGGTGCAAAAGGGCTTTCTCCTGGTTTGCGGAGATTTCAATCTTTCTCCTGATCCACAAATGGACTCTACGTCCTTTTCAAATAGACACCACCACTTGCTGCAACAATACTGCATACTCATGAACTATATGACACGTGGAGATGCCTCTATGGCACGGGAAAGGTTACTCTTTTTTTTCTCGACAAGTCACAGAATCTAAACAAGGTTGGACCTCTTCCTCACGGATAAATGGCTGATACCTAAAATCACAGCCTCAAAGATCAACACCATCACCTGGTCGGATCATGCCTCGGTGATGCTTTCGGTTGATGATTCTCCAAATGTTAATACTAACTTCGTTTGGCGGTCCAACCCAAGGCTTTTCCAGGCTGATCCCTCCAAAAATGCCCTACAGTAACTGATTTTTTTCTCCCGCAATGTTAATTCTGTGTCAGATCCTCTGGTTATATATAACGTCCAAAAGGAGTATATGAGAGGGGTTTTAATAAAATTGGGAGCAAGAGCTAAGAGACAGAGGAGACAGCATATACAAGATATAATCTCTAAAATCTGCAATCTAGAAGCCCAAAACAAACACTTCCCCATTAGTTTCAGAACAATTAATGCAGCTTAGGCATAAATTAAGCCCAACTCTACTCAATAACTTTGAACAAGCCTCTAAAAGTCTTAAAATGACCTATTGTGTAAGTGGCAACAAGGCAGGGAGACTTTTAGCCAATCGTCTCAATGAGCAGAGACACATAACAAATTCCATATATACTTCATCCCAAAACTCAAGAAAAGTTACACCACCCACAGGCTATAGCTGATGCATTCAGATGCTATTATAGTTCTCTATAACTTACAAGAGATCTTAGCCACGATTCAACCCACAAAATCCATGATATCAGATTTTCTTGATAAGATTAAACTCCCTCACGTAACTAGAGGATCTAAATTCCCCCTTTTCAGAAGCAGAAGTTGCCAAAACCATTGATTCCCTTCCCAGCAATAAGTCACCAGGGGCCTGATGGCTTTACGGGGGAATACTATAAAACATTTAAGTCAGTACTAGCCCCACACTTAGCAGAAATTTATAACAATGCTATCTCCTCGTCCTCTTTTCCACCGGAAATGCTCAAAGCATTGATAGTGGCATTACCGAAGCCGGGGAAGGACCCCAATATACTGCAAAACTTAAAACCCATCTCGTTTTTGAACAACGATCTAAAACTTTATGCTAAGCTTCTGGCTAACAGATTGGTGGATCTACTCCCATCTCTAATACACCTGGACCAATCTGGGTTTACAAAGGGTCGCCAAACCGCAGATGCCACGAGACGGCTAATCAATGTCATACACATGGCTAACAAAACAAGAACGCCTTCTCTGCTCCTGGCTTTGGATGCAGAGAAGGCGTTCAATAGAATTCACTGGGAGTACCTGGCAAAGGTGCTGACCAAGTTTGGGTTTGAGGGTCGAATACACTCGCTATCATGACACTTTATACAACCCCATTGGCTCAGGTGTACATCTCAGGAATGCTTTCCATGCCATTTAACATGACTAACGGGACCACACTCTCCCCGCTCATCTTTAACTTGCCAATGGAGCCTCTGGCCATGTACATTTGCTCTCATCCCCAGATAAGTGGATTTAGGACCAAAAACACAACACACACCATCGGTCTCTTCACAGACAATATCATCCTAATGCTCACTAACATTGATTCTTCCTTGGCTTCGGTTCACCAAGCTTTACAACTATTTACCTCAGTGTCATACTATAAGGTTAATGAGACCAAATCGTATATTCTAGGCTTAGGAATCCCCAACCAAACCAAACAAGATCTAAGCAAGAAGTTTCCATATACATGGAAAGAGAAAGGTATATCTTATTTGGGTATAACACTCGCTTCTAATATATACGAACTGGTTAAAGAAAACTGCACACCACTCTTAATGTCACTTCGCACCAAATTAGAAAGATTAGCAAAATTTGAATTATCTTGGTCGGGTGGACTGGCTGCTTTTAAAATGCAAATCCTTCCACAATTAATATATGTATTTAGAACATTGCCTATCCCTGTCCCTAACTCCTTTTTCTTCTTCAGTACAATCTACCATCAACAAATTCTTATGGGTGGGGAAAAAAAGCACGCTGTGCGTTCAGTAGAATTATAAAACACAGAAAAGCGTGAGGAGTGGGCCACACGCATATAAAAGACTATTACACAGCCTCTATTCTAGCTCAATTAAAGGGATGGTTCAACACTCCTCCGGCTACTTTATGGGCGACTCTTGAACAACAGCAGATTCCAGGTGGGAACCTTTACAATTTCCTGTCTAGCCCTTTTCTTCCACGCCAATCCCTTCCCACGGGACCCACTATACCATCATCTATAGATGCGTGGCAGATCCTCACATCACATGTATCCCCTCAGCTCAAACATACTCCATTAAAATTCCCATTGTCAGCTCTCTCTCCTTATTCTAGGTATTTCCCTCGCTAATTGGAAGTCCAGCAGATAATTGGAATTGGAAGACCTGTTTGTGGGACCTGCTCTCAAAACGTTTAGAACTCCCCAATTGGAATTCTCTATTCCTTCATCAGAATATTACAGATACCTTCAAATTTCACACTTACTCAAGCAGCCCACTAGAGTAAATACATTTCTTCCATGGCAAATAGCTCAGTATTACCTAGCGAAAAATGTGAACACCAAGGAAATATCACTATTATACTCACACCTTCATAACAAACTAGTATTTACAAAATCATTACCCATGCAAGCATGGGAAAAAGATTTCAACAGGATATATTCAGAAGATCAATGACAAACAGCATTAAATGTAACATACTCCTCCACCAAGAGTGCTAATCTTTGGGAACTTTTCCAAAAGATGGTACTACGCTGTATCTCACGCCGTATAGGCTATCCTAATTTGCTCCAGGGGCGTCTCCTCTATGCTGGAGACAATGTGATGAAGTGGGTACACTATTCCAACTACTATGGTCTTGTCCCAACAAAACACAATACTGGAAGCGGATATACAACCCTTTAAAAATGTATCTAGAACCGTCCCCAGCTATGGCGATACTCTCTCTGGAGATGGACCTTGTCCCTCGCCATATGAGAACTCTGCTATCCCACATCTTCCTAGCAGCCCGTCTAACCCTGGTCAGTCACTGGGAAGATATAAAAAACCCAGAAATTTCACACACATAATCAATACCCATGGTGCTTATGAACAACTCATTGCTTCCAGGATGGGTAAATACTCACTAACTAATAAGATTTGGGAACCTTGGAACAAATGGTATAGTATAAAAGTGTATTCTGGCCTTACTTCAAGTATGTAAACAACGGGTATAGAGGCACTGCCTAAAGCCAACAACTGCATATTGTAACTAACTGCACTTCTTGGCTTTTATTTCCTAGTTTTGTTTTACTCTTCATATTTGGGTTTTGTTTTAAATTGAATGATATACTAACATGTTGAGGGCATGTTTGACCCTAATATTCATATGTTATAATCAATAGCGGTAACTGACGCATTTATAGCGCTTGATATTTCTTGATCTAACGTGTTATACTATATGTCCTACAAGCTAATACACCATTAAGATGCCATATATGTACCTGTTTACAGAATAATTGTTATATCTGTTAAAACCCAATAAAAAACTATTGAAATTAAAAATGCATTGGTTACTGTAAAAATGTCACTGGCAGTGATGGAGTTAACTATGTTCCCTGGGAGGTGATTCTAACTGAAGGGGAGGGACTAACTTCAGGAAATGACAGATCGTGGTTCCTAGCTAATAGGAACACACGATCTGTCACTCCTGTCAGAACAGAACAGGGAAGTGTGTGTTTACACAGAAGCTTATGGAATATTTTTTGTTGAAAACATAGTTGGTGAGAATTAGGGGCAGAGAGATTGACCAAAGTAAAAGGTTTTGAATTATTGACATTCAAGAAAGCTATTTTAAATCCCATCATTAATGTGTCAAACAAAATTAATTAACTGAGAACTTACTATATGAGAGACGATGCTTAGGTCAGGCCACAGGAGGTTGTCTGTGTGGACACACAGATATCTAGGAAGACAGGCCGACCCCAGGTTTTGCGGCCTCAGGTCTCTCAACTGGTTAATGTTCTGCAACAGATAAAAGAAACGAGAACAACAGAGACATAGTCAAAAATGCAAAACTTGAAAACAAATTGATTAACTGGTAAAAATGGTGGATCACAGTAAGGACCCAGATGCAGAAATAACTTCTATGTTCCAGGGGGGATAGAGCTACAATGGAGCTTGTCCAGGCATGCACAGAATGGTCTGAGGTAGTAGAGGTGTGATGTATTCAGGTAATTTTTTTGTTCTTCCACTTGAGGGTGACAAAGCAGCAGGAGAAGATGGGATTGCTGAGGAGGGAGACAGTTTTGGCAGAATCCCCCAACCATGAAGCAGTTGTAGTCCCTCATCAACTGGAGAAGCTGTCGAGGTCGATCTTTTCCACATAATGAGAAGTTTAGTGGGGTATCCCCACTGTTAGCAAATCTGATGTTATCGCAGAGCTTTAATTATCAGCAGCAGGTTTTTCTGCAACTGTAGGTTATGGTGGGAGATTTGGTTTACGGAAAACTGCCAACACTTTCTATGTTATCTGGTAAAGTGAATTTTTAGAAGCATATCTTGTGGTACATTATCCAACAGGTGTGATAGCTTGGGAATGTGCTTTACCCTGTCGATAATTAGTTCTGTGTCTGCTACCATAGGTAAGATGGTGCGGAGCAGAGTATGGACATATGTAGATAATTAAGAGGACTGCATCTCATTGGATATGCAGCAGATCTTTAAATTGTTGTGGCCAGACTTAACTTCTAGGTCCGCCACTTTGGATTTCGACCAGGACAGATCATCTTCACTTTCACCGTGGGAGTACAGCAGGCTGTTAAAGCAGGATGTGAACGCACCCATTCTCTGCTCAACATAGTCGACCCTGTTCCCCGGGGCTTGCACATCCTCTTTAAATTGCTGCATACAAGACATATTATCTGACTGTAGTGAGAAGCGAAGGGACAGAGGCATGCCTTTCAGAGTAGTGTCCAGGATGAGTCAGTTTGCAGTAGGGAAAACAGTGATAGGGTCAACCTTGGCTATCAGTTGCATTCATAATGTCTTGTGCAGTGCTCACCTCTACCATTCCCCTAACTTCCTGTGAAATTCAGGCCTTTGATTTAATCGTGCTTCTGATGGAGGGTTTAGAGGCTCCAAAGGATAATGGTGTCTGTGAGGTACAGCACTGGCTGCGTTGGCCCATGCTGTGTAGGCTGGCATTCATGGCTGTGTACAGGCTGTGAATTATGGTTGCCGATACCATTTTGTTGTAGCCTGCTCCCACCTGGAGGAAAAAAAACAGAGCTTTTGGAGATTTTTTTTTCTATTCGCCTGAGGTTCATACCTCTTGATGACTGGGATATCACAGTTGTGGGTGTGCTGAGAAACCGACAAGACATACCTCAACAGCTGCATGGCTTCAGTGCTGGAGAGGGGCCCTCTCAGTGAGAAGCAGTTTCATAGTACGTTTGCCACATGTACACCAACACAACCCCCTCCAGCAAATTCCACCCCCCCCCTCCCCCATTCATTTATTCTCTGATGACAACTCCAATTTTTCTTTTTTTTTTCCTTTAACTTTTCTTGGTAGTGGTCACTAGTACAGGTAGAGGACGTGAATCTCCAACAGACAACAATGCAGCTGACATAAGAACTGCTGACATGGTGCCACAAGGATTTTTGAGGTTCCTTTTATATGTCTAGCATATGTTTCCCTATCTGTGTTTATAAGAGCCTGTGTACAGACATTCAATAGCATAGCAAGCAATGTATGCAGCATATATTGCTCCTCGGGTATATAAAATTATGCTAGGCATATAAAATGTGTGTTAAAGCCTTGTATATGAACCCTGAAGCTGTTTCTTTGTAGTTTCTTTGTAGTTTTAGTTTTTGTATCCTCTTTTCTTTTTTTTTTTTTTTTCAGGATTTGCTTATGCGGCTTCCTTTATATCACTTTGATTAACTAGAGTTAACATCTTTTCATTTGCCAGTTGCCTTTGAGGTAACATTTATCATAATATATTAATGTAACTACCCTTTCCTCCTTTTTTATGTTATAGTTTATGAAACTTGTTTTCTTCTTCCTGCTTATAGTTTTAGAATACCTTTTGCAGAAGGATATAACAGATCCTAGTCATTATATAGCCCTGCAGTTCATCAGGGGGAATTTTCTTTTTAGCTAATGAGCAACCCATATCACTAGTTCTAAAGATCTGCTTCATTAAAATTACTGCTTTACAGAAAGGTAATGACTTGCAGCTTTGCTGTTAGTGTTTCAAAGGAAATTATTTTTGTCCATTATTTTATCTGTGTGCACAATTGTAATATGTCGCATGTTATGGCCTTTTAAAGATGCATCTGGTCATTATCTGCTATCCTAGTTTTATTAATTGACATTGATTTACCTGAAGCCATTTCCACCCTAATGCAAAGCTTACTTTCCCTCCAGTTAAGAAAGCAACAATAATTACTTTAACCATGCTAGGGGTAAACTAAAATTGCGGCATGCATAACTTTATAGACTAGATTTTATTTTGTGTTGTAGAAAATCACATTATAGCTAAACTTAAATCATTTAAACCTTGTAAGAAAAGAAGCTCTTGGCATAATATGTGCATAATGGCAGACATGGCTACCAAAGTGCACTTTTCCATTGATACATATTCTGTACTCCCCCCTCATTGATCTGTCCACTCTGCTGCCATCTTCTTGTGGTCTTGCTCAGGACTGGAACATAACTCCTGCACATGCACACAGAAGTTAAATCAGCCAGGCACTTACAAATGCCTTGAATATGCACTGAGCACTGCATATGTGGCTGTCATTGTTTAACAATTTTTTTTTTTTTTTTTTTAGGCGGCAGGGGAAGACTTTTATTGGAAGAAGAGACTTGGTCTCTTCTTCTTTGAACATGTGTCTGCTAAGAATGAATATTAAGAAAATTATTAAGAAAATAAAATAAATAAATAAAAAAAATCAGCTTGAAATGCTTGGTACAGTATATAGGTACCCTGCTTTCTTTCATTTCCCCACATTTGAAAATAATTGGCATATTTTTTTAAAAGTTTTGAATACATAATGATCAACCCCCTGCTTTAAAACCCTTACATAAGGTCTGGTGTAAATAATAACCATCAGTGGTTGTCAATACAGAAGGACGCATGGGACAGCCATGAAATAGATTATCTTGTTTTTTTGAGACAAAAATTGGACATTATGGGCAATAGTGAAACTTGCAAATTGTTGTTCCCCAGCAGTTCCCATCCAGGCTGAATGAGCTAAAGCTTTTTTGTTAGGAACAATTAGATGAAACTCTGGCCTTGAATGATACATGCCTCAAAAGGTTGTCCTGCCATGTATTGCGTGAATTCATACGCCATCAATAAATTTGTTCAGTTCACTTTTGCATCACTATAAAATACAGACTATTTTGTGTCTTCGAATTATTAAAGCAGAAACAAAGTCTTATTTTAAAAAGTTGCCATCAGATAGACTCTTAATTGTAGAAGAGACTGGCAATAAAAAAAACCTACCTGACTGCTCCCTGTGGTCTTTAGAATGTACGCTGAAGCGCAGCTCAGTTTACATCCCAGCACAGAATCTGTGTGCTAGGATCACTAAACCTGTGCACATGTTCAAGAGTGATGTCACCCCACACCAGCCAGTAAAGAGGGCTGCAGCCCACCACCTGGAAGAAGCCAGCAAGGGATGTTGAACTGTTAAAGGAGAGGTAAGCATTGCAGACTTTAGTCCCACTTCATGACATGTGAAAAACATGGTGTTGATTCCAGTTGTAACCATTTTAATTCCTGCTTGTAACTATACAGAAAAATGCCCAAGGGAGAGAATACTACAGTACATGCAAAGACTATATAAATCCATAAGAGGTTAATAAATGTTTACACGCAGGTTATAAGCTATTATCTCAATGGTATAGAACATCCACACAACTCTGGAAGTGAGCTGGGCATTGTGGTCATGTCCCATTCTACAACCATACTGGAGGGACATCCATAATATCATCACTCAAATTACCACTTATATTCTAGATTTAACCTCAGCCCAATCCCTCCTCCACCACACATCCCTTTCTAAGAAGGCATATCACAAATCTCTTGCCACACACCTTGTTAATGCTGCCAGGATGTGTATACCAGTAAGATGGGGCTCCACAGACCTCCCAAAACTTACTGAATGGTTCAAACACATTCAGAAAGTTGCAGAAATGAAAGGGCTCATAACTATAGCTCATGATATCCCTTCTAAGTTCACCCACATCTGGTCCTGCTGGCTGCATTACCAGGAAAATGCATACTTCACCCGACATATGGCAAACTCATAGCAAAACATGCCCTAAGATGAGCTGCTTACCCAACACATCAATCACATCCGAGAGAGGTAGAGGCTGTTTAGCTCAATCCATGCGCCTTTTTTTTTTTCCTCTTTTCTTTTATTCCTCTCTCCTCTTAGTCAGCTTTATGGGCTTTTGACCCTGTAACAATAGATTTTGGATTATATCCATATCAGCCAACTCTATGAACCTCCAAAGTAGGAAAATGGTTCTTTAGTACTCCGTTCAACATGGACTAGCTAATCAACTATACCCCCTACATGGGCTACACAGATTTTTCTGACCTTACATTTTGCCTCAGCTGTTCAGTTGTACCTCCTTTTACCTATTATATGCACTTATGCTACTGAATTATACTTTGTACTAAAGGGGTTGACTACTTCATCTTATTTGTAGCACTCTTGATTTACCCTGGTTTCCTCCCATGACAATTTGTTTGTATTCTTGGTTTTGTTTCTTACTTTAAAAAATCTGTCTAATAATAAAACAAACACTATATAAAAGATTGAGAATGCAGACTGAAAATATGGCAACGTTTAAATAGTGGTGGCACCCCTTAGGAGAGATAAGTGGTGCAGACCCTGGAGAGAAAAGTGATTGAGGCTGTGCTGTTGAGGTGGAGGAGTGGGGGAACCTTCTTGTGATCCTAAGCGTGTTCTGACCCTAAACAGCACTAGGTTTATATATCTGGAGAGTTTGTTGTAAAGGTTGAGGTTGCACACAGTGAATGATGGCTTAAAGTGGAAAGCAAAACAGTGGTTGTAAAGCACGTGGCACTTTTTCTTGCATAAGGTAGTTTATTTGAGATGTTTACACATTTTGTTAACCTTTTATACTGGTTTGATGTTTCATATATCATCATGTGGTTTTATGTATTATCTATCTTTTTTTTTCTCTCTTCATCTTGCTGGTATTTTATTTTTATTTTTTGTAGTTTGGCGGAGTGCTGTATTTATATAACTTGCATTACATTCTGATCCAGTTCAGCAGCAGTAAAAAAAAAAAAAAAACAACCAAATGGTGAATACCATACATTTATTCAGATGCTACATTTTTCTCAATTTTACCCCATGTAAACTGTAAAGCCAAGCTCTGGACTTTTTCTTCTGATATTAATCACCTCAATACAGGGCACTTACACCCCCTTCCTACCCAGGCCATTTTTCAGCTTTCAGCGCTGTCACAATTTGAATGACAATTGCGCTGCTACACTGTAACCATGTGACATTTTTATCATTTTCTTCACCCAAATAGACAAAAAAAAAACAAAGACCTAAAAGTTTTAAAAAAAAAAGTTTCTGTCAGTAAATGTAAATAAGTATTTTTTCTCCTTCACTAATGAGCGCTGATGAGGCATCACTGATAGGCTGCACTGATGAGGAGGCACGAATATGCCACACTTATGGGCAAAGACAGCACTGGTGGGCACAGATAGGCAGCACTGATGGGCAGCAGTGATGAGCTTTGATGGGCTGCACTGATAGCCAGCTCTGACTGGCAACACTAATGGCCACTGATTGCTGCCACTTGTAGGCACAAATTGGTGGCAATTGTTGGCGCTGATTGCTGGCAGTGGTGGGCAATCATTGCTGATACTGGTGGGCACTAATTGTAATCAGGGCACTGATGCTCATTGCCCTGATTACATACCTAGCTGTCCCCTGTGAGGAGATGCTGCTGATCATCTATTCTCTCCTCACACTCTGTCAGTGTGAGGCGAGGAGCGCCGATTACCAGCATCTCCATGTTTACATGTGACCGGCTGTGATTGGACACAGCTGATCACATTGTTAAAGAGCCACGGCCCTTTACACAGATCGTGGTCATAATATTCAATAAGAAGCAGCGCTGTGACAACAATGGTTTGTATGACAAAGACCAAATAAAATAAAATGAATATTAGACCCAAAATTGGGATTAATTACAAAGGTTCACATAAAGTTCATAATAAACCAATAGAATTAAAAAGTCCTATCCAGAATCAAATTCAGATAGTGGATAATGTGAGAAAACGTAGATAAGTGGGAATGCAAATAAATTCAGTATGTCCTTCACCGCACCACTGTGGTAATAATAGGAATGCGCGCTTACCAAACGGCAAGCTAGGGGAAGCTTGCGACCTTAACCCGGTCGGGGCCTTTCAGGAATGGAAACACCAAAAAACACACCACCTCCGCTTAAAATAAGCACGCTGTCCACCAAATATCCAGTATTCACTGTAGAGATATGACCTCCTGGCTAGGGGTAAATCTCAAGGGAGGTACACCAAGGAAAAAAGAAGAGCAACATAGCGTAATCCTGCTTTCACCATTTATTAAAGGAATATTAAAATCGCACTTACACTCGGATGAATATATAAAAGCACATAAAGCCGGCCGGCTAGAAGCGAACGCCCGTCCTACAGACGGTGGATGCAGCACGTCAGCACGCCCGACGTACGTTTCATCACACTCTGACGTCGTCTGGGGCCCCAGACGACGTCAGAGTGTGACGAAACGTACGTCGGGCGTGCTGACGTGCTGCATCCACCGTCTGTAGGATGAGCGTTCGCTTCTAGCCGGCCGGCTTTTTGTGCTTTTATATATTCATCCGAGTGTAAGTGCGATTTTAATATTCCTTTAATAAATGGTGAAAGCAGGATTACGCTATGTTGCTCTTCTTTTTTCCTTGGTGTACCTCCCTTGAGATTTACCCCTAGCCAGGAGGTCATATCTCTACAGTGAATACTGGATATTTGGTGGACAGCGTGCTTATTTCAAGCGGAGGTGGTGTGTTTTTTGGTGTTTCCATTCCTGAAAGGCCCCGACCGGGTTAAGGTCGCAAGCTTCCCCTAGCTTGCCGTTTGGTAAGCGCGCATTCCTATTATTACCACAGTGGTGCGATGAAGGACATACTGAATTTATTTGCATTCCCACTTATCTACGTTTTCTCACATTATCCACTATCTGAATTTGATTCTGGATAGGACTTTTTAATTCTATTGGTTTATTATGAACTTTATGTGAACCTTTGTAATTAATCCCAATTTTGGGTCTAATATTCATTTTATTTTATTTGGTCTTTGTCATACAAACCATTGTTGTCACAGCGCTGCTTCTTATTGAATATTTTGTAATGTGTGTATCCCACTTGTAGCGGCTGCTTGTATATTTATTCTACTCACTGATTTGTCACTTTTGTTTTTTTTCATCTTTTCATTTTTTCAATATGTTTTTTATGTACTAAACTTCTATATATAGCGCGGTGGTTTGCCCTTTCTAATTACAGATCGTGGTCATGCTGGGTCCCAGCAACGCGGCGCAACCACCGCGCTGCACGCCCCAGTGTGTGTGTGGGGGGGGGGGGCGCAAGAGCGGTCATTCTGGGAGGTCGTCATATGACGTCCACCCAGAAAGAGAGACGCACCACCCAGCCATCATTTGTGGGCGAGCGGCAAGTAGTTAAAAAAAATCCCTTCAACAAGAATCCCCACAAGAAATTTATGTGTGAGAATAACCTTTAAACAGAGCTCCTGGAAGAGATATGAGAATTTAAGGAAATCACATTTTTAAGTGTTCTTTTAGCGTACACATATAAGGCTCAATTCTCAAAGCTTCAGCACAAGGATAAGACTCTCTAATTTAGTCAAATAGTATTGACAATGGTGCCTTAGGTTATAGGACTGCTCTGCAGCTTGCTTTGATCTGGGTGAACCAATATACAACACCAAAGAATATTTTTACTACCTATTGTTCATAGAACATGTATCCAGACTATGCAGACTGAAGTAATTGCATATTCTTAACAAAAATTAAAGGCACTTTAATTCAACCCATTTTTTTATCTCTATGGCTGTGTGCATGTAAAAAAATTTAACAGGAACAGCATAAAATACACCCTATCATGTTTGCCTGGGAGTGGAGTCTAGGGAACAAGCAGTGTTCACCAGGAACCCCCTCATGGAGTACTCCCCCAGCCAGTGGTCACCAGGAACCCCCTCACAGGTCACTCCCCCAGATACCAATGGGTGTAGAATGAATATGGGACATGACCACTAGTGAAATGGGGCAGGCAACCAATGAGGAAATAAAGGAAGCCAGTGGGATGGACCAGGAGACCAGTAAGGAATTGGGGGAAGCTGTTGGGATAAGCCAGTGACAAAATAGTTAGTCAAAAGGATGTACCAGTAAGTGAATAGAGGAAACCAGCGATATGAGTCAGACAATTAGCGAGGAATCAGAGGCAGTTGGTAGGAGCACACAGACAGGTTATGTTTGGAAGTGCGCTTGGCTGCAAGGGCTTGGTGGTCAGAATCGATAGAAGGAGCATGTCAGGAATGTAGAGTGCAACAAAGAGCTGCCAGGTGGAGCATGCCAGGGGCAACGATTGCAGCAAGGAGCTGACTGGTAGAGCATACCAGGTGCAACGGTTGAAGCAAGTAACTGACAGGTGTGGCGTACCAAGAACAATGGCTGCATAGCTAATCGGTGGAGAGGCACAAGGACTGGCTGAAACCTACATGGGGACCCAAACAATTATTTGGACAAACATTTTACATGTGTCCATTAATGGAGTGCACTGGCTCTTTAAAGGCTAAGATGCAGCACTGCGGGTTAAACCCGGATTTGTGCACAACATGAGAGATGTGCTGCTAGACCAAAGAGGGTAAAAAGCTGCTGGAGACATCTGAGATCAGTGAAGGCTTGTTTTGAAGGGTTAGTTTACCTTCGATCACCAACAGTGGGGTTGATTTACTGAAACTGGAGAGTAAAAAATCAGGTGCAGCTTTGCATAGAAACCAATCAATTTCCAGGTTTTATCAAAGCTTAATTGAACAAGCTGAAGTTAGAAGCTGATAGGCTACCATGAACAGTTGCATCAGATTTTGCACTCTCCCGGTTTAGTATACCCTCCCTAATGTATTACATATTTAAGTAGCCAGAACTTAAAATTGTCTGTGTGACATAGCCATTTAGGCTAATTTCACACTGGGGCGGGTGGGCGTCGGCGGTAAAGTGCCGCTATTTTTAGTGGCACTTTACCATCATTTTAGCGGTGCTATGCGGCCGCTAGCGGGGACACTTTTAACTCCCGCTTGCTGCCGAAAAAGAGTTAAAACCGCCCGCAAATCGCCGCTTCTCCATTGATTTCAATGGACAGGGGCGCTTTAGGAGCGGTGTATACACTGCTCCTACAGCGCTGCAAAGATGCTGCTTGCAGGACTTTTTCTACCATCTTGCCAGAGCACCGCTCCAGTGTGAAAGCCCCTTGGCTTTTACACTGGAGAGACAGGAGAGACTCTTTATTGGTGCTATTTTTAGCGCTGTAGCGCCTGTAAAGCACCACAGTGTGAAAGTAGCCTTAAGGTTAATAAACAAGCTCAAATTGACTATATATTTTTAAAACAGAATCACAACTCATACAGTGATATAAAAATCTGTGTTTTTATTGTGTCCCCATTGCCAGAAAATGTTAAGAACAGTTGCATTTATTTAGCATGAATGTGATGTTTCATGCTAGACTAAGATAATTTTTTATCAAATAAAATCATGGTGATTTTTGCTACTGTCAGAAGCAAAACAGAATTCATGCTTGCTGATACACTATGAGTCAAGGATCTTTAGGTCCTGTATATCACTGTGCATTATATCATATATTTTATATCATTTGTGCACAAATGCAAATGTGTGCGTAGTTCCCTGACGCTTATGCAAATTGTGATTACACCACATATGTGAGGTATCACCTTGAACGTCAGGGCAGGGTGAAATGATTTAAAGTGGTTGTAAAGGCAGAAGGTTTTTTATCTTAATGTGATAAGATAAAAAAAAAAAGTTTTGTGTGCAGCAGCCCCTCTCAGCCCCCCTAATACTTACCTAAGGTCCATCTAGATCCAGCGATTGTTGCATGAGAGACTCAGCTGTCCGGGACTCCCCTAATGAGACAGCAGTGGAGCACCATTAGCTCCAGATGCTGTCAATCAAAGTCAGTCAGCCAATCAGGAGAGGCAGGGAGTGGGACTGGGTCACGGCTCCAAGTCTGGATGGACACAGGGAGCTGTGGCTTGGTTCAGGGTACCCCCATAACAAGCTGCTTGCTGTGGGGGTACTCACTATGAGGAAGGGACAAGGAGCACCGAAGAGAGACCTGAGAAGAGGAGGATCTGGGCTGCACTGTGCAAAACCACTTTACAGGGAAGGTAGGTATAGACGTGTTTGTTATTTCTAACAAAGACTTTAGTATTGTTTTAAGTGTCAAACCTCATATGTAACTCTACACTGCTAACCTGTGAGGATTGTTAGGTCCTGTAGTTTGGCACCATTGCACAAGGGGGAGATTGTAAGCTCTAACGAGCAGGGGCCTCTGATCCCTCCTGTATTGAATTGTATTATAATTGTACTGTCTTCCCCGATGTTGTAAAGTGCTGCACAAACTGTTGGCGCTATATAAATCCTGTATAATAATAATTTTAACCACCATACCGTGCAAATTCCTGCACTCCTCTCCTACATGTAAATATAATTTTTTTGCCAGACAATTACTCAGAACTCCCAAACATTATATATATATTTTTTAGCAGATACCCTAGGGAATAAAATGGCGGTCATTGCAACTTTTTATGTCACACGATATTTGTGCAGCAATTTTTCAAACACCATTTTGTTTGGAGGAAAAAAAAACACTTTCATGAAAAAAAAAACAGTAAAGTTAGCCCAATTTTTTTGTATAATGTGACAGAATATGTTACGCCGAGTAAATAGATACCTCACGTCATGTTTTAAAATTGCACACACTAGTGGAATGGCGTCAAACTTTGGTACTTCAAAATCTCCATAGGCGACACTTTACATTTTTTTACAGGTTACCTGTTTAGAGTTACAGAGGAGGTCTCGGGCTATAATTATTGCTCTCATTCTAATGCTCGTGGTGATACCTTATGTGTGGTTTGAACATCGTTTACATATGCGGACGCAACCTACTTATGCGCTTCTGCGTGCAAGAACGCAGGGACAAGGGCACTTTTGTTTATTTTACTAACATTTTTTTTTTTACACTTTCCCTTTTTTTAATTTTTTTTTTGATCACTTTTATTCCTATTACAAGGAATTTAAATATCCCTTGTAAAAGGAATAGGACATGCCAGGTCCTCTTTACGGAGAGATGTGGGGTATATAAGACCCCACTTCTCTCCTCGAGGCTGGAAAGCCTGAGATAAAAAATAAATAAACGATCTCGTGCTCTTCAGCCGAGTCCCCGGCATTGTTTTACTTCCGCCTGTCCGGATGTGACGTCATAACATCGCGCCCGGGCCTCTGAGAGTCATAGAGACTGCCAGGGACGATCTGGCCCTCAGTTTTCCCTAAGGCTAACTTCTGGAGCCGGCAGATTCCTTCTTCAGCTCGCTGATCGTACAGGTGAGCCGGTAGGAGGAGTAGAGGGTGGTGGGGGGGATGTACCCTCCCCGCCACCTGTAAGAACGATCAAGCAACTGAACAGCTGCTATGATTGTTCTTACAGTGCATGGAAGCCGGCTGAAAAAAAAAAATGATATCTGAATGATGCCTCTAACTGTGTATTTTTTTTTCCCAAAAATGTCCCAAAAAATGTTGCACGAATATTATGTGACACATTTCAGTGTGTGTGTGTATACAGTACTGTACATGCAGGAGATGAATGTCAGAATTGGCTTAGACTGTAGCTAGTTATTGATTTTGTTCTTCCTAGTCAAGCACATTATTCAACCTCTGCTATACATATTTTATTTTCCACAGTTAAGCTGGGTGTACGTGGGCCGAATGTCGGAAAAAAAAGCCTGTGTGTATATCGGTCTGTCCGACAGAAGCTGGCCGTTTGGCCAGCCTCTATTGGACGTGCATGCTGGAAAACCATCCGACCGACTCCCAATCAGCACTCTCAGCCAATGGCAAAGAGTGCTTATCGGACCGTTCTGGCAGGGGGACAAGTCCCCCTGTCCAAACACAACAGCGCAGTGGGGGAGATTGTTGAACTAACCTTGCATGGTTAGTACAGTGGGTCCAACCAGAGCTCATAGGTTTTTTTTTTCTTCCAACTGTCGGGTTTAACGAAAAAAAGCTAATAGATTGTACCTGGCTTGGAGGACTTACATGGCTTTCTATACACCATATACTTTGTGATTGTTGAATGCTTGTGTCAAAATAAATTATATAATTCAAAGGGGTTTTTTTTGTTTTTTTTCTATTGACTTGCATTACATATAATGAATATGGCAAAGAGAGGAGAATATCAGATCATCTCATAGGGTCACAGTATTGGGTGAATGTGATACCCAACACTGGGAAAGGGGATACCGACTCACCCTGATTGGGGTGGTGCCCTATACCCTAGATCCTGAACTAGGAAAGCATAAGAGAAAAAAGTGATGGGAAGGAGCCCAGGTAGTTCTACAGGATAAAGGGATTGGGCAATCTGCGGTCTTCTCCCAACAATACATGAAAGCGAGCATACTACAAGCAGTGAAAACACAAAGGAATCCGAATCTGAACAAAACAATGCCCAGGATCAGGCAGCCTTAGAGACCCTGGCTTCCTTGTGGTGTGGTAAAGATGATGAACAAGAGGACCAACATCTGGCTATTCCTCAGGAACCCTGGAGAAGACAGGCAAATATGCAGATAAAATCAACAAAGATGCCCACATTCAAAAAAGATAAATGGTTAAAAGTATTCAGGAAGTGACGAAACGTTAGGGACGTGTCACACAGGAAGTGACACATGCGCTCCACCAACCGAGGAACCAGGAAGCGTGTGACTGTGGCTACACACAGGGAGCGCTCCTGACAGGTTTTCACGACTGGAGGACGCAATCAGGCACAGTGCACTTTGTTATCTTTGCTCAATGTTTATTAAATTTTGGTACGCATGGCTTTAAGGGGATGTTTGGATGGTTCAAATAAAGATGTTTAGTAGTATCACGCTATGTGAGCATTTTTGTTTCTTCTACATATCCTATTGGAACTACTGGGAATAATACTGACATCTGGTGGTCGTTTTGGATATTGATGCAGATTTACTACTATTAATCAAGGCTTTTATTGATCTGATTTCTGGTGAGTGAGTTTTCATTGGGGACCCCAGCACGTGGTGTATCTCTTGGTGAAAGGATTACTACCCTCACAGAATACATCTTGATTATTTATTGGTGGGACTCTGGCTATCAGATCCGTGTTTGAACTTTCTGAATTAGATTAAGAAAGAGACCCTGTTCAATTGAGGTGCACTGCGCTGCTGCAATACTGAAGAAACACTTTATATATTTATATGAAACACTTTATATATTTATAATTGTGTATTTATATATTTATCTAATTTAATTGATTCATTATTGCCTATATACAGGTTAAAAGTATTGCTGGATCTTGTACAAGAGGACCTGTCTTGCCTCAACTCGACGAGGGATGAAGGATAATCTAGATAAAGAGGAAAGACAGGCCCTCAGGAAGCACCCAATTTGATTATTAAAATAGTGATAAAGGTGGAAATGTGGTACACATGTCTGAAGAGATAAGAAGACAGCTCAGAGATAAGTCAACTTATGAGCGACTCAACTACAACCCATTTCCCTACTCTTGTGCAAGAACGTAACCTTAAAGTCAAATTGGCCCTGGAAGCTAACTTAGCTTCTAAAAAGTAATGTGAACATCTTACAGTATCTGAATTACGCCAACCATATATATATATCATCCCAAAGATCCATAAGTCAACCCAGGACCCACCAGGAAGACCCATAATTTCGGCAATAAAGGGACCCCTGGAAAAAACAGGAAAATACTTGGATGCGCTACTGAAGGAAAATTTAACTAGATTACCATCATATGTACAAGATACAAGACATGTCCTTATGAAAATTGATGGTCTCTCCATACCATCGGATGCTATCCTGGTAAGTATTGATGTTGAGTCACTATATATTTTGATTCCACACTCATGGGGGCCTTGCAGCTACAGTTCATTTCTTAGATCAAAACTACCCCCCTGATGGGAGCACAAAATGAATTACTTTTGGAGCTCCTGCAGTTTGCGCTCACCAATAACTATTTTCAATTTGTGGGCATCACTTACAGACAGACTCAGGATACCTCTATGGGCGCCCCATGGGCACAGGCCTACGTCTGCCTCCAACTGGGGTGGTGGGAGGAGGAAGTAGTGTACAGCTCGGTCCAATACCTCAGCCATACATTGCTCTGGCTGGGGTATATTGACAATGTGCCACTGATCTGGAATGGCACCCCAGAGACCCTGAAGGACTTTGTTGATGAGCTGAACTCGAACACAAGGAATATAAAGATCACCTTTAACTATGATCTCCAACATATCCCCTTTCTTGACCTCTTGATTAGAGTTGAAGAAGGGAAACTGGTCACTAGTACATACAGAAAGGAAACAGCGGCTAACGCCCTCCTCGAAGCTGCAAGTCACCATCACAAGTCTAGCGGTATACCCACTGAACAATTCCTTCGGATTTGCAGAAACTGCAGCCTTGAATCTGACTACAAAACAGAGAAGATACAGCTCTATGAACACTTTAGGGAAAGACAATACCCCCACAGATCTCTGAGGAGGTCTAAACGAAAAGGATCTCAGAGGCCAAGAGCAAATCTACTAAAAGTAAAAAAAAAGTTGAAAATCAGCCTTGAAACGTTCAACTAGAGCCAGTTAGGATGATTACACCATATGGAACAAAATGGGAAGCTGTCAGAAAAATACTTAAACGCTGGCATCACCTTACACAATCACCCGTACTAGCTGACATCATAGGCCTGAGACCACTTATGGTGGCAAGAAAACAGAAATCTAGCCGATAAAATGGTCAACTCAGAATTTATAAAAACAATTCCAAGAACAAGGCTTACATATCTGCCTGAAATCAAGGGAATGTTCCCATGTGGAAAATGTGGTATCTGTCCTCATGTTGATAGAACTAATACCTTCACGGATGCAAGTAGGCAAAAAACATATAAAATTAGGCAATTTATTAATTGCAACACCACAAAAGTTCTTTACATGTTGGAGTGCTGTGCCACAAACTTTGAAGGAAAAACAAAACGGCCCCTGAAGGTACAAATTAGTGAACGCTTGTCGAGAATCAAAGAAAAAGATGATCAGAAACCAATTGCTCAACATTTTCTCAAATACCATAAAGGTTAGGTAAATGACCTCCAAGTAATAGGTTTATTTGCCTTCAATCTTTCCAGTAGAAGGGGAGACTTTAACACTGTTCTCTTGCAACATGAGAAGGAATGGATCTTTCAGCTGGGAACTATGGTACCTATGAGACTCAATAACTGAATCTCCAGGTGTTCATTAACCCATAGGACAAGCTAGCCATATACCGGAAAGATCCCTCCCTTCGCCATGTCTGTAATGGGTTGACTGACTGGATGAAACTTACCATCTCCACATCTTTGGATGTGATTACCTACTTATGCCATATAACTATTGGTAATTTATTAATTAGGACTGTAGGACTATACACTCTAGCTACTCAACAAAGGGTTAACAAGACTAATTTCAAGGACTGGGTGTGCCCCAATTAGGTCTACCACCATTTAAAAAACTTCCAAAGACTATAAAGGACTGCACAAATGGGATCACCACCCTGAAAAAGTTCATGTTCCCTGTGAATGAAACGTGTTGGTGTGCCAGCCACAGTTGACCCCATTTGCTGTTGGCACCCTAGCCCGCCGTCTCCAACCAATTGCCACAATTTTATGGATGAAACTGAATCTAACCAGGACATTCCCTGCTGTGAAGGAACACCAATATCTCCAAGTGTAATTCATAACCTGGGAAATCCCGAACGGCCAGTTTATTTCCACCTGTGAAGGACCCATACCCACCAGCAAGCCCAGGCCAAAGAACTTGCAAAGTGCTGGATGGTAGCCTCACACTGATAGAGGCTGCCGCCCCGTCCCGGGAGAGACTCATATTTGCTGCGTGTGCAGCATTGAGCTCCTCAGATGTGCCTGAGTGCAGAGCACATGCCTAGCCTCTGAGCAGCGATTCACTGCACCACACACCCGATTAACCAGCAACAGCACGCAGCTTCTCAGATGCGCTGACAGCAGATTACATGCTAAGCCGCCCTCCCTCTGAGCAGCGATCTACTGCACAGCACACCTGCCAAATCAGTCTGACCATCTTCTGGAGTCACGGCAATCCCTGCCTTCAGCAGCCCCGCAATCTGTCAACCTTGAGTAACTTCTATATCCCCAGCATGGAGGACGCTCTTTATCTATAAGCATAATGTGTATGCCTATCTCACAAAACAGCCCATTGACTATTTAGCCTTAAGACTCCTCAGGTTCCATCATTGCTTGAGTCATCACCACTCACCTAGCCCACTTCATCCTTCACCAGCAGATTTTAGTGACTTTATTATCCACTTACAGTTCTTCCGCAGATATTGCCATGAGAGTTTTTCTGTGTCCTAAACTGTATTTTTGCATATAACACACTTGGTTGATTCTGGGAAATAGAGCAGACAGAGGTCAGGAAAGCGAGTGTATTGCCCTTCACTGAGCTGACACCGCTGCATGCCTCTTGTCTGAAGCCCTCTTCCACCATCCCAGGTCTGTCAGTCCATATGCATTAGACACAGCTATAACAAGTGTGGGCCTGTTACCCCACTAGTACCTTGCGTTGTGCTTGTGGCAACCTTATCTTTTAATGTTATTTTATTTTCACTGCTTGTAGTCTGCTCACTTTCATGTATTTTGGACCTAATAAAGTTTTTTAAATTGGTGGGAGAAGGCCGCAGATTGCCCAATCCCTTTATCCCTTAGAACTACCTGGGTTCCTTCCCATCACCATATTTTCCTCATAATGAATTATGGCACCCTTTGCAGTATTTGCAGTATAATGTGCATTTTTTGACATGTCTCATACAAAACTGTCATCTTTCTTCAAACTTCAGTCAGTTGTTCAGCAAATAATGGTTGATCCCATCAATAATACAGCAAACCACAGAGTCACTTGACAGACTGGGGTGTCAGAGCCAATTGTTGGAGTCACTTATCAGTGTTGGGTGTCAGTTATTTGTACTTTTTTTACATTAACAAATGCAAATTATTTCAAAAAAATATATAATATTTTATGTTTGTTTTCAGCAATGTGCTAGTTTGCTTGGTATATAATAGACGTCTGTGTTTGCAGAATGTAGGACACCATTTTTCCACAGCTTACTTTTATTTTTCCCCAACACCTGTACTGCAAAAATCTATTTATACAGACCTGAATTACAGCTAAACCAAGACTGTACAGTGCTTTAACCATTCTATCAAGAGTCTTGGTCCTAATATGAGAGGATAATTCAGATGCACTCACTACTAAGCCTGTGGACTTTTTCCTCTGCAGATACCATCATTAACCTGCCAAACAATAAATTGTCTTCTGAGCTTTGAACTATAGCATCCCAGGGAGGAAATATTCTCACTAAGAAACATATGATATGCCTAGACCAGAGTCTGCAAGCCCTGCAATGAACAGGTTTATACCAAGCTTGACACTAAATTCACATAAAACATTTCCCCCCAGAAATTCAAGTGTGGTATATTCAGAATCTGTATGTAGTGAGAAACAGCATATTATAGACATGTTGGTTTGTATGGTGTTCTTGTGTAACCAACATATCACAAGGATAAGATAATCCCATAAAGAATAGGAAATGGTAAGTAACTGACTGCGTTAATGTCAGAAGGTTTGACAGATACTGTAAATGAGTACTTGGATAATCATGGATACAAGAAAAGCCTTCAGTATCTGTGCTTACCTATAAACCATTATTTGTATCACTGTAATACAAGATTCACATGCTGACCCAGTTGTTCTGGCGCCAGATTATGCTATTTTCCACAAAGCACACACTGTTGATTCCTTTGTTTACTTTCTTATAAAAATAAATATTTTATGACCGATAATGTATGTGAAGAATGAAAAAAAGGGTAGTACCTAAATTAAAAAAAAATAAATAAAAAAACAGTAAATAAAATCTACATATTTTTATGCACTAACTTATAGCTGTATAATTTATTTACTTTTTATTTTTTTTGTTACAGCTTACATTTAACTGTATTATGTGGTTTAGAACCACTGTACCATATGACTAAAATCTGTTTGTTTTTTTGTTTTTTTTGTTTTTTTGTTTTTCCTACAAAAGGTTTTCATAAATTTAGTGAAAAAAGCTTGTTAATAACCAGATAAAATAAGTATGTCAGTCATAACCGTACTCATCAGCCTTTGAAAGTGCTCATATAACATGAATTAGGCCATGCATTTGTTGTGTTTGCTGTCTTGATTCAGACTCAAGAGCTACCATCCTCATCAAGCTTAAAATTATCTAAAAAAAAAAATGGTATGAAAAAATCATTAAAACCCCAGTCCATGTAAATACCTGACCGAGATCCTAACTCACCACTCTTAAAATTTTAATAATAATAATAATGTAACAGTTATGTGAGTTACTAACCAGGAACAGGCATGCAGGTGGTAAAAATGGAGATTTCTGATTATATATTTCCAAATATTTCCCAGCCTGAGAGTGAATATTGAAACCAGGATGAGAATTAATGTGTTCAACCTGTCACAAAAAATGGAAGGGCAGACTAACTCATTACACTCTACCAACCCATTATAGTCTCCTCTGCACATACCTTATATGACTCCCATCTCCTGACACCCTCCCCAGATGGTGTAGTGATCTGGTAATTTAAAACTTCACTATAACAGCCCTGGAAAATGTATAGTAGCTTATTGCTTGCAATTGCAAGCACTCATTGGTCAGTGGTGGCCACATTAACCAGTTAGAATGACTTATTTGTTCTAAGACAATGTCCTGAAAGAAAGGAGCCTCTAAAGGATTTTCATGGGTCAGTGTGGTCACGTGGCAAGTGTGCGATGGCTGATATGTGGTGACTTTGAAGGAATGCTGCTCCACCCAGCATTCAAGTGACTAGTTAATTAGCTAAGTTAATTCTGTTTCTGGTTAGTTTGTATTGCTAGGGTAATATGATCGGGGGGGGGGGTGTCCTCCTGGTGTATATATTTGTGTGAGTTTGTTCCAATAAACATTCCATGTTCATACCAGCTAGTGTATGTTTGGCTGTAATATCTGAAGGTCCAGACTGGAGGAACCACTGTACTGACGGAAGCACTCAAGCGGAGTGCAACAAGGTTCCGTTGCATTGGTGGGAGCAGTGGGATCCTTCCTGCAGTCTAGGACATCCAAACCTCCACTGGGATCCAAGGTCCAGATAGCAGAAGAGGAAAGATAGAAACCAGCTGCCATGGAAGAGGAATTCGGTAGGAGGTTGTGAGAGATGAAGATACAGCACAGGGCACCATTATCAGAGCAGATCTTGCTGGGATGGTATGATTCTATCCGCTGTGAACTCTGGAGGGAAGCGCTAGCCCATGAACAGCGCCATCAGGGTAGAATTCTCCCCTCTATCCAGGAAAGGTACTGGTCGCAGTTTAGATTGCGGGTGCTGTTTTTTGGAGAAAAAACGCACAAGGAGCAGACAGCTGAGTTAAGCAGGCTGGTCTGGGCAGAGATGCAGTTGGATGAGAGCTACAGAGCCATCTGGGGGCATGTATCCCAAGCATGCCCTTGGATCGTGGGTGACAACCCAATGGAAGGCTTTGGCTACGGCGGCCTGGAACTGTTGCACGTGAAGCTTTCAGGGGACCCTAACTTTGGGAGCGATTTTTAGTGTCGGTTGGATGAAATCATGGATTTCAGAGAAGAGATACTGAATGTAACAGAAGTGCACTGGGCACTGGAAGATATAGAGTTTCTGGCGTGGAGGAATGGAAGCTGGAGATCACCTACAGACACTGCTAGACTCAGCACCAGGGCTGGGCTGGGCTCCCTTTGCCTGGAACTATCCAGATGTACCAGCCAACACTCCTGAAATCTCGGCTGAAGTGTCAGCAATGGGGCAAAGTAACTGTGCTTTGCCCATCTCCGCCCACAGCTATGGAAGCGGAGGTCTTATGGCGGATGCAGTAAGTGTTGACTGACCTTGACTTACCTGTTTCTGAACAAGATGAGCTTGAATGGAGAAATGTGTCTATCCAAAGACAGTTCAAGGGCTTGGAAGAAGAGAAAGCTGTCCTCATTCCCCAGACATGGATCACAGAAAGCAGAGATTTAATTGACTTCATCAGAGGTGGTTATTGATGATAAGTCACCTGCTAAAGTGTTGGCACTGGGCCCATGGGCCACCAGCCCATGCCCTGGACTTTCGGCAATTCCAGAGACTGGGGATTTAATAGACTTTTCTGTAGAGGAAGAACCACCTAGCAATTCCCCAGCAGAAGTGCTGGCAGCAAGACAGAGACCCTCTCTCCACACTTTTGGCATTTTCGGAGGCCCGAAGTGAGAAGGTGGTGGTTCTTCATCCCCAGTGGATTTCAGAGATGAAGGGAGGGGAAGCAGTCATTCCCCCTCCCCAACAAGGATTTATGCACCTGGAAGACAGTACCAGAGAAAGGGCTTCCGAGCAGCAGACTCCGCCCCAGAATGATAGCACCAACCCAGCTGAAGTGCTGGCAACCGGACAGAGGGTCCAAGACCCCTGCCCCACACCTGCGGCAGTTCTGGAGGCCCGGGATGAGGATATGGCGGTCAATCCCTAGCAGCAGATCAGGATCCAGGGGGAGAAGGGACAGGAGGTTGTTGTCTTCCCTCCCCAACAGTCAGCCAGAGTGGAGGAAACTGTCTTCCCTCCCCAACAGTTAGCCGGAATGGATGATGTGAGAGCGCTGAAGCACTAACTGGGCAAAACACTACTGGCCTCTGCGCACAACAATCCACTTCGCAGAAGCTCCAGGAAGAGAATGTAATCGGCACCTCACAACGGCAGCTTGGGCTGGTGTCGGTGGATGGGCCTGCGGTCTCCACTAATAGTAACCCAGCAGAAGTGCTGGCAACAGGGCAGAGTGCTACCAAATTCTGCCCAGCACCAGCAACAACTGCAAAGTTCCAGGGAGCTGGGGAAGTCGGCCTCCCTCCTCAGCAACAAGCTGATGTAGTGAAGCTCCTACGCCCAGCAGAGCCACTGGCAACAGGACAAGAGTGCTGCTGGCCTTTGCCCTCCACTAACAAAGGATGGATTTCCTGTGGAATGGAATGGACTACGGTCCCCATTTGTATGCCCCAGGGATGCTGGGCAGTCAGCCCAGATCCCCAACAGCATGACAGAGTGAGCCCAGCCACCCTGTCTTCTCTCCAGCGGCTGAAGGGACTCCAGGGGGAAGGACCAATTTAGACTTCCCTCCAGCTGTGGATATGTTCTATAAGAGAGGCAGAGGTTGGCTGGGTGCGTAATGCTCTGTTGGGAACAATTTGTTTGGGGTACTGTGTGGTACAGGCATTGGGGGACTGGAACTACGGACTAACTTCGGAGTCAACACATCTGGGGTCTCCTCCTGTGTTAGTCTGCTGCCAAAGGGGGAGAGATGTGACGTGAGTCACTTTTGGGCAGGGGGGCGCTGGTGAAACCCAAAATCCCTTGGAGAGGTTAGGGAAACCCTTGCTTCAGCTCCCCATGCACCTCCTGTGTCTAAGTAACCCTGTGTCTATTAGGGACACAGGGTGACCAAGAAAATAATGGACATTAAGAATGTGGCTTGGATTACTTAAAATGGAACAGTAATATTTAATATAGTAATATAGTAATATTTATCCACAATATCTCCCAGGAAATATACAAAGACTATTCCTGGTTTGTTTGATTCTGAACTATACATGTTAATTGAAAGAGCTGGTCACCTTGGTCTTTGGAGCCAGTCTGCTACTGGGGACTCCTGCTATTGTCTGTTTTAATAAGGTGACCTGTGTTTATACTTATGATATTGTGTCGTCTGAGCTAGAAGATGGCAAGGCTGACCTGAAAGGTTAAACTTTGGAGTCACCTCGGCTGCTTTAAAGTGACTAGTTAATTAGCTATTTTAAATCTGTTTCTGGTTACAGTTTATATTGTTAGGGTAATATGATCAGAACGGGGGGGGGATGTCCTGGTGTATATATTTGTGTGAGTTTGTTCCAATAAGAATTCCATGTTCCTACAAGCTAGTGTCGGCTAGTGTTGTATGTTTGGCTGTAATATCTGATATCTGATGGTCGAGACTGGAGGAAGCACTCAAGCAGATTGGACTGGGTTTCCATGACAGGTGTCATCCACGAAGGAAGCCTCTCCTAAAGTACATGCACAAAAAAGCCCGCCTAGAATTTGCCAGGGCCCATGCTGAAAAAGAAGACTACTGGGACTCTGTACTCTGGAGTGATGTGACCAAGATAAATGTTTTTGGAACTGGTGGCTTCAAAACTGTATGGTGTTGCAAAGGTGAGGAGTACAAAGAAAAATGCATGGTGCCTACAGTGAAACATGGTGGTGGCAGTATCCTTCTGTGGGCCTGCATGAGTGCTGCTGGTGTCTGGGAGCAGCATTTCATTGATTGTATCATGAATTCACACATGTACTTGTAGCGCTACCCCTGTAGGAGCCGCTTAAATTTGGTCCGTTACTCTGCCCTTCAACCCCAGGAATGGTCTCAGCCCCTCTGGCACACCTACGAATAAAGTGTGTCTCATTTATTGTTCCACTAAGACACAGTTCCAAATGGATTCAGCCTTCACTGTTTACCTACTCTAGAGGAGAACGTAAGTGAGTGTCATTCAGCCAAATCCTGAGAGAAAGCAACCCATAGACCCGGTTGAATTAACTCTGGGCAAATTATTAGGTACAAGTAGTGATAACAATTATACTCAGGGTAAAAAGAGCAACATTAAGGAGTTTTGGCAAAGAGATTTCTTCTTACTAGAGACTTTAACTGAAATAACTACCACTACGATGGCGGGAGATGTGTGGAACCCGCTACATACTGCTCTATATTGAAAGAGAAGATGCTACCAACACTCCGTGCCTTTGGTCGTCGTGCACTTTTACATCATGGCAATGATCCAAAACACACATCTAAGGCCACTGTTGAATTTCTGAAGAACAGGGTGAAAGTAATTCAGTGGCCAAGTACTGTATGTCTCCTGATCTGAACCCAATTGAACACCTATGGGGAATTCTGAAGAGACAAGTTGAGCATCACTCTTCATCCAGCATCCAGGCTCTAAAAGGTTGTTCTTGAAGAATAGAAAAAGAAGATTGATGTTGCAATGTCGCCAACTTGTTCATTCCATGACTAGAAGACTTGGTGCTGTCCTTAGAAATCATGGAGGTCATACAAAATACTAGATGTTGTTGTTTTTTTGTGGGGTGTAGTCATTTTTGCATTGACTAATTTGAGGAAAACTGAAGATTTTGTAATCCAAGTTATGTTATTAACCTTACTTTCATGTAATGAGCCAAACATTCTATAAAACTCAGTTTAGGCAAAATTTTGGAAATTGTACTTGTGTTCATTGAGATATTGATTAAAATCGTATTTTTCAAAAGGTGTGTACTCGCTTATGCTGAGCACTGTGTGTGTATATGTATGTGTGTAATATAAATAAATAAATATATATACACACACAAGCACGACAGCACCTGCAACATTTAGTTCAGTGCCTGTAAAGAAATCCTGTGCAAAAGTTTTAGCACTTGCTATGAAACGTTTTAAAGTGAGGATGCTTTCAAAAATGATACAATGAAGCGTATCATCTACCGACAACAACCTAAAAAGTGTATAAACAGAAAAAAGAAAAAAAAATGAATCTCCCTGGTACACTTGTACGCTTTAAAGTTTTTTTTAAAGAAATATGCCAGGTTAGCAAGAATATTTAGAAGAAATAACCACAATTCCTCTGTGGACTTAGGCCTTTTCAGAGACCTCCCTAATGGTATGATGCCTAACTGATTGTACTTTTTAGCATTGAGTATACATGTCTGCTTAAATTCTCAACTACCTCTGCAGAAATGTTGCCCAAATCTACGCTGCTTCACTGTTGCCTGCAAACACTCATTATTGTCCTGCTCTCCAGGCCTTTAATGAACAAACTGCCTTCTAATGCACACCAGCTCTTGTGTGTTTGCACATGGGTGAGTAGCTTGGTCTTGTTTCCACATTTTTTGGTAGTGCTTTTTAGCTGTAGCTCTTCTAAGAATATTAAACAAAATTGAAGTGCAGTACTCACTAATGAAAATGTGAGTGACCATTGTTTTTGGAAAAAATACACTTTTGAATTAAAAAATAAGACAACAGTAAAGTTAGCCCAATTTTTTTTTATATTGTGAAAGATAATGTTACGCCAAGTAAATTGTTACGCAACATGTCATGCATGTTAACAAACTTTTACCCTTAAAAATCTCCATAGGCGACATTTACAAATGTCTACAGGTTACCAGTTTTGAGTTACAGAGGAGTTCTAGTACTAGAATTATTGCTCTCGCTCTAACGATCACAGCGAAACCCCATGTGTGGTTTGAACGCTGCTTTCATATGCAGGCTCGACTTGCGTATGCGTTCGCTTCTGGGCGCTAGCTTGGCGGGATGGGGCACTTTACATTTTTTTTTTTTCGCTATTGATTTTACTTTTCATTCTTTTATTTTTACACTGTCTTTTTATTATTTTTTTTTAATTGGGTCACTTTTATTCCTATTACAAGGAATGTAAACATCCCATGTATTAGAAAAAAAGCATGACAGGACCTCTTAAATGTGAGATCTGGGGTCAAAAAGACCTCAGATCTCATATTTACACTAAAATGCAATTTTAAAAAATTACCCCTTTAAGACCATTGGGCGGAAGTGACGTTTGACATCGCTTCCTCCATCCCATGGTGTGGAGCCGACCGGGGGCAATCTTTCCCTCACTCGGCATCCAGCCTGTGAGGAAAGACGACCCGGTCTTCTCCGCTGCTACCAACAGCTCCGGTAAGCGACGGAGAAGACCTAAGTGCGGCGGGAAGGGGGCCTCTCCCACTACCGATAAAAGTGATCTTGCTGCGAATCCGCTACTGAGACCACTTTTATCTGAAAGCTGACCGCCCGCTGAAGAAGAGAATATTGAGGTTATGGCAGCTATCTGCTACCATAACAATGGTATTCCTCTTCAAACAGCCGCTGTATAATGATGGCAGGCTGTCAGTAAGTGGTTAAGGAACTTTGTACCATCTCCACACAGGATCTCTGAAGCTCAGTCAGAGTGACAATTGCATTCTTGGTCACCTCTCTTACTAAGGCCTTTCTCCACAGTTTACTGTTTGGTCAGACGAGCAGCTTTCGGAAGAGTTCTGGTTGTGCCAAACTTTTTCCATTCGAGAATTATGGAGGCCATTCTGCTCTTGGGAGCCTTCAGCGCAGCAGAAGTTTTTGTTGTAGCCTTCCCCAGATCTGTTCCTTGAAATTCAATCTCTGAGCTCTGCAGGCAGTTCCTTTGACCTCATGACCTTTGCTTTGATACAGTATGCATTATCAGCTATGAGGCCCTTTATAGAAAGGTGTGTGCTTTTCCAAATCATGCCCAATCAATTTAATTTACCACAGGTGCACTCCAAACAAGGTGTAGAAACATCTCAGCAACAATCACGAGAATTGGAAGGCATCTGAGCTAAGATTTTAAGTGTTGTTGCAAAGGGTCCAATGTGATATTTTAGTTGTTTTTTTTTTTTTTCTTAAAACATTCCCAGACATTTCTAAAATTCTGTTTTCATGTTGTCATTCTGGGATACTAAGTGTAGGCTAATGAGAAATAAAAAAATAATTTAAACAACTGTAGTATCAAGCTGCAACATAACAAAATTGAAAAAAAGTGAAGGGGGTCTGAATACTTTATAAATACTCTGTAGTATATGTAATAATTTAGTATTTGATTGCAAAGTAATTTTTAGGGGACAGAATACTTTCCTTTCCTAATCATTTTGCTTGTCAAGCTTTAATACATTGAAAAGCATTTTTTACTTGGCACAGTTTATATCATTTACATTATTTTTGTTTCTGAGGTCTTCTAAATATCACCAGAAAGCAAATTCAAATCTCTTTAGGTTCAAGAGCATATACTACATATGTACTTGCATAACCTACCACTGCAGTACATAGAGGTGAAACTATTGTGTCAAGCATTTAAATATAGCTCCAGCAAAAACTTTATTTTTTCTTTTTTAAATTATTTTTTTAAGATTCAACTGTCTCCCTTCACTTCCTATGCAGTCACATAAAGAAGTAGCACAACATAATTTCATAAACTTTGAAACTGCTGTAAAAACATTTACACATACTTAACCATTCCCTAATCTATCCAAAACTGGAAGTCATTTTCATATTTTGGAAATGACTCCTGATATATGTAAAATGTTTTTTATATTTACACCGAAAACAGGCAGAACCACCTAGTAGACTTGTTTAGTTGAGGACTTCCTGCAATTGAGGAGGGTAAGCATTTGCCTCAATTTTTTTATTTTACTTCCAGCTTTTCTGCATCAGTGCATAGGTGGAGTTTCTCTTTAACAAACCTTTATTATTTAACATAGTAAAATAAATATCAATATTAATAGTTTTTATTACCCAATGGATCGGCCTTACATTGTATGTCTTCTTCAGTAATGTGTCAGAATTGCTTTTAAAACATTTTTATTGATTTATTTAGTGTCTGCCGAGAATCTGGAGAAGACAATTAAGCACATGGAGCGACAGCTTCAGCAGCTTGAGAAGGATTTGGAGACCTGTCCCCCGTCTGATGATGTACATGACAAGTTTGTGACAAAGATGTCCATATCCTTTTGACAACTACATGCCTTATGTAAGGCTGGCTGAATAAACTGAGAATTTACTTAACATTTTAAATGTGTTCCTGTAACCTCTGTGTTTTTTCAGCTTCCATGCTTCCAAAGCTGTAAACAGTTTAACACCAAAAAAGACTGCTTGCTGTGAGTAAAAGGTTTCTTCAAAAGCTGAGGCTTCTAGTTCTGACATAACAGAAATGAATTGTGTAAAGGTTCTATTGTAAGATGTGTTTTGTTTAGTGAAAAAATATTTTTTCATGGTTACTTGTGTGCACATGGAGTAATGCAGCATGTATTTTTGTTTTCTACGTGTACAGTGCCTTAAAGTATTCAAACCCCTTGACATTTTCCACATTTTGTCCTGTTACAACCAAAAAAAAAAAATATTTTATTGGGACCTTAATGTGAATAGATCAACAAAAAGTGGTACATAATTGTGAAGTGGAAGGAAAATGATAAATGATTTCCAATTTGTTTTACAAATAAATATCTGAAAAGTGTGGCGTGCTTTTTCATTCAGCCCCCTTTACTCTGATACCCCTAACTAAAATTTAGTGGAACCAATTGCCTTCAGAAGTCCACTTATGTGTAATTTAATCTTAGTATAAATACAGCTATTCTGTGAAGCCCTCAGAGGTTTGTTGGAGAACCTTAGTGAACAAATAGCATCGTGAAGGCCAAGGAACACACCAGACAGGTCAGGGATAAAGTTGTGGAGAAGTTTAAAGCAGGGTTAGGTTAAAAAAATGTTTCCAAGCTTTGAACATTTTACAGAGCACTGTTCAATCCATCATTCGAAAATGGAAAGAGTATTGCACAACTGCAAACCTACCAAGACATGGCCGTCCACCTAAATTGACAGGCCAGGCAATGGAATCATTCATCAGAGAAGCAGCCAGGAGGCCCATGGTAACTCTGGAGGAGCTGCAGAGATCCACAGCTTAGGTGGAAAAATCTGTCCACAGGACAACTATTAGCCGCGCACTCCACAAATCTGGCCTTTATGGAAGAGTGGTAAGAAGAAAGCCAGTGTTGAAAGAAAGCCATAAGAAGTCCTGTTTGCAGTTTGCGAGAAGCCATGTGGGGGACACAGAAAACACGTAGAAGCAGGTACTCTGTGCAGATGAGACCAAAATTTAAATTTTTGGCCTAAAATCAAAACGCTATGTGTGGCGGAAAACTAACTGCACATTATCCTTAACACACAATCTCCACCGTGAAACATGGTGGCAGCATCATGTTGTGGGGATGCTTTTCTTCAGCAGGGACAGGGAAGCCTGGAAGAGTTGATGGGAAGATGGATGGAGCCAAATACAGGACAATCTTAAAAGAAAACCCGTTAGAGTCTGCAAAAGACTTGAGACTGGGGCGGAGATTCACCTTCCAACAGGACAACAACCCTAAACATTGAGCCAGGGCTACAATGGAATGGTTTAGATCAGTGTTTTTCAACTCCAGTCCTCAAGTAGCTCCAACAGGTCATGTTTTCAGGATTTCCCTCAGATGAAACGGCTGTGGTAATTACTAAGGGAGTGAAACTGATCAAATCACCTGTGCAAAATAATGGAAATCCTGAAAACATGACCCGTTGGGGCACCTTGAGGACTGGAGTTGAGAAACCCTGGTTTAGATCAAAGCATATTCATGTGTTAGAATGGCCCAAAGTCCCGACCTAAATCCAATTGAGAATTTGTGGCATAACTTTAAAATTGCTGTTCACAGATGCTCTCCATCCAATCTGACAGAGCTTGAGCTATTTTTCAAAGAAGAGTGTTAAAAAATGTCACTCTAGATGTGCAAAATCGGTAGAGGCATACCCAAAAAGACTCACATCTGTCATGAAAGGTGGTTCTATAAGGTATTGACTCAGGGGCTGAATACAAATGCATGCCACACTTTTCAGATATTATTTGTAAAAAAAATGAAAACCGTTTATCACTTTCCTTCTACTTCACAATTATGTGCCACTTTGTGTTAAAAAAAGGCCTTTTCTTTTTCATACATCATGGGACACAGAGTTAGGCTAATATTCATTACCTACTGGGTTATACTTCATCTCCAGGTGAATGGACACTGGTAGACCAAAAGTCTTTAGACAGGAAGTGATCCCCTATATAACCCCTCCCCATACAGGAAGTACTTCAGTTTTTTACCAGTGTCTGCAAGGTGGATGGCACGGTTGTTTGAGCTCTCTGAGCTCCAGGTCTCTAGTCCCACAAATGATTCTTAAATGAATCAATGGATTGACCAATCGGATCCATTTGACACAGGCTCTATATGCTTAGATAAATGATACCAAGCCTAGCAAAGAAGACTCAAGATCCTGCAAGGTTTTGCCTGTAATGCAGCCTCCGACGCTGGACCCTGCAAAGTGGAATCCTGGACACCATAGCGCTAAGGCATATAGGTCCAAGGGAGTGGACCCCAAACATGAAAAGGATACCCAGTCCTTGAAAGTCCTCAAGTAACAGGAACCCGCCGTGATGGGTGAAGATTGGGCCCTGTGCCTGGACAGGTAAGTGAAGCCCCTTTACTTAATTGGGGTGTCCCAGTAATTGCAACAATCAGTCAAGGTAGCTAGAGGCTGGACATCTGTGTGTGGTGACCATACAGGGGGGTTTGGGCTAGCTGTGGGTGTTTGCCAAGTGTACATCTTTTGCTTGTGCCTGGCTGTTTTTTACCTGTATGATGGCGCACAACGGTGCGCCATTTCGCCTTGTTTCCCCATGGTGCGCGTGCATTTGCAAGAGCGCCGCTGTGCTCAGCAGTTTGGCGGCCATGGCGCACGCGGCTTCGTCGCACATGCACCATAGCCTTTATCTGGGCACAGGAAGATTCGAGTCATGTGAATATAGCCATGCCCATTCACCGGGACAACGTGCGTGCGCATGCATGCCGAGAACATTTTGGTGCACAGCCAGCTTATTTAAGCTGTGTATGCCAAGCATGCAGTGCTTCCAGAAAGCATCTTTGGGACACAGAGCAGGCTCTAAACCAGTCATTTGCAGCGGTTCATTCCTCCTTACCCGAGTCACGTGAGTCACCAGGTGTTGCTTGGTAGGCTAAAGGTGCTTAGTAGGATTGTTGCATAGGGGCTTGGTGAGCCCTATGAAAGGGTCTCCCTTCTGAAGTGTGTTAATACTAAACACTGGTACTCTCTCTTTTTGTGGCTAGTAAATGTCTTCAAAAAAGAGGAGCAGGATTAACACTAGAGGGAAGGGCACACCTATGTCGTCAGTAGTTCCTGATGAACTTAGTCATATTCCTAGTGTTGTATCCCCTGAAAGACCAGAGGCTTCTGGGCATTCTGAGCCGCTGCTCCTATCTGGTATTGTGCCTACAGTCAACGCTGCTGATTCACACTTTATCACCAAGGATGTACTGTCCTCGGCCCTAGCCGGGTTAGAGCAAAGGATTGCTTGCATGATTGCCTCCATTCCGCAGATTGTCAAGAAGTGTGACAGATCCCCCTCCCTGGAGCCTCCTAGTTTAGAGCAGGAATGGGTTGAGAATGGGGAAGAGCTAAAAGCTCAGGATTCTGTGGAGGGCCTGGCAGATGAGTCTCCTTCCGAGCAATCTAGACAAGAAGATATCCAGCTGATGTCTGCCTCTCAGTTGGAGAGGCTTTTAAACCTTTCTCTTACCGAGATGGTTCGTTCTGCCTTTAAGTTGCCTCTTGCAGAGGTTACTTAGCCCCCCTGGGCCTCTTTGTGGTACCCAAGGCCTCCTCAGGCCACACAGGCTTTCCCCTTACACCCTCTGTTGGAACAGGCAGTGTATGATGATTGGGAACATCCTGACAGGATTTTTGTTCCTCTTAAGAGGTTTTCCCTTTTATATCCCATGGATGAAAAGTTTGTTAAGAAGTGGAGCCAGCCAGCCGTAGATGCAGCAGTCTCTTCCTTTAACAAGAACTTCACTTGTCTGGTAGAAAACGCACAGGGCTTGAAAGACCCTGTTGACAGGAAATTGGAGTCATTGTTAAAAGCTTCCTTTTCTTTGGCCAGTTAAGCTATTCAGCCAGCTCTTGCAGCAATTGGTATTTGCCAGTCCGTAAAGGATCAGGTCAGACGGCCTGACGGGCCTAACCAGGAGGATGATCTGGCTGAAAATAAGACAGATATTCCTCGAGCACTGTGTTTTGCTGTTGACGTCTTATAGGATTCAATACAGCAGGTTTCTTGTTTGGCTCTCTTGTCTGTACATATGCGCAGGCTTTTGTGGCTTAAGAACTGGTCAGCCGAGCTTCCTTGTAAAAAGTTATTGTCAGGTTTCCCCTTTCATGGGGAACTTTTTTTGGTGATCATTTGGACAAGTACTTCCTGTGAAGAAAAGCAAAGGTGTCCCTCATTTCAAACCTCAGGGACTGCTTCCTCAAGAGTCTCAGCGCCAAGGCATTTCCACCACCAACAGGGCGCTAGAGCCAGGGGCAAGCCGCAAGACCATGGCCATAAAAAGCCCTGGGTCCTAAACTCTAAACCTAGCACCAAGCCCTCCTTTTGAGGGGATGCCCCCACTCTATTGGGTGGGGGGAAGGCTGCTTCACTTTGTGGACATTTGGAGAATGATAGTTCAGAACTATATCCCACGGTTACAAGCTGGAGTTGCGGGCAATACACCCTCAGAGGTTTCTAAGATCCAGCATTCCCTCGGATCCTCCAAAAGAGACATTGCTTCAGGCACTATATCATTTAGTGCATCAAGGAGTGATTGTAGAGGTTCCTGTATCCGAAAGTGGCATGGGGTTTTACTCAAACCTACTTACGGTTTAAAAACCAAACGGGGACACAAGGAGTCGCAGTAGAGTAATGTAATTTCAGTTTGTGGCTCTACCCTTGGAGCTTGCTACAGCTGCCCCGGGTGTTCACAAAGGTCCTAGCATCAGTACTGGGTCTTTTAAGGGCCCAAGGATTTTGGTGCTCGGTATCTGGACGACCACCTGCTCAGAGATCACTCACTACAGGCTCTAGAACAGAGCATAACATGCAATGTGCGGTATTTGGAAAGCTTAGACTGGATCATAAATACAGGAAAGTCAACCTTGAAACCATGGAACAAAATCAATAGATGGTGCTGCAAACAATCTAACAGTCGCAAACAATGAGCAAAAATATAAAGTGCTAGGTGCTTAAGTAAATACAATATGAGTATTAGAAAGGATAAACAATATAATGTGCCGCATGCTTATAGACAGGGAAACATTCAGTGATTAAATTCCTATAAACATGATGATGAGTTCAAAAGATGTAAATAAAGAAGGGAAATGCCCCAAAAAATAAAAGTACTAAGTAATAGTCCCAGAAAAATGAGTGTCCTTATTTGATTATAGAAGACGGTGAATGAACAAGTGTTGAATTCCTCTTATATTCTGTGCAAACTCAGCAATGTAAATATAAAAACAGAGTCACGCTTGACATTCAGTAAAGCATACTATTCATAAGCATGTCAGCATAATATTAATAAATATACTTAAAAAAGTCCTCATTCAACAGAAGATTTCACAAAGGAGGATAAGCATCCAGTTAGACACAATCTTGTGAGTTAAAGAGAGGCAGGAGCAGGACTAAGATGGTGAAAGAATAGAGGCTGCACACACTTAGATTCTTAAATCACAGTTCATAGGATATTCCAGTTATTCCAGGTACCACATGACGCCAACACCGCATGTGACTATCACCAAAGGAAGGATGTCTGCTTACCAGATAAATCTGACCTACAAGAGGTCAAAAACGCCTGTGGCTGTTTTACCCCGCCAGGGCCTTTGGGCTGCAGTCTGCTCGGTACAGCAGGATCCTGTAAGCACTCTCCTGTACCTCACATTTTCAAAGTTTTGTGGATGTCCCATTCGGAAAAAAGATGCTCCACATAGTGTAAGGTCCAACACATTTATTCAGGGTTAAATAGTTTAAAAAGGGGAGAGATCTCCCTTATACAGAAAAAGATATACCGGCTGGTACAGATAAATTCGAACACCCGCGCTTCCAAGACTTTGTATGTCGCAATGACGTCAGCACGCCGTCCGCCCTACTAGTTTTGTCACAGATTGACGTCTTCCTGGGGCACAGGCGACGTGCTGTGTCATCGCCTTAAATATATAAACCGAGTAAACCAAGCCTTAATTTGACTTCTAAAGCTTCAGTGGAACAACCAAGCCTCACTTTCATCAAACATGGGAACATCTTATCAAACCTCCCAATGAGAGTAAGCTGGACACTTTTAGGATTTGCATCTTTCTATGAATCAATCTACTTAGATAAATTCCCTTACTGTTTTGATAAATACTCAGCACTGAGGAAAAACAAAGGAGAAAATATAAAATATAAAAAAAAATAAAAAATAAAAAAATAAATTTAAAAGACAGGGTATTGCTTACAAATGCTCCAAAATACAGACCAAATTGAAAATAGTTCCCATGGATACCTATCATTAAAAAAAGAAAAAGTTAAATACTGGAAACCTGAAGTCTCAGTAAAAGGTTGACTAAGGGACATTCTGCCTGTAAACCCGAATAAAACAAAAAAAAATGTTTTTTTTTTAAATTAATAATTTGTATTAAAAACTGGATCTTGTGAGGCAACTTCTCCTGAAAAGGAATAACTCTTAATTATTCCAAATCAAATAATGCCTAAAACCTAATACCAATATTTTGATTTAAAGACAACCTCTTATAATAGGGTAACATTTCCACCCGGTGTCCAGATTAGTTTCAACGGTGTACAAAGAAATCCATATATTTTACATATAGATTTGATTAAATCAAAAACCTCATTCTATACATAGCAGAAAAATGTTATTGAACACTAGGAATTATCCACAAAAGCATTGACGTCTACATCAACGTTGAGACCTAGAAGGGTAAAATATCCCACTTTATATTCATTTTTATTTATATGCATTCATTTATATTTATATACATTCATATATATTTATATCCATTTCATCTCAAGTTGTGAAATCCCCTTTACCAATGACCCCCCCCTCCCAAGGTGGGGTGTACCTATTGATACCATAAATAATTGTGTTCTTAGGGTCTTTATTATGTACAAGGCATAATGTCTTGAAACAGAGTGTTTCAAAAAGCCTTTCCTAATATTATTTATATGCTCGTTAAGCCTTACTTGTAATGCCCGCTTGGTCCTGCCCATGTATTGAAGTCCACACAGACACTGTAGCAAGTAGACCACCCCCGTAGTGGCACAAGTAATGAAGGGCTTAATTTTGAAAACATGAGAAGAGCTAGTAGCTGTAAATTTTCTGCTGTTTCTATGTTGGCAGCCATTAATGGCACACACCTGACATTTAAAAAAAAAAGTGGGTTTAGAGGGTGGGTTCAACACACTCTGGGCAATCTTGTCCTTAAGTGAAGGAACCCCTCTAAAAACAACCTGTGGTTTTTAGGGTAAAGAGGACCCCAAAATCCTATCATTGCGAAAAATATGCCAATGTTTTTGGATAAGCCTCTATATCCCCTAATGTTGCATTGAGTAAGAGGTAATAAAAAGTACAAAAGACTCCTTTGAACCCCCTGCAATCTCCTCAGTAGAGCGAATCCTAAGCAGCAGACTCCTATCAGTCTGTTGAACCTGATTGACTATCTCATTAAGGGAGTTGATTTCATATCCCTTGTCAGTAAACCTTTTAGTCAGTATTGTTGCTTGTTCTTTAAACTCCTTTAAGCTCCTCAAAAACTCCTCAACCCTAGTACAGTTTCGTCTTAGCCTGGTATAATGACCCTTAGGGACAGCTTTCAACCATGTTTTATGGTGTCAGCTGTCCTGAGGGATGTAGGCATTTCAGTCTGTGGATTTAAAAAAAGTACCTTCTCTCTGCTAACTTCAATACAATGCCCTAATTGTTGTTATGAAGGGACCCCATAAACTCTCAGGCCATCTTCATCACCATCCCATAGGAGGAGGATGTTGTCGATATACCTTTCCCACAGGACCAACTCTGGTCTCCGCTGGGCATAGATGACATCTTCCTCCCACTTGGCCATAAAGAAATTAGCCAGGCTGGGGGCATATTTAGCCCCATGACTACACCCCTATCTTAGTGGTAATACTGATTCTCCCACCAAAGATAATTATGGGATGCCGCAAAACAGCAATGCAAACCGTGACTTTTCTTCCGTGAAAATATACAATCTAAACGGTGACTTTTTTTCAGTGCAAATACAGCAATGTAAACGGTGACTTTTCTTCAGTGTAATAACACCTCAATGAGAAATGGTGGCCCCTTACCTTACCACTGTAAGGTAACAGTGTGTATGTATGTATATATATATATATATATATATATATATATATATATATATATATATATATATATATATATATATATATATATATATGTGTGTATGTGTATATATATATATATATATATATATATATATATATATATGAAGCAAATACAGATCCCAGGTCCTGCAGTGGATCCCACTACCGTCTTCCTATCAGTGGTGTGGTGTGGGGCTCATCTAAACAGCCTTATGTCCTGGTCAATGATTTAAGAAGATGTATATACGTCTCTCGGATGTAAAATAGATGGTGTGGAAAGTTCTCCTAGATAGGTACATAAATCATATGGAGAATGAAGAAGGGGTCCCAAATAGTGTAGTATGTAAAAATATTGGTGTTCTATTTAATAAATCCAACTGGGGTACTCACGTTTAAAAACAAGGTAAATGCTAATCACCACGAGCAGCGAACTAGCACACTGACGTCACTTCCGGTGCCTGTCTGTTCTGACATGTAGCATCACGATCACATGACTTCATCAAGGAATAAAGGCAGGCAGTGGAAGTGTCTTTAAATAGCCTTAGTATGTAATTCAATCAGTGGCCATTTTTTGGTAGTCCAATGTTAATTCATATGGCTGCCATTTTCCTATAGATGTACGTTACAGTCTAATCATAAGCGGCCATTTTCTTGTAGTCTAATGTTGAATGGTGACATTGCCATTATCCTGTCAATATTTCTTAAAACATAATTGTACGGCCAAACTCTTGTAGTCTACCTTTCTTAACATGCTAGTGGACATTAGATAGATGATCTTAAGCAAAGCAGCTAGCTACTGGTGTAAATAGTACCGAATCTAAAACAAAATATATAAAAGAAAATGATCTGTGAACACAAACCTCTAAAATAAAAATACAGCACAGCTACTAAAGTGTGGATATATTGCTCTAGATAAATGAATAATATTAAATGGTACTGTATCTATCCAGGATATCTGTTTGCCATTATCCTTAATGAGTTCCTTGCGATCCATTTCAGCTACCTCTGTTATTTTTCTTTTTACATATTGGCTATCATAGCCTTTCTTAACAAATCTATGACCAATTTTGTCAGCTTGAGTCCAGGAGGTCATTTTTTCGGGTGCAGTTTCGTCTTAGGCACATTAGTTGACCTTTCGGATATTGCATAGCCAATTTCTGTGATGGCAGCTCTCCATTGGGAGATAGCTGTTCTTATCTACATTCTTAAAGTGTGTTTTGGTTATGGATTGACTATTTCGGTGTTTGCAGCAACTAGTGTTTCTTCCCCCTTTTTTCTTTCCTTTGGTAGCGCGGGAACATCTCTTTATTTAGTTTTTAACCTTGAAACCAGCGCAAAATCTAAAGTATTAAGTCTGATCCTAGATATGGTCCAAGCAAGGGTATTTTTGACACCTGTAAGGATCTGTGCCCTGAAGGATCAGATGCGTCAGATAAGGGGCACCAGACAACCCTCCATCCGGCTCTGTATGAGTCTTCTAGGGAGGATGGTGTCCTCCTTCGAGGCAGTGCCCTAAGCCCAGTTCTGTTCCAGGCCTTTACAACAAGACCTCTTGTTGGCTTGGAACAGAAGAGGACAAGCCCTGGATTATGCAATGTTCTTATCTCGTTGGGCACGCTTAAGCCTAAACTGGTGGTTGCAGGATCAGAACCTGCGAAAGGGAAAATCCTTTCTCCCGGTAACTTGGAGAGTACTACATGCTAGTCTCTCAGGCTGGGGAGCAACCCTAGAAGGGCTTACAGCTCAGGGGAAATGGTCAAGGACAGAACAGATCCTGCCCATCAACGTCCTGGAATTACGGGCAGTATGTCTGGCCCTGCGGTCCTGGATAGGGGAGCTTCAGGACTGTCCTATCAGAGTTCAGTATGACAATGCCATTGCAGTGGCCTATGTAAACCACCAAGGTGGTACCAGGAGTTGTTCAGCTCTGAAAGAGGTGAACCACATACTAGCTTGGGCAGAGGGACAGGTGCCGATACTATACCATTTAACCCTATCAAGGAAATTCCATTTGACTTTCTGTCACGCAAGCTAGCCTTCCTGATGGCCATAACCTCGGCTAGAAGGGTGTCGGAATTGGTGGCCCTTTTATGCGGGGAACCATGCTTGATCCTTCACCACGACAGGGTCGTGTTATGACCTGTTCCATCCTTTTTTGCCAAAGGTGGTGTCAGCCTTGAGGATGCCCCACAGATGCTCAATAGGGTTTAGGTCTGGAGACATGCTTGGCCAGTCCATCACCTTTACCCTCAGCTTCTTTAGCAAAGCAGTGGTCATCTTGGAGGTGTGTTTGGGGTCGTTGTTATGTTGGAATACTGTCCTGTGGCCCAGTCTCCAAAGAGAGGGGATCATGCTTTGCTTCAGTATGTCACAGTACATGTTGGCATTCATGGTTCCCTCAATAAACTGTAGTTCCCCAGTGCCGGCAGCACTCATGCAGCCCCAGACCATGACACTCCCACCACCATGCTTGACTGGAGGCAAGATACACTTTTGTACTCCTCACCGTGTTGCCGCCACACACGCTTGACACCATCTGAACCAAATAAGTTTTTTTTGGTCTCATCAGACCACAGGACATGGTTCCAGTAATCCATGTCCTTAGTCTGCTTGTCTTCAGCAAACTGTTTGCAGGCTTTCTTGTGCCTCATCTTTAGAAGAGGCTTCCTTCTGGGACAACAGCCATGCAGACCAATTTGATGCAGTGTGCGGCATATGGTTTAAGCACTGACAGGCTGACCCCCCACCCCTTCAACCTCTGCAGCACTGCTGGCAGCACTCATACGTCTATTTCCCAAAGACAACCTCTGGATATGATGCTGAGCATATGCAATCAACTCCTTTGGTCAACCATGGCGAGGCCTGTTCTGAATGGAACCTGTCTTGTTAAACCGCTGTATGGCCCCCGTACTGCAGCTCAGTTTCAGGGCCTAAGCCATCTTTATGTAGAGCAACCGTTTTTGTTTTTTTTTTCAGATCCACGGAGAGTTCTTTGTCATGAGGTGCCATGTTGAACTTCCAGTGACCAGTATGAGAGAGCGAGAGCGATAACACCAAATTTAACACACCTGCTCCCCCTTCACACCTAAGACTTTGTAACACTAACGAGTCACATGACACCGGGGAGGGAACATGGCTAATTGGGCCCAATTTTGACATTTTCACTTAGGGGTGTATTCACTTTTGTTTCCAGTAGTTTAGACATTAATGGCTGTGTGCTGACTTATTTTAGGGGAAAGCAAATTTACACTGCTATACAAGCTGTACACTCACTACTTTACATTGTAGCAGAGTGTCATTTATTAAGTGTTGTCACATGAAAAGATATAATAAAATAGTTACACAAATGTGAGGGGTGTACTCACTTTTGTGAGATACTGTGTGTGTGTATGTATGTATATATATATATATATATATATATATATATATATATATATATATATATACACTGTATGTGTCCTGCATAATATCATATATATATATATATATATATATATATATATATATATATTATTTTTTTCCCAGAAGGAAAGCATGCACATGTGATGGTGGATTTGCGACTCCTCTCATCCCTTTCCAACATTTCATTTTGTGCATTCCCCGATTCCCTGGGGCTTTTTATTGACTCTTTTGATTGCATGCGTTCTATTGAAATTATTTGTGGCTGTTTATATTGCTGGCATTAAATCAACAAGGTAAAAGGAGAGCAATAAAATATGAAGTGGACCCCCCTCCCAAATATGTGTTTCTTTCCTTCAAATTTTTCTTCTCACCTTGCTACATATTTATCTTTTATTTTTTTTAGATAAATCTTCTTTTCATACTCTCAGTATTATATTTTAATAAGCACTGTAGTACTGCGCATGCTTTCTGCGCATATCCCAAATGCGAATTTATCAAATATAGTGTCTCTACCAGCAACAGGATGTACTCCTGCAAGACTTGTAAGCCTGGACTTCTTGATCAGTTGTTAGTTATGTCAGATAGTATTTCCCATTTAATACAGCGGTGGTTTTGCTGACCTGAATGGCTGTTTAGAGTCTTAAAGCGGAGTTCCACCAAAAAGTGGAACTTGTGCTCATTTGTCTCCTCTCCCCCTCCGGTGCCACAACTGGCACCTTCCGGGGTGGAGGGGGGGCAGGATACCTGTCTTTGACAGGTATCCTGTTCCCACTTCCGGGAGTCCGCGCCGCGGCCCATGACATCAACGCTGGGCTCACTCCTCCCCCTGTCGCCGGGCCAGTAGGAGAGAGGAGCGGGGCCTTGCGCATGAGCGGTAGGGGTTCTCGGTGTGAAGCCGTAAGGCTACACTGCCGGGTTCCCTCACCCGCAATGGCGGCGGCAGCACCAGACAGCTGATGGAAACATCAGCTGCTGTGCCGACATCGCTGGACTCCAGGACAGGTAAGGGTCCTGTTATTAAAAGCCAGCAGCTGCAGTGTTTGTAGCTGCTGTTTTTTTTTTTTTTTTTACTTTTTACTTTTTACTGATTTTTTGGGTGGACCGCCGCTTTAATGCCCAAACACAGTGCATGGTTAAATATGCAGGAAAGATATTGGGGCACACAGGCAAAATTGGGCTGGTTTTTGCAAATGAGTGTGAGGTAATATTGTGGCTGTTGGTGAAAGTTATAAGTGATAAGTTTTATTAATATTAGTTTGTTCTAATATAGTACTTGTTTATAGTTGCTCTAAAAGTTTTATTCAGATCCCAAAAGGAAGTGCATATTCTTTAAAGTAGAGATTAATTATACACAGTCCGGTGGTCAGAGGGGAGTCATGGACACGGGAGGACGTGATGCTCCTTGCGGAGGGAGGGGCCTGACCGTGCAGCTGAGGAGGGTGCATGAGACATCCCGGGAAAATCCCAGGAAGACCCGCAGCGTGAGAGGCTGAGGGGTCTGAGTTTATGACGACCCAGGGCTGGCTACATACTTGGAACAACAACGGCTGGATACTGTGACAGGCGGAGTGATGAATGATAGTCAGCGGGGAGAGTGAGATACGCCGCTGCCCCCTTTCCTCCCGCCCCCCCTTCCTTCCCTGTCAGTACTCAGGGACGGAAGATCTATGCCTTACGGCTGACACAGAGAAGCTATACGGAGGATTCCCAGTAGCGCCCAGGTGGGAGTGTGATAGGACGGTTGGCTGAGCTTCTTGAGAGGTGAATAGGAGGACGAAGGAGAGGTGGCAGAAACAGAGGTATCATTGTAATCTATCTCCTATACGAACTGTGGCAGTGTCTGCTTATGTATGCACTTGCCTGCTTCTCTGCTCTCACAGCGCTTATCTCAGCTGAAGCCCTGAGTGTTTGTGCTAACTTTACACCGGGATCTGGAGTCTATCTGATACTTCACTAGAATTGAATATGCAGCTAGAGGTAACTCAACTTACTGTTGGACTGCAGTAGAAGCTCATCAGGTATAAACACGTTACCTTGCTTTTCTGCTCAGCTGCACCTACACAAGACTGAACTATAGCAAGCATAGTTGTGCATTTTCTTCCCTTTTTTTTTTCTTCTTTTCCCACTTGCTTGCATCGTTACTAAATTATATATTCGCCAGTTGATACTCTGAGCAATTGAACTATTCTCATGCCTGGGATTATTCTTTTTGTTACGCTTTAAGCGGTGATGTGGGAAGTTACTGCATTGTAAAAACTGTTTTCTGAACTATAACTGAACCTGAGTATGCATAGATCTCCACAGCCTATTTCTGTTGTATTATCCTGGATTTGTGCTAGAGTTTGTTAAACACATATAGTTGTTTGACCACAATACAGCCCAACAGCACATCTATCTGCTGAAGTCTCAAACAATCTATTTTGTTAGCGCTAAATGCAAAGCTATTGCAGTCCAACTTTGGCTGGAACCGCACTTGATCTTGTTTACGCATGAAAGTTGCCGGTCTGCATCTAGGTTCTGTAGCTCTTTTTTTTTTTTTTTTTTTCTGTACTAGAATTAATTTTGATACACATCAGCATGTCTGCCTCTCTGCTTAATTGCATACCAACCAGCAGTTGCTCTGTGTAGGGGAATTAATGATATATCCAGGACTATCTCCTCTGTTATTCCTCCAGAGTTGAACATGGAGAAATTGTAAATTGATTTTGCTCCTGAACGCGTTAGAGCCCGCCCATACATAAACGACTAAGTTTATATCCCTGCCTAGTCATACTCTCCCTATTCTGACTTGCTCTAACCCTGCCTTAGCATATATACGCAGGTTTGTACTCCTTCCCTACTGCATACTAACGAGCTAACGCATTTAGAAGTAAGAAGAAGAGAGGAAAGATTAAAAAAGGAGAAAAAATTGGGAAAATATAGAAGTGCGGATAGAGGGAAAGAAAAAAAAAGGAAAAAAAAAACAATATGAAAGGCAGAAACACTAAGGGAGGCGATTCTAAAACCCCGAAAGAAAAAGCAAATACCAGCACGATTAAGCAATATATGAATAAGGAGACAAGCCCCAGGAGCCCTGGATATAGTCAACAAGATAAGACTAAAGATCTGGCAAAAAAGAAAGGGGAGAACTCTGACCACTCAGGAGAAAATATAAGTATTGAGAGTGAAATCGAGATAAGTAGAATGGAAGAACAGAGTGCCGGTTCCCAAATCCCTACAAAAACAGATATGACAGAGATGCTATCAAGATTGGAAAATGCCATCAATAGCTACATTAAGAGTGGACTTGGGGCATGTGTTGGCACATGTAGAGGCGACTGAAGAAAGAACCGAAAATCAGGCTCAGGAATTAAGTAAAATAAAAGAGCAAGTTAGACTTATGCAATTAGATCAACGGAAAATCCTGAATAAACTGGAAGACCAGGAAAATCAAAACAGAAGACAAAACCTGAGAATCCGCGCAGTACCGGAGGAAAGAGGAGAAGACCTGAGAAAAATCATGAGTAAGATCTTTAACCCCGTGTTGGACAAAAGCATGGAAGAATGCCTCAAGATCGAGAGAATCCATCGTGTCAGAAAACCTAAAAACATAGCGGAGGATCGGCCTAGAGACATTATTGTGAGATTTCGAAGATACCAAGATAAAGCTGAAATTTGGGGAAAGATTAGGGGAAAATCTCCTATAAAATATGAGGGGGTCGACCTTCAAATCTTTACTGATCTGGCGCCCGAAACATTGGCTAGGAGACGACTCTTCAAACCATTGCTTGAGCAAATGCGGGCACAGAACCTTAAGTACAATTGTGGATTTCCAGCATGCCTGATAGGCCAGAAAGACGGCAGGTCAACAACATTAAGGTTCCCGGAAGACTTACAGGATTTCTGCAATAAACTGGATATACCAGTATTAGCAATCCCAGGATGGTCAGAAGGAGAAAATATGCCTTAGCAGGCAGATGGACTTTAGTAAAGGCCTTGCAAAGGGTCAAGGGGGAAACTTGGATTAAGGGAAAGGTAAGAGAATGAAGTGAATTAAGGAGGGGGAAGGAGGGGAGGGAAGGAGAGGGGGGAAGGAAAGGGAGAATGAGGAAAAAAAAGAGAAAGGGGTAACTCACAATTGTTGGGGGGTAAACAGGTTTAACAATGGGTGTGAGGCTGGCAACCCCGGATCGCCAGTGCACTCTTGACCCTCCCCCCGCTTTTGAGACCATGGGGGGGAGATGGTGAGTAGGGGGCAAGGTCAGAGCCGCACCTCAAGAAAGGAGAACCATCGGCGGGAATGAAGATCAGACCCACCTATGGTTCAGGGGCCCGAAAGGGGCCAAAGAGGGGAGGAGGGGGTGGGAATCCGAGGTCCTTAACTGTCTATTGGCCACGGTGCGGTCTGAGTGTGGGGGAATGGTGGGGGTGGAGGGGGTTGGAGCGGGGGCGTCTGAGGGGGGGGAGGTGGAAAGAGAGGGTGGGAGGGGAGGGTACCTCTGGTATCTTGCAAATTAGAGTGTCCAGTCTCCTAGACAGTCAAGTAAAGTGTTCTCAGCATAGGAAAATAGGATAGAAGAAATCACAACAATAAACTTTATGACCTACAATGTTAGAGGTTTAAATACTCCCACCAAGAGACATAAGATTCTAAAAGAATTAAAACGATATGGGGCAGGTGTGGTCTTTTTACAAGAGACCCATCTATCCCATGAGTCTAATGTGAAACTGCACATCCCCGTAATTTCCCAAGATGGTATTACAGAGACACAATCACAAAGAGAGCTAGAGGTGTTGCAATAGGGTTCGCGAAAGGAATCCGATTTTCCTTGGGGGATAGGTTGACAGACCCAGAAGGGAGATACCTCTTCCTAAAAGGTAAACTAGGTGAAATGGAGTATACACTGGCAAATATCTACGCCCCGAATATGAACCCAATTAACTATTTAAAGGTTATTTTGGGGAAGCTGATGGAATTTAAGAGAGGGCACGTGATTCTGATGGGGGATATGAACTTCTACATGAACCCAGGCCTAGATACGTCTCGGGCACAGGGGACAAATAATGTACAATTAAAAAAGATAAAACAAAAATTGCATGCGTGTCAACTGGTAGATATCTGGAGGATCCTTCACCCTAAAAAACAAGATTGTACGTTCTACTCCCCTGTACACAGGACCTACTCCAGGATAGATTATATCTTGGTAGAACATAGAATGATGGAGTGGGTGATAGGTTCTGGAGTGAAAATCTCAACACTATCGGATCACTCCCCGGTAAGAATGAAGATGGTAGTACCTGGTAATCAAAGTGATCCATATGCTTGGCGCTTAAATGAAGACCTTATCCGGGACGAGGCAACCACAGCAATTGTGAGAAAGGAACTAGAACAATATTTTAAAACAAATGATACAGGGGAGGTTTTGGGGCCCACCCTGTGGGAGGCACACAAGGCCTTTATAAGGGGGATTCTGATAGAAGTAGGTACAAGGAAGAAAAAGAGAGAACAGGGAAAATTAACGGAAGAGATTTTCAGAGCCGAGCAAGAACATAAGAAATACCAAGGCACTCAGACAGAAGTAATTAAGAAGTAGTAAAAAGGGATGAACTGAAGGATCTCATGGAACATGAAACAAACAAAACATTTAATAGAATAGCTAAAGAAAGATACCAGTGGGGGAATAAGGCTAGCAAACATCTTGCTAGAATGTTGCAAAAGAAAAAAGCCATAAATTATATAGAAAAAATCCAAATAAAAGGACGAAAAATGGCCCACTCTACCAAGGATATAGCGGAAATATTTAAAAATTATTACCAGGACTTGTACTCAGTAGACTTCGATGGGGGCCAGTCAGGTGACAAGAGAGGCAAAATAAATGATTTCCTCAAAAAGGCTGGATTATCTAAAATTCCAGAGAACTTGAGAGAGACATTAGAGACCCCAATAACAGAGGAGGAAATAAATAAAGCCCTATCGGATTCGGCTCAGGGGAAAAGTCCTGGCCCGGATGGGTTTACAACATACTATTATAAAAAATTTAAGGAGATTCTTACTCCAAGGCTATGCCAATACATGAACGGCCTGGGGGCAGACTTTGAAATGGGCGGCGAGGCTCTGTCTGCCGTTATTACTGTAATCTTGAAGGAGGGGAAAGACGGGACAAAGTGTTCCAGTTATAGGCCAATCTCGCTGCTAAATGCAGACAAAAAAATTTACGCTAAAGTACTGGCAGGCAGGATGAAAGGAGTAATGAATCTTCTGGTACACCCGGACCAGGTGGGTTTCATTCCCAGAAAGGAGGGAAGGGACAACGGGGTGAGAACGTTGCTCCTCCTCCAGAAGATAAAAGAAAGTGGGGCCCCCAGGTCTACACCTGTCGATAGATGCCGAAAAGGCCTTTGACAGGGTAGACTGGGGGCTCATGATACAGACTTTAGAAATTATGGGAATTGGCCCTAGAATGATCCGGTGGATCAAAACATTATACCATCACCCAACAGCAACTATAAGAATAACTGGATCGCAGTCTGTACCCTTTGAGATGAAAAACGGGACAAGACAGGGATGTCCTCTATCCCCGCTGTTATTTGTGCTTTCTTTGGAGCCACTATTGGCTATGGTACGAAATAACCCCGTCATAAGTGGATTCAAGACTGGAGAGGAAGAACATAAACTCGCAGCATTTGCGGACTATGTATTATCTTCTATTTCCAACCCTCGAATCACAATGCCTAATTTATTAAATACTTTAAAGCAATATGGGGAAATATCTAACTTTAAAATTAATTTAGCAAAGTCCGAAATCCTTTAATATAAGCATATGTAAGACAGAAGAACAACTGCTGAAAAATGAATTTAAGTTTTCCTGGAGGAAGGAACTGAATTATCTGGGAATTAGGTTAGCGAACACTATGAAGAAGGTATACAAAATAAACTATATACCATTGCTAGACAAAATCAGGACTGAATGTAATAGAATAATAGGCTGGCCTATATCATGGATAGGTCGTATTAATATTATAAAGATGGCTCTCCTACCAAAGATTACCTACAAGTTTCAGATGTTGCCATTAGCTCTTCCCCAACCATGCCTCAGAAAGCTAAAATCGATAATAATGAACTCAATATGGAAACACAGAAAAACGAGAGTATCTTTCGCAATTTTAAGGCAGGGCAGGAAAAGAAAAGAGGAGGACTAGCTGTACCAGACATTTATAATTATTATAACGCGATCGGGTTGTCAAGGGTGGTCGAATGGGTCAAGGAAAAAAATGATAAAAGATGGGTCAAGATAGAAAAAACACTTAGTAAGGCACAAATGGGAAACATAATATGGAACCCACCACATTTTAAAACGTTGAATGTGAATATGCTTGCACTCACACGGAATGCTTTAAAATTTGGGATAAGACGTATAAACACCTCAACGGGAAGTACAATTCCCCACTAATCACGTTAAGACAATTAATTTTTTGCACCAGGGGAAAAGACAACAGGGGGAAACTGGATAAAAAAAGACACGACACAGTTTAGAGACATAATTAAAACGGAAAAATCTTATCACTTCAAGAGTTAAAACACAATAACGATTTTTTGTTGATTGATGAGTGGGGGTATCTCCAGTTATACCACTTCATCAAGAGTCTTCCTCACCCAATTAGATCAGGGGAAGAATTGACCCCGCTGGAAAGGTTGTGTACCTGCAGACAACATAAAAAATATGATATCTAGGTTATATAAACTTTTGTTGAGGGTGGATGAGGTGGAGATTCCACCATTTATTAGAAAATGGGAACAGGAACTGGGATCACACAGGGATAATATCACTATAGGTAAAATACTGAACCTGACTCATAGTTCATCGGTTGACACTAAAACAGCTGAAATAAACTATAAATGCTTAACTAGATGGTACGCAACTCCTGACCAAATCAGCAAATACCAAAAGGATAAACCTGCGGATTGTTGGCGAGGTTGTGGGGAGGTAGGGACAATGGCTCACTTAAGGTGGGATTGCCCCAAAATTAAAAAATTTTGGAAAAAGATTTTTTATTACATAAAAGAAATTACCAGAAAAGAAATAGTGGAGGATCGATGGGTTGTGTTGTTCCACGGAGTAGAGGGAGATGTGAAGCAGTACAAGGAGTCATTGACACCACATTTGTTAAATGCAGCTAAAAGACTCATCCCCAAGAAATGGCAAGAAGAGGAAAGTCCGTTAATTTGGGAGTGGATTGACTCTGTTGAGGAAACATTTATCATGGAATGTTTAAGAGTAAACTTTGAAGATAATAATGATGGGTTTAGAACGAAGTGGGATTGTTGGAAAGAGTTTAAAAGATCTTGGAGCTATGCTCAGGAACTAAGAATATAGGTCTATAACGGAGTTAGAAGAACTAAAGTCTTATCTAGGGCGAGTACGCAGAGGTGGGGGGAAGGTGATGGGGGGAGGGGGGTTGGATGAAGATAAGGTTTTAGATTGGGTACTAAAGAATTATACTTTTAGGTTAAAATTGTTGTATGAATTTTATTAATGCATTTACAAAGCTACTATGATGTGACAAAGAGTTGGGATAACAATGAGCTGTAATGGTGATTTAAGTTTCCCAAAAGAGTTTGCTGAAGTGGCAAAAAAAAAACAAACAATTATGCACAGTCCGCTGCCTCTCATTATCTGCATTGCCACATAAATGCTGCAGCAATGGTGGAACATCATAGGGGAGGCTGTTATTGACATGGCAGCATAGATTGTTTCATTGTTTTCTCAGTACTGTCATTTTTTCTTTTACTGTATTATTTGAAAAAAAATGTAAATATATAGAATGTTATGAATTGTGTGCGTTTGCATATTTATCTCCTGTTCCACTACTGAAAAACATGAATTTTGAGTGTGTGGGGTCCTTTTTTTTAATTGGCATGGTAATCTGTTCTGAATAACAAACCTAAAACATTAAACAGTATACATTATTCATGTTGAAAGTGTAACTGTACACAAATCCACAGAGTACTGTAAAACTCCACTATTGAATAAAGTCAGCATCCATCCCTACTTTTACCGCTTAGTTTGGCTTGAATATTCTTCTTATTTTTATTGTTTTGACAGTAGCAGTAATTTCACCTTATTGTGCTACCTTCTTTTTCCACTAAATACCAAAGACTCTGTTCCTTGCTACTGTATGACACATCCCAATAGACAGACAATAACTTAGAAGCTACAGACCTGTATATGGCTTATGTTAGTGCCACATGATCTCACTAATTAGAGAAGCGCACATTGAGGCAAACAGATTTTCCAGCAAATTATTAAGAAAAAATTGTTTGATATAAGGGTTAGATAATCCAACACAGCACGAAGAAAGCCTGAATGTGCTCTGTATATTTAATCCTGAAAAGAAGCTGAACATTTCTTTTTTTTCTTTTGTGCTTCAATGTAATACCACTCAAAAAACGGGCAGCAGGAAGTCTGTAACAGAAAAGATGAGACTTTGCGTGAAAGACTTAATCAAAAGGTAGCATATTGTTTAACGTTCATTTAAACTATCACAATCTTCAACCAAATATCAAAGTTGATGGACTCTAATTAGACTCACCAACTTTGTGCTCCCTGTTCTCTAAATATTCCTGTTCTTACAGTTTAGGGGTACAGACTGCAAACTTAGCTGATGCTGCATTTATTTATACAAAATGAATGTCACTTGTCAGAAAATTTCAAGTTCTAAATTACAAAAATGCTGGGTGAACTAAAATACGGGGAGGAGCCTTTAGATGCAGAAGTAATGTGAACAATCCAGATTTATAATGGTAACCTATTAAGATTCCACAATGCTTTTCTTGCATATTCACACACCAGGCTTGGTGGCACTCAGGAACTGGAAGTGTGTTATTTTCAGGATTACCAGGTAAAAATAAAGAAAATGATGCCTAAAAAAACCTGCTTTCCATTTTTACACTTTGTGGTTCTGGTTCTGGTTATTAAGTGTGGCTTTGGCTTTCTTTTTGGAACCATTGTATTTCTGAAAGAGGAACCTCTACTTCAGTAAAGTTTCTTTCAGAATAATACATTAAAAACATCACCACAATGCAATTCTACCACCACCATGGGATAACATTTTGAAGCTGATGAGCCTCTGTGGATTTCAACTGCACATAATTGTGACCTTATCAGACCAGATAACCACTTTCTATGTTTGCTTCATCACCCACCTGTTTTTGTGTTGGAAACTGCAAACAGAGCTTTTTTTACTTTTTAGCAGTGTCTTTTTTCTCCCATTATTTTATAAGAGAAAAAGCAGGCTTGCACTAATGACATACATAAAAATCTTTTTTTTTTTTTTTCCAGTGACCACCACACTTAGTCTTTGCACGGAGAATAACCACTTTTAATGTGTTTTGTTGTTCACCACATGAAGTTTAGTTGTATAGAATGGAGGATGTCAAAATAGAGGCATTATTTGCACATTGCAGACTATTTCATTAAGATACACTGTGGTGTCTTTTAAAGGCACAGACACATCATTTGTTGACATATATGTATATGTACAATTGTTTCAAAATCCTTACCTAAAATACACAACATTTTCTGTTTTTAACAGATTTGTAATATCAAAAAGAAAATTCCAAAATATACAACATATAGGGGTATACAAGCACATACATGTGCTAGGATATCTTGACATGTATGCAAACAATGCATATGTAAATTTCCCATTATTATGGGATTACATTTCCTTACTTTGCCTTTCTAGTTAGAGTAGGTGTAAATTATTTGTTCGCTATATTCAAATGCAATTTGGTTATATTATGGCCTATGTCATTCTGTGAATTTTTTATTATGAGTATATAGTGGTAAATACGAGTCTAAAACCCTTGTGAATTTATGACACTAGATTTAGTTAGTTTGTTTTAACTGATTTAATACTGTGGTAATTTTCAAAAGCCATTAAGCTCATGTATGCTTATGTATATATTTTTTATTGTTGTATATATATTTTGCCAGCTAGTCTGTCGTTCTGCATGTGACATAATTTGATTTAGTGCCATTTAATCCAATGTCCATGTGTGCTGCATGTTTTTACCATTGATAAACGTTCAGAGTTACCCTTTAGGTAAGATGAGTTACTATGTTTTGCACTATTTGGCCAGCAAGCACTTTATGTATATCCTTTGGCCTTGACATACTCTTTCACCTGAAATAGGGACTTCCCCTCCACATGCAGGAGGCTCTTGGAAAATTGTGCCCAGTTGCAGCAATGTTTTTCCACCATCAGCAAAGGAGGAAAATAAGTGTGCCTTATTGGTGACAAAGATAAGGCACAGAGGAAATGACCATCAGTACTTGATTTCCCTGGGAATGCCCACCATTTCTGGATGGTGTATGGGGAGATATTTGTACAAATTTGTACAGGGTGATTTTGTATAGACAGAGTGGAGGATTCCATAGAGTTTTTCATGGGTGCTTCCCTCACAGCATAGAAATTGAGTTGTATGATGATGTCCCTGGATAGCCATCTTGACAGTTGAAAGGCCCTGTGAACTCTGTCCAGTTCTAGGCAATGTTTCTGAATATCAGGCATAAAATCCTGGTGACTGCTTTTTCTATATTCTCTATAAAAATAGAAATGTGGTAAAATGGAACTTTGTGAAGAGAACGTAAGGCCTTGTACAGAAATCCTCAGGAAAACTAGATTGCCAATGGTATGATCATATTTCACTACTATCAAAAGAAAAATGTTTGAAAGTTTTAGCCAATTTGTGTCTTTGATACTACTGAAGTTCATTAATAAGTGTAATGCCAGCAAACCTACTTGCCTAATTTTAAATTATACCTCAGCATCCCAAGCTGTTTGATAAATATGTGTTTTTAAAACTATTATGTACTTTTCATTGCAGTTTTATAAAATATTAATTACTAAATTATAAATTATTTCACACTTGCATTTTCATTTACTGTTTGTAATAAGTTTATATTTCACCTTTAGTTTTAGGTTAAATAGTAAATAGCTGTCAGAAACCATGAATCAGCCTGAGACAGAAGTACAGTTAAATCTCACTTGATTAATAATAAAAAAAGGTAAACAGAGTAAACGTAGTCAAAACATAGCCAGAGTTCAAGAACCAGAATGGATAGTCAGACAAGCCAAAACGTCAGGGAGCCAGAGATGAGTGTAGTAGAACAGCAAGCATGATCTGGAGCCAGAAGGAATATCAGCCAAGCAAGTCTTTGACGGGAACACAGGAGAACGTCTCTGGAGATGGGACCAATGCGAAGGCAGCGATCATCTGAGCTGGACGGCTTAAGGATATTATCAACAGGTCAGTCACTGTGGAGAGATAGGAGTGGCAGAGGCCAGCTCAGAAGGAAGGTTTAAGCCCAGCCTTGAGAGTACCCCCTCTTCAATGACCCCTTGGAGGACCACCAGGCTTGAGGAGAAAACATCTATGGAAATCACGAAGGAGGACAGGGGCGTGTACATCTGAGGATGAGGCCCAAGAGTGTTTCTCCGGACCGTACCCTTTCCAATGCACCAGGTACTGCATGCCCCCATGGAACCTACGGGAGTCAACAATGGGCTGTACTTCATACTCCTCGTTTACCAAGGTGGTAAAGCGGTTGCAATGAGACATTTTCGAGAAACGGTCAACCACTAAAAGGATAACTGTGTTGCCCTGGGAGTTGGGTAACTCCACAATGAAATCCATAGACAGGTGGGTCCAGGGCTTCTCTCCATTGGGTATGGGTTGTAGGAGGAACACTGGAAGGTGTCGTGGAGTCTTACGCACACACAGAACAGGCAGTTACATCAGCACGTAGACTAGGCCACCAGAATTTTTGGGAAATGCCCCAAAAGAGTTGATTCTTCCCAGGGTGGCCAGCAGCCTTGGGAGAATGGCAAGTCTGGAACATGGCAGTACAGAGACTCCCTGGGACAAAGCAGCGGTCACAAGGTTTCTCAGGAGGAACATGAACCCGAGCAGCAAGAATTGTGGCACCCAAAAGAGAAGTGAGACTGGTGCGAACCGTAGCCAGAATACGATCAGGAGGAATCACAGGGACTGGAACCAACTCCATTTTGGAAGTGGAGGAAAATTGTCGTGACAAAGCGTCAGCCCTTACATTCTTAGTACCGAGTAAAAATGAGACAATGTAATTGAAACTTGACAGGACATTGTGCCCTTCTGGGAGAGAGGCGTTTAGCCTCAGACAAGAATGTGAGATTCTTATGGTCAGTTAGAATGAAAACCGGCACAGTGGTACCTTAGAAGAGCTGTCTCCATTCTTTCAGGGCTAAAATGATCACTAACAGCTTTCTGTCACCAATCTCGCAATTGCACTCCGCAGGTGATCATTTCTTGGAAAAGTAGCCACAAGGATGCATAGCACTCTTAGGGGTAGGATGTTGATACAGAAGGGCACCAACTCCAGTCTCAGAAGCATCAACCTCAAGGATAAAAGGTAACGTAGGATCAGGATGTGCTAACACAGGAGCAGAAACAGGCAGCCTTTAGACTCTCCAAGGCCTTAATGGACTCCGGAGACCAACACTGTGGGTTACCGTCCTTTCTGGTCATATCAGTCAGAGGCTTGACCAGAGACGTGAAGTTAAGAATAAACTTCCGATAATAGTTGGCAAAGCCAAGAAAACACTGCAGAAGACAGTAAACCCATGGATTGTGGCCACTGTAGGAGTGCTGAAAGTTTCTCTGGGTCCATCGAAAAACCAGCAGTGGAAATTACATATCCCAGGAATTTAACCTTTTCATGATGGAATTCGCACTTCTCCATTTTACAATAGAGATTGTTCTCTCAATTTCTGAAGCGCATGAACGGGCATCTGTGTGGTGGCTCTCCAGGGACTTGGAAAATATGAGGATATTGTTGAGATAAACAATCACATATAACTTCAACAAATCTCGGAGGACATCGTTAATAAATTCCTGGAAAACTGTTGGGGCGTTACAAAGGCCAAAAGGCATTATGGGGTATCATAATGGCCTGTTCTGGTATTAAATGCAGTTTTACACTCATCGCCCTCCTTAATCCTCACGAGATTGTATGCCCCTCTCAAATCAAACTTTGTGAAAACCGTTGCTCCCTTGAGGCGGTCAAATAAGTCCGTAATCAACGGAATCAGATTGAGACCCCTATAATCAATACAAGGTCTCAGTTCGCCACTCCTCTTCTCCACAAAGAAGAAACAAGCACCAGCAGGAGACGAGGATTTGCAGATGAAACCTCGAGAGAGGGAGTCTGCAACACACTTCCCCATGGCCTTATCTTCCAAGACCGACAAAGGGTAAACCCGGCCACGAGGGGGTATGGCACCAGGTTGAAGGTCAATTGTGCAATCATTTGACCGGTGTGGAGGCAAACTACGCGCTTGACCTTTGTCAAAGACTTCGCTAAAATTGCGGTACTCCTCTGGCAGGGAGAGGAGAGAGAAGTGGTGCACAGGACCTTGACTACCTTCTGGAAGCATGTCTTTCTGCATTGTGGTGACCAGGAGAGAACCTCAACATGGAGCCAATCAAAAGAGGGGCTGTGCCTCTGAAACCAAGGATAATCAATAACCAGTGGAAACTTAGGTGAGGAAATAACTTGGAATTGGATTATCTCATGGTGAAGAGCCCCTATGGCCATGGACAATGGAACAGTCTCATGAGTCACATGAGCAGGCTGTAGAGGTCTCCCATCAAGAGCCTCAATGGGAGTGTCACACAGCTGCAGCAGAATCGAGTGCTCCGATACAAAGGCAGAATCAATGAACAGGCCTGCAGCCCCAGAGTCGATTAGAGCCTGTATCTCGATGGACGACTCAGCCCAAGAAAGGGTAACCAAAACCAGGGGCTTATCCTTCTGGATAACTGTGGACGAAACAATGCCACCTAAGGTCTGTCCGTGACAGGACCTCAAGGTTCGGGCGTTCCCTGGACGGGTAGGACAAGACTTCAAAAAGTGACCTGCCTGGCCACAATAAAGTCACAATCTCTCCCTCCTCCTGAGGGTTCTCTCATCTGCAGAGAGATGTGTGAAGCCCAAGTGCATGGGTTCATCTTCACAGACCGACTCGGACCGGGAGGCATTGAAGGTGAAGGAGGCAAGGATGGGACTGCAAAGCTCGGAGACAAATATACAGGAGGCCTCCTGCAAGTGCTTCTTAAAAGAGAGTCTTTCTTTGAGTCTGGAGTCAATGAGGATGGCAAACGTGATCAACTTCACCAGCTTAATGGGTATATATCGGGCTGCTATCTTATCCTTGATGGTATCCGAGAGACAATGAGAAAAAGCAGCCACGAGGGCCTGATTGTTCCAAGTAACCTCTGCTGCCAGAGTACGGAATTCAATGGCGTAATCGGCAACAGTTCTTGTACTCTGATGGACATGGGGCACTTAGGAGTAAAAGTGGAGAATGCGGGAACGTCAAATACCCTTTTAAAGGAAGCCATAAACTCAGGGTTACTCAAGACAACAGGTTTTTGCTTCTCCCATAGAGGGTTTGCCCAGGCCAAGGCTCTCTCAGAAAGCAAAGATATCACAAAACCTACTTTGCTTCTGTCCGTGGGAAATGCCTGGGGCAGCATCTCAAAGTATATCTCAACCTGGTTGAGAAACCCTCTGCATTGGACTGGATCGCCCCCAAATTGCTGGGGAAGCAGAGCGGAACCAGACATACCTCTTATAGAGGTAATACACGAGGTGGGTGGCTGGACAGAGACTGGAGCAGCAGCAGGGATGGCCTGCAACTCAGGTTGTACCAGAGCAGCCACAGTGGGAGATTCCAGGTGAGCCGTGCGACTCGGGAACATTTGTAACGCCATGGCAAACTGATTCATGAGGTGATCCAGTTCATCCTATCTGGAAAAAATATTACCAACAAGATGATTGGCTGCATCTTCTGATTTAATGGCCTTCGCCTACTGTCAGAAACCATGAATCAGACTGAGACAGAAGTACAGTTAAATCTCACTTGTTTAATAATAATAATAAAAAAAGGTAAACAGAGTAAACTTAGTCAAAACATAGCCAGAGTTCAGGAACCGGAACGGATAGTCATACAAGCTAAAATATCAGGGAGCCAGAGAGGAGGGTAGTAGAACAGCAAGCAGGATCTGGAGCCAGAAGGAATGTCAGCCAAGCAAGTTTTTAACAGGAACACGGGAAAGTGTTTCTAGAGATGTGACCCAGGGCGAAGGCAGAGTTCATCTGGGCTAGATGGCTTAAGTAGGCAGGACTGACGAGCAGGATATCATCAACAGGTGAGTCACTGTGGAGAGCTAGGAGCTTGCAATTAGCCGACAGCTGAGCAGCCAGCTCAGAGAAGGAAGGGCTGAGCCCAGCCCTGACAATAGCGTTATTTATAAGCATTTTCTGTTCCTTTTTGACCTTTTCTATTTATTGCTGGCTTTTTATTAACTGTAGCTGAAGAAAAATCCTCAAAATATATATATATATATATATATATATATATATATATATATATATATATATATATATATATATATATACAGTATCTCACAAAAGTGAGTACACCCCTCCCATTTTTGTGAATATTTTATTCTATCTTTTCATGTGACAACACTGAAGAAATGACACTTTGCTACAATGTAAAGTAGTGGGTGTACAGCTTGTATAACAGTGTAAATTGTCTGTGATGCCAACAAAGTCTGGGGAATGCCCAGGAAAAAGCCAAAGTCTACTTACCACCAGCTTGCAGACAACCAAATTGACCTATCTAACAGTAAGCGTTAAAAAAAGGGGTTTAGTCCGCACGCATTTGCAAACGCATGCGTGAGCCACAGAGCCACGTCACAGCACCCTTGTATCTGTGGTCCTAACAATAAACTATGAGTGTCTCCAAGGTGGAGGCACATGCATTTTAATGGATAAATGAGGGAACACTCATAGTTTAGTGGTAGGACCACAGATACAAGGGTGCCGTGACGTGGCTCTGTGGCTTACGCATGCTTTAGCAATTGCGTGCGGACTAAACCCCTTTTTTAACGCTTACTGTTAGGTCAATTTGGTTGTCTGCAAGCTGGTGGTAAGTAGACTTTGGCTTTTTCCTGGGCATTCCTTTGTTGGTATCTGTTTAAACTCCCAATGCTGCCTAATGTGAAAGCCAGCTATAAATGAGAGTGGTGGCAAGCTTTTGTTATTACGTAAATTTTCTGTGCCCTGAAAGTGAGTAAACTCCTAAGTGAAAATGTCCAGATTGGGCCCCATTAGCTATTTTCCCTCTCTGCATTTATGTGACTCGTTAGTGTTACAAGGTCTCAGGTGTGAATGGGGGAGCAGGTGTGTTAAATTTTCTGTTATCGCTCTCACTCTCTCATACTGGTCACTGCAAGTTCAACATGGCACCTCATGGCAAAGAACTCTCTGAGGATCTGAAAAAAATATTTTTTGCTCTACATAAAGATGGCCTAGGCTATAAGAAGATTGCCAAGACCCTGAAACTGAGCTGCAACAAGGTGACCAAGACCATAAAGCGGTTTAACAGAACAGGTTTCACTCAGAATAGGCCTGGTCTTGGTTGACCAAAGAAGTTGAGAGCATGTGCTCAGCGTCATATCCAGAGGTTATCTTTGGGAAATAGACGTATGAGTGCTGCCAGCATTGCTGCAGAGATTTAAGGGGTGGGGGGGTCAGCCTGTCAGTGCTCAGACCATACGCCACACACTGCATGAAAATGGTCTGCATGGCTGTTGTCCCAGAAGGAAGCCTCTTCTAAAGATGATGCACAAGAAAGCCTGAAAAACAGTTTGCTGAAGACAAGCAGACTAAGGACATGGGTTACTGGAACCATGTCCTATGGTCTGAGACCAAGATAAACTTATTTGGTTCAGATGGTGTCAAGTGTATGTGGCAGCAACCAGGTGAGGAGTTCAAAGACAAGTGTGTCTTGTCTACAGTCAAGCATGGTGGTGGGAGTGTCATGGTCTGAGTTGTATAAGTGCTGTCGTCACTGGGGAGCTACAGTTCATTGAGGGAACCATGAATGCCAACATATACTGTGACATACTGAAGCAGAGCATGATCCCCTTCCTTCGGAGACTGGGCCACAGGGCAGTATTCCAACATAACGACCCCAAACACACCTCCAAGACGACCGCTGCCTTTCTAAAGAAGCAGAAGGTAAAGGTGATGGACTGGCCAAGCATATCTCCAGACCTAAACCCTATTGAGCATCTGTGGGGCATCCTCAAACAGAAGGTGGAGGAGCGCAAGGTCTCTAACATCCACCAGCTCTGTGATGTCGTCATGGAGGAGTGGAAGAGGACTCCAGTGGCAACCTGTGAAGCTCTGGTTAACTCCATGCCCAAGAGGGTTACGGCAGTGCTGGAAAATAATGGTGGCCACACAAAATATTCACATTTTGGGTCCAATTTGGACATTTTCACTTAAGGGTGTACTCACTTTTGTTGCCAGCGGTTTAGACATTAATGGCTGTGTTGAGTTATTTTGAGGGGACAGCAAATTTACACTGTTATGCAAGCTGTACACTCACTACTTTACATTGTAGCAAAGTTTCATTTCTTCAGTGTTGTCACATGAAAAGATATAATGAAATATTTACAAACATGTGAGGGGTGTACTCACTTTTCTGAGATACTGTGATATATATATATATATATATATATATATATATATATATATATATATATATATATATATATATATATCATTTTTTGGGGGGTTTTTTTTGTTAAACTTTTATTGAAAAAGCTTGGTTGACAATGGAAAGGATCAATCCATGGAAAATGTTATCAAACATGTTATATAAAAAATAGTCAGCCTGAGAATAATGCACAGACTGAACCAAATTTTCGCCAAGAAACAGTATATACAAATTTTATACAAAAATATCAAATACAGCAGCCACAAAGACAGTATGAACCTGTCTAACAGAGTGTCTAGGAAAATCAGGGATGTTGGTAAACAAGAGACAATGCTCATACATTCATATTACTTCTTTACCCACAAAACATGTTCACTAGAGTTAAACCGATACCGTATTTTTTTTTTTTTTTTGCTCAGTATCTATACTTACGGTCAAATATTCACTGAAACTGAGCACCAATACTTGGTGGTTCAATTTGCGTCAATACAAAAACAATTGGCGCAAATCTCACTGCAAGAAAGCAATTTGAACAGGAATGTGGTGAGATTTCTCCCACTGCTCCTGTGTATAGAAAGGAAAAACACCATCTAGTGGGCTGTAAAAAAAAAAAAGTTAAAACTCACAGTATGCATCAAATGTAGTGTCATTTTTTACACAATCCAAGGACTCCATCATACAACTTAGAGAGCTGTGACACAGCTTGTTCTTGGTACCTCTCCTCAACTGGAAGAGGAGGCCTTTGGGCCAGTGACCACTCGGAGGAAACAGTGGAGCGTTGCCCCACAGGATTCAATTTTAGCTGGATGGATCCTTTTGTCAGAGCCATAAAAAGGCTAAAAAATGAGAAGATGTGGGGCATGGCCTGGTACCGGAGCGAGATGGCTGCTTAGTGAGAGAGCTCTGCCATCCAGGGCTTCATTTCAGCTTTCAGCAGCAGGTAAACCTCGATCCGCGAGCGGTAAAATGACGGGTAGAACCCAGTCAGTCACCTGCTTCCAGCTGGACCCGTCCACCCAGCTGAGTAGGAACAAACCAGCGATGTTCCGCACCCAGCACACGACTCACAGGCTGTATCTCAAGCCGTGGACTGTAGCTTAACTGGCTACGCGGCCGTGGCTGACACCCCTGCAGTCTCCCAGATAGGCTCATCCTCCTCACGAACCTCTCCCTCAATATGCCTGGTGGACCTCCAGAGTTTGGCCCTAGACATCAAGAACACACTAACGGCGGCAATTGCGGACCTAAAATCAGAGCTCATAGCCATTGCCTCACGTATGGAGCATGTGGAGTCTGCGGCCATGACGCATGGTACAGCCATACACCAGGTACAGCAGACGGTCAATGGACATAGCCAGCATCTCTTGGACATGCACAGGCACATGGAGGTTCTAGACAACCGTGGTCGCAGGTGCAATCTCCGTATCAGGGGGATTCCGCAGTCAATTGAGGGCCCCCAATTGCAAGCTGCAGTCTGGGCTATATGTAACACCCTCCAGGGTAGACCAACAGATGCACCAGTGGAGATGGAGACATGCCACAGATCGCTGAGGCCAAGGGGTAGGGACACTGATCCACCCAGGGATGCTGTCTGGTCAGCTTTACCCAGAAGGAGATTCTACGTCTGGCCCGCAACCAGGCACACCTGAAACATGAAGGGGCACGTATGCAGCTATTCCAGGACTTGTCCGCCATTACCTTACAACACAGGAGGGATACCCGTCCTCTTCTACAAGCTCTGCGAGAGAGGCATTTTCACCATAGGTGGAAATTCCCATTCTGCCTTCAAGCGACGAACGGCAACTGCATGGCTTAACTAAGAAGGCCAGTGGACCTGCGGCCTTTTTGTGACACCCTTGGCATCCCAGTGGTCCCAGACTGGTATGGAGCGTTTATGCAACCTGAGCCCTGGATCCCTACCCTGCAGGTCGCAGAGGAGCGGACAACGCCGCCGCAGACCCTTGGCCAACTCGCCACCAAGACGCCGTTGAGACATGGAAACCGATGAAAGCTCACGCGTTTCCCCATCATTTGCCAGGCGCAAAACTGACCACTGAGTCTGCAGGAACCGAGATGCGAGCTGTTCTATCGCTTTTACTTGTCCCCTTACTTGCTCATCAACATATCGTGAGGTAAGCTGTAGCAAAACTTTGTAGCTACGGCCTGCACTTGGCGACTGACTGCTGAGGAATTGGGGGGATTCTTGACACTTGCTCCGGTATTTTAGCGATCTCTGTAATGCGCACAAGTTCATGCTGCCACTGACAGAAATGATTTCTCTTCTATGCCTTGGCAACTGACACAAACTTGTCCACGCAGTAATACTATCAGAGAATGCAATAGGTGATCTTATCAAAGGTCCCTGAACCGGTGCTACACAAAGGTACGCTACTACCTCAAGGGAGATTTTAACTATTGCTATTCCTGGCTCGGGTCCTATCACAAGAGATCTCTCTCATCCAAGGTGGGAGTTAAGTCTTGGGAAGATGTGTGTTCTTCCCCTTTTGCTACACTAACTATTTAGGCTACAGGTGGGCAGTCACTGCTTGATAAAACTGACAATCCCCTGCCCTCTTCTTAGCTTATGCTACCCACACAAAGTATCTGGTTTCCTGGACGTAGCTATCTCAAGGTATTGTGTCAATCGGGCCTCTGTTGGTGGATACAGCATTGGAAATTCTGATTCTGATATCACCCCACAGCCAAACACCCCCCCCCCCATTGGGGGTAGAGGGGGCCTGGACCTGCCAGTTTGTGGTTGCAGGCCATGCACTTACAGTTTAGAGACTCATAATTTATGTCACTGTCATAAGTGTTAGGGATGAGTGTCTAGTTTGGCTCAGCAAGATTGTATTCTGTCTGTTCCTTTACATGTCATTGCCTTATTCTACATTATGACAGCTTAAAGGTCACCCTGAGGATCGTGGACTCTATCCCTTACATCTATGACTTGTGGATGTGAGGGACAGACGCCCCAGAAATCCCAGAGTCAGGGGAGGCCTTTACCCCGTTCTCGCTGGCCCCTATAGGCTTTAGGGCTTTCATATGGTAAAGAGATATAGGGCTCTATATCCTTCCTTACGCTAAATATTTCAGGGAATATGACCTAGATGTTTGTGGGCGCTCGGGGCCCCTGATCCCTGGGCCTACCAGGGAATTGGTGGGTTCTGGGCTCTGGGACCCTGACGGTCCTGGTCAGCCAACACGGAGACTGTTGGAGTGTTAGTATATTCAAATGTTATTGATTTGCACTGTTAAAACTTAAGTTTATTCTGTTTTGTTGCAAGTGTTCCTATAAGGTAAAGTAATATAAAGTTACATGCTATTATAGGGCGATACCCCTATCTCGTCAAGGTTCCCTGGCTTGCTGGGGAGGTGGGGCCGCTGCAGGCTTTTCTCACCCATTGTGGGAGGACCTCCGCGATACCACCCCACCCAGCAAGGTCGAGGTTTCTCATCTCTGTCCATGCTTGCTCTCTCGAACCTCTGGATGGTAGGATGTGTATACATTCTTGTTTAGGTACTAGGTTTCTTCCCCCACCTCAAGGAGGCAGGTATCCCCCTTGAAACCAGCCAGAATAATCTCACTTTTTTTTTTTTTTGTGTCTCCTGTACCCTTCCCTATTAGGTAACTCAGCTGGTCTCGTTTTACCTCCGGTATTTCTCTTGCGAGCCCTACCTAGGGAACAGCTCGCTAGTGCAAGGGTCAAGCCTCTCTTGGGTTGCTAGTAAGCCCTGAGTGACTTTACGGAGTGGGCTTGATTCTTACCTTTCCTTCCCCTTCTCTTTACTTTCTGTCCCCCCTCTCCTCTTCATTTTTTTTCTTTTTTTTTCCTTTTTCTTTTTTTTCTCTCTCTTCCTTTTTCTTTCTTCCCTCTGTCACCTACCCTTCTCCCTTTTTTTTTAAACCCCCTCCATTGGAAATACGAGGGTGGCACTGACAAGCACCTCTGACCACTGAACATGCCTTCTGCGGTGCAATCATCGCTCAAGGTTTATTCCTTGAACGCTAAAGGACTCAACATCCCGGAGAAACGTAGCAGTATTCTTGCGGAGGCATACCGCCATAGAGCTCAAGTGATATTTCTGCAAGAAACCCACTTTAAATCAGGTTCAATTCCTCGCTTTTCCAATAACCAATTTCCAGAGGTCTATCATGTGACTTGTCCGGACTCCAAAACAAAAGGGGTTTCAATAGTACTTGCCAAATCATTCCCGTTCTGCCTTACTTACCAAGTCCTTGGCCCAGAGGGCAGGTCCCTGTTCTTAAAGGGGACTTGGAAAAATAGGCCGGTGACTTTGGCAAACATATATTGCCCCAACTCCAGACAGGTGACCTTTTTAAAAGAGGTGCTTCTACAGCTCACCACATTTCAAACGGCCTTTTGATACTTGGGGGAGACTTCAATATGGCCTTAGACCCGCTCCTCGACACCTCCACGGGTACCTCCTTACTTCCATTCTCTGCTCTACGCCAGGTTAAGCTTGCCTTAGCCTCCCTTGCACTCCATGACAACTGGCAAACGTTATATCTGCAAAGCAAAGACTTTTTTCTTGCCTCCACACAAGCGCTACTCGAGGCTGGATTATCTATTTATCCACCAGACAGACTTGACCTTCCTCCAGGACACGACCATTGAGAGTATGCTACTCTCTGACCATAATCCAATCACGCTGACTCTGCAGTTTCCACAAAGGGAAATGACTACCAGGACTTGGAGACTGGATGCTTCCCTCCTCACTGACCCTGGGGACCTGGCCTACATCACACTGACCATTAAAGGCTATTACCGACATAATGACATGCCAGACGTGACACCCATGACCCAATGGGAAGCCCACAAATGCGTCGTTCGGGGACATCTGCTAGCCATCACAGCTAGGAAAAAAATAGAACACCAAATCATGATTCCAGAACTTTCTAATAAAATAGCCATGTTGGAAGCACAGCACAAGCGCTCGGTTGCAGTTAAGGTAGCTAAGGAGCTAGCCGATACTCGAGCGACTCTACTTGAGGAACTATACAAAAGGGCACGGAAGAGGCAGGTGCTATCTCAAACTATTCTACAAGCAGGGCAATAAACCAGGGAGGTTATTGGCAAGGTTTACACAGAAGCAAACTCTTGCATCCATGGTTCACCATGTAGTAGTTCCGAATGGAGTAATCCACTCCAGAAATGAGGACATTGCTAGTCAGTTTAACTCCTTTTATAGCAAGCTATATTACCTTGAGTCACGCGAGCATAGACCCATGTCGGCGGGCGCGTGTGCTGATCTCATTAGGGAGTTTTTGGGCAAGTACAGCCCCCGGGCATTATCTACTAATGACTGGCAAGCTTTAGAGGCCCCATTGTCATTGGAGGAGTCGGGGGAGGCCTTGAAGGCTACGAAGCCCAGCAAAAGCCTGGGGGCCAGATGGCTTCTCGGCACAATATTACAAAAGTTTTGCTGATTTCCTGGCGCCGGAGTTTCTTAGGGCATTCACCACCCTCTCCCACTCTCCTTGTACTTCGAGTAGCCTATTAGAGGCCTCTATCTCCATAATCCCTAACGACAACAAGGACCCCCCCGACGTAGCCAACTACCGATCTATTTCACTTTTGAATGTGGATGTCAAATTTTTCGCCAAGATCCTGGCCACCCGTTTGTCCTACCATGTTCCCGCTTGGATAGGACTGGACCAGGTTGGATTTGTCCCTGGGAGAGAAGCCAATTCTAAAGATGACAGTGCTCTCCCGCTTATTGTACAAGCTACAGACTATCCCGATTCGCCTGCCGCCCTCCTTTTTTACAACTTATAAGCACATGTGTAGAGCCTTTATCTGGGGAGGTAAGGTAGTGCGAGTGGGGTGGGCAAAGTTAGTACTACCGAAGTCAGGGGGCAGAATTGGACTCCCAGACCTGCAAAGGTACTACTGGGCAGTCCACTTGACCAGGGTAGTGGACTGGAGGCTCTCTGGTACAAAACTGCACCTCATTCCCTGGTTCTCAAAGAAACACATAGCGGCTAACACTTATTCTCACCCTCTTGTCGGAGCAACCCTGCATGCCTTTGATAGGGCGTGCAAAGTACACTCGCTTTCAAGGACGTACTGTGCAATCACGCCTGTCAAGGGTAATCCAGACTTTCCTCCTGGTATGGAAGGGGCCTTTATAGCAGCAGAATGGCCTTACACAGAAAGGCAGGCCAAGTACTTCTTTTCTAGAGGAAGGTTTCTCCAAAAAGGTGAGCTTGCATCAGTGTCTAACACAAAGTCTTTCCCCTTCTGGGCCTATGTTCAACTGAAACATTTCCTGGACAGTCCTTTCGAATAGAGAAAACTTTATGAAAACTCCTGTATTGGAATCGCTGTGCTCCAGCTCCTCTCCCCAGAGTCACCTAATCTCAGGGCTTTATGCCACAATGTTTGGGGAGCCTTATGCCTCCCTGAGATCGGAACATGTCTATTGGGAGACTGAGCTGGATACAGTGATCGATGATACCGCTTGGGATCGAGTGCATCTGTATATTCACAAGAGCTTCCTGAATGTTCATACTCAGGAGAATGGTTACAAAATCAAAATGAGGTGGTATAGAACACCGGAAATACTCCACAAATTCATCCCGGCGGTGTCGGACCAGTGCTGGAGGTGTGAACAGATCTGGGCACTCTCCTCCATATTTGATGGACATGCCCACTAATTCAGCCATATTGGCGCAAAGTGCACAAAGTAGTAACTGAGATATCCTCACTTTCTTTGGAGTTTTCACCAGCGCAGTACCTCCTTCACCTCTCAAAAATTTCCCGTAAGAAATATTGGTCAATAGCTATGCATATGAATAATGCCGCTAGGCTATGCCTGCCAGCTCACTGCAGGTCCAAGTCACCCCCTTCCATAAAGGAATGGGTGATGCGGGTCAACCAAATAGCAGCGATAGAGGAGTTGATCTGCACCGCCCAAGACCGAATAACTTACTTCTCGGCAACATGGGCACCCTGAATCCCGCAACTCGCAGCGCTTTCGGGACTTATCCCGGAATAACCCTAGAAAGGTGCCTTACAGGTCGTTATACCTCTCACAACACTGGGGGTCTACTGGGGAGGGTAGCTGGTGGTGATTCCACCCCCTCCTCACATACTCCCCCTACAGTGCCTCACTCCTTCCCCCTCTCCCTCATTCTGTTCTTTTTCTTTCCCTTATTTCTTTACCCCATTCTTCTCTTTTTTTTTTGTTTTATGTTACAGAAAGGATGTCTAGTGGACGGCCGACATGGGAGTCGGACGCTACTCCTAATCCCTGTAGGTGCTTTAGTACCTTCAGAAGCCATACTGGTTACCTTTATCTGAAGTCTCCCATTTCAACATAAGTCAAACAGGACTGTAGTACACTGCAGTGTATCTTCTTTAAAAGATTATTCCCTAATAATATACATTTCCTTATGTGGCCCTCTTACTGACGATACTTAGAGGCAGTAGCAATTGGCTCTTACTTCCATGAACGTTGAACCCTATGCCTCCCTTTAGTTGGAACCATGTACTTGTACCTTGCTTATATGTTTTATGGTACTATTTGTATTATCTATGAAAAACTTTCAATAAATATTTTTGTGGGAAAAAAAAAATGAGAGGATGCAGTCAAAGAACCTTTGAAAGTCTGAAGATGCTTTCCTCGATTAAAAAAAATCCAGTGGTTGCTTTCCTTTCGTGGATGATATAAAGTAGTTAATCACAGAGAAGTGGAAATAAATTTAAAAAAAATGATAAAAATCTAAAATACTTGAGCACTGCTAAGCAAGTAATATTTGAAATGTGAAACTAGAACAGCTGCACCATTAGATAGTGATCTCACACCAGCATAAATGATAAAACATTCAAAGAGCTTTGCAAATACAATTGCGTCATCAGGAAGCTTCCTGATGACACAATTGTATTTGAGAAACACGTAGAGGCTGCTAGGAAAAACACTACGGCCTTTCCTACCGGGCAATAGCGAGGCTTGAGACACACGTGGACACACGGGGGGTACTTATAGCCATTTAAAACGCTGGAAAAGTTTGGTGCCGACATATGGGCACATGGAAATGTGAGTTTTGAGTCTCTCTTTTAACCTTTTAGAAATAAACGGTATATGCATACTGCACAGTGATTACTGTTTATTTTTTATGAGAATGGATACCTTTTGTACCTATTTTGTTAGTCTAGATCAACATCCTTAAGCGGAGTGGTTATCCCTTTTAATGAACCAAAGGCGTGTTTTAACCTATATCTGGTGAGTGGCCAATCCATATGGTGGTGGTGTTTTCACTGAATTGGTGGATTAGTCACTGGGACACACAGATTTGGAACTAAAGAGCACAGAAATAGCCTAACCACAGAGGAGACATTTCATTGAGATTGATGGCACATCTAAAACCAGCAACAACACTGGACACTGCATTTTTTTATTGTTTTGATTGATTCACTTTTCATATTGATTGAATAACTTGGCATATTACCTAATTGCATGTATGAGATATAAGCACAAATATCTTTATATTAATTTTTCAATTAATTTTATTCACTGGTATAACATAAGTGGTGTATTTAGGAATACAAAACGGGTTAGCGCAGTCAACACTTGGTTGTTATTAAATTCAAAAAAACGTGTGGGAGGCTGGTGGATGAAGGGCATAATAAGAACTAAAAAGTGACAAATTTGCTAATTATTATACAGGATTTGTATAGTGCCAGCACTTTGTGCAGTGCTTTACAAAATGAGGGCAGAAAGTACAGTTACAATACAATTGAATATAAATAGTAACATTCTTAGGGAGGGACTGCCTTCTGGACCTGAAGCTGGGAAAAAGAAATATATGCCTACCCTTCCTGAAAATCAGATAAATTTACCATATCATGATTTCTTCACCATTGAAAACTATTAGAGTGACAAAAACATGTATAAATCTGGTTCACCTAAAAAAGAGGTCCAGGGAGAGATCTTGGATAGCAAAATCAGTTTACTTTTAAATAGGTCCAAAGTTTCAGAGATTGAACTACCAAAGTATTACAGATAGAAATATCTTTAGGTGATACGAGAGAGACCATAGTAATTCATGTAGATAGGGTGTTCAAATCCAGGGAACTTTGGAATTCTTAATATTCTATTGGTCCAATTAAGCTACTCCCCATGCTAGATAATATAACCAAATCTGGGGAAGACCTAGGCCTCCCTGTATATAGGACCATTATAAAATCACCCTAGAGAATCTTTGGGGTTTCCCTTGCCAGACAAATTTATTAAGCTCAATTTGGAGTTTAGCTAAATAAGATTTAGGAATAAATAATGGGAGGGACCTAAAAAGATAAAGTAGTTTTGAAAGGATGGCCATTTTAATAGCCGTGGCCCTACCTAAAAAGGACAGGTGGAAAGAAGACCAAGTTTTGAGAAACTGTTTAATTCTACAGACCAGGGGGGCAGTTACTGGCAAACAATTTTTATTATTATTATACAGGATTTATATAGTGCAACGAGTTTGTGCAGCACTTTACAACACAAGGGCAGACAGTACAGTTACAATACAATTCAATACAGGAGAATCAGAGGGCCCTGCTCATTAGAGCTTACAATCTAGAAGGGATAAACAATGATTGAAAGGTAAGAGTGAAGAACTTATGTGCAAACCAAAGTGAATAACAATATTCAGGGAGTAGCAGTCAACATAAAGTGTCTCCACAAAACAGATAAAAATAAATGTGGAGGAGCTATCTCTAACAAATCAAAGTGCAATAATCAACTGATCAATAAATAACACATATATATAACAGCTTAATTAAATTCAATCAAGTCCGTAGCTTGAATCCAATCCGTGAAACAGTCCAAAAACTATATTAAAAAGTGCATGTGCAAAAAAGTAATATTCCTCAAATATAAATTAAAAAAAGCGCATGTGCAAACAATTAATTCCAATATTGATAGTAGAAGTGAAGCAACCAAGTGGCAGGAAAAACATCTTATACAGTGTAGTCACACTTGTTTCCACAATCCACCAGGAGTGTGCCCCAGCCTCTCACCTTAAGTAAAGACCCCAACGGGTCTAACAGCGCTTCTGGTAAATATATCCTTAATGTCAATCTCCACTCCTCTCTTCTCTTTGGAGCACCAAACCAGGCAAAAGTGTAAGGCAGTAGTTGGGGATAGTAGTGGCCCTTGAGAAAGTCATGTGATCAAAGATACAACGCGTCGGGAGAAGCCAGGTGACTTCACTTCCAATCGCTACCGTGACCGGAAGTCCTTGAATTATCAATGCTGAATTTTCTGATTTGATATGTAAAGTGCTGCTTTTAATAAAATGTATTTATTTACTTTATATGGAATTACTGCACTATAGAGATCTCCTTTATATTATATGACCCTTGAATGGAGGAGAGCAAGGAGGACGTACTTAACACAGTGGGAGATTATTGTTTATCTACTGGTGGCAGCAAGTGTGACTACACTATATAAGAAATATTTTTTTTTTCCTGCACTTAATTGCTTCACTTCTACTATCAATATTGAAATTTATTGTTTGCACATGCACTTTTTTGAACTTTACATTTGAAGAATCATATTTTTTTGCACATGCACTTTTTTGAATTTTATATTTGAGGAATATTACTTTTTTGCACATGCACTTTGTTGCACTTTTTAATATATTTTTTGGCCTGCTATTTTACTGGTTGGATTGGATTCCAGCTATGGACTTGATTGAATTTAATTAAGCTGTTATATATAATATATATATATATATATATGTTATTTATTGATTGGTTGATTATTGCACTTTTATTTGTTTGAGCTAGCACCACATTTATTTTTATTTATAATGATTGAAAGGTATCCAAATCAAACTTGCAGTGCCGTTCTAAGCTGAGACAGAGATCTCCCCACCAGTTGCAGTGAAGGGAGCTAAGGTCACTGTGAGGACAGCTTTATTGATTTGTGTGGGGCTAAGGGATGCTCGTTTCTGATGCAGGCAAAAATTGACGGGCCCTACTGATAGGCCTCCCCAATTGGGACACTTACCATGCTCCTTTGACGGCTGACTCATTACCTTTTGATAATTTATCCTTATTTTTGGCCTGGATCTTTACCTTGTTACCCTGTTGGCCATATGCCTAACATATATCAGGTATACCTGTGACAGTGCTCTTCCTTATAGAGGTATACAACTGTTTATTTACCAGCTTGTACGCAACAGTTATACATATACGCATCGATCTGATATACATACACACCAGATTTGAGGCTCGTTTTGATTGTCTGGTCTCGTGAGGTGTCCTTATACACCTGGATACAGGTCCACCAGTACCTACCCAATATTGTCCTGAGGAAGCTAATTAGTGAAACGCTTCAATGAGCAAGTGTGGAGATGATATTGGATCAAATCTTTTCTATTAGATATTTACATACCTATGAGTATCGACTCTTATACTTAAGATCCAACCTCTATATTTGCATTATTGGGTAATTGGTAAACGTGTCCATACAGGATGGTGTTTGTATGTTTCTATGGTTTTTTTTTTACTTTTTTGGAATAAAGTATATAACTTTTTAATCGGGTTTCTTCTCATGTGCCTACAAAGTCAACCTATTTTTTGCGTTTTCTCAATCCTTATCTATATGTAGATAAATGTGGCCTCAGCCAGTGTAGCTTCAGCCACATGCCCCTAACATGTTTTGTCCCACTCACACTAATGCAATGGGTTGGTGAGCAGTGCCCTCTTTTCTCTTTGATAATGATGCAAAGGTAGTTAGAAGGGTAATAACCAAATAAGAAATCTTATTGGAAGACCATATAAAGGGGAAGGTTACTCTGACGACATCCAGCTCAGAAGGGACAACATTTATAGGCAAGGCCTAAGATTTAGCTAAATTAACCGAGAGGCTTGTCAGCATAGCAAATTTACAAAGAACCTTCAACAAATTTGGCAGAGAGACAGTCGATTGCGATAAAAACAAAAGCGTGTCTTCCACATACATGCATAGTTTAAAATTGGTGGGACCCTTGTCATAACCAAAACTATCTGGGTGGTATAAAATAGCAGTGGCCAAAGGTTCTATTGCCAAAGCAAAAAGCAAGGGTGATAAAGGACATCCCTGCTTTGTGTTCCTACCAAGCGCAAAAACCTTGAGTTAAAACCAGGTAATCTAACGGGTTCTAGTATTGTGGTAGAGGGTCTGGAAGCCATGTACAAATTTGCCCTGGAAATCATAACATTGTAAAAGGAGTGACATATATAAGGGTTGATTTACTAAAGCTGGACAGTGCAAAATCTGGTGAAGCTCTGCATAGAAACCAAACAACAGCTTCCAGGGTTTTTTTTTGTCAAAGCTTAAAGTGCAAGTCCACCCTAAAACCAAAATCCTTGCATCTACAGACATGCACATTCTAACACTAACCTATCTAGCCCTGTAAAAAAAAAAAAAAAATAGTATACATACCTTTTCTTAAGCCGATCCAACCCGATATCCAGCGTCAGAAGCTCTGCAGAGGAAACAGCTTTCAACAGCTGTGAAATGAATGGGGAGTGACATCACCTATAGCATTACTATGGGGCTTCCGTTGTCGGACGTGTCCTCTGCACTCACCTACGGTATACAGCGAAGTCATGACTGACACCTCACCGTGGGATTGGGTGGGATCGCCTGCAGAAAAGGTATGTATACTGATTTTTTTCTTCACAAAAAGATGAAGTTAGAAGCTTATTGGCTACCATGCACAGTTGCATCAGATTTTGCACTCTCCAGTTTTAGTACATCATACCCATATTGCAAGTGATGCTTTAAACATTGTTGTGAATATCTAAACTAAGAAGGAGCTTACAAGAAAAAATATTAACATCCTGGATGATATTAGTTGCTATCAAGTTCTAAGGTAACAGCAAGATAGAATTAGCTTCACTGGTAAAATCATATTTACAGATTAGGTTCAAGCATAATATAAAACATATATAATGTGTTTCATCCATACGCATATAATAAATATTAGTTTAAATTACCTCTACAACTAGTAATAGCCCCATATGAGGCTTAACTCTGCTGCCCACAGTATTCATATGTTTACTCCAGATTATGAAGCAAGGTTTTTTACATGTTTGTAATATGTGATGGAAGTTTGCATTAGGGCTAATTACACCCAAAACTGTCTATCATTTTTTCATATTCTACTAACTCTTTCAATCACACATTGACTTCTTACAACTAATGTTTAATAACAATGATAGGTGATGTTGTCAGGTTGTCTTGATATATTTTACTTCATGCAGAACTGAACAGATGATTGGAAACTAAAAGAGAGTGACACCTCTGGAGGATGCTTGGGTGTCAGGTGTGTGCATTACTAAATTCACAGTAACGTACAAGATAGGAACTGTGGGTTTGTTGTTACGTTGAATTTGTAAGCGGGAACAGGTAGACTTTAGAAGTGTAGCTCCAGCTATTTTCTTTTTTTTTTTTTTTTGGGTAGCATAGGGAAGGGTTAACACCCCACTATCACTATTGTTTGGCTGTCTGTGCCCCTATTCAGAAGATAAATCTAAAGTGGAGACACCTTTTTCCCATAACTCTTACGGGAGTGAATTTCCCTTTCTAGGGGTAGATTTCCTCTCACTTCCTGTTATCTCCCTCTGTAAGTAGGAGTCGTTTGTAAGTCGGATGTTTGTACCCTGGGTATCGCCTGTATCCTGTTCTAGCACTAGAAACAAACAAAAAAAAGTAATGAAGGGGCTATGAGGTTTATTTGCTAAAGCTAAGGAGTGCAAAATCGGTCACACTAATACATAGAAACCAATCAGCTTTCAGGTTTTATTGTCAAAGCCTAATTGAACAAGCTAATTGTTTTCTCTGTAGAAGTGTAATCTAGTCTAATTTTGCACTCTGTAGCTTTAGTAAATAAACCCCTATGTGTCATCAAAAATAATTTAACACTGGGTTGCTGGGCTGTATGACTATACCATCAATATGGCAAGAGCTGTAGTCGGTTTACTGAGGGAGAAACCAATCACAGTGTACAGTTTTTTGTTTTTTTTTTATGTCTGTGTTGTCATGGTTCTGTTTTGAATTGAACTTGATGATTCTCATCTTGGGCATGATCACTTCTTTGTTACAGGAAATGGACTAGGGTGCCAGTGACGACAGTGTTATTGTGTCACCAATATTCCAACACATGCCTGACTGTAAAACCAACAGCAGTCCTAGTGCTGGCTTTTAAGGCTATGTAAGAGACAGGGTAATGAGAAGCTTAAACTTAACATATTAAAAAAGAATTGAAAAGTGGCCCTATTATTTGTCTGTTGTACCATTACATCCTATTTCTGTTCAATCTACCTTAACAATAATTTACAGTTTTGTAGTGACTGCAAGAGAACATTATAAGAAACTGTCTCGTATGTTTGAAAACATGGAGAAGCTTTATCGAAGTCTTATGGAGTATTATGTACTTGATGCAAAGAAAGTTTCTGTGGAAGAATTTTTCACAGATCTGTATAACTTTAGGACAACGTTTCTGGTATGTACTATTGGTGTTTTCCTTTTTGTTTTTTCAACTGTTATTGGTCTTACAAACTCCCATTATTTCTTGGGGCCAGTACAGGTGGGCATTTGTAATGCTGTGAATGCTAATCTCAAGAACATTACATTTAAAGAGTGTTTTTTAAAGCATTCCAAAAAAAAAAAAAAAACAGTAAATACCTGCTGGTTTTCCCAACAGAGAAATTCCTGAACTTGTTGATTTGAGGTCACACCTTCACATACTTTAGGGAAGTTTCTCAATGCCGTGGACCTTGAAGGATAAGTATTAACACTGTGAACATGAAGTAACCTTAAATACAACTGTGCTATCAACTGTTCTGTCATGAGATGTAACCCTCCCAATACATATAACAGAGAGGAAAAATCAGCACTGTTGCTCACAGCAATACCGCCTTTTTTTTTTAAACCAGCATGATACTTACATTTAATGATGAGAATTGTACCAGCAATACTAGTGGCTTTTTTTCTACTTAACATTTTCCATTCCCTGCCCTCCAACATCCCTACAGTGCCTTTTGCCCCCCCCCCCCCTCCATTTATAGAAGCTTTACTGTAGTTTGGAACAATGAAAAGTGCTCTATGAATGGAGGAGGTGGACCCTTCATTAATCTGCCCATGCTTCATTCATAGCATACTTTTCATTTGACAAGTGCTCGCGGCAGGTCCAACTGATGTATTAACCCTTGCAGCACAATTTAAAAGAAGGCAATTTTTACAGATCTATTAAATCTTGGTTATGCATTAAACCCATTCTTTACTAGTTTTAATATAACTTCACATGATAGTATTAACACAAATTGTATACATTATAATATATATATATATATATATATATATATATATATATATATATATATATATATATATATATATATATAATATGCTTCATTTTAGAGGTGTATATATATATATATATATATATATATATATATATATATATATATATATATATATATATATATATATATATATATATATACCTCTAAAATGAAGCATATTTATTACCTATATGTACTGCATGTGTCTTTTTTTTATAGTTGTCACATTTTAGACTTTTGTGCGCTTCTTTTGCAGAACCAAATTGTCATTATTCTGCACTATTTTTATTTATTATTTTTCTATATAATTTTGAGGTGACTGTTTCTTTTTAGCGACAGTTGTGACTGTTTTGTGAATACGTTCATATTTGTCAGCACGCCACGGATCCTCAATGTGGCCTGAAAAGCTTTTGTATTGAAGAAAGATTTCATCACAAGAAGAAAGGTGCAATGTTTCTGAGCCACGCAGGAACCCCTTGTCAGACATGTAATACATGTATATAGAGACTCAGAAGCATATATAGCGCTACCCACCAATCAAACACAAGAAAAAGAAAACCACCTTAACTGTCTTGAGTTTGTTCTTGATAAAAAAAAAAAAAAAAAATTGCATTTGAGGGGAAAACATCCATGAATCCGTGGTGCTGCCCCCTTGTTTGCATTCCTCTTTCTAGGTTTCCTTGAGGAGTGTCACATTTACAATTTACATATCTGCTCTATTTACAGAGCATATTATCTGTTGGTTGAGGTTTATAGATGATATTTTCCTCATCTGGGACGATCATGATGTTGAATTTTATGTGTTTGTTGACTTTTTGAACAACATGTTTCCTAGAATGGTATTCAATCCAGAGATCGAACAACATCACTTTCCTTGATGTCTTAATCACCAATACCCAGGGTACCCTTGTGACAGCTCTATACACCAAACCTACTGACAGGAACACACTACTACACTTCTGAGATGTACATCCTACTCATCTCACAAGAATTTACCTATTTCACAGTTTATGTAGATCCTGCACATATGCTCTGACACGGATGACAAGAACAGACAACTTCAGAAAGTGTACTGCATAAATTCTTAGAACAGGGACACCCAGCCAAGGTGCTGGATAGAGCCCTAACCCATCGCCCATTATTTATGCACACTTTTTTTTTACAAATAACGTTCTTTATTCGCGAAGAGTGTATGGTTACAAGATATTAGCAGTTATGATGAAATCATTGTACAGTTACAAAGAGAAAATGAAATAAAATAGAAAGCATAAAGAATAATAGTGCAGAAACAAATGAATGTTGACATTGACATGATACGTCCTAACTCCACTAATGTACTATAAGGAGAATTTGCCTATTCTGCATTCTCCCAATTCAGACAGAGTGTTCTTCCATCTCATTACATGTGGAGGCCTTTTTCAACCAGGCATCTCAATTTTTTTCCATATTTGGCAGGACATCCTCTTTGAGCATAAAGCTCTTTTTTGTAGGGTAGTACGCTATTGATTGCGACTATCCACTCTTGGACAGTAGGTGGTAGTGCCCTGAGCCACTTTCGTGCTATGAGCAGTCTAGCTATAAAAAGTGTTTCCTGTAGGAATATGTAGTGGAACTTATCAGGGTCTGGGAACATGCCCAGTATACATTGTTTAGGGCATAGTGTAAGGAGGGATCCCATCTTGTCATGTATAAATTTCACTATTTGGGAACAATAGTCTTGTATTAACAGTAATAAAAATAAACTGCGCTAAGTGTCCTTTGTATTGGTAGTGACATAAACGTTTGAAGTGAATGTTCAATGGTATAGTCCAAATATCACTTTGGGCAAGAAAAAGCACTCCGGATCATCCAAATGCTACAACATGCACAGAAATGATTCACAATCCAAAGATCACGACAATGAATTGCCCTTACCAGAACACCAAATATAATAAGCGGATGGCTTAAACCCAGCCGGGGCCTTTAGGATAAGGACCGATCGGCTCTGTCAGAGTTCAGGCGTAGTTCCCTCAGTTCAGTACCGAAAGAAAGTCAAAAAGGCTGGCCATAGTGTAGTATTGTTTTACAACCAAGTATGAGCATGCACCTGAAACCAACACCCTATTGTGCACTTAAAACGAAGGTGATATCCCACCACCACAGTTGTAGAGTGTGCTTACCAACTCTCAGACTTTGCATTCATTGGGCTCTATGTCACACTGGGAGATTGATTGCTGTATCAGGAAATCCTGAAAAGGCAGGTCAATAGAATTGTTCCAAATTTGATTGACGTTTGGCAGAGACCCTCCATAGTACTGCCCACGGCTTTGTCCCAACTGCAAATATTGGGTCTTCTGTAGCTGTAACTGTCGGTACAGGAAATATCTCCTAACCAATTCAGCCCAGGATGGATTTATTTAGACCTCCCAACTTATTGAGATGTCTTGTATTGACGGACAGGACCATATAATATGGAAGAAAGTACCAGTGGAACCTACACATCTGGGACATAATGCACTATAGTTGCTTTTATATTTGGCTAAGTGTGGGGGGTCAAGTAAGACCTATGTAAAATGTATAGCTGTGCAAGAAGGTCTGACAATTTGCGGGATACCTTTTTGCATGCGTCTAATACTTCTTTCCATTCGTCCTACTCCATCTCCCCCACATCCCCAGTCCATCAGTCTTTTAATTGGTAGGCGAGAGCCATAGCAGTTGGGCGGAGATCATTGTAAAATGTAGAAATTTGTTTTTGAGACTCCGACTTGGATATTACACTCAGAATATCTAGTTGTTCTAGGTTTGGGGGGGGGGGTCTTGGAATTGGGTCTGAGGGGCATGGCAGAGCTGGAGGTAGTGAAAATGCATTGAGTTGGGGAGGCGGAAGACGCCCTTAAGTTGCTGGAACAACTTCAGGATACTTCCACAGTGAATGTCTGTTAGGCATACCACTCCCCTAATGATCCAAAGGCTGCGGTCAGGTAGCTGTAGCAGCTCATCTAAACAGGGGTTGTCCCCTCGGACATAGAGATTGACGAATTCTTACAGACTGTTCACCTTCCCTCAATAGACAAAACTTCCCTACAAAAAATAAACGCGCCCATCACACTCACAGAGGTTGAATACGTAATTCACTCTCTACCCATGCACAAATTGCCAGGAGCAGACGGGTTCTCCGCTGAATATTACAAGGCTTTCTCTGCCATCCTTGCCCCTGAACTGGTAAAGATATTCAATATAGCAGCCTCTGATGGTACCTTCCCGAAAGAAATGCTCCAAGCCATCATTATCACTATCCCTAAACCTGGTAAAGACGTAGCGGATCCACAAATCTTCAGGCCTATTTCCCTACTAAACTCCGATTTAAAGATCTATGCAAAAATTTTAGCAAACAGGCTTATGGAAATAACCCCCTCCCTCATAGGACTGGACCAGGTAGGTTTTGTAAAGGGCAGACAGGCACCAGATGGGACGAGGAGGATGCTAGACCTCCTGCGCATATCAGAATTAAGCAAGCAGCCCAGCATCTTTTTAGCATTAGATGCAGAAAAGGCCTTCGACAGGGTCCATTGGGGATACCTGTCCAGGACCTTACTCAAGTTTGGTCTTTCGGGAATGATACACTCAGCAATTATTTTCCCTGTATTCAGACCCATCTGCAAGAGTCTTCACATCTAGCTTGCTATCCGACCCCTTTGCACTAACTAACGGCACTCGGCAAGGATGCCCATTATCCCCAATTATTTTTTCTGTTCTGTTAACCACAAAATAGGACTGTTTGCTGATGACATAATCCTCTCTCTATCAAACCCAGCCACTTCTTTACCCATCGTCAAAACGCTATTACATAAATTCGGACAAATCTCCTTTTATAAAGTAAATACAACCAAAAGCTATGCACTCTCGCTTCATATATCAAACGAGAACAAAAGCAGGTTGAAAAATATTTTTCCTTGCAACTGGGACCCACCTTCCATTACTTATCTTGGTGTGCAGCTGACTTCCTCTTCCTCCAAAATCTATTCCCAAAACTTTCCTCCATTATTAACAAAAATCGAAGAGGAAATACAATAAATTACCAAACTACACCTTACATGGTTGGGGAGGATAGCTGCATACCAAATGCAAATCTTACCAAAACTCCTATATTATTTCAGATCATTACCCATACCAATTCCCCAGAAATGTTTTATACAACTAGAGAAATGCCTGAAAAAATACATATGGGGGGGGTAAAAAACCCAGAATAGCATTGGCCCACCTCTATAAACCTAAACATCTAGGGGGAGTAGGGTTACCTAATGCACAGACTTACTATAAAGCTGCAATACTGGACCAAATGAAGTACTGGTTCTCCTGCCAAACAGACAACCGCTGGTCAGACATTGAACGCACCGTAACACCAGGTCACGACCTCCCTGCATTGGCTATAGCAGCCTGTATACATTGCAGACCAAACGCCCCACCTTACTCAACTATACGAGCAACAATAGATGCCTGGTCCTCCATAGTGCATAAACACTTAACAGACACCCCAATTAGAAAACTAAATGTACCACTGGCATCCTACGAATACCTAATCCCAAACTTCTCAGTCCAACCATGGAAATCCTCGGGAGACAACTTCACCACACCTGCTGTACCTCATCAAAATGCGATAGATAGATATAGAGAGTACCAATTACACCACTACAAGAGCAAAAACCCAATACGACAAATAGCTATACCACAGATTCTGTGGGACTTCCTCTTAAGCAAGACTTCTAATAAGCGTAATGGTATATCGCTCTTTTACAAATTCACCACCCCCCTCTACCTACACTCCAAAACCCCAAGCATGATGAAATGGGAATTTGAATTACAAAAAGAATTTTCTATGCCTCAATGGCATGAAGTGATAAAATACAATCATAAATCATCAGCATGCGTAGATCACTGGGATAATGCACAAAAACTCATACATAGATGGTACATTACTCCGCACAGATTAAACAAAATGAACCCTAGTATTACACCTCTCTGCTGGAGAAACTGCCAAGCTATTAACAATATCCTCCATATATTCTGGAACTGTACAACTATAAAACCTTTCTGGCAAAAAATACAGTCACTAATTAGAAAAGTGACCAGCTCTGATTGTACCATCAACCCTGCTCTTGCTCTTCTAAGCTTAGGCATCGAAAACTATCCTCCTCTGAGGAGAAAGGTAGTCACCCACATTTTGTTTGCTGCACGTATAGCAATAGCCAAGGAATGGCGCTCTACTTCACCTCCAAAAATTGCAGAAGTCATATCAAGAGTGAATGCTCAATACACTATGGAAAAAATCCTAGCATATACAGAAAGAAGAACCCCGAGTTTCCACAAACATTGGGAAACTTGCAGTTCCTCTAAATATGCCTCCTCACATGTATGAAAACTATTCCTAATCCTCCACTACTGAAACACAACCATCAATGATCTAGTGGTACAATCCATTATTGGGTATGGTCATATATGATATGGTATTATACTAAGCACACAGCATAGCAACACTACGTGGTTTACCTGTTATCAAAAGAATGAGAAAGTCTAATTAAGATGAATCAGTCATTCTAAGTTTATTATTATTGGTTAACGACAAATTTACAGGGAACTTACGTGATAGTATATTTGAGGGGACCCTCAGTAAGGTCCTCTCAGGGCTAACTTTGAAAACCTAAGCAGAAAGTCTGTTTACAGTGTGTACCCACAAGGGGTGACAGGCTTGACAAATGTACAATGCTTCATTGAGGATATTTCTTAGTAACCCTACCAGGTAATCTGTTTTACTCTATTAATGTAGTAAGCTCCTGAATGGCGAACAATATGTACAAATGAGAAATGAGAAATCAGCTTGTATTTTGTATACTTTGGAAAAATACCAATAAAAATGTATTGTTTAAAAAAATAAAAAATAAACAGGGGTTGTCCCATAGGGGTGTCTGCTTATGCGTGAGGGGGTCCTGAGTTTGCACCTCACCACCTCCCACACCTTACAGTGATTGTATAGTAAGCCCTTTCGACTTCCCACGGTCCAGGGATCACCAGGATCTCTGAGAAGGGGTGCTTGTGGATTTGGATGAAGGGAGAGCATACGAGGGCCAAATATTGATCCTTATCTCCCTTGTCTAGGTAGAAAAAGTGAGATAGTTGTGCTGCCAGATAATACAGGTTAAAGTCCGGTAATGCTGTACCCCCTAAGTCAGTGGTATATACACTGGAGCATGCCATAGGACGTATAGAAATGTGGGTAATAGAATCATTTTAATTAGATTTATACAGCCCATAACGCCCAAAGGTAGTCTGGTCCATGTCTGTATTTTCGCTTTTAGGGTCGTGAATAAGGATTCTAAATTCAGTTTAACGTATTCTTCTGGGGATCGGGTAATTATAATGCCGAGGTATTTCATAGAGCTAACAAAAATTAAAAGGAAAGAAGCTTGCATCTCTTTTGGGGCCCCTATGTCTAAAGTAAGGATCTGGGATTTGTCGCAGTTGATCTTTAGGCCTGAGTATCGTCCAAATTGTTTTATAACATCAAAAGCTGTCATTAGAGAAGGTCCAGCGTCTTCAAGGTATAGTAACGTCTGCGTATAAGCTAACTGTTTCTGTCAGTTGTTCACAGCATAGACCCCTGATCCCAGGATGTTCACAGAGCGACATTGCTGGGGGTTCCACCACAAGGGCATATAATAGGGGGAGAGGGGACAACCCTGATACGTGCCCCTGGACAGGGGGAAGGTATCTGAAATTTTACCATTGATCAAGATCCTGGAGCCTGATAGAGGGAGCCAAATCAATTTAATAAAATTGGGTCTGAAGCCAAACTGGGCCAGACATTCCCATAGATAGTCCCATTCCACAGAATTGAATGCTTTTGCGGCATCTATGGACACTACAACTCTGGAGCCTATCTGGTCGTGTTCAGCCTGTAGATTCATGTAGAGTCTATGCAGGTTAAAAGCTGTGTTTATTGCGGGCATAAACCCAGTTTGGTCTGAGTGCATAAGATTCAGGATCACCTTATTTAGCCTTAGTGCCAGGATCTTGGCCAATATCTTAATGTCTAGTTCAAGGAGGGAGATTGGGCAGTATGATTCGGGGAGTTCTGGATCTTTGCTTGGTTTGGGTAGAAGTACAATTAAGGCTTCATCCATCGATTTTGGTAGGGAGCCGGATTTGAATATATATGTAAACGGCTCATGCAGTTTGGGGACTATGATCTCACTATAGTTTGTGTAGAATCCAAGGGGGAGACCATCTGAGACAGGGGCCTTGGAGGGGCGAGGTGGGACATTGCTTCCGAAGTTATCTTAGGGAAATCAATGGTGGATAGAAACTCCACTAGGTCCTCTTTAGGGTTGTTCGAGTAAAGGGATACGAAGAATGAGCGAAACTCCTTGGCCACCATGTCTGGGTCACATATTAGTTGGCTGGCCACATCTCGTAAAGATACCACAGTGGGTGGTTTATGTTCCAAGTGTGCCAAGTAGGCCAATAGGCGTCCCACTCGCTCCCCATACTCGTATACCCTTTGTTTACTATGGAAGATTTTCCTTTCTGCTCTTTCAAAGAGTGGAGGCTGTTCACTATATGGGCCTGTAGTTTTATCTGGTCTGCCGAATCTGGCGTGGGGTTGTTAGAAAAGAATTCTGCCATTCTTTGTTCTGCCTGTTTGACTACTTGGGTAGAGGGCTTCCTGTATCCAGAAATTCGTTGGGGGAGTATCATGCGAGCATGGGATTTAAATGAGTCCCATACAGTTTTGAATGGGCCTCAGTCGCTATTGACCCGGAAAAAAAATTCCCACTCGTCCCGACTCCTTCCATATCTGGAACCACTAATAACCAAAAAGGGTTAAGTTTCCAGACATATGAAGAGGGAGGGGAGTTCAGTTTAAGTTCTATCGAATATGGTGCATGGTCAGATAGTATGCGCAGGCTAAATCTCGCGTCACTCAGAAGTGTCAGGTGGGAATGAGAGATTAAAATTTGATCTATACGGGACATGGTATTGTGTGTTGCTAAGAAGCATTAGAAAGTTTTGTCATTTGGATGGCTGTGTCTCCAGGTATCTACCAATGCAAATTTGTTCAGGAGTTTTCCGAATCTCGTGTGTGGTTGGTTGGAGGCACTGAGGCAAGTCTATCTAAACTGGTGTCAATCCCAGTATTAAAGTCCCCCAGCAATACCGCTGGAACAGTAGGGAATTGTGACATAAACGCTAATCCCTCTGTCGGGATGTTAAATTGGAATGGGGGTGGTATGTAATATGCCAACAAAAAAAGTTCCAGTCCTTTCAGCATGGCATGTATAAATAGGAACCTGCCCTGTGGAACAGATCTCAGCGTCAACAATGAAAATTGGGCGGTTTTAGCCACCAGTATTGCGATACCTCTAGAGTTTGCAGTGTAGGGGGCTTGGTACAGCCATCCCACCCAGTGTGTCTTAAGGGACAGCTGCAGCTGACCCGCAAGGTGGGTTTCAACTAACACTGTGACATCTGTTCGTTGTGCCTTAAGGTAAGATAGAGCAGCATTTCTCTTAGGTTTGGCTCTGATGCCGCGAACGTTCCATGTGAGACACTTTGTTAGGCATGGTAGGAGGTTCAAGCTATTAATGTCTACCCCAGTCCACAACTGCAGGCAACGCTACATGTCCACACCCCCACTGTATATTTGGGAGGTGCTGTATGTGCAGCCTGGGCTGGTGTAAATGGAATGCAGGGGAAAGATTCATGGAGGCATGGAAAGCATGCCAGCAAAGTGGGCACCTGAGAATTGCTTACATGTGGTACTCTTGTCTGTACATATACATTTACTTCTCTTCATCTCATCTAAGGGTTGTAGAACGATTAACCAATAAAAAATCTTTAAGCAAACTTTAACATATGCACGGGCCTAGCTGGGTGAGCATTGGTGAGCATTGTCTAGGGTATGTGCCAGTGACTAAAAGATGTGTCCAGACAGGCCAAGACAACCCTATCAGAAACTGAGAAGGGTGAACTGATAGATTTGAACAAACGGGTAGCGGTATACTTTGTCACATCCAGGCATCAAATTCATGAACTAAAAGGTACGGTGACTAAACGCATCAAGCAACCCGCTAGAGGCGGTGATCGTGATTGCCTACTTTGGTGCTAGGAGTCCTACTGGATTTACACTCTGGGCACAGTACAACTGGGTGGTCTCAACACCAACCTGTTGTTTACATGCTTTCCTAAATATAGATGATGTGCTAATCTTGGATCATATTTGCTTGGCCTAGGGCCTGTCAGGACCATTGGTTGAACCTCAATCCCTGCTAAACCATGTATCACTGCTTAAATGGGCACCTTTGGTACAACAGGTTGAGTGACCCATCAGTGACCATTGAGATGGAGGCCTCTGTCCTAAGCCATTAGACCCTGCTGTTTTTCTTGGTGTGATCATGACAAGAAGCTTTTGTGATCCGGTCCTGACTTGGTCTATTTGGGTGAGCGGTCACGGTGCCTAGTAACGGCGGTGCCAAGCCTTGCTGACCTCGAATATGGATCTGGTTGAAATGCCTGATCTTTTGGTTATATTTGCTCCCCATATTGGTGGCTTTGTTCAGAGTCGCCAATGTTCAGAGAAGCCACAAAGCCTTTTTTACTGGGCATCAGAGTGGCCTGGGGGGCAATTGCCACCATGCTATGTCCTGTAAAAAAAAAAGGCTGCACCGCTTCTGCCAGAAGTGATCAACCAGGAAACTGTTGGGTGTAGAGCCGACTGGATCACATATAGAGAGGATCTTCCACTACGACACAGCTTGGATCTGAAATGACGGCCGCTGTCAAACAACCTCCTGCCTCCTGGACCAGCTCCTATGATAGACAGCACACTGGTCCAGTGCTGGGAAATTGAATCGGTGTGCTGTCTATCATAGGAGCCAGTACTCTGATAGGGACTGGTGTTTCAGATCCAAGCTGTATCACAGCGGGAGATCCTCTGTGTGATCCGACTGGCTCTCCTCCCTATTCCTCCTGGTGATCCCCATTTAGTGATGGGCTGCACTGATGGCCACTGATAGGCACCAATGAGGCTGCACTGATGGGCACTAATGAGGCTGCACTGATGGGTACTGATATTCTTTATGTTAATGATGTTAACCACTTCAGCCCCGGAAGAGTTTACCCCAATCCTGACCAGAGCACTTTTTGCGATTCGGCACTGCGTCGCTTTAACTGACAGTTGCACGGTTGTGCGACATTGTACCCGAACAAAATTGACATCCTTTTTTTCCCACAAATGGAGCTTTCTTTTGGTGGTATTTGATCGCCTCTGCGGTTTTTATTTTTTGCACTTTTTTTTTTTAACAAAAAAGAGCATCAATTTTGAAAAAAAAAAAACATTATTTTTTACTTTTTGCTATAATAAATATCCCCCAAAAATATATATATATTTTTTTTTCCTCAGTATAGGCCAATATGTATTCTTCTACATATTTTTGGTAAAAAAAACATTGCAATAAGCGTATATTGATTGGTTTGCGCAAAAGTTATAGCATCTACAAAATAGGACATAGAGTTATAGCATTTTTATTTTATTTTTTTCACTAGTAATGGTGGTGATCTGCGATTTTTATCGTGACTGCGACATTATGGCGGACACATCGGACAATTTTGATACATTTTTGGGACCATTGGCATTAGTACAGCGATCAATGCTATAAAATTGCATTGATTACTGTAAAAAAAAAGTCACTGGCAGTTTTTTTTTTGTTTAATATATTTTTATTAAAGTGAAGTATAACAAAGATATACATATATCTCAGAATGAATGCATTCTTGAAAACACAGCAACAAGAGTTTCAGCACTCACAGATTTCAATGAGTAGTTATAAGCTAACCCTCCAATAATTGGCTCAGAAGCTTAACAAAGTGTTAGTATAGCATAGGATTAATACTTTGTGAGCACTTGAAACAAAACAAAATGAATATGAAAAGGAAAAATCCTTACTTTGGTATATAGAAACTGAGAGATAAATAAAAGCAGAAGAAATAAAATTAAGAGAAATTATATGAAAGAGGAGAGAGTAGGAGAATAAGAAAGGTATGAAAACAGAGGGTAGGAGGGGGGGTATGGGGGGGGGGGGGTTGTTGCTGGCATGCATGTCTACACATCAAAAGGGAATGATATGTTAAGGTGTAGTTGGCTAAGCTTAGACAAGAGGTTTAAGAGGTTTGCGTTATAAGTTCCTTATAAACAGATGTGGATTTAAATTTTTTCCAAGAATCCCAGGTTAGAGAATGTTTCTTAGAGGTACCTCTAATGTCGTGGGTGATGCTCTCCATAAGATGTACCTTATCGACCGTTTGTAACCAAACTCTTGTAGAAGGGATTGTTAGTTGACCCCATAAAGTATCAATTAAAGCTTTGGCAGTGTTTAGTAAATGAGGAATAATTGAACGTTTATATATTCTTATGGGAGTTTTGGTAGAATGAAAAAGGATAGTCCACGGGTCATTGGGTATATTGACATCCGAGATCTGTAATATTAGATTGCGGATGGTATCCCAATAAGGTCGGATGAGTGGGCAAGACCACCAGATGTGTGCGTGAGTGGCTTTGTTCCCACAGTTCCTCCAGCATAATGGGGAACTGGCGGAGAACATTTGTTGTAATCTGGCTGGGGTATAATGCCATCTAGTAAGCAATTTATAATTGACCTCTGACATTTTTGAGGCCAATGAGGAAGTGTGGGCTAATTGGAGGATCTTTTCCTTTTGATTATCTGTAAGGGAAGAATCTAAGTCATACTCCCATGTAGCCAAGAATGGTGGGAAGTTGGGGTTTTGAAGTGTAATGAGAGCTTTGTAAAATAGAGAAATTCCATGTAAAGGGGGATCTTTTGGGTAGAATATTTCTTCTATGGTATTTAATTCACTCAGACCTCTAAGCGGGTTGGGAAGGGATCCTAAGAAATGTTGTAATTGGTGATATCTCCATTTATCTAGAAATGTGGTGGGTTTAGGAGCAAGTATCACATGTAATGGTTTAAGTATGTTGTCACGGAGGACATGATGTAATAGAAGAGGTTCTTCCGTTCCCCATGATTTAAAGCCTGGATCTAATAAACCCGGTAAGAAATATTTATGAGGAGAGGTAATAGAGGAGAATCATACTTCCATGAGAATTTTTTGTGTAGGGCGTCCCAAATATCTAAGGAGGATATAGTGAGAGTCGAGGTAGATCGAGCTAGGTTCCTACAAGAACGGGGTATCCAGGGGGCTACCGAGAGATCCACTCCACTTAAAAAGTATTCAATTTGTACCCATAGTTTTGATTTAAGAGCGTATTTCCAATCAGCCAGCCTGGACAAGATAACTGCTTGATAGTATGCCTTAAAATTAGGAAGTGCCAGACCGCCTGAGCATTTGGAGCGGAATAGTAGCTCTCTCGATATCCTGGAGTGACCGCCCTTCCAGATAAATCTGGAAATCAGAGTTTGTAATATAGTGAAGAACCCCACTGGTACTCCCATTGGAAGCATTTAAAAGAGAAAAAGGATGCGGGGTAGTATGTTCATTTTGATTATGTTCACTTTCCCCAACCATGTGTGTGATAAGTTGGACCATTTTCGTAGATCCTCCCTGATCCTATTTAGCAAGGGAATATAATTATGTCGAAATAAAGAATGGAGATTGGGAGTCAAATATATACCTAGGTATTTCATGCTTTTCAATACCCATTTAAAGGGAAACAGGGGCTTAAGGGAGAGAACTTCGGACTTGGAGATATTGATGTTTAAAATTTCAGATTTGGATAAATTTATTTTGAAGTTAGAGATGGATTGAAAGGTAGAAAATTCAGACATTAAGTTGGGAATTGAGATGCGTGGTTGCTGGATAAAAAATAGTACGTCATCCGCATATGCCGCGTATTTATGGGATCTTTTGCCTATTTGTATGCCTTTGATATTAACATTATGCCTAATTGTAGCTAGGAAGGGTTCTAAGGTGATAGCAAAGAGGAGAGGGGAGAGAGGGCAACCTTGTCTGGTTCCATTATGTAAGACAAAGGGGTCACTCAACGTCCCATTAATTCTAATTTGTGCTAAGGGGTTAGAATAAAGGGATGAGATTCGGTGGAACATCCTAGGTCCCAGCCCAAAGTGGCGTAAGGTCATCTTAAGATATTCCCAGTCCATCTTATCGAAAGCTTTTTCAGCATCAGTGGAGAGGAGTAGGGTGGGCTGGGCGCATCTCCTAACGTATTGGATTAGGGATATTGCACGAAGTGAATTGTCTTTTGCTTCTCTATTGGGTATGAATCCTGATTGGTCTGCTGATATCCAGCTGGGTAAAAGAGGGAGCAGTCGGTTTGCGATTACTTTAGCAAAAAGTTTGATGTCAAAGTTAATTAGTGATATTGGCCTAAAACTGTTACATAGGGTGGGGTCCTTATCGGGTTTAGGGATGACAGTGATATGAGTTGATAGAGATTCTGGGCATAGACCTGAAGAGTGAGATATAGAGTTTGCATAAGCGGTGAGACGAGGGAGCAGAATGTCGCTGAATGTTTTATAGTATAAAATGGTGAACCCATCCGGTCCAGGAGCTTTGCCGGATGGGGATGATTTCCATGCTACCAGGAACTCCTCTACCGAGAAATCCTCTTCCATTTCTTTGAGGGCAGATATGGGCAATTTGGGTAGGTTAGCTGCTCTCAAGTAGGAAAGCAGGCGGCTTCTTCTCTCTTTTTGTGGTAGAGAAGACAGGTAATTTTTAACATTATATAGGTCTTCGTAGTACTCTCTAAAGGCCTTAGCAATATCTGGGGTTGCATGGGCTAATTCCCCTGTTGGAAGTTTGATTTTGGAAATAAAGGACTGTGATTGTTTAGTCTTTAAAGACCTGGCTAGCAGCTTGCTTGGTTTGTTACCCCATTCATAAAATTTCTGTGATAAACGTTGGAATTTTCTTTTAGTATCTAAATTGAGAAGGGATTTTAGTTCTTCACGTTTGAGTGTGAGGGATTGAAGGTGCTCAATATGCATGGAGAGTTTGTGTTGTTTATCTAGAGCCGCTATCTGCTGTAGAACCTGATCAATCTGTTGACCAAGCTCCCTTTTTTTCCTAGCCCCAAGCTCAATAAGACGACCCCTAATAGTAGCCTTGTGGGCTTCCCACACAACAGAGGGAGAGGTGTCAGAGGGTTTATTTTCCTTAAAATATTGTGAGAGATGAGAGGCTAACATGGAAACTTCAGCTTCATCAGAGAGAAGGGAATCATTGAGTTTCCAATTGTTAATGTGTCGTGGTAAGGAAGGCACGGTCAACGTCATTGATACAGGTGTGTGGTCTGATATAGATGCGGTGCCAATGTGAGCAGATTGCAGGAGGGGAAGATGAAAATGATCTAGGAATATATTATCTATTCTGGAATAGGATTGGTGTGTTGTGGAAAAGTGTGAATAATCCTTAACCTTAGGGTGGAGAAGGCGCCAGACATCCATCAATTGAAGATCCAGGAGCTTTTTTTTAACAAGTTTCAGTTGTTTGAAGGAAATATTAGAGCGGCCCTGGGATGTATCAATTGTTGGATCCAGTGGCATGTTACTGTCGCCCGCTAGGATAGTAAGGCCTTTGGCGAAGTTTGAAAGTTTAGTTAGTGTTTGTGAGAGGAAGGTTGACTGATTTTGATTAGGACAGTACACGTTTGCAAGAGTACATTGAGTGTTACCTATGAAGCCCTTTAAGAAAAGGAAGCGACCATGGTCATCTGCCAACATGTCAGATAGCCTAAAGGATACATTACTGCAGAATCCAATGGCCACTCCTTTAGCTTTATTAGTGTCTGATAAACTATAGTACCACTGTGGAAAGTGGGATGAGGTTAGCTTAACGGGTGTTGTGTGAGTTAAATGCGTCTCTTGGAGAAAAGCAATAGAACATGTGGCTCTTTTAAGTTCACGGACTAATTGGTGTCTTTTAGCAGCAACATTAAGACCCCTAACATTATACGATATAACCTTTAATGTAGCCATTGTTAAAGCATAGTACGTACCTTCAGCCTATATTTCCATGCATACCAGCCAGAGGGGGGGAGTAGAAAGGAGAAAAGGAGAGAGTTTTTTTGGAAAGAAAGAGAGAGAAAAGAAAAACAAAAAGAACACATGTGAAAATCACATATATAAGTTAACCAACTTGTGGGAAACACATAGTTATCACGCAGAAATCTGCAGTGTTCCCATTGGGGAGAGAGAGAACTAGAGGCCAACCCAATCCCTAAATGGGGACTGGATAGGGCAAGTATAAGGCCAATCGTTCTCGCCAACCCCAGAAGGAAAGGGGGTGACAGGATTGCGCTGTAGTGGAGGGGGGTAAACAGAGAAAGTGTATCCCCACAGCGCGCGACCTATGAGAAAACGAATAACTTATAACTATAAGTAAATAATTAGTTCCATTTAGGAATGTAAATATTACCAGTTTGTAACCAGGATCAGTTTGAACAGAACATAACCCCTAGGCAATAAAGTGCAAACTAATTCGGTACTTAAACTACGTACCCAAGGGTAAAAGGCAACAAAGCACGTTGGTCATTACCACTGTATGACAGTTTCGGCCAAATTTAGACAGGCACACGTAAAAAAAAAAAAAAAAAAAAAAGAAAAAAAACTGCGGCCAAAACCTGACTTAGTATTGACAACCTGTAGGTAAAAGATTATCCATAATAAGAAAATTAGTATGTGTAAAAAGTTACATATTTTAACCGTGCTTTTGTGCTGAGCCTGGGAGAGAGGTACGCCTTTTCTTTGAGGGGGTCTTTCTCCAAGGTGGGTCCGTTAGGCTCAGAAATTTAGGAATTGGGTCTTGCCAGCCTGGGAGTTCCATGGATGGAAGATTAAGATCTTGCAAGAAGGTTGGAAGTACCTCCGGAAATATCAGCGTGTGTGACCGACCATTTTTTGTGGCAATTAGGCAGGCTGGGAATCCCCATCTGTAGGTGATCCCGTCTGAACGCAGGTGGTCAAGGAGCGGTTTCAGAGCTCTGCGACGGTCTAGAGTTTCCTTAGAAAGGTCTGGAAATATGGTGATGACTGCTCCGTCAAAGTCTACGTTAGGCAAGCCCCGCATCTTCATCATAATAGCATTTTTGTCTTCAAAATAATGCAAGCGACAAATAACGTCTCTGGGCTGATCTGACTTAGCATTACGGGGTCTTAGGGCACGGTGTACTCGGTCAAAACGTAGCGGTGTAGTGGCTGAATTGCCCAAGATGGTATTAAAGATGCCTCTTATAGATGGTTCTAGGTCATTATCACCCGTTGCTTCTGGCAGACCTCTGACACGAATGTTATTTCTACGGTTACGGTTCTCGAGGTCTTCGAGTTTATACAGGGAGGCTCGGTGGGCAAAGGCCAGCTGGGTAACAGTGTCCTGTAGTTCTTTAATAGCTAAATCATGTGTGTCTTGTCGCTGTTCCGTTTCCTCAACTCTGGCCAGAATATGTGTCATGTCAGATCTGACAGCAGATATTTCCTTTTTTATGGATTTCTCCAGACTGTGAAACATTCCTGCAAGTTCTTTTTTGAGGCCGCTCATTAGCTTGTTCATTTCGGAACCCGCAGGGGATCCTGGATCATCCATGAGGTCTGAGCAGTATGAGGAGGCTGGGGAGCTGTCTCGCACAGATGCAGCGTGAGATGATGGAGAGACGCTGGTACGTGAGGTTCGGACCTGCTCGTCTCTTGTATTAGCTAAGTACTGTTGAATAGAGCCAGTGGAGACTGGAACGGGCAGTAATCTTTTGCCTGGACGTTTACCTTTGGCAGACCGGAGTTTAGGTGTTTTGGCGGGCATTACTGGAACTATACGGTCGATCGCCGTGGGGGTCACTCCCTACTCACATCTGTTCAGAGACATGCTTCCATCATAGTATGCAAGCAGTGTTAGAAGTGCTTCAACAGTCACAGGGAAAAGCGATGATAGTTGTACTGATGGAAGTTTATGGGAGCAGAAGCTATGTATAAGATATAGTAGTAAGGAATTGGCTTAGGAGTACTTGGAGCACCAAGATGGCCGCCAGCCTCCAGAGGTAGGCCGGAAGGAAGACTTTGTTTGCGGAAATAGAGTATGTGGCCTGTCACTGTATGAAGGGGTCAGTTGATGGGTGGTATGCTTGAGAGTTCAGAAGTTATATTAGCTGGGTAGGCTAGCAGGGGAAATGGCTTGGAGTACCAAGATGGCCGCCGTCTTCCATAGGTAGGCCGAAGCCGCGGTCTTTCTTGAGATTCGCGGCCGGCTGAGTAAGCACCGTTCGCTGTGGGCCCAAGTCAGCGCCGCGGGGCACCAAAACAGAGGTCCTGGTGGAGTGGGAGCGTGCCGATTCGGGCCAGGGGGACTCTGCAGAGGGATGGGTAGGCAGATGCCTCTGTACTCACTGCGCCTGTATGTTGAAGAGGCTGTTCCTGTAGGCCGCAAGATGGCGCCCGGCGGGGAGCAGTCCGAGGCAGAGGAGGAGACCACCAGGCAGCTCCCTTCAGTCGCCCAAGGCCCCCCCCCCCGACCGCCGACGGCGGCACGATCGGGCAACCAGGTATAGGCTCCTCTTGTCTGCTTGGCTGTAGGGGTGATGGGCGATGTGTACGGAGCCCCCAGCAGGCCTCAAGATGGCGGCGGGCACACAGGGCTCAAGTCCAGCTGGAGGCCCGGGGCCAGATAGAATGCAGCACTGGTAGCCAATTCCCCCTGCCAGCCGCAGCGGAGGTAGGCTAATCGCTTCTGAAGGTGGAAAGGTGCTCCACAGATTGAGGATGGGCTAGGATGGCATTGGATGGGAATATGTAGAGCGGAGCTCAGCTTCCACACGTCCTTCTCCTAGCTCGTCCAGACACGCCCCCCAAGTCACTGGCAGTTAAGGGGTTATTACTAGGGGGCGCTCGAGGTGTTAACTGTATTCCCTGGGAGGTGATTCTAACTGAGGGGGGAGGGGACTGACTGGAGGAAGTGATAGATTATGGTTCCTAGCTAATAGGAACACACAATCTGTCACTCCTGTCAGAACAGAACAGAGAAGTGTATGTATACATACACTCGTCCCTGTTCTGTCTCTCCTGCTCACGATCACACGTGGCCGGCGGTCATCGCAACCGTCGGCCACGAGCACCGGCACCCCCCGCTGTGCAGCGGGTCGCGCCTGCTATCTCGACCTCGCGAGCCAACGTATAGCTTCACTGTATTGCTAATTGAAGAGAGCAAAAAAGGCTCTCAATCCAAAAAGTGATAGTAGTTATTATTCTTATAAAAGAGGCAGAATTTGTGGCAATTGTATATAAAATATACAGAAATGCCTTTCTGCTGCAAAAAAAATGGGGCATGCGCTTGTCTGACAGGTGTGTCCACGAGGATTTCCACAGCGGGACCCTTAAACATACAAAGGTGTAGAATGTAAGTATAGTATAGGTGTAAATGAAATTTAATATCTACCAGTCACAGATTTAGAGCATGAAAATAACTGTTGTATGTAGATTAACTGAACTAAATATATATATGGAGCTCTCTGCTGTTTAGGACCAAACAAATATATGTATATATAGTGGCCCAGTAAGTAGGCTATAAGTTGACAATAAACGTTATATGTAAAGCTTATATATGTAAACCACTCACATGGTTTATTTTTGGTAGAAGTATAAAGAAGAATCAAACCAGACTTCCTTTTAACAGACAGTGAAGCTATAATCCTTTGGATAGTGAGAGAGATCCTGGCTGTGTAGCAACAAGTAATGTTACTGACAGGATATATATAGGTACTGGGGTATGGGAGTATACGCCTCCTGATTGGAAAACAACCCAATCATGGAGGTGCGGGAGCGTCAGCTGATCCTGGGGCATGTTCAGGTGATATTCTCCGGATCAGCTAGGGTATGGGCAGAAGCTCCCCACAAAAAAGAAGGCGGATGTGTCTCGCGCATTAGTTCAGTTAATCTACATACAACAGTTCTTTTTATGTGCTAAAGCTTTGACTGGTAGATATTAAATTTCATTTATACCTATACTATACTTACATTCCACGCCTCTATTTTAATATCTCTGATCATCATCCTGTACTATATATATGTGAATATACATAATGAATTTCAGCTCTAATACATTTTTATCTTTTACTGTTAAAAAGTACAGTCTGCACTAAATGAGCCCTTGAAGAAGGAATTATTTCCGAAGCATGTCGGGATCTCTGAATCTCTATATGATTGTTTGGTTTCCCACCATGAAACCAACCATCTGATTTAGTATTAAGTTGTATACTGTGATTACTTGACCATTGTCTTTTGGTTTTAATATTCATTGTATGTACATTTATATTTTGTTTATTAATACATTTTTGTAATTTTTTATTTACGCTCTATACTCTCATATCTGACCATACCCTTAGTCCATAAAATCCCTGGGGTACCTCTTTGTTGCTTTTTCCTTCGATTACTGGGATGTGGCTTGGGTTCAGTTTTCCATAACTCACAAGTAGTCTTCAACCAAACATACTGCATTTATGCTGGTCCTCAGACCATAGGTTTACTCGAAGCTAACAGCTTCACTCTGGTCTTAGTCCTCAGGCCATAGAAAAACCTCCACAAAGGGGAAAACAGGGAATATGGTTGTTCTGATAGTTGCCTTCAACTTCTGTCACCTGATACTGTAATAAACTGTACTGCCCCCTTTTTATTATAAAGCGCTACACAATAAATTTTAGATTTTTTTTTTTTTTTTCTGGAGAACTTTAGTTTAATAAACAGTTGCGCAAACATCATGCGAAACTAAAATCTGCAATGATCACCTTTTTTATTCTACAGGTCCTCTGCTTTTAGAAAACATATGTTCTGGGGGTTTATGTAATTTTATTAGGATTTTTACATCTATGCAACAAAGAAAAAAAATGTTGTAGAGCTTAACTTGTTAAAATAAACGGTAATAATACAGATATAATTATACATAACAAATTTTTTTTAAAAAGTATGTGTGTGTGCGTGTGTATATGAGAGAGCCAGGAAAAGTCCTGTTCGGGGTTTATACATCTCCCAGGCTCCTCTCATACAGGTCCAGGGATCTCTGATCCATGGTCCAGTTCAGGTCTTGGTCCTCTCCCCAGGCTCATTTAAGCTCACCTGAGCAAGACAGCCTTTGCTCTTGGCCTGGGATACTCAGACAACTTCTGTGTAGGAGAGCAAAAAGGTATGTGGAAGCTGACAAGCTGTAGGCTTGCTCAGCCTGGTAGTTAGGATCTGTAAATATTGTTTAGTTAGTGCCGAGACACGGCTAGGTTTTGTTTTGGCTATTTCTGTTCCTATTTGTTTTTTTGGAACACTGTACAGCACCTGTATATAGACTTGTATATATCACAAATAAACACCGCACTGTTTGTCACTACTTCACTGGATTTGGTATCTGTGCCTGAAAAACTGCTCATCCCAGGGAGCTTTGTACCTGCCACCTGTCCCCCAGGTTACATATGAAGGAGACTGCGACCAGCTGTAGTAAGTTACTACTTAAAAGGCCAGTACCTAGAGTGACTAAACATGGAGGAAATCCTAAAACAATTGGTGATATCCAATGCTGCACAGCAACAATCCAATGCTGTACAGGAGCTATCGCAGAGGCTGTTTGAACAGCTAGCCACTGATGCAAAAGAGGATAGGAAAACCCTGGCTGCGGTTGTGGAGACGCTAGCACAGTGGCCACCTGCTAAAGTTAATGTTGTTGAAGACAAGCCCTCAGCCATTCATGTGGGTCGCTTTCTTTCTAAAATGACTGCAGATGATGATCCAGAGGCCTTTCTCTTAACGTTTGAACGGACCGCTGAGAGGGAAGGTTGGCCCAAAACCCAGTGGGCAGGACTGGTCGCCCCCTTGCTGTCTGGAGAATCGCAGAAGGCCTACTATGATTTGGAGTCAGCAGAAGCAGGAGACTATGAAAAGGTCAAGCGGGAAATCCTGGCGCGACTTGGTGTCACCTTGGCAGTTCGAGCACAGCGGGTCCACAGCTGGTTCTTCCAAGACGAGAGGCCCCCAAGATCGCAGATGTTCAACCTAATTCACTTGGTGAGGAAATGGCTACAGCCGGAGTCCCTGTCTGGGCCACAAATAGTGAAGCGTGTGGTCATGGACCATTTCCTGAGGTCACTACCAGTTCCTCTGCAGAAGTGGGTGAGTCAAGTAGACCCCAACTCGGTGGACAACCTCGTGGAACTTGTTGAAAGGTACTTTGCTGCAGAGAACCTGGTCATCACCCCTACAGCCGCACGGACTTTCCGCCCAAAGCCACGGTCTCCCCAGGCAACCGGTACGACTGTTCCAGGGGAAGTGGGTGGTAAGCATGGCAAGGAAATAAGGGGGAGGATTTTTGGTGCCAGAACTGAAGTTTGGCGTCCCAAACAAGGGAAGCTACTGCCTGTCAGCAAACCAAACTGGGGAAACATCAGGTGTTTTCGTTGCCAAGAACTGGGACATGTTGCAGCAAACTGTCCATTGACAGATGAACCAATGCAGTGTGATCTATCTATTAGAAGGCAGTCTATGTTTGCTGCAGTTTCATGCGCTGCAGCACCAAGTATGGGAAAACACATGTGCCAAATGACTTTTAATAATAAGCCTATTACGGCCTTGCTGGACTCTGGAATTCTAGTGACTTTGGTTACAGCTGAGATGGTTGAAACTGTGAATTTGCATGCTAAAAAAGTTGCTGTGATCTGTATACATGGGGATACCCGCGAGTATCCTATAGCCACTATTCAGTTTAAAACTGGCTTAGTTACGGTGACCCATCCGGTCGGACTTGTGCTCCACTTGGTGCACGAGGCCATCGTTGGTAGGGACTTCCCTAAGTTTTGGGAACTGTGGGATCGTCCCGACCCGGTCGCAGTAGCTGACTCAGTGACAGAGCCAGACCTCCTGGCCACTACTGACAATGTGGGTTCAGGGGACTCTTCTCAGTGCTCCCCGAGTTTTCCTTTCTCAGTTATGGCAGGAGAGCTGGAGGAGCCTGAGGAGGTCCCAACAACCAGTGGAGCTGGACAGCCATCTGCTGAATCTGAGCCTACGTTGGAGTTTGCTGACCTTAATGTACACAAGGAAAATTTTGGTACCGAGCAGAGAAAAGACCCAACCCTTGCCAGGGCCTGGGAAAATGTAATGGTGATGATGTACCTGTCGAATCAGGGGACAGGCTCTGTTTTCCTTATTTCAGCATCAATGAGGATTTAATGTATTGTGTATGTAAAAAAAATGATGAAGTGGTTGAACAGTTGGTGGTCCCTAAGCCATACAAACGGGTGGTGTTGGAACTTGCCCATGGGCACTTGCTAGGAGGTCATTTAGGGGTTGAGAAAACGACTGAAAGGGTGTTGCGCAGGTTTTATTGGCCCGGGATACAGAAGGATATTGAGAATTATTGTCAATCCTGTCCTGTGTGTCAGATGTCAGCCCCACTACCCCACTTCCGAAGTCCTTTAGTGCCCTTGCCCATTATTGAAGTGCCCTTTGAGAGGATTGCCATGGACCTTGTGGGTCCACTCCCCAAGTCTGCCCGAGGTCATCAGCATATCCTCGTAATCATGGATTATGCTACCCGTTACCCAGAGGCCATTCCCTTACGCACCGCGTCTGCTAAAAACATTGCCAAAGAGCTGTTTATGGTGTTCAGTCGTGTTGGAATCCCTAAAGTCCTTACAGACCAGGGCACCCCATTTATGTCACGAATAACTAGAGAGCTGTGCAAGTTATTTAAGGTGACGCAATTGCGAACCTCGGTGTACCATCCTCAAATGGATGGCTTGGTGGAACGCTTCAATAAAACATTAAAGAGCATGTTAAAAAAGATTGTTGACAAGGATGGGAAAAACTGGGACTTCCTGATACCATACTTGATGTTTGCCATCAGGGAGGTTCCCCAGTCCTCCACGGGGTACTCTCCCTTTGAGTTGCTTTATGGGAGACACCCTCGGGGACTCTTGGACATAGCCAAAGAAACATGGGAGGGGGAGCAGACACCCCATAAAAGTGTCATTGAGCATATCGCTCAAATGCAGGACAGGGTTGCAGCAATCATGTCGATGGTAAAAGACACTTACTGCAGGCCCAAACAGCTCATCAGAGGATATACAACAGGGGGGCCCAACTCCGTGTTTTCTCACCTGGTGATAGGGTCCTGGTGTTAGTTCCCACTGTTGAGAGCAAGTTCCTGGCTAAGTGGCAGGGTCCCTTTGAAGTAATTGAAAGAGTTGGGGAGGTCAATTACAAAATATAACCAGGAAAAAGGAAGCCCGAACAGATTTACCACATAAACCTGTTTAAGCCCTGGAAGGATAGACTGGCGTTAATTGCGAGGTCCCTCCCAGTAACACCTAAGGGTACTGAGTCCCCTCTGATCCCTGAGGTCACGATTCCAGACACCCTGTCATATTCTCAAAAGTAGGAAACTAGAGAATTCCTGATAAGAAATAGAGAGAAATTTTCAGAGTTACCTGGCACGACTTCAGCAGTTCAGCATGAGATTGTTACTGAACCTGGGGTCCGTGTCAAGCTCAAACCATACCGAATTCCTGAAGCGAGGAGAAAGGACATCAGCGAGGAAGTTAAAAGAATGTTGGAGCTAGATGTCATTGAGGAATCCAATAGTGACTGGTCTAGCCCTATTGTGTTAGTCCCAAAACCGGATGGCACTTGGAGGTTCTGTAATGACTTCAGGAAGCTTAATGCAGTGACAAAGTTTGACACGTACCCAATGCCTAGAGTGGACGAACTTATAGACCGCTATCTGACCACTTTGGACTTGACAAAAGGTTATTGGCAAATACCCCTGACTGGTAGCGCCAAAGAGAAGACTGCATTTGTGACCCCGGAGGGTTCCTTTCAATATAAAAAAATGCCTTTTGGGTTGCAAAATGCCCCTGCCACATTTCAGAGGGCCATGGACAGGTTTCTAAGACCCCACCGACAATATGCAGCAGCATATCTAGATGACATAGTGGTACATAGTACTGACTGGGAGTCCCACTTGCCCCGTGTCCAGGCTATCCTCGATTCCCTCTTCAAAGAAGGTTTTACAGCAAATCCAAAAAAATGTGCCATTGGTCTAGAGGAAGCCAAGTATTTGGGCTACACTATTGGGCATGGTGTCATAAAACCTCAAGTGAATAAAATAGAAGCCATCCAGGAATGGCCACGTCCTGCAAACAAGAAGCAGGTCTGGGCCTTTCTTGGCATTGCGGGGTATTATAGAAGATTTATCCCAAATTTTGCAACTATAGCTGCCCCACTGACAGACCTTACGAAAGGCAAAGACTCTGTAATGGTGAAATGGTCCTCAGTAGCAGAGGAATCTTTCCAAGTCCTGAAGAAGGCTCTTTGTGCACAACCAGTACTGTACTCCCCCGATTTCTCCAAAGATTTTTTGGTTCTGACGGATGCGTCTGATGTTGGTATCGGGGCAGTGCTATCACAGGTACACAATGGGGAAGAACACCCTGTGGTGTACCTAAGCAGAAAGCTCAAAGACCATGAGCAAAGGTATGCAGTCATTGAAAAGGAGTGTTTAGCCATAAAGTGGGCCGTGGATGCACTCAGGTACTATTTGTTAGGACGCCAGTTTGAATTAACCACTTGCCAACCGCCCCATAGCCAAATGACGCCTGCAGGGCGGCTGGATAACTCTGGGATCACGTCATATGACGTGATTCCAGAAAACTGCTCCCATGCGCCCCCTGGGGCGCGCACACGGGAACATCTGTGACCGCCGGGTCCAGAGGACCCGGCGCATCACGGTAAACGGCCGCTGATCGCGGCAGTTTACCATGTGATCGCTCCGTCAAATGACGGAGCGATCACATGTAAACAAACCGGCGTCATGTCATGACGCCGGTTCCTCCCTCCCCTCTCTGTACCGATCGGTACAGAGGGGGAGAGATTGGATGGGAGCCGCGCTGTGGGCTGGGTGTGTAGTGCCCACAGCGCAGCTCAGTGACATATACAGTCACATCCATCCATCCATGCTCAGCCATCCCCCCCTATGCTCTGCAATGACCCTGTGCAATACTCTGCAATGATCCTGTGCAATACTCTGCAACCCTGTGCAATACTCTGCAATGATCCTGTGCAACCCTGTGCAATACTCTGCAATACTCTGCAATGATCCTGTGCAATACTCTGCAATGATCCTGTGCAACCCTGTGCAATACTCTGCAATGATCCTGTGCAACCCTGTGCAATACTCCGCCATACCCCACGATACCCAGCCATACTTTGCCATGCTCAGCCATGCTCGGCTGTACTCGGCCTCTGTATGTGGCCAGGCTGTGGAAGTCTCACACATGTGGTATCGCCGTACTCAGGAGGAGCAGGAGAATCTATTTTGGGGTGTCATTTTTGGTATGTACATGCTATGTGTTAGAAATATTGTATAAATGGACAACTTTGTGTTAAAAAAAAATGTGTTTTAACCACTTCCTGCCCGCCGGCCGTCATACGACGTCCTTGACTTTGTGATAGTCATAGTGGCTGTTCCACTGCTTGATCATTCTTACGGGAGGCGAGAGGGGACCCCCCCCCCTCTCACCGCCCTCAGGTGCTTCTACCGACTCACCGCTACGATCGAAGCCAGGATCTTTTTTTTTTTTTTTTTTTTATTTCAGGCTTCCCAGCCTAGAGGTGAGATGTGGGGTCTTATTGACCCCATATCTCACTGTAAAGAGGACCTGTCATGCCATATTCCTATTACAGGAGATGTTTACATTCCTTGTGAGCAGAAAATTTATTCTTTGGAAAAAAGCCTCAAACTAAAATAAATAAAGTAAAATGAACAATAAAAAAAAAAAAAAAATTTCCCCGTGTGCTCGCAGTCAGAAGCGAACGCATACGTAAGTTGCGCCCACATATGAAAATGGTGTTCAAACCACACATGTGAGGTATTGTTGCGATCGGTAGAGCGAGAGCAATAATTTTGGCCCTAGACCTCCTCTGTAACTCACAACATGTAACCAGTAAATTTTTTTAAAGCGTCTCCTATGGGGATTTTTAAGTAGCGAAGTTTGGCGCCATTCCACAAGCGTGTGCAATTTTGAAGGGTGACATGTTAGGTATCTATTTACTCGGCATAACTTCATTATTCACATTATGTAAAAACATTGGGCTAACTTTACTGTTTTGTTTTTTTTGAAAGCATAAAACTGTTTGTTTTTTTTCAAACAAAACGTGTTCGAAAAATTGCTGCGCAAATACCGTGCGAGATAAAAAGTTGCAACGACCGCCATTGTATTCTCTAGGGTCTTTGCTAAAAAAAATATATATAATGTTTTGGGGTTCTATGTAATTTTCTAGCAAATAAATGATGATTTTTACATGTAGGAGAGAAATGTCAGAATTGGCCTAGGAACTCCAGAACGCCTGATGGTGTTCCGTGCATGTTGGGCCTCTGTATGTGGCCACGCTGTGTAAAAGTCTCACACATGTGGTATCGCCATACTCGGGAGTAATAGCAGAATGTGTTTTGGGGTGTAATTTGTGGTATGCATATGCTGTGTGTGAGAAATAACTTGCTAATATGACAATTTTGTGAAAAGAAAAAAAAAAATCTTGATTTTGCAAAGAATTGTGGGAAAAAATGACAACTTCAAAAAACTCATCATGCATCTTTCTAAATACCTCGGAATGACTTCTTTCCAAAAAGGGGTCGTTTGGGGGGTATTTGTACTTTTCTGGCATGTTAGGGTCTCAAGAAATGAGATGGGCCGTCAGTACTTCAGGTGTGATCAATTTTCAGAGATTGGCACCATAGCTTGTGGACTCTGTAACTTTCACAAAGACCAAATAATATACACCGATTTGGGTTATTTTTACCAAAGATATGTAGCGGCATACATTTTGGCCAAAATATATGAAGAAAAAATTACTAATTTGCAAAATTTTATAACAGAAACGAAGAAAAATGCATTTTTTTACAGAATTTTCGGTCTTTTTTCTTTTATAGCGCAAAAAATAAAGAACCCAGCGGTGATTAAATACCACCAAAAGAAAGCTCTATTTGTGTGAAAAAAAGGACAAAAAATTCATTTGGGTACAGTGTTGCATGACTGAGTAATTGTCATTCAAAGTGTGAGAGCACCGAAAGCTGAAAATTGGTCTGGTTATTAAGGGGGTTTAAGTGCCCAGTGGTCAAGTGGTTAATAACTGAACATGCTCCTCTGAAATGGATGGCCCAAAAGAAGGAGACTAATAGACGGGTGAACCGGTGGTTTTTGGCTCTACAGGATTACTCATTCACTGTAAAACACAGGCCAGGTGTTGAGATGGGGAATGTAGATGCCCTGTCCCGTGTTCACTCCTGTTGGGCTGCAGGTGTTCCAACCCTGGGGTTGAAACAAGGGGGGAGGATATGTAGCAGAGCGTCCCAGAGAGAGCCAGGAAAAGTCCTGTTTGGGGTTTATACATCTCCCTGGCTCCTCTCATACAGGTTCAGGGATCTCTGATCCATGGTCCAGTTCAGGTCTTGGTCCTCTCCCCCAGGCTAATTTTAAGTTCACCTGAGCAAGACAGCCTTTGCTCTTGGCCTGGGATACTCAGACAGTTTCTGTGTAGGAGAGCAAAAAGGTATGTGGAAGCTGACAAGCTGTAGGCTTGCTCAGCTTGGTAGTTAGGATCTGTAAATATTGTTTAGTTAGTGCCGAGACACGGCTAGGTTTTGTTTTGGCTATTTTTGTTCCTATTTGTTTTTTTTGGAACACTGTACAGCACCTGTATATAGACTTGTATATATCACAAATAAACACCGCACTGTTTGTCACTATTTCACTGGATTTGGTATCTGTGCCTGAAAGACTGCTCATCCCAGGGAGCTTTGTACCTGCCACCTGTCCCCCAGGTTACAATATATATATATATATAAGCCAATAGGTTCTCCTCAGTTTTGTACAGGTTAATAATACCAATCACTTCTGATAGATTGGGTGCTAACAGCGACTTCCGCTGCCTTAGAATTAGGGATCAGGCTGCTAGGAATATATGTGTGACAACCTGCCTGTAGTCTTTTGATAATTTATCTATCCCTAGATTAAGTAGGGCTCATGCTGGGCATGGGGGAGAAGAGCTCACCTGTACAGGTTGATAAAAGTTAAAAAAAATTTGCCTCCAAAAACTAGTTAATGTGGGGCATTCCCAAAGAACGTGTAATAAGTTCTCCACCTGACCACAATTGCGCCAGCAGAGAGGTGAGTAGGAAGAGGAAAAATTTGCCAACCTAAAGGGTGTGTAATACCATTGATTGGTGATTTTAAGTGTCATTTTCCAATGTGAGGTGCAGTGAGAGGCCTTAAAGATTGACTAAAAAGGGCTCCTCCACTGATCAGGGGTAAATGTAAGTGCAAGATTATTTTACCATGTATGCATATATATATTATAATATATATTTTTTTTTTAGCAGACACCCTAGGGAATAAATTGGCGGTCATTGCATATTTTTTATGTCACACGGTATTTGCGCGGTCATTTTTCAAACGCAATTTTTTTGGGAGAAAAAAAAAACATTTTCATAAATAAAAAAATACAGTAGAGTTAGCCCATTTTTTTTTGTATAATGTGACAGATGTTACGCTGAGTAAATAGATACCTCACATGTCACGCTTTAAAATTGCGCACACTCATGGTATGGCGCCAAATTTCGGTACTTAAAAATCTCCATAGGCGACGATTTAAAACTTTTTACAGGTTACCTGTTTAGAGTTTTTACACTTTCCCTTTAACAAATGTTATTTTGATCACTTTTATTCCTATTACAAGGAATGTAAACATCTCTTGTAATAGGAATAGTGCGTGACAGGTCCTCTTTATGGAGTGATGTGGGGTATATAAGACCCCCATGTCTCGCCTCCAGGCTGAAAAGAATCAGATAAAAAAATTGACCTTATCTGATGCTTTTCTAGCCGAGATCTCTACTTTGTTTATTTGTGTGCCCGGAACGTGATGTCATAACGTCGCGCCTGCATAGGATCATAGAGATTGCCGAGGACCATCTGTCCCTCGGAAATCTCGATGCCTTACTTCCAGTGCTGGCCGATTTGTCCCCTGGGTCTGCACGGGAGAGCCTGGAGAAGCTGCGGGGGGGGGGGGGGATGATATCCCCTACATTCGCCACTAAGAACGATCAAGTGGCTGAACAGCCACTATGATCATTCTTATTGTGCTCAGAATTGCTGGCTCTAAAAAATATCTGGATGATGCCTGTAGCTTCAGGCATAATTCAGATATCTCTAGGGATGAAACAACTAATCAATTATGAAATGAATTGATTGCTATTTTCATAATTGGTTAATCAGCCAGTAACATAATGGGGTTAAAAAAAACTAAAATGAGCCCTTTATTGTACAAAAAGAGCAAATAATTGCTACTGTAAATATTATTTTCACAGTTCTACAGTTAAAAAAATGAACCCCTTACAGTAGTGATTATTTGCTTTTTTTTGTACTATAAAGGGCTAATTTTAGTTTTTTTAACCTCATTATGTTACTAAATGTGTTAACCACTTCCCGACCGGTGCACACCGATGTACGTTGGCAGAATGGCACGGCTGGGCAAATGGGCGTACCTGTAAGTCCCATTTGAATTCCCCGCCGTGCCATTGCATGCACGCCGGCCGGGAGCTCCGTGTCTCGGGTCCCGCGGACTCGATCGCCGCGGGGATACCCGCGATCGCCTTACAGAGAGGAAGAACGGGGATATGCTGATGTAAACAAGCATCTCCCCGTTCTGCCTAGTGACAGTGTCACGGATCTCTGCTCTGTCATCGGGAGCAGAGATCAGTGACCTGCCACAGCTAGCCCATCCCCCCTACGGTTAGAACACATCCCTAGTACTGACTTAACCCCTCCCCGCCCCCTAGTGGTTAACACCTTCACTGCCAGTGTCATTTACACAGGAATCAGTGCATTTTTATAGCACTGATTGCTGTATAAGTGACAATGATCCCAAAAATGTCCGATGTGTCCGCCATAATGTCTCAGTCACAATAAAAATCGCTGATCGCCGCCATTACTAGTAAAAAAAAAAATATTAATAAAAATGCCATAAAACTATCCCCTATTTTGTAAACGCTATAACTTTCAATAATCGCTTATTGCCATTTTTTTTTACCAAAAATATGTAGAAGAATACGTATCAGCCTAAACTGAGGGAAATTTTTTTTTTTAATTATTTTTTGGGGATATTTATTATAGCAAAAAGTAAAAAATAATGTGTTTTTTTTTTAAATTGTCGCTATTTTTTTGTTTATAGCGCAAAAAATAAAAACCGCAGAGGTAATCAAATACCACCAAAAGAAAGCTCAATTTGTGGGAAAAAAAGGACGTCAATTTTGTTTGGGTGCCACGTCGCACGACCGCACAATTGTCAGTTAAAGCGACACAGTGCCGAATCGCAAAAAGTGCTCTGGTCAGGAAGGGGGTAAATTTTTCCGGGGCTGAATCGGTTAAACCTGGTTCACATCTATGTGTTTTTTGGTGCTTTTTGCAGAAACGCACTACAGTTCATTTACATGGTTTCCTATGGGACACATTCACATCTATGCTTTTTTCAGCCGCTGCGTATTTGGAAAGGGTCAGGGACTTTTTTTAATGCAATATTGTGCTTTTTTGGTTCAAAATACTTCAATGGAGAAGCTGCAGAAAAGAATGTAATGCATTTTTGCAGCAATTTGTTTTTTTTTTAATCTGCCCAACAAGAAATTGGCCAAAAAAAAATTGCAAAAACTCAAATCTCAGCAAAATCACATGCGCAAAAATGAAACAGATCAAAAGCAAACTGCATAAGTGTGTACCGAGTCTTATGCTGGTCACAGGGATCAATTTTCAGACGAGAATATTCAGACGAAAAATCTTTGTACATTCGCTGAATGAAAGACAGTTGTTTGAAATTTTCACTTGTTTTTAACATTCTGTTTTTAAAATGAATGTAATTTTTGAATGAAAACCACATACACTGTCTGAAAATTCCTTTGACCAAGAAGTTCTATTATTTCCATAATTTTCCTGTTACTGTGGTTGAAAATGAACGTGGATTTGACCCCACTAACGATTAGAAAATCGACCAAACGTTCTTAAAATTATTTTTTATTTTTTTTTGAAGGAAGACATTGTTTTTCTAAATAAAAAATTTGATGTCTGGTGAAATTTATCAGATTCACCCTTTAATAATATATACAGTATATCTATGTAATAGTATATACAGTATATCTCTCCTCTAATAGTTTATACATTATATGTCCTCTAATAGTATATACAGTATATGTCTTTTAATAGTATATACAGTATATCTCCTAACAGTATATCTCGTCTGTCTGTTTTTCTCAGAATGGATTAGATATTTTGTTCCCTAACCAATATAGTTGGTTATTTATATTTACCACTGCATATAGATATTTAAGAATAAATTCCCTTTTTTTTTTTAAACTTTTACATATTAACTAAATTTTACACCACACTTTTTTAAGGTTATTAACCAATTAATCAAAACAATAATCAGCCAACTAATCGATTATGAAAATAATAGTTGCAGCCCTAGATATCTCCACTGAAAGCTGAGGACATCTTATGACATTCAGCGGTATGGAAGTGGTTAAGAAGTGTAGAATGCAGATTGCTGTAAATATTGCCTGTCTAAGTAGGCAAAATTCCACCTCCCAGTTCCTCTATAGTTTTGAGTTTACCTTGTTTGTTAAAATTCAGAACTCCTGATATTCCACATTTTAGGAGGGGATTTGTATCCAACATCGGTAGCATGGTTTCAAGAATATTCAATGTAAGTGATAACAAAGGTAATATATCATAAGATGCATGGTGTTTAGATAAGTATCTCCAAGCTTGAAGGGGTGCTTGTGTGGGAAGGGGTAGTAGGGCAAGATCCCAAGGCTTCCACATATCATTTAGGAGCAGCATATGTAGGTTCCTAGTAGGTGCAAGGGCTGCCTCTACTTCTACCCAGAGGAAAGTCTCCTTATTTAAGAACCAATACTTAGTCCGATCAAGATGTACAGCCCAGTAGTAGTCTGTCAGTACTGGGAGGGCCCTGAATAGATACAGGAGCTGGGGAAGAATATTCATCTTAAAGGCTGCTAGCCTATCACACCACAAAAGCTCAAATTGTGAGATGCGACGCAACTCATCAGAAATTTTGGTAATCAATATTAGAAGAGACTAGGTGGGACGTGCTGGCCGTAAGGGTGATACCCAAATATTGTACTCCCCGGGAAAGGGAGTTGGGTCCAAAGGGCATGTTTTGTAGCACTATTTACACCGAGATCCAGAATCACTGACTTCAATGTGTTTACCTTGTAGTAAGAGACATTGCTGAATTGTTTAATAGGTTGATTTTATGTGATGCAGAATGGTTTAGATAGAATACCCAAAGTAAATACCTTTTGTTAAGGGGCTAGAATATAATGCAAGGATGGCAGATGTTATATTGCCTGTAAAGTTGAATTTTAATAACCATAGACATATACTGCCAGTATACCCTGTTAAACGCCTTCTCTGCATCCAGGGCTAGGAGCAGAGAAGGAGTTTGAGTTTTCTTAGTGTAATTAATCATTTTGAGAATTCTCCTGGTTGTGTCTGATATTTGGCAGCCAGTGCAGTGACAAAACCCATTTGATCTCTTTTGATCAGAGAGGTGAGAATACCCATTAGACGGTTTAGCAAAGAATTTCCAGGGTGTGGATTTCCAATAATAGTTTAGCTACCTTATCATGTTGTTTTTTTCAGCTCTAGAGCTCTGTTGGTTGCAGATACCTCTCATGAATGCTATGTGATCATTCCAAAGAACCCATGGGTCTGACACTGATTCAGCAATAAATTGGAAAAAAAATTCAGGAGATGTTGAGCAATAGTTTTAGCAATTTGGGAATCCTGCAAATTTCTGACATTGCTTTGCAAAACCTGTGCTCGCCCCAGAGATACTGTGAGAAGGTCTATGTGAGAGTAGGACCGATGTCTGGAAGAGTAGATAGCATAGTCCCTTTCTTTGGCATGCTGGCATCTCCAGACATTGTTTATCTGCTCCACATGGAATAATGACCGCAATGAGAGAGGCCGACCCTTACCTGACAAAGTGAAGTCTAGCTTCAGAGGGTCAGCTATTAAGTTTAACTCTCCAGATATCAACAAGTGACCATACTTAACGGAAGACACATTTAAACATTCTGAGTAAAAAAACGAAGTTGATGAGAGTTGGATACATAGACAGTTACAGGTGAGAGGTATCTTATTAATTTTGCAGGTGATGATGATGAAATGCCCCTCATTATCTAGAAGACAGTTTCTTAGCTGAAAAGTAACAAAGTAACAGTAACAGTGTTCCTGATAGCTAACAAAACCCCTCTTTTCTTCTCTGGTGCATAAGCTAAGAAAATGTGGGGATGTTCCTTGTGGGTACAACGGTGGGACCATTTGTGCTTGAAATTGGATCTCTTGAACACTTATGATGTCTGCCTTTACCGCAGACACTTCGTTCCAAAGTGAGAATCACTTGGCTGAGTGTTTTTTTAAGAATTCTTGTAGAACACAACTTGCAAGCCGTCAGTAAGAACCTCTGAAGCAGATATGGATGAGCCAGCTGGCGGGAGGGGAGTAGGATACCCCACTGCTAGAGAATTTGCCGGCCTTCTTCCAAGGTTGTTACCAGGGATGTGGTTCCATTATGCGTGATGGAAAGGAATGCTGGATACTTCCATTTATGAGGTATGTTGTGATTTCTCAGAGCCTTCGTAATCGTAGCTAGGTTCTTATGGCAGAAAGTGTATCTGCGACAGAGCAGGAAGAAACTGTATTCCGGAATATGCCTCCGGAAACATGGTAGCATGTTTGAAGGCAGAAACAATCATTTCTTTTGTTTGGTAAACATCTCCCTCATTAAGACATCTCTTGGCACTTGTGGGATAGGAAAGAGGGTTTTGGCAGCCTATGGATCCTGTCTATAGACAGTTCTGTAGCTGATAAAGATGGTACGAGCATGGAATAGAGCTCCCTGACATATTGCTGCAGCTGGGTGGCAGAAACGGATTCAGGGACCCCCCTAATCATGATGATGTTCCTCCTTGATCTATCCTCTAGGTCAGCTCATTTTGCCTTGAGCCATGCTTTTTTCTTCTAAATGTCCTGTGTGCGAATCAACTAACGCAGGGGTCCTCAAAAATTTAAATAGGAGGTCAGTTCATTGTCTCTCAAACTGTTGGGGGGCCGGATCAGCGCAGCCTCATGTGTGCCCAGCAACGCAGCCTCACGTGTGCCCAGCAACGCAGCCTCACGAGTGCCCAGCAACGCAGCCTCACGAGTGCCCAGCAACTCAGCCTCACGAGTGCCCAGCAACGCAGCCTCACGAGTGCCCAGCAACGCAGCCTCACGAGTGCCCAGCAACGCAGCCTCACGAGTGCCCAGCAACGCAGCCTCACGAGTGCCCAGCAACGCAGCCTCACGAGTGCCCAGCAACGCAGTCTCACGAGTACCCAGCAACACAGCCTCATGAGTGCCCAGCAATGCAGCATGACAAGTGCACAGCAATGCAACCTGACCAGTACCCAAATACGCAGCCTGACCTGTGCCCAGCAATGCAGCCTTGCCAGTGCCCATCTATGCAGCCTCATCAGTGCCCAGCAATGCTGCCTGACCAGTGCCCATCTATGCAGCCTGACCAGTGCCCATCTATGCAGCCCGACCTGTGCCCCATTAATGCAGCCCGACCAGTGCCCATCTATGCAGCCCGACCTGTGCCCCATTAATGCAGCCCGACCTGTGCCCCAGTAATGCAGCCACACCCGTGCCCAGTAATGCAGCCTCACCTGTGCCCAGTAATGCAGCCAGCCTCAACACTGCCCAGTAATGCAGCCTGACCTGTGCCCAGTAATGCAGCCAGCCTCTCCAGTGCACGGGGGATTAGAGAGAGGCTCATCAGGGGACTTATCACTATCAACAGGCAGCCGCGAGGAGGAACCTTGTGAAGCTTTCCCACTTTTCCACTCTGGAGCGGGCTCTTGTGTGTCCCCCCTACCCTGGACAGTGCCATAGATTGGTCCTGTTTCCCCCTATGGGGCGGGGTCCGCAAGGAAAGGATCTCTCTTGATGGACCGCTCGTTGTGGAGGCTCCAGTGCCTGGCCGTGCGAGCTGGGTAAAAGACCTTGGCGGGCCGTAGTTTGAGGACCCCTGAACTAAGGTAATCAATAATGCCATATATTCCCCCATAGATGATTCCAGATATGCAACTCTTTACCCCAGGTCCTGCACCTCATGGTGAAACTGCCTCGCACAGTCCATTAAATCAGCTTGTAAGCTGAGTGTTTTTTGAAGAATTCTTGTAGGACACAAATTGCAAGCTGTCAGTAAGAACCTCTGGAGCAGATATGGATGAGCCAGCTTGCCAGGGGGGGGGGGGGTGGTAGGATACCCCACTGCTAGAGAATTTGCAGGCCTTCTTCCAAGGTTGTTACCAGGGATGTGGTTCCATTATGCGTGATGGAAAGGAATGCTGGATACTTCCATTTATGAGGTATGTTGTGATTTCTCAGAGCCTTTGTAATCATAGCTAGGTTCTTACGGCGTTGGAGAGAATAGCATCTCTTTCAGGGTGATGTCAGAAATAGGTTGGCCCATTTGTGTGAAATGCATCAATAGTATCAGTAGTGGGAGATTCCTGAGAGGAGGTCCATGTGGGGCCTAGCTTCATGTCTGGCTCCTGTCCCTGCCTCTGCGGGAACTCCTGCCGAGGCCTGGTTTTTGCTGGGCTTCTGGTAAATGGGGGTAGAGGATCCAGACGACCCTTTACTATCCGGATTGCCTACCTGCTGGGTTAGAGTAGTAGCACTGCTGTTCTGAGCACCGGCCAAGGTGTCATGCGTCTGAGGCAGCTGCAGACCACCGCAAATTTGTTGAAGCCTGGTTCTTGTCTGCTGGAAGAAACTCGCCAGCCTGCAGACGATACTTAAAGCAGTGTGGCATCCTGTTTGTCGCTGGGATGCTGCGGGATCCAGTTGCGTCCTTCAGGGTGATCAGAGGTCTCGCTGACAGCCAAAGTCCCGGGTGGCCAAGCGGAGCAGCTGGATCACACGGCCTTCTTCCAGGTCAGATGCCACAAACTTTAATGGCATCCCAGTCTTAGTCTGTAAGGTTCAATATTGAGTTGGACCACCTTTTGCAGCTATAATAGCTTCAACTCTTCTGGGAAGGCTCTCTACAAGGTTTAGGAGTGTGTCTATAGGGAAGTTTGACCATTCTTCCAGACCTGTACATATCATCACTGTCCTGTACATATAATCCACTGGCCATAAACATGATAACACAAAGACTGGCTCTATGCAGACTTGAGCAGCTGGTGGCAAAAGGTCTCCAACTGAGATGTGGATTCAACCACTGTAAGTGAACACTCTTTAAAAGTGTATGTGTCACAAACAGGACTCCTGTAGATACACTATATTACCAAAAGTATTGGGGCGCCTGCCTTAACACGGACATGAATTTTAATAGACCCCCAGTCTTAGTCTGTAGGGTTCATAATTGACTGCCTACCCTTTGCAGCTATACCAGCTTCAATTCTTCTGTGAAGGCTGTCCAGAAGGTTTAGAAATGTGTCTATGGGTATGTTTAATCATCCTTCCAGAAGCACATTTGTGAGGTCAGGCACTGATGTGGATGAAAAGACCTGGATCACAGTTTCTGCTCTAATTCATCACAAAGGTGTATTATTGGGTTGAGGTCACGACTCTGTGCAGGCCAGTCAAGTTCCTCCACCCCAAACTCGCTCTTGTCTTTTTACCTTGCTTTGTGCACTGGTCCAAATCATTTGGTGGACGGGAGATTATGGTGTGCAACTGTTTTTTCAGGGGTTGGGCTTGGCCCCTTAGTTCCCTTGAAGGGAACGCTTAAGGTGTCAGCATACCAAGACATTTTGGACAATTTCATGCTCTCAACTTTGTGTGAACAGTTTGGGGGTGGCCCTTTCCTGTTCCAACATGACTGCACACCAGTGCACAAACAAGGTCCATAAAGACACATGGATAGCGAGTTTGGGGTGGAGGAACCGCGAGCCAGGCCTTCTCGTCCAACATCAGTGCCTGACCTCACAAATGCGTTTCTGGAAGAATGGTCAAACTTTGCCATAGACACACTCCTAAACCTTGTGGGACAGCCTTCCCAGAAGATTTGAAGCTGTTATTACTGCAAACGATGGGCCAACTCAATATTGAACCCTACTGACGAAGACTGGGGTGCCATTAAAGTTCATGTGCATGTTAAGGCAGTGGTTGATATTTACAGGGTGACCGATGGGAGTAGGAAGGTTTTGAAAGGGAAAAAAAAAAACAGCACTCCGTAGATATTTAACTTGAAATGGATTAATTTTTACAAAAACAAAAGTCAAGACATACCATTTGAGTTACTTATTCAGTTATGAAAAATAATGTCATTTAGATGACGACCATCCTCTTGAATGCAGCTTTCAGTCCTTCAATTGAAATTGGCCACCATTCGAGCCAACTACTGTTGATCAATTGCGAGCACTTCTTGTCAGATGGTTTCCTTCAATTCATTAAAATGACAGGGTTTGTGAGTGTACACTGCTCATCGTGTAGAAAGAAATTGCATGATGACTAGTCAGGAGTCCTTGAGGGCCATGGCACATTGCGAAACGTGAATTGTGCGAAGAACTAACATTGGCAGTATGTGCTGTGACATCATCCTGCTGCTCTCATGTTTATTTGTCGTCTTCGCAGTTCTGGTCATAAGAAGTTGTTCAGCATGTGAATGTACAGCCCTAAGTGAAAATGTCCAAATTGGGCACAATTAGCCATTTTCCCTCCCAGGTGTCATGTGACTCCAAAGGGAGGGGATCATGCTCTGCTTCAGTATGTCACAGTACATGTTGGCACAAATGGTTCCCTCAATGAACTGTAGCTCCCCAGTGCCCGCAGCACTCCTGCAGCCACAAACCATGATACTCCCACCACCATCCTTGGCTGTAGGCAAGACACACTTGTCTGTACTCCTCACCTGGTTGCCGCCACAAACGCTTGACACCATCTTAACCAAATAAGTTTATCTTGGTCTCATCAGACCACAGGACATGGTTCCAGTAATCCATTTCCTTAGTCTGCTTGTCTAAAGCAAACTGTTTGCGGGCTTTCTTGTGCATCATCTTTAAAAGAGGCTTCCTTCTGGGATGACAGCCATGCAGACCAATTTGATGTAGTGTGTGGCGTATGGTCTGAGCACTGACAGGCCGACCCCCCACCCTTTCAACCTCTGCAGCAATGCTGGTGGCACTCATACATTTATTTCCTAAAAATAACCTCTGGATATGATGCTGAACACATGCCTGTTCTGAGTGGAATTTGTCCTGTTAAACCGCTGTATGGTCTTGGCAACCATGCTGCAGCTTAGTTTCAAGGTCTTATTATAGCCTAGGACATCTTTATGTAGAGCAACAGTTCTTTTTTTCAGATCCTCAGAGTTCTTTGCCATGAGGTGCCATGTTGAACTTCCAGTGACTATTATGAGAGAGTGAGAATGATAACACCAAATTTAACACACCTGCTCCTCATTCACACCTGAGACCTTGTAACACTAATGAGTCACATGACACTGGGGAGGGAAAATGGCTAATTGGGTCCAATTTGGACATTTTCACTTAGGCGTGCACTCACTTTTGTTACCAGCGGTTTAGACATTAATGGATGAGTTATTTTGAGAGGACAGCAAATTTATACAGGCTGTACACGAACTACTTTACATTGTAGCAAAGTGTCAATTCCCCAGTGTTGTCACATGAAAAGATATAATATATTTACAAAAATGTGAGGGGTGTACTCACTTTTGTGAGATACTGTGTGTGTGTATATACAGTGGGGCAAAAAAGTATTTAGTCAGCCACCAATTGTGCATGTTCTCCCACATTAAAGATGAGGCCTGTAATTGTCATCATAGGTATACCTCAACTATGAGAGACAAAATGTGGAAACAAATCCAGACAATCACATTGTCTGATTTTTGAAATAATTTATTTGCAAATTATGGTGGAAAATAAGTATTTGGTCAATATCAAAAATTCATCTCAATACTTTGTTATATATCCTTTGTTGGCAATGACAGAGGTCAAACGTTTTATGTAAGTCTTCACAAGGTTGTCACACACTGTTGGCTGTATGTTGGCCTATTCCTCCATAAAGATCTTCTCTAGAGCAGTGATGTTTTGGGGCTGTCGCTGGGCAACACGGACTTTGAAACTCCCTCCAAAGGTTTTCTATGGGGTTGAGATCCGGAGACTGGCTAGGCCACTCCAGGACCTTGAAATGCTTCTTACGAAGCCACTCCTTTGTTGCCCGGGCGGTGTGTTTGGGATCATTGTCATGCTGAAAGATCCAGCCATGTTTCATCTTCAATGCCCTTGCTGATGGGAGGAGGTTTGCACTCAAAATCTCACGATACATGGCCCCATTCATTCTTTCATGTACATGGATCAGTCGTCCTGTTCCTTTTGCAGAGGAACAGCCCCAAAGCATGATGTTGCCACCCCCATGCTTCACAGTAGGTATGGTGTTCTTTGGTTGCAACTCAGCATTCTCTCTCCTCCAAACACGACGAGTTGTGTTTCTATCAAACAGTTCTACTTTGGATTCATCTGACCATATGATATTCTCCCAATCCTCTTCTGGATCATCCAAATGCTCTCTAGCAAACCTCAGACGGGCCTGGACATGTACTGGCTTAAGCAGGGGGACACGTCTGGCACTGCAGGATCTGAGTCCCTGGCGGTGTAGTGTGTTACTGATGGTAGCCTTTGTTACGTTGGTCCCAGCTCTCTGCGGGTTATTCACTAGGTCCCCCCCGTGTGGTTCTGGGATTTTTGCTCACTGTTCTTGTGATCATTTTGACCCCACGGGGTGAGATGTTGCATGGAGCCCCAGATCGAGGGAGATTATCAGTGGTCTTGTATGTCTTGCATTTTCTAATTATTGCTCCCACAGTTGATTTCTTCACACCAAGCTGCTTGCCTATTGCAGATTCAGTCTTCCCAGCCTGGTGCAGGTCTACAATTTTGTTTCTGGTGTCCTTCGACAGCTCTTTGGTCTTCACCATAGTGGAGTTTGGAGTGTGACTGTTTGAGGTTGTGTACAGATGTCTTTTATACTGATAACAAGTTAAAACAGGTGCCATTAATACAGGTAATGAGTGGAGGACAGAGGAACCTCTTAAAGAAGAAGATACAGGTCTGTGAGAGCCAGAAATCTTGCTTGTTTGTAGGTGACCAAATACTTATTTTCCACCATAATTTGCAAATACATTCTTTCAAAAATCAGACAATGTGATTGTCTGGATTTGTTTCCACATTTTGTCTCTCATAGTTGAGGTATACCTATGATGACAATTACAGGCCTCTCTCATCTTTTTAAGTGGGAGAACTTGCACAATTGGTGGCGAACTAAATACTTTTTTGCCCCACTGTATATATATATATATATATATATATATATATATATATATATATATATATATATATATATATATATATATATATATATAAGATGGTACAGAAGTCTTTGGTTTCCTGGAAATAAGCAGCCCTATTGCGTGGCATGACTGGAAGTCTTGTAGTCTGGGTTTTGAAGGTATCATGTTTCTTGGTTTGGAATAAATTGCATTGAAAACCATTACGGGGGAAGTCGTATAATATGCTTTGCTTGGTGACAAAATATGGCTTTATCAATAGTCATCCTACTTTTGTTCTGCTGATAAGGTTTTATATAAAAGAGGACTTATAAAGTCAATACTTTTACCTTGGTACCCCTTGCTGCTGAGTATACAAATGGCAAAAGTGTAAAAATAATTTACAATTAGCAGATTCTTTTTTTAAGAAGTAATCTACAACCTGGAAATATATGATAGTGCTTTTGGGTGTAAGATATTCCATTTGCAGTTTGGAAAAGCATTATTTACAATCCATATTATTTTACAATGTTTGTCTTTGGCTGCAAGTGCTTTGAACTATCTTTTTTCACAAATCTTTATATACACAGTCGTATACTTGTTTGACTTATAGAAAATATAGAAGTAAAAAATCTAGTAAAATAGCCTTTCCGAGCAGGCTGCCAGAAAGATTTCTGTTCCATCAATAATATAAGTGGACCTCTGCCATTCTTCACATAAAATAGCCTTCCCACTTTCACCCTAAATCGGCTATTAATATAATTTTGTGCAATGCATAATTTGCTGAGAAGAGTATAATACAGACACACTGCTGGAGTTCACAGAGCTTACTGTGTAATGTTACAATTATGTGAATAGCAAATTCACCAGTAACAATACTGAATTCACCATCAAGACACAAAGACACAGGAGGACTCGGGATTTATTATTATAACTGGCTCTATATGTCTATAAATGGAACATAATAGCAAAGATTGCAGTGTGCAGAATTTACATGTCTCTGAGATTTTTTTTTTTTTTTTTTTTTTTTTAATAAAGTGAATAATGTATTTGTTCTGTGCAAGAGTACCTGCATTTCAATCTCCTCAGAGCCAGCTTTGTTCACCTGTATGAGGTTATGTACATGGTTCTTGTGGACCCCAGTGTTGCCAACCCCCTGAAGTGAAATTTACTGGCAGGATGCCAAAATTTACAAATAGCACCTTTTTTTTTTTTTTTTCTGACAAAAATCCTGAAAAATTACTGGCAGGGCCGCATGTTTTACTGACACTGCAAAAAAGTACTTAATATTACTGTTTTCAGTGCTAAACAGTGCAAGTATAAATATTTGAACTATAAACACATAGCTAGTGCCATTAGCAGTGTGTTTAAGTTAAACAAAAGTCAAAAAACATATTTCTCCATCGACATGAAGGTCAGGTTACTATAACCCAGCCAGCACTGGGTTCCCCCCATACATCAGAGTCTGCAGGGATCCCCCTTATAGTGAAAGGGAACTCTTATGTAAAGGGGAACCCTGTAGATCATGATCTAAGGGGGAACTCTGGTGTAAGGGAAGGCTCTGGTGACCAGAGACCACCTTATATCAGAGTCCACCACATTCCCTTTACATCAGAGTTCCCACTTACATCAGGGTCTGCAGCATTACCCTTTCACTGTAAGGGGCAATCCTGCAGACTCTGATGTAAAGGGGAATGCCAGGAACTCTGATGTGGGGGGCACTCTGGTGACTAGAGACCACCTTCTGCAGAGTGAATACACTGAGGTAAGGGGAGTTACTAATATAGGGGGAACCGGGGGGCGTGGCCTGGATGGTGAAGAGAGCAGTCGCATAGACTTACAGCTCCGGCTCTCAACGACCATCCTATCCTTATCCTTATCCTTGGTCCTATCTCCTCATGGAAGGTATTGTTTTGTTCCCCACAGCTGTGGGCACCTACCAGGCTGGCAGACATGGTGAAATACGGTCTGCCTCGGCCCTTACACACGGCGGAACAGTTGGCGCGGTTCCGGAGGCAAAATGGTGCTGGGATACATGCAGAGTGCAGCTACTCTGCTGTCCAGGACTCTGTAACAGGGGTGAGTGCCTCAATTCCTGCTATATTCCTCACACACACACAGACCCCCTGCAGGCACAGGAATCACAACAATCTGCTGAGTTTAGTCAGGATGTGGATTCTCCACCTGCTGAGCCTACACTGTCTACCATTATGCTGGCTATCCAGGATTGCAAGGCTTCCCTCTCTACTCAAATAGCTTCTATCCGTATGGACTTTTCATTATTAAAACAAGATGTCCAGAACCTCCGGGACCGCACCGGAGACGCTGAGGAACGGATCAGTACCTTAGAAGATACTGTGCACCCCATGTCTGTTACCATGCGTGATACTACTAGTGAGATGGCGGCACTTCGTGCCAAAATCTATGATTTGGAAAATCGTTCTCGCAGGAACAACCTTTGATTTGTGGGATTCCCGGAATGCGCAGAAGGCCCCCATCCTGAAAAGTTTCTTTATTCATGGTTGCGGGTCATTTTTGGTAAAGATGCACCATTATTCTCACATGTTATAGAGCGTGCGCACCTCACTCCTCGTCCTCCTTCGGTGGGCGCCCCACCACGCTCCATCATTGCACGCATCCTTAATTTTCAGGATAAAGTGGCCATCCTACGCCTTGCACGAGAAAAGGGCCCGCTTACATTTAATGGCAATAATATTTCTGTTTATCCGGACTTTTCTGCTGAAGTTCAACGCCAACGGATCTCCTTCTCGGCAGTGAAATCTCGCCTGCGCACGGAAGGCCTCTCCTACGCTATGCTCTTCCCTGCCAAATTGGGCATTGTTCATGATGGCAAGGCCCATTTCTACACCAACCCCAAGGAGGCCATGAAGTGGCTGCATGATCACTATGGAGCAGCACACAGACGCAGAGGAGATTGAAGTTGCCATTAACCTACAATGACATTCAGCGATTGCCTTAATACAGGCCCCGTACACCCCTGTATGACTTGGTGCTTTTATAACCATAATTTTACATTGTCTGAAGATTTGGTCATTTGGCTCTTTTTACCAGGCGAGATCTACACCCCGCTCTACAAGATACGGTGTCTACACTTCACATTCTTCATTTTCCCCTGACCTTCATCTCTACATTCTCTCCTGCACAGGTACTGTTTGCAAATCCTGGTAACTTGCATTCCAGAGTAATCAAGATGGCAATCTCTTCCACACGGACGAATAGGCCATGCATCCTTCATCAGGATTTGATCAAAGGAGTATTTTGGTTTTTTTCTCTGTCACCAGTTGGGAGCCTCACCAGACCCCACGTTACCCTCTTACCGGCTTGTGGCGAGGCCACGGTATAGTTTTTTACTTCCACAGTATTCTAGTTAGGAAAGACTTTCAGTTTAGGGATCCAAAGCTTGCTATGTTTGGGATGGCTAAGTGGGGTGGGGGGCAAAAAGGTTTTAAGGGAGTTGTTGATGCTTTTTTTTTCTTTTTCTTCTTTTTACCCCTTTTTAAACTTATTTCTACCATTTTTCAGTAGAGAGTCATCACTGGCCTATCAGGTCACCGCCTATGGCGGTTTGTTAATGCCTCTGTTTTTATCCTTATTTTTTATTTTTTTTCTAAAAAAATTTTTTTGGTTCATACCACCATGCAGGCAGATCCACGCACTTTTTTGCCATGTGCTTGTATGTGCTTCAGGTGGCGCGGCCTATCTGCTTATATTTGTACTAGTTCAAATGTTCACCTATGTCTCTTTATTACTACATGTTTTACTATGGCAAAGTCCCTTAGGATAGTCTCCTGGAACACTAGAGGTCTGAATGCACCTCAGAAGAGATCCCTGGTATTTTCTGTGTTAAAAAAATGTCATCCTCACATTATTTGCCTCCAGGAGACTCACCTTACGGGCTCTAAGACAAGGGCCCTAAAGCGCCCATGGTTATCTAAGCTATACCATGCTACTCACACTAACTATTGAAGAGGAGTATCTATCCTTCTGGCTAAATCTCTCCCAGCTGAGATGATCAGCGTCAAAAAATAGTCCGATTATGCCTCTAACCCTGCCTCTGACACTAGGGAGGCATGGTTACAGAGCCGCAGGGAGTATGAACTCCGTCTGCTAGATCTCACACAAAAACGCATGTTGCATGTCTCCCAAAAGTCGTTTGAACATGGTAATAAAGCAGTACGTCTCTTGGCATACCTGACCAGACCTGACCATTCCCCCATTTCCATACCACGTATCATTATTGCTCAAGGTACTATTAGCGATAACCCAGGAAATATCTTAGATTCTTTTCTATGTTTTTACAAAAAGCTGTATACTTCCAGGGTTGATTATGATGATTCCCAGCTGTCGTACTACTTGGCTGACATATCTCTTCCCTCCTTGTCAGATGAGGGACGGGATATGTTGGAGGCACCTATTTCAACCGAGGAGATTGCTGCAGCAATCTCCCAAATGCCTGCACATAAGACTCCTGGACCTGATGGTTTCCCGACCGAATGGTCTGCTAAGTTTAAGGACCTTCTATCCCCTTTCCTCCTGCGGACATATAACAAAGCCCTAGATGCTGTGATCCTCCCCCCAACGATGCAAGAGGCTTTGATAATACTCCTATTAAAACCCTGTAAAGACCCACTTACCTGTGAATCTTATCGTCCGATTTCTCTCATAAATGTGGACGTTAAGATTCTGGCCAAAATATTAGCAAATCGGTTGAATACTGTGGTCGCATCCTTGGTTAATAGTGACCAGGGTGGTTTTATCCCTGGTAGGTCTACTAGAATGAACATTTGCAGATTGTTTCACAATCTGCAATATCCACATGACTGCCCTCCCACTCGCGCCATTGTGTCCTTAGACACCTGTGAAGCATTTGACAGTGTGGAATGGCCTTACCTTTTTCAGGTGTTACAGAAATATGGCTTCGGCCCCGTGTGGTAGCATGGATAAAACGTCTGTATACCTCCCCAACAGCTCGGGTACAGGTCAATTCATCTATCACAGACCCCTTCCCGATCACCAGGAGCACTCGACAGGGGTGCCCATTGTCACCCCTGTTGTTTGCCCTGGCCATGGAGCTGCTTGCAGTTCGCATTCGCTCCTCCCCCACAATTAAAGGACTCCCAATTGCGAATATAGAGGAGCGCATTTCACTTTATGCGAATGACACATTGGTGTATCTGGCCGATGCAAATGAGTCTCCGCAGGCCTTGCTGGAGGAGATCACTACCTTTGGGGACTACTCTGGATTCCGGGTTAACTGGGGCAAATCCAGCCTTTTCCCCTTAGACGTGAATAACCCTCCTCAGATACACCCAGCCTCCAAGCTCCAGGTGGTGTCCTCCTTTAGATACCTTGGAGTATTAGTCCAGGCCCCCTTATCTTTATATGCTACCAATAATCTAGATCCTTTGCTGGCCCGCCTCCAGGAACAAACTAAACAGTGGATGGATTTACCTTTAGACCTCATGGGGAGGGCTAATATTCTTAAAATGATTTATTTACCTAGATTGCTTTATATCCTTACTAATTCCCCAAGTAAAATACCAAAAGCTACCTTCAAACGCATAGATATGATATGTACTACTTTCCTGTGGAAGGACGGATCCCCCAAAGTGGCACTCGAGATGCTGAGACTGCCAGCCCATCTGGCGGGTCTAGCGTTCCCTAACTTCTTTCTCTACTATATGGCATCCCAACTGGTACACATACATGACTGGATGAATCCAGATCCAGCTAATGCCTGTACAGCCACGGGGGGCGCTATCGCATCTTCCCTTGAAACTCTACATAATATAATATATAGAGGCCGGGTCCCTGCCCGCCCTGGAACCTCTCTACTCTGCATTTCCCTTTCATTGTTTAAATATATTACTATGAAAATATCTAAACATTCTTAGCTGAAATCCCCTAATAACCCCTTGTGGTTTAACCCCAATCTGCAAGAATTGTACTCTCTTCCAGATGCCAACCGCTGGTACTCTAAAGGGGTTAAATATTTGTGTCATTTATATAATGCACAGGGCTTTAAAACTTTCCCACAATTACGAAGGGACTTTGACTTACCAAGATCACACTTTTTTTATTACTATCAGCTCAGACATGCCATACATGCCCTATTTGGTACCCTAGATGATATTACTGACCTGCCTATGTTGGAAAGAATGCTCAGGCAGCCAGAACCCACTAAATTAGTATCCACTTACTATGCAGCCCTAATGACTGACTTTAACCCCAGGTTTCATAAAGCACAAGAAAAGTGGGCTTCAATGGATATTTCCATGGTGAATGAGGATTGGTCAGAATTTAGCGACACATATAAAACTTCTGTTATTTCTTCCAGAGACCGCATCATACAAGTTAAAATCTTTCATCAGACCCACCTTACCCCAGCCAGACTACATAAAATGGGTCTTTTACCATCGGCTGTCTGTTTCCAAGGCTGCAGCCAAGAGGCAGACTTCTTACATTGCTTTTGGTCGTGCCCGATAGTTAGAGACTTCTGGGAGGAAGTGGGTGCCTTTATATCGACACTGTTGGGTCTTCCTAACATAATTCACCCTAAGAATTGCCTGCTGGGTGTACCTGGCCGGCTTCACCCCCCAGTACTGTCCTCCTGTGGCCCGTCACGTGGCTCCTCTCTGCACCGTTGCACTCCCCCCGCTGAACCGCCGAGAAGAACGAGTGCGCAGTTGCATAGCCGGCTTGCAGCAATCTTTTTTACGGGCACTGGCTGCCCGTAACGGACATTCACGGGCTCCCCGAAAATGGGGTAAAATTTACGGGCTGCCCGTAGATAACCAGGCGGTTGGCAACCCTGGTGGACCCCTGTGGACACTTTGTTTTGTTTTTCTCTGTTTGATAATTTCATAAGAAGGGAATACAGATCATTTGCTATACATGTTGAGAAAAGGAAAGGATCATCAATAGGACTGCATTTTTGATAGATGCAGTACTACGTTCTTCTACAGTTGCCCCTTGTGATTAAAATTACCTTTCTAAAAAATAAATAAAGCACGTCAGCTTGTGCAAAGATTAAATGGTTTCTGCCTATCAGATTTAATGTGGTCTTTTTACATCTTTTTCTTGTATTTTGATTTAATCAGTGATGTTTACAGAAAGTAACAATGGATCAAAATTATTGACATTGAATTATGGACAAATCAACTGAATAAGAGGTTGTCAGATACATATGTCACATTATTAAGAGCAAAGATATCTATCATGGGTGCCAACTTGATAAGAAAAGCTATCATCTTGGTAAATGGAACATGGAGTACTGGTTCAATTATTAAGAAGCATAATAACCCCCTTAACGGGAGTTATGACCGTAATCCCAGTAGGCTTATCACAAATAGAAGAGAAGCTGACAAAGTTGCCCAAATGCATATCCCATGGATCTATCTTCAGAAACAATAATGAAAGGTAACCAAGCAATGAGGACATGGAGAGAGAGAGAAGTGAGGGGGAGACCAAAAGAAGAAATGAAGAAAAGAAAAGCAATGTATAGTTTAGAGACAGTATAAGCATCAGGGTTCCTCTTGAAGTAAACAAAGGTGCAGTGAGATACAGGTGCTGATGTGTGTGTATAAATGGACTCCACTGTTCCCACACCACCTGTCTAGGAGGGTGCTGACTGCCTTCTCCTGGAGCAATATCCATGAAATTTTTGTTTGGCTGCAGCAAATGACATTGACTATTGCTTCCATGCTCGAGCCAAGGTCATCTTGGCGCCTAGCAGTATAAAGTCAGTGAGTTTCAGAAGTGGCTTCGAGCATCCGATTGGCTTGCTATTCAGCAAGGCAATTTCAGGAGTTTTAGGGTTTGCAAGGCTGGTGACCTTGCACAGCAAACAAAAGATTATATTCCAGAAGCCTCAAACGTGTGGGCATTCCCACCATTTGTGAAAGAGAGAACCCACATGGCCACATCCCCTGTAACATAGAGGGGAAGAGCCCGGAAAAATGATTGCCAGTCGGGAGGGGACGCGGTACCAGCAAATGAATAACTTCCCACTTGCTTCCATTAGAGAAGACATTCACTATTCCTTTAAATGGCCTGCAGAAGATAATATATCATGTATCTACCTCACAGCTGGAACCAAATCCCTTTCCCAACTCAGTGCATCTGGGGTTTTTCTGAGGTCTCTGTCAGAGCCACGTAAATTAGTAATATAGGCTTTTTACATCTTTAGAGTGTAAAGAGAGTCTGTGATATGTCCACTTTTAGGCTGCATTCACACCTGAGCCTAGCATATTTCAGTGTTTTTTCTGCGTTTTTTGGCATGTTTTTATGCACGATTTTGAAAAGTTTTTATACAGTGTCTTTGAACGTTGGCGTTTTTTTTTTTTTTTTTATTAGCCAATAGAGAAAACCATTCTGATGCATCATTTGTTGCTAGTTTTTTTTTTTATCTTTTCCATTAGCTTTTATTTTTTTATTATGATTATTATTATTATTATTATTTATTTATTTATTTATTTCATTAGGGTAAGGGGTTGGAGGTTAGGTTAGAGGTTAAGGTTGGGATTAGGGGTTAGCGTTATTATTTTTTTGGCTAGGGTGCTACTACTACTAATAATAATAATAAGTGTAAAATAAATACACATTAATTATAAATACAGTGTCTTGAAAAAGTATTCATAACCTTGAATTGTATCATATTTTGTCATGTTACAATCAAAAACAAATGTATTTTATTGTAATTTTATGTGATGGACGAACACAAAGTGGCACATAATTGTGAAGTGGTAGGAAAATTATAAATGTTTTTTTTTTAATTTTTACAAATAAATATGTGAAAAGTGTGGTGTACGTTTACAGTTGCAAGTCCTTTTGGGTATGTCTCTACCAGCTTTGCACATCTAGAGTGACATTTTTGCCCATTCTTCTTTGCAAAATAGGTCAAGCTCTGTCAGATTCTTCTTCTTCTTAAGGCTTTTTTCTTGCCACTCTTCCATAAAGGCCAGATTTGTGGAGTGCACGACTAATAGTTGTCCCGTGGACAGATTCTCCCACCTAAACTGTGGATCTCTGCAGCTCCTCCAGAGTTACCATGGGCTTCTTGGCTGCTTCTCTGATTAATGCTCTCCTTGCCGGCCTGTCAGTTTATGTGGACTCCCGTGTCATGGTAGGTTTGCAGTTGTGTCATACTCTTTCCATTTTCGGATGATGGATTGAACAGTGCTCCGTGGGATGTTCAAAGCTTGGGATATTTTATTATAATCTAACCCTGCTCTAAACGTCTTCACAACTTTATCCCTGACCTGTCTGGAGTGTTCCTTGGGCTTCATGATGCTGTTTGTTCACTAAGGTTCTCTAGCAAACCTCCGAGGGCTTCACAGAATGGCTGAATTTATACTGAGATAAAATTACACACAGATGGACTCAAGTTACTAATTATGTAACTTCTGAAGGCAATTGGTTCCACTAGATTTTAGTTAGGGATATCACAGTAAATTGGGGCTAAATACAAATGCACGCCACACTTTTCAGATATTTATTTGTGAACATTTTTGAAAACCATTTATCATTTTCCTTCCACTTCACAAATATGTGCCACTTTTTTGTTGTAAATAATACATTTAATAATTTAAATTGAATAAGTGAATACAAAGTAATAATAAATTACCCCTAACCCTTAAAAATAAACTAAACACCCTAACACAAAATAAATAAATGTAGTAGTATTAATATTAATAATAATTTGTTTTTAAGGTTAGGGGTTAATTATTTATGTATGTACAGTGCCTTGAAAAAATATTCATACCCCTTGATATTTTCCACATTTTGTCATGTTACAACCAAAAATGTAAATTTATTTTATTGGGATTTTATGTGATCGACCAACACAAGTGGCACATAATTGTGAAGTGGAAGGAAAAGGATAAATGGTTTTCCAATTGTTTTTACAAATAAATATCTGAAAAGTGTGGCGTGCATTTGTATTCAGCCCCTATTTACTCTGATATCCCTAAGTAAAATCTAGTGGAACCAATTGCCTTCAGAAGTCACCTAATTCATAAATAGAGTCCACCTGTGTGTAATTTAATCTTAGTATCTCAGGGATAAAGTTGTCGAGAAGTTTAAAGCAGAGTTATGCTATAAAATAATATCCCAAGGTTTGAACTTCTAACGGAGCATTGTTCAATCCATCATCTGAAAATGGCAAGAGAATGGCACAACTGCAAATCTACCAAGACATGGCCATCCACCTAAACTGACAGGCCTAACAAGGAGAGCATTTAGCAGAGAAGCAGCCAAGAGGCCCATGGTAACTCTGGAGGAGCTGCAGAGATCCACAGCTCAGGTGGGAGAATCTGTCCACAGGACAACTATTAGTCGTTCACTCCTCAAATCTGGCCTTTATGGAGGAGTGGCAAGAATAAAGCAATTGTTGAAAGAAAGCCATAAGAAGTCATGTTTGCGAGAAGCCATGTGGGGGGCACAGCAAACATGTGGAAGGAAGGTGCTCTGATCAGATGAGATCAAAATTGAACTTTTGGTCCAAAAGCAAAATGCTATGTGTGGCAGAAAACAAACACTGCACATCACTCTGAACACACCATCCCACAGTGAAACATGGTGGTAGTATTATCATGTTGTGGAGATTCTTTTCTACAGCAGGGATAGGGAAGCTGGTCAGAGCTGATGGCAAGATAGATGGAGCCAAATACAGGGCAATCTTAGAAGAAAATATGTTAGAGCCTGGAAAAGACTTGACACTGGGGCTGAGGTTAACCTTCCAGCAGGACAACGACCCTAAACATACATCCAGAGCTACAATGGAATGGTTTAGATCAAAGCATATTCACGTGTTAGAATGGTCCAGACTAAAATCCAATTGAGAATCTGTGGCAAGACATGAAAATTGCTGTTCACAGACACACTCCATCTAATCTGACGGAGCTTGAGCTATTTTGCAAAGAAGAATGGGCAAATATGTCACTCTCCAGATGTGCAAAGCTGATAGAGACATCCCCAAAAAGATTTGCAGCTGTAACTGCATCGAAAGGTGGTTCTACAAAGTATTGATTAAGGGGGCTAAATATAAATGCACGCCACACTTCACATATTTATTTGTAAAAAAAATTGGGAAACCATTTATAATTTTCCATCCACTTCACAATTATGTGCCACTTTGTGTTGGTCTATCACATAAAATACATTTACGTTTGGTTGTAACATGACAAAATTTGGAAAATTTCAAGGGGTATGAATACTTTTTCAAGGCACTATATTACATATTAATTTGTTTTAGATTTTCAGTTATTTGTGTATTTATTTAACATTTATTTGTTCATATATTATTACCATTTTTTTTTTTGAGCTTCGGGCGACTTGGAGTGTAGACTTGAGCCATTTCCATAGAGAATAATTGATTTTTTTTCCCACTCCAGCGTTTTGGAGCTTCAAGCTACAAAACGCTGAGCTGTGAATGGGGCCTAAGAATGGCTCTAGTATATCATATAGGAAGATAAGTCTGTGTAAATAAGCAATAGGCTGGAGAAAGAAATGTACTCATACTATGTATTTGTCTACCCTTGAAAGTTAAAATTCATACCAGAGTATGGTCCAGTAAATCATGCTCTCTTTCCATCTATATTCTATACGTATGAACATCTCTTAGGGCCAGTTCACACCTCAAAAACGCAGTCCGGATGCGTTCCAGATGCTTTTCTGCATGCACTTTTTTTATGCAGTCCAGTGCATTTTTTCTCCCTCTTTTTTTCCTAAACTTAAAGCCTAGTTCCGCCATTTTTTTTTTTTTTTTTTTAAGTCAGCAGCTGCTGCCGAAAACGGCGATTCTGAATACTGTGTATCTTTTTAAAACTGGCGCCATTGGCAGCCGAGTAAACGGGAAGTCATGTCATGACGTCGCTTCTGCGTTTACAATTGGAAGGCTGGAACGAAGCAGTGCACTGCTTCGTTCCAGACTGTCAGCAGCCGCCGGAGGCGGCGGATCATCGATCGGGCCTCCCGGTGGATCAGGAGGCCCGGTAAGAGCGGCGGGAGGGGGGGAGTCCTCCGGTATAACAGCCGAGCAGTTGTTATACATGGATAGCCGATCGCCAGCTTTACAACATGGTACCAGGATGATGCCTGCAGCTGTGGGCATCATCCCGGTATAACCCCGGAAAGCCGAGTACGCACATCTGCGTACGCTCGGCGGGGAGGGGTTAATATGTGTACCACATGAGCACATACTGTAGCCAGTTTGTGGAAACCATAATTATTGTTGATTGGTAGGGGATTTAAATATTTATTTTACTCACTGAACTGCAACTCAATTTATAACATTTGTATCGTGTTTTTTCTGGATTTTTGGTTGATATTCTCTCTCTATCATTTAAAATACACCTATGGTAAAAATGTAAGACTCTTCATTTCTTCGTAAGTGGGCAAACTTACAAAATCTGCAGGGGATCTAATAATTTTTTACCCACTGTATGTGTGCACATTTCTGCATTTATTTATTTTTTATGTGTTTTATAGGTGCTTATGTTTAGGCAAAATGAGCTCCACATAACACCAAATAAATCAAGCACCATTTTAAATATTGAATTCTGGCATTTTATTTTTACATGTTATAGTGCATAGGTATGAACAGACCCTAAAATAAATGTATCATTAGAGATGAGAGGCTCAACTGACCTTCACACTGACCAGTATGCCTCAAAAATGTAAACTCTTGGGGCCAAACAATCATACAAATAATTATGTATCACCTTTCTCCTGTTTTAAGTCTGAGATAGAAAGTGTTTTTTTGTAATAATGTGACCTGACACAACCTAATCATAGCAGTGGCAAACCGCCATCCCGAAGGGTCTGTTATCGTCTTGGTGGGGGAACCTCACGCAAATTTTTATTTACATTTTCGCTGGGTTCCCCCCTCAAGATTCTCAGCACACAAGTCGCACCGCAAGTCGAATCCTCTTGATCCGACTTCTGGTGCAATGTCTATTCAAATCAATGGGCTCCCATAGGGAACCATTGATTTTGAATAGAGACAGAGAAACGCGGCTGAAAGCCAGTGCAAAGTAACGTGCTTTGAATTCAATGCAAAATGTGGATAAAATCACATCTTTACAGCACGTTTTTTTAAACCGACAGTTAAAATATTTATTTTTACTTTTGTATTTTTTTTTTTTTCAAGATCTGTGTGTTTTGTACATACCCCTTTGTTTGAGACCCATTTTTTCTTTACCTATAGAGGGAGATATGGCTATCTCCCTTTTTCTTAAACAGTATATGAATATTTTGCCTCAAAACTATGCAATGAAGGGGGTTTGGGAATAAAATAAAAGTTGAGACAGTAACTGTTTATTATCACATCAATAAAGGTGACAGAGCCTCATTTAGACAGACAAAATGATACAAGTTTTAATGTGTCAGAAAGAGGATATTGTCTGGTGTGACAGCTTCTTGCAGCATGCTTCAAGCAATATACAGTTTTATCAATAATAATTTCCATTGCCCTCAGTAGAACACTGTAAGCATGCTGGATTCTGAAGCCTCATGTCTCCAGAACTGAAGTTTGTAAGGAATACATAACACTTGTATGTTACTTGCCAAGTCTATATATTTAGAGAGTGCAGGGCTGACAGATCACCAAGGCTGAACTTGGCCTGTAGGCTTTGTATAAGACAAAGCAACACATTGGTTATTTTCTTACAGTAGACTGAAAACTAAAACCCCAATAAAAAGAAAAATCCACACTTAGAAATCAAAATGCTAGTCTCATGTTACTAATCAATATTGCTGTTATACCCTTAATTTTGCCTGTATCCTACGGTATACCCACGCTGTTTTACAAGAGGATATCAGGAGGAACACACACTGAAAACTCTGGTGTACAAGCTTGCTTTTTATTTGTGATGCAACTCAAAATGACTCCCAGAAGGCCTCAGACCTTGAAGCAGAATATTACAGAGATCACCCTTCAGAAACAACATTGGCTCCTATACCTTCACTGCCTAAGAGCCATACACTACAGAAAGGGAAACCTGAGCCTTTTCACATCCACCTCTCTCATATCAACCACAGGAATCTGTAGAGTGGGGGGGTTATCAATTGCAATCTACTCATCGATTGTGCCGACCTGCTGTCAGAACTTTTCATGAAGCAGAGCTGCACACAGAAGCAGCTGCCTGAGCTGCAATTCTCCCCTCACATCCATCCTGCCCATTTTCTAGGTCCCATACAGGTGCTCAGGAGAGATGTAAGGGGTACATTGCAGGGAAAACAGAGCACCAGAACAAAACATTTTATTGCAGGAGCAGATGAAAGGGGGCACTGGCTGCTGAGCACAGGTAACATATCAGGATTTGCATTGGGCTATATATGTTAGCAACCACCATCTGAACTCTGTCCTGCATACTGCTGATCTGTGAACTCTGCACTGCGTACCGCTGACTTGTGAACCCTGCATTGCATACCACTGACCTGTAAACTTTGAGCTATGCATGGCCTTGCTAGGTTAGCTTCCTTAAGGCCCCATTAACACTTAAGCAATGCTACCTCGTCCCTTGTGTATTTGTAGCGCATTTTTGGAGTTGTACCATTCATGCATATTTTTGTGCATTTTTTGGATGTTTTTTCACGTGCGAAAAGCGCACAGCTGCTACCCACATTTGAGGTGCCATTAAGAAATAATATTAAATATATAAATATATATTTATAATAATATGCAAGTGCATCACACATTTACAGAAACACTCTTTTCTGCCTGCTACGCCCAAATGTAAATGGTGCCTAAAAATAGGGCGCTGTGCCTGGTGATCTTTGCTTTCTCTCATGTTGTTTAGGTAGATCCCCACCGCTCAAAGGTTGCCTACACCTGCTGTAGAGCCATCATTCTTGCAACGTAGGGTGGCAATCCAACATTGCTAACCACACATTGAATCTGTAAGAAGTGATCTCTCCTTTTTTTAAAACGAGTTATGCAAAACCAGACTACAAGAGAACAATTGACAAAGAACATCAAATCAGTGAAATTCTAGGCCTTCTATCTTCTGTTCTTAAAATAGCCCTGAAAGTGCTGGTTGATCAAAAGACCAAGATTAGCATTTTGGAAGACAGAATAAGAAGCAACAAAATCTGACTCCTCTGCTTCCCGGAGTGATCTGTTCTAACTTTGACACACAACAGCTTCTCAGCTGTCGTTGAAAGGGCACATTGTATACCATCCAAACTGCCTCCTACTGGAGCATAACCACAGCCCTTAATTGCCAGACTCTGCATTTGCAGATCAGTGACATCATACTCTGGTTTGTCAGGTTCATCAACAACCTTGAGTTTACAACTCCATCTCCCTCTGCCCTGACATCTCAGGGGTTACACAAAAAGTGTGTGTCAATCAAATCCTAGGGGTGTGGCCAAGCTACACTCTGTGTGTCAATCGATGCACACAGCCTGGCTGAGGAGCAAGCCCACAGGTATTCCACCATAGGAAGTGGCTTCCTATGATGGCACACAGAGAAGAGGTGGGGCCAGGATCACTGACCGGGAACCCCAGAAGAGGAGGTTCCAGGCTGCTCTGTCCAATACCATGTACGTATACCATGTTTATTACTTTAAGTAAAAGAAGAAAATACCTTTACAACGACTTTAAATTTAATAGTTACTCCTGTTTAGACATATTGGCATCAATACCAAAAAGTACAAGACCTGTTAGATTTTTTTTTATAATGGGTTAGGAAATAGTGTACTACTCTGTAGTCACTATTGCCTTGTTCGATGAACTGCCTGTGTTCCCTAAATCTGATGCACATGGTTGTGTTAGTCCTATTGTGCATCCTACTGTATAGAGTACTGGCCATGTGGGCATTTTAGGATATAAAGGAAAAATTTTCTGGAATGATTTGTTGAGTTTAATAATTCCCCTTCTTGTCCTGGAAACACTTTCACCATGACTGATGAATAGACAAGCTAAGTATTTATTTATTTATTTTTTCTTACAATGGCATGTGCCTTTACACATATGCCTTGCTTTACCAAGTGAATTATTCAGGCCTCCTCTGCATAAAACATTTGGCAAAGGTAGTATATAACCCATGTTTTGAAGACTACCTGTGTCCTGTACTGTACTATTAGAAATAGATGTTACTGGTAAGTCAGACATCCTATTTTTGTGCTTATCTCGAACTATCCATATCTTTTCTATCATTTTTGTGTTGTCAGTATTCCAGTTGCCATGAGTAATATTTTTCATTCTTATATAATAATATCACTTCCTTAACCTCTAGGATCAGAATTCAGTCTATAATTCCATACAATTTCAACAGTTTTTTTGTTTCCTCAGGTATAATTTGTGATAGACCTAATCCCATTTGTATCACTTTTTTCCCCTTGCATGCACAAAGCAGCATATTGATCCAACACTGTGATTGCATGATAGTAACGATTTCTTGCAGGTTCTTAGCTGGCAATAAATTTTGCAAACTCATTATTTCCCTAACACTTGGGTTACAGAGTTCCCTGTTGAGCATGCATCAATACTTCCAACATTTTAGCCAAGAGAAAAAAAAAAGTACACTTTTCTATTAACCCTTAATCTATCTGAGATACTAGTAAGCTACAGTTTTCAGACAATTTGAATCTCAGATAAATTGATTTTAATTTTTATTTTTTTACTTATTTTAATTACCTTAACCCATTCTGCCAGATATGTTTGTCCTTTTACAAACAAAATTAATAAAGTACCCAAAGGTCAACTCACTTTTATTGAATGCGTTATATAATTTGCTGTGCTGTGTTTTATGTGTACAAGCATCACACTGGATATTTTGCATAAGGGATTCTCTTGCATTATCAATGCAAATTCCTCAAGCAATAATTGTTGTGGTGTTTTTAATCAAGTTGAACACTATGTTAACTCTTGTTAGAAGTAAAAGTTGGTTCAAAAAGGTTACTTACTAGCTTAGCATTCCTTTAAAGTATAATTGGAGGTGTCTAATGAAATCTTTAAAAGTATTTTTATGTGAAGGTTTGTAAACTGACTAATGTGAAATATGTTTTTTTAGAGTCCTTCTTTCTCCACATAACACGGTTCATATTGTGCCATTTTTCCAAGATTTCCACTCCATCTTTACTGCTACTTTTTTTTTCTCGCAGACACTCACCGAATCAGTGCGACACTTACTTTGCAGCGCCTCACCGGTTCTCAAAAGTAGTTTCTGCACTACTTTTGGCGACTTCGGGGAGATTTCAATATACATCTGTGCATGATCCCACACAGATGTCTCAAATTGCTCTGAAGTCAGACTGAAATACCGGTTTGAAATTGTGTGAGTTAAGCTAAACTAGCACAATTTCAAACCCACCCTCAGTGTGAACGTGGGCTCAGTCATTTGTGTATAGGTTTCCATGGCCTCATAAGACTACCTGAACCTCCATTACAGAATCTGTCTGATGCTGTTAATAAAGCATTTTGACATATGTTATCATTCTGCTTCAGTGGTTATAATCAAAGTATGCTGCTTTTAATTTTGCTTATGTTTGATAGATCTGACCTATCAGTATATTGGGCCAATAATAATGTTTGCTTTTAAAACCCAATTTCCATTAACTAGAGTTTTAATACAGTATATGCTGAGTTGATTGGTATGGATGCCGATCTTACTAATCCACTGTTAGTGTTGGTGATTACTTTCCCCATTTAATCTTGGTTTTGCAGGGGTTAATCTGGCAGCCATTTGAACGTGCATGCTGGAAAACCAGTAATAATCAGTGTGTTCTGGCAGGGGACAGTCAGAACACAATAGCTCAGTAGAGGAGATTGCCATACTAACGTCTCTTGTGTTAGTACTTCGATCTGTATGTTTTTATTTATTTATTTTTTCAGCCTGCTGGGTTGAGTGAAAAAAAAACTTCACAGTTGTGAATTGGCATAGCAGCTTGCAGATACAAGAACCCCAGCAGGGGGTCCCAAAGATTAGCTCTGGGAGACAGCCCCATTGAAAATAATGGGAGGCTGCCACCCCACAGCTAATTGTGGCGGCCCTCATGTAACCTCTTTGCAGTGATCACCTGTAAGTGATTGGCCCTGGACACTGGCCATGGACACTGGTCTGAATCCAGGGCCGATAACTCAAGGGTGATCTCTGCAAAGCGATTATATGAAAGCAGCTGCAATTAACTGTGGGAGCCAGCATCATCCCATTGCTTTCAATGGAGCTGCCACCCAGAGCTAATTGGTTCTACATCCAGGGACGATCACTCGCAGGTGATCTCTGCAAAGCAATTATATGTGAGCGGCTACAATAAGCTGTTGTACCAGCAGCCTCCAATAACTTTGGCTGGGGTTCTCTCATCTACACTCCATTGGGCCAATACTGTCTGTGTCTTGCCAGCACATTGTGAGTGCTTTTCCTACTGTGTGTTTCTTTTTTTGTCATATATATTCAATAAATAGTGACTCAATCTAGTACACTCTCTTGCTTTTTCAGACTCTTGCGCCCTTTTACCCCTTTTTTTGTAGCGCAACATAGAGAAACCGGAGGAAAAATGAAATCATGCTGGAAGAGTATATGGTACATTTATCTGCTGCTAGTTCTTTGCTATTTGATCTCATCTAGCACATTTTTACAGGTGTCTCGAGTTCTGATATGAAATACTGCTGCCTTCTTACTGGCACTAATGCAGAGTGTGTATGATCAGAGATTTTGTAGCTAAATTGCTGATTTTGCATTTAGCACAATTGCTCTGTAATGTTCTCTTGCACCACTGCAAGTCAGAATAGGTAAAAAAAGCTACCGTATTTATCGGCGTATAACGCGCACTTTTTTCCCCTTAAAATCAGGGGAAAATCGTGGGTGCGTGTTATACGCCGATCCCCGCTATTTTGTGATCTGTCGGAGCGATCGCAGCCGACATTCACATAGCATGTATTTTTAAATATGGCGCCGCGGAGTTCAGAGGGACCCTCGGCTATGTGTATCTCGGCTCCGCCCAGTCACTGAGTCCCTCCGAACTCCGCGGCGCCATATTTAAAAATCCAAACTAAACTTTTGTATGTCGGCGGCGACAAGGCTGCACGGACCACTGGGGCAAGGCTGCACTGAGGCAAGGCTGCACTGGGGCAAGGCTGCACTGGGGCAAGGCTGCACTGGGGCAAGGCTGCACTGGGGCAAGGCTGCACTGGGGCAAAGCTGCACTGACAAAGCTGCACTGACAAGGCTGCACTGGACACTGGGGCAAGGCTGCAGATGGACACGATAATGCTGCATTGATGGGCATTTAAATGTAAGTTTTTTTTTTTTCCTTAAACTTCCCTCCTAAAAGTTTTTTTCCTTAAAATTCCCTCCTAAACTTGGGGTGCGTGTTATACGCCGGCGCGTGTTATACGCCGATAAATACGGTATCTATGATAATTGGATGCTTAAAAAAAATGAAAACCCTAACCACTATGAAAAGACCACTAATCGGTCTACACTATTGTCTAGGCACTCCCCAAATGTCAATGGTTGTTTGATTTGCACACAGCCACTGTCACCCCTTAGCATTCTGGGAGAAGGCTTTGTCATTTATAAGTAGCCTTCAGTTCCCCATCGCTGTGTCCACTTCTTTGCATATGAATAAATGTGTGTTATGTTAACACAGCCATTCATACAGTATATGAAAAAGTACATAAAAATCGGTTTGTAGGTAATCACTCCCATTTACTAGATTCTGAGCAGGTCAAGTGAAGATATCGGTGACTCGCCAATTTACTCCACAGATGAAATCTGTAATAAGTGGATCCTTGTATACAGAAACAGATCCTGTTATAAAAGTAAAAAATAAAAATCATTTTTATGATCTATATTTTGGAATATTTTGTTGTTGAAGGATTTTTAGACCATATAAAAAATAATTGCCAAATGAGCAATGTAAAATATTTAAAGAGTTACTTCTTGATACATAACTGATAAATAAAAATGAGTGTTCGGCCGCACACTCATAGAAGTCACAAGACTGCTGATGAGAAAAGGGGCATGTCTTGGCTGCAGAGCATGCTGGCTGCTTGAACCTGCTCCTCTGCATTACCGGTGGTGTCTACAGCGGCTCACTGCAATTTTGCTTGCCGTGTAGACGTCCGGTAAGGAAGGAAGACAGTAGGCTCTTGGCAGGCTATGTCCCGAAAGAAAAATTGGGCACAAGCGCCACGCCGACTCACAGACTATTTCATGCAGCCAGCAAGAGATAGAATGGCTACTCTCACTCACTGCCACAGGCACGAACAGACCCAGAGCAGGATACCTTGGAAGCTATGGAAGATCCTCTACGCTAACCACTGCTGATAGAGGTAAGAGCCTGGTGCTGTCTCCTGCACACTCGCCCCATAAGCCTCTTCAGACAAAGAAACAACACTGGGCAGTCTCTTCACAGTCACAAGCTGACATGGCTGCAGAATAATCAGCATAATCAGCCGCATCCCCGGCCTCAGGAATTTCACTTAGACCCCTTTCACACTGAGCCGCCCCGGGCGTTAAAGTGGCGCTATTTGGCCACTAGCGGGGTGGTTTTAACCCCTCGCTAGTGGTCGAAAAGGGGTTAAATTCACCCGAAAAACGCAGCTGCAGCAGCGCTTTGCCCGCGGAATGGCGGCGCTGCCCCATTGTTTTCCATGGGCAGGAGCAGTGTATTCACTGATCCTACACCACTGCTAAGAAGCTGCTGGCTAGACTTTTTATGACGCCCTGCCAGCGCAGTGCCCCAGTGTGAAAGTACTCGGGCTTTCACACTGGGTTTGCAGCTGAGGCTTTTTTCAGGCACTATGCTGGCGCTATTTTTAACGTTGTAGCGCCTGAAAAACGCCTCCAGTGTGAAAGGGGTCTTAAAGCAATGCTATTATCCCTACAAGCTGGACTACAGCAAGAGCTATGCTCTTCTAAATCTCAACTGACCTTTTGCATTGGATCTATAGAAGACCACTCTTATATCTTAGAATCCCAAATTTGGGAAGTTGTCAATGCACATGATGAGATGGTGGATGCCCATGACAAACAAATTGAAGCGATACTCAAACTTCAAGTTAAGGTGGCAGATTTTGAGGGTTGTTCCTGCTAAAATAACATTTAGCTCAAGGGAATCTCTGAAGTGGTTAAACCAAATGGCCCAGTCTCATATCTACAATAGTTGTTCCCTAAACTTATCCCAGATCTTACTCCATGAGATATGTTGCTGGACAGAGCCCACAGAATCCCCAAACCGACCCATCTCCCTGATGCAATTTCCAGAGATGTTCTTAAGACTCTGACCAGTAATAGCCGATTGGCAGTGACAATGGGTGTACCAGGATAGTAAAGTAACACCATCATCTCATGTATAGGGATTTATTCACAAATTCATTCAATTCATACTTTTGCAAGTTAGGATAACTCTCACATTAAACCATTACCACAGTTCTGTACAAAAGTGCATGCTTGTGTCTGCTATTTTGATTTAAAATTTGAGATAGCTGGCACAATTTCACATGCCTGGTGCAAATTCCATCTAGGTTCTTTAATGCTATGTCATACTTAAATGCTTTGAGGTCAGGACAAATAAGCACCAGTCCCATGTTTGATAAATGTTGTGAAGTTTAATTTGGTAAAATGCTGGCACATACATCTAAGCTTTAATAAATAAGCCTAATGGAGTTGAGGGAAAAAAAATTCCTTTTTTTCAATTGTTAAATGTAGTTTTACTATCTATGGTATATAACTATAGGTTAATATTTTAAGTTGTTTATATAATACCAAAAAATGCCACAGATGTTCACTGCTTCTAGCAGACACAGTCAAACTGGTCTTTTCCTGGTACAAAAATTAACCGCTTACCTACTGGGCACTTAAACCCGCTTCCTGCCCAGTTTTCAGCTTTCGGCGCTGTCACACTTTAAATGAAAATTGTGAGGCCATACAACACTGTACCCAAATGATTTTTTTTTTCACACAAATAGAGCTTTCTTTTGGTGGTATTTTTTCACTCCTGAGTTTTTTTATTTTTTACTAAAAAAAAAAGAAAAAAGACTGAAAAGCTTTTTTTTAAAACAGGTAATTTCCCTTCTTCATTGGTGTGCGCTGATGAGGCTGCACTGATGTGCTCTGATGGGCTGCACTGATAGGCTGCAGTGATGTGCACTGATAGGCAGCACTGATGGGCGTTGATTGGCAGCACTGGTGGGCATTGATTGGCAGCACTGGTGGGTACTGATAGGTGGCACTAGTGGGCACAGATAAGGCAACGGCAGCTCTCTGGACTTATGTCCCTCTGACAGAAGCCAGTGATCACCTTTTTTTTTTCCCTCACGCTATTAGTGCATTGCTATCTTACAAGACTTAATTGTATACCACTTTAAACAGTCCCTTTATTATTTGTACAGTCTGTTAGGTCCCATTTACACTTGGCATAGCAGGAACGTGTGTTTCTGCTTGCATCTTTTTGCGTAAGTTTAGCGTGTTTCAGGCCATTCACTTGAATGGGTTGCCCTATGCGCACCAAAAAAGCTCCCTTAAATTTTCGGGCGTGGGGAGAAACTGATGAGCTCTGATAGGCTGCACTGATGGGCACTGAGAGGTGGCACTGATAGGCTTCACTTATGGGCAGCACTGATGGGCATTGATAGGTGGCACTGGTGGGTACTGATAGGTGGCACTGGTGGCCACAGATAAGGCAGCAGCGGCTCTCTGTACCAATGTCCCTCTGACAGAAGCCAGTGATTGCCTTTTTTTTTCCCCTCACGCTATTAGCGTAAGGGGGAAAAAAATTATTACCCATCTTCTGTTTACATCACGTGATCAGCTGTCATTGGCTAACAGCTGATCATGTGGTAAGGGGCCAGGAGCGACCCCTTACTCTGATCTGTGATGAGCTGAGTCTCATAGACTCGGCGATCACAGAGCGCGCCCCGCATTTAGGCGTCCTCCCGGCAGCCCGCACTGTAGCCTTCATTCGGCTATAGCGTGGGAAGTGGTTAAAGACTTTAGAACCACTTGCAGATTGACTATATTTTGTGACAGATTTTAGTGCATTGCTATCTTGCAAGACGTAATTGTATAGCACTTTAAACAGTCCTTTTATTATTTGTACAGTCTGTTAGGTCCCATTTAGACTTTGCATAGCAGGAACATGTGTTTCTGCTTGCATCTTTTTGCGTAAGTTTAGCGTGTTTCAGGCCATTCACTTGAATGGGTTACCCTATGCGCACCAAAAAAGCTCCCTTACCTTTTTGGGCGTGGGACGGAGCACGGTAAAAGGTGTGTCCGCTAACCGTGTTTATTGTGCCATTAAGAATTAATAGACCCTAAGCACGTTACATTTTTGATGCAATTTCAGTGTGATCTGGGGTTGTGGGCAGAATCCCATGATTTTGCATTGCTCAGATGTGAACAGGGCCTAAGGCGTTCAGAAAAATTTCCAAGAATTTCTCTAATGAGGAGTGTTAGTGAAAACTAACCAGATTAAACTGAATGACATTTAAATGGAAATCTAGCTTGTGACTCTGACTCCACATGTTTGCATGCTATAGGAAAATTGGGATTGCTAAACCCTTTAAGATTGATTAAATAGGTGTGTATGTGTTAAAGTTCAATGACTGCGAGTCCAGCCGCAAGCTAGAAACCGTGATCTCCATTAGATCGTAGGCTCTCCACTTCTGTGCAAAACTGTCTTACATGCTTGCAAAAACCTTAACACGTGTTGACAAATGGCTCCGTGTCTCTCCTCTACAGTATATTTTAATTATACAACTGTAACCAATGCCCATTTTTATTTTTTAATTATGCAAATTAAAATTGTCTTCCTCATGCTCCTCTGTTATCTCAAAGAGCAGCTACAGCAAAAGAAGCATGAAATCTGATCCCATAAGCTACATGCTGATTTAATGACTACATTATCAACTGTTGCTTGCTAATTTCCTTAGACTTTAGTTTCCATCACTTTCAACCATAATTAATTTGATTGATTGCTTATTTCATTTAGGAGAAAAAAGTATAATATGACAGTTTAATATTTTTTTTATTTAATAATTAATATTGTACTGTTTGTATTAGGAAGACATCAACAAATGTGTCTTAGTTTTTGCTAAACCTCTAACCGTAAGTGACTGACAGGAAGCATAGCCTACAGGTTTCTTTACTGAGACAATCCTTTAAAATAATGTTATATTTATATATATATATATATATATATATATATATATATATATACCGGTGATATATTTATCGGCGTATAACACGCACCCCAAGTTTAGGAGGGAATTTTAAGGAAAAAAAAAAATCTTTTAGGAGGGAAGTTTAAGGAAAAAAACTTACATTTAAATGCCCATCAATTCAGCCTTATCAGTGTCCATCTGCAGCCTTGCCCATCATTGTAGAATGATCAGTGTCCATCCCAGTCTCCATCCTTGCCCAGTCTTATTGCAGCTTTGCTCAGTCTTATTGCAGCTTTGCTCAGTCTCATTGCAGCCTTGCCCAGTCTCATTGCAGCCTTGCCCTGTCTAATTGCAGCCTGATCATTTTTAAAATTAGCGCTGCCGAGATACAGAGCTGGATGTTCTGTGTACTCTGCTCCCCTCGGCTCCGCTCGCAGCCCCGCCCAGTCCTGCCACTTGGCCCCGCGCCTATGATGGACATAACACAGGTCCAATGGCGGGACTGGGGAGGACTGCGAGCGGAGCCAAGTACACAGTACACTCGGCTATGTGTATTTCGGCGGCGTCTCATTGCAGCCTTGCCCTGTCTAATTGCAGCCTGATCATTGTTAAAATTAGCGCTGCCGAGATACACAGAGCTGGATGTTCTGTGTACTATGCTCCTCTCACAGTCCCGCCAAGTCCTGCCACTTGGCCCAGCTCCTATGATACACCGTACACTCGGCTATGTGTATTTCGTCAGCGTTCGCTCCTCTCCCCCTCACAGACAGCAGGGATCGGCGTATAACACGCACCCATGATTTTCCCCTGATTTTAAGGGGGAATAGGTGTGTTATACGCCGATTAAATACAGTATATATTCTTTTTTATGTCAGTTTTGCTGAGAAGATGGCACTCACCTCTAGGTAAACTGTGTAGGCAGCATGATTTTTTGCAATCTTTCCTGAATATATGGTTGTATATATTGAAGAAATTGCTTTTTACTTCACTGTGCCCTTTCTCAAACTGATTTCTCAATGAGTAGAAGGGTGGCAGGCTTCACTATGACCACCTGACTAAATTTCAGTGGGACATTGAGAAAAGATTTGTCATTTGTATCTTTTTAGAAGTGAACAAAAAAATGAATATCCTATTGCAGGACATGCCTAAATTGGGCTTGTAATTCAGCGCAGGTTTCTAAGAATGGAAGTGAGCAAAGTATGAAATCAGGAAGTTAGATTTCCTTGAGTGTTGTATATACCAGCAGTCTGCATGTATTCTTAAATTACCGAATGACTTTTAAAGAATATGGGCCAGGGTATGCAGTCTGCAGTGCCCCATGGAGTCCTCTCTGTTTAACACAACAGAGAGCCATGTGATGGAAGGAAAATTGGTCACCATATGCTCTCCTCTTGCTATCTGTAATGCACATTGTAGCTGTGCAGAGCATTTATTTTTTTTATTAAAGTCAAAGTTTGATCAAAATTTTAAAAATATTAAAAAATTAGCACAAGGGTCATTCTTTACTATTAATCCAATGTGTCCCTTGTGCTGTTGGCTCCTGCTTTCCTTGAAATCTCCCTCTCCTGATTGCCTACCACCTCTCCCACAATTATGTTCTGCTGCGGACTGCCTGACTATTTCTGCCCATCTGCTCCAATCGTAGCAGTTGTCCTACAGCCTCTATGGATGGATGACTGAAAGGTCCGGTATTGGTAAAGTTATGGTACCAATTAATATAACATCTTGTTAGTAGTAGCAACCATCATTAAGGGCCCTTTCACACTCATGTGCTTTTCCTGCGATTTACCTTGCAAGAAAAAGGTCCCCCTTTAAATCCTATGGGACTCTTCACACCACTGCGTTACAGGTGCTGCATGTTTTGAAAAGCTCTATATGTTCCATCTTTGGTGCGTTTTTGAAAACTGCACCAAAAATGCAGCTTCCTATTGAAATGAATGGAAGTTGCTTTAAAAACAAACTGTGATTTACGTTTTTAAGTCATGTCCATTTTTCACAGGTGCAGGCAACCCAGAAACGCACAGGAAACACATCTGAAACACAGCAAAATTGTGGTAAAAGCACATATGCATTTTTACTGCGATTTTGCTACAGAGTTGTGTGAAAGAGCCCTAAGGGAATGAACCTCCAGTTACTACCAAGCTTGTATCTGTTCCTTTTTGCCAAATTGAACCACAAGATTTACAATTGAAGGATCATGGTTAACGATCATGTTGAGAAGCTACCTAAGAGTAAAGATCATGACCCTATGCTGCTACAGAGGGAGTCATACTAAATTGATGCTTTCAGAATGGTTTATTCATGTTTTCCTTGATTAAAGATAGTTTGTCTGATATGTATTGGGTTTTCTTCTGTCTTGTACAGAACTACCAGTTAATGTTATTGCTAGTTGTTTTACAGCCATATTTTCTGGTGTTTTCTATACAAGTATCCTAAATGTAATGATTTTAGTGATGTATACAATACCTTGCTAACTGGTTTGCTTTAGAATTGCTTTTTTAAAATGTTAACTTTTATTCTAATATCTTTATTTCAAGTTCTAGGTTTCAGTTTTTATGACTAGACTGATGCATATACCTTTGCATTGTTTAAGCCGCATACTGTCAATAGCTATTATAGTTTTGTTAATAGCATACTGTTAATGGCTTTTGTGCTGTCCTGTACATTTATTTATTTTTATGTAATTTTTTTTTCTCTGTCTGTATATAAAAAATATATACAATTATTAATGGTAATTTTATTTTTATTTATTAAGCTGCAGAGAACTAACATTTCAGGAGAAAGAGCTCCCATTGACTTTGGGACTTTTAAGTGCAAAGCTTTTATGTGCAAACCTGTATAACAGGAAAAAAGTACAGTCTTTCTAAATTTTAATTTGTATATGGATTGATTTTAAATACTGTTTCATGTTTGTTTATCATCAGGCTGTTAATACATATTCATTTTCATGTTTTTCTATAGCAAGCAACAAAGGAGAATAATAGACGCAAAGAGGCAGAAGAGAAATTGAAAAGAGTCAAGTTAGCAAAGGAAATGGCAGAAAGAGAGAAAGAAGAGAGACAAAAAAAGAAACGGTGTCTTCTAGAAAAGAACAATGGTTAGTAAAAACATGTTTTACCTAATCAAATATATTATAAATTCATGATTGTCCATGGGTACCAGGATTCGACTTCCTCTTATGCACAATAATCCTGAAAGGGAGCTGCTAATTACTGGACTACTTGGTTCTTCATTTTTAGATTTATGTTCTGTAATATGGATGTTGAACATCCTGATCTCGCAATATTCTAGAGGATTTCATTCAAGCGCAGTGCTTACTAGTGACTTGAGTCCAGCCAGGAAATCCTATTTCAGGGCTTGTTGGCCCACTTTAAAAAAAAAAAAAAAATGTAGAAGTTTTACAATAAAACAAGTGGTTGCCTTTGCAGGGGTTTCCGCCATCCCTTCACCACACAAAAGAAAAATGTCTTTAAGCTTCCTTTTGCAGTGCTGCAGCTCAGTTCTCAAGCTTAGAATGTCTCTTTTAACACTCTCTCTTGCAGCTCCTTGCTGCTCTGGCACACTCACCCTGTCCTCTGGGCAGAAGACCTTTAGTCTCCTCGGAGCCCAGAACTACAGTTATGCCCTTCATTATAAGGGCTGTGCGCACCTTCACACACAGCTTGCCTTTTTACACAGTGATAGGTGTTAGCACTGTCACCAAAAAAAAAAAAAAAAGATATATGTATGTATGTATATATATGTATGTATGTATGTATATATATATATATATATGTATGTATATATATGTGTATGTATGTATGTATATATATATATATATATATATATATATATATATATATATATATATATATATATATATATATATATATAAAATATATGTGTGTGTGTGTTTTTTTTCTTGGTTCCTCCTGAACTACCCCAAAGCACCTTATCCCCATGTTGATGGGGACAAGGGCCTCTTCCAGACAACCCTGGGCAGTGGTTGTGGGGGTCTTCGAGCAGAGGGTTTATCGGAATCTGGAAGCCCCTTTTGACAAGAAGCCCCTAAGATCCCGCACCCACCTATGTAAATATGTATGGGGTACATTGTACCCCTACCCATTCACCAAAAAAGGGTCAGGTGGCAGTTTCTGACAATTCCTTTGTTTTTTTTTGTTTTTTTTAAAATAATGTCCCCTGATGTAGATCCAAGTCATTCACGATGACCAAAAAAAAATGTTCTGCCCGTGACAAAGGCCAACCACTGAGCGCCTGCTCTGCCATTTGACGGTTCTTAAATAAGTAAGGGGCGGGGCCACCTGGTGATGTCACCTGGTGGCACTGCCCCCTGTGACACCACCGACCCAGCACGCATTGGTTGGTACGTCAAAAGGGGCGGTGCCAGCTGATGCCAATTCTTTACATTTTTGTAATGCCGGCAATGGTATTGTATTGCCAGTAATTTAAACGTAATAAAAAAAAAAAATGTCAGTTTTGCTGTAGCAGGTTCTATACAAGGTACAGGTACGTCACTTTACCGGCTGACTAAGGTGACCCCCCAGGAACTATATTTAAAGGAATTTTTCATTTTTATTGTTTCACTTTAAGCGTCATTAAAATCCCTGCTCCTTTAAAAATGACCTTTTAAAAAAAAAATTGCATTGGTACATGTCCCCAGGGCAGTACCCGGCCTCCATACCCTTTTCATGGCCAATAATCTGCATATAAGCTTTCAAAATGGACACTTTTGATTTTTTGAATTAGGGTCCCATAGACCTCAGTGGGGTTCGGGTCCCATAGACCTCAGTGGGGTTCGGGTCCGAACTTTTGCGACGTTTGAGAGTTCTGGCACGAACCTAGGGGGGTGTTTAGCCCATCTCTAGTAGCTGGATATAATCCAGTTGTGATGATTTAAAGAAGCACGTGTCATGTACTGTACTCCAGGAAATAAACTTTATTAGTAAGTCCATCCTAATTTTTAAAGACGACATACTGACTTGCAAATGTGTGCATTGAGAAACTACCAAACTCGGAAACTGCTAAAAGAGTAAGAAAACACTTACAACATATTAAGATTAAAAATAAAAGCAGCTGTGCTTGGATTTGTGCTTGATGGATATGACCAGAAATATACTGTATATGTGCGCCAGGAATGCATCCATGCAGACTTTACTGAAAGGTCCTCTTTAAATTGTCAGTTTTCAGTATCTAAGTACATTGCACCTAGTATTGACCAGTTCCAGCATAGTGTGGTGTTGAGAGCTGTAATGCAAAATCATATTTAAAGTGGTTGTATCCCGCTGGATGTACTAGCACATTATGTGAAACTTACCTTTAAACGAAGCTGTTCCAGCTCTGCAATGTCAGCATTGCAGGGTCTCCCATCTTGCTTCCAGGTTCGCGGGCTCTGGCTCTGTGATTGGCCGGAGTCGCCATGGCGTCACTCCCGTGCATGTGCGTGGGAGCTGCCAGTCACGGCACAGGTTTCTGAAGGCACGGCTCAGGTGGGCGTTCCTTCAGAGTGCATGCACCAGTGCTTTCACTGGCTGCATGCAATGTAAATATCTACTAAACGGCACACGTTTAGGAGATATTTACACTATCTAGGTAAAAGTAAGTAAAGGATGTTTACTTCCTCTTTGATTCTATAAATCTTATTTTTTTACTGAGCTTCATGTTGGGGTTGGTTATAAAGATAATATATAAGGTATGGTTTTACTCGTATGCAGTCATTCGCCATCTCCACAATCTATTTGGACATTTAACTGCACGAATATTGTGAATAGTTACAAGTCACATTCTCTGACTTTAATGAATTCAATGCTAATCACACTTCTGTCTGTGGTCAGACAGAGATACGGCTGTCATGAACACGAACTGATTTTCTATAAGCCTTAATGAGCAGGACCCTGTACCTCATTATAGAAAGGTACAAGTAACCAAGACTGTTCATTGAATGTTATTAACTTTTAAGTCAACTTGGTCTCTTTCTCAGTGGCCTTTACAGCATTATCATTTCTCATATAGAAATTTCTGAAGTTGGTGAATGATTTTTTGTAATAAGGAATAAGAGACTTTTTTTTTTTGTGAGAGTGAGTACAGTCCATCTGCAGAGTGTAATTCCTGCTGCAAGAGCTCAGGGTTTTTTTGGTTTTTTTTTTCAGTGCTGCATTTTTTTTAATTGTTCTTATGTAAGGGGACAACTGAAATAATTATAAAGTGGCTGTAAACACATACAAATCTTAACTTTATAGCTCTGCTTTACTTGTCACTATTCTGTATCTGATATCTGTCTTATGTTTGTCAGCCTCCAAATTCAGTTGCATGCACATTGAGGTTTTCAAACATAAAACATAGCAAACATTAAGGTCTCATGCGTACGGGGCGTTAGGAAAAACGAGCTGCAAAGCCACTACCAATGCCAAGAAAAAGCTCTTAAGGCAGCTCTGGCTTTTTCCGATTTCTTCTCCCTCCAGCAATGTCTTCAATGTTCTTCTCCCTCATTTGGTGATGTCTTCTTCCCCCCTCCGGTTCTTCTCCTCTCTGCGATGTCTTCTGCCTCGTCTCCTCTCTCCGCTGTTCTTCCTCTGACGTGTGCCATTAATTATATAGGCATGGGGCGTAGCCACCCAGTGATGTGATCTGTAGGCCTCGCCCCATTGTGACGACACCACCCCATCGTGCACCGGGCAGTGACATCAGGAGGGAGCAGGTCTACTGATGATGTCACCGGGTGGCCATGCCTATATAAGTAATGGCACACTTGGGACCCAGCATTACAGCGGTAGAGATTGTTGAGACAACATCAAAGGAAAAATGGGGGAAGACAGCGGAGAGAGGAGACGAGGCAGAAGACATCGCAGAGAGAAGTAAAAATGGAGAGGGGAAGAAGACATCAGCGAAGGAGGGAGAAGAGCAGAAGGATGAAGACATTGCCAAAGGGAGAAGAAAATCGGAAGAGACGCCAGAGCAGCCTTATTAAAAACCTGTGTAGTGTTTTCATTCTTGAAGCTTTTTTTTTGGGGTGAATGGGTAGGGGTACAATATACTCCATACTCATTCACATAGGGTGAGGGGCCGGGATCTGGGGGCTTTCAGATTCTGATAAGCCCCCCGCCCACAGACCCTGACAACCACCTGCCAGGGTTGTTGGGAATAGGCCTTAGCCCCATCAACATGGGAACAAGGTGCTTTGGGGTCGGGGAGTGCAGGCCCCCCTGCCCCAAAGCACCCCCCATATTGAGAGCATGTGGCCTGGTTAGGGGGGGTGCGCTAACTCGTCCCTCCCCCTTTCCTGACCTGCCGGACTGCATGCTCGGATAAGGGTCTGTATGGATCTTGGGGGGGACCCCACGCCATTTTTTATGGCGTGGGGTTTCCCCCTAAAATCCATTCCAAACCAAAGGGTTCTGATATCGTATTGGGGGGAACCCCACGTCAGTTTTTTTTTTTTTTTTTTCATTTCATTTTGGCGAGGTGTTCCCCTTTAAGATCCTCAGCACCCAAGCTGTGCCGCTAGTTGGATCATCATGATCTGACTTCTGGTGCGACTTCTATTCAAATCAATGGGCTCCCATAGGGAACCATTGATTTTAAATAGAGGCATGAGAAATGCTTGATGAGGTTTAACACGGCTGAATCCAGCGCTAACCCGCATTTAGCAGCTTTTACCAGCGTCAGCCATTTTTACAGCTCTAACGCCAGTCATCAGAACACGTGGGGGTTTTTTGGAGCCTAAAAAACTGCCTATGACACTTACCACTCCTAAAAGCCTGTGTGCGCGCATGAGGCCATAGAATAACATGGAGAGGCATTTTTTAAGCTGCAAAAAAAACAGCTGACGCTCCTAAAAGCAGCTGTAAGACGCTGTAAAATCTTTAGATCGGTTTCTGTCGAACTGACCTGTGTATTTTGGCAGGGTGGACAGCTTTCAGAATACAAGCCGGGGAAATCCATGCATTTACATAATTTGCATGGATGCAGAAATATGTACGTGGTTTTTATTATTGTATTGTATTATTATTTAGCCTGCTGGTTGAAGGAAAAAAAAAAAAACTCATAGGGGGATTTACTAAAACTGGGGCAGGTGTGCATAGTAACCAATCAGGTTTGAGGTTTTAGCCTAGGCTCACAATGAATGCGGGTTTTGAAAACGTTTGCGTTCAGCTGAACTCGCACAATTTCAAATCGGCACTTCAGCGTGACTTAGAGGGCGATTTTACAGACATCTGTGCGGATTCAGTCTCTTGAAATTGCCCCCGAAGTTGCCAAAAGTAGTACAGGAACTACCTTTGGGAATCGGTGTGGAGCCGCAAAGTCGGCATTGCACCGATTCAGATGGAGCCATTGTCGGCAATAGACTTCGATTTGGCGTGCCATTTGATATTTCAAATGGCATGCCAAATCAGCCCAATGTGAACTTGGGCTAATTTAAAAGCTTAAAGCGGAGTTCCACCCAAAAGTGGAACTTCCGCTTGTTGTACTCCTCCCCCCTCCGGTGCCACTTTTGGCACCTTTTGGGGGGGAGGGGGGACAGGATACCTGTCTTTCACAGGTATCCTGTTCCCACTTCCAGGAGCCTCAGCCGTGGGTAATGACGTCGCCACCCAAGCTCCCTCCTCCTTCCCCCGCCACCGGGCCAGTATGAGAGAGAAGCGGAGCCTCACGCATGCGTAGTAGGGTTCCTGGGTTCCCTTACTCGCAATGTAGGAAACATCAGCTGTGGTGCCAACATCGCTGGAGTCCAGGACAGGTAAGTGTCCAATTATTAAAAGTCAGCAGCTACAGTATGTGCAGCTGCTGGCTTTTAATTTTTGCAGCAGTGAGCGCACCTCCGCTTTAATTGAAATTAGAAGCTGATTAGTTACTATGCACAGCTGCACCAGTTTTAGTAAATCTCCCCCACAGTGTGTACCCATATTAAAGTATATGTAAACCCTCACCTTGTAAAACAACCCATTTCATTTAAAATAGAAATGAAAGGCAAAACATGTGTGTATACATAATAAAAAAAAAAATCTCAATATATTTCCCCCTTTTTTTTAATAAGTGATCACATACCCTCTGTTCTCAGCTGCATAAGATGCTCAGAGAGGGAGGAGAAACAGGAGCACACTAATCTCCCCAGTATTAGCTGTGGAGGGAAGGGCATGTCAGCCGAAGTCTAATCATTGGAGAGCAGGCTGAGTTCTCAACACAGCCAGAAAACTGACGACACTGCTAGTCTGTCTCCTCCTGTCCTATAGCTGCTGTCCACCTCACACAGTGCCCTAAATGTAACTCGATTCTGTGGACTGTCTGTAGGCCCTCTCTCATCTCAGTCACCTGACAGTGTGAACAGTCTGCCACCCTCTTCCATGTTCTGTAATAATGGCATTTATGTCTTCCTGCAGGCACTCTCACGCATGTTGTAAAAAACCTTCTCCAGCTTACATCTGCTTCCCTACTCCCCTAAACCCATCTGGGGAATGTCTGATTACCAAGAGGCAGCTCAAACACAGTGGGGAAGAAGGTTCCCCTTTGTGTGCACTATAGTTTTGACAGCGAGGAACTGGGAGAGGGGCATGGCACTAAACTGACTACAGTAGATACAGGAATGCCATGCATAGGTACCACATCCTGTGTCTGCTAGCAGGTGTGCCAGTGATGCATGACTTGTAAGAATGGTTCTAACTCTGTGCCTTGCATGGTCAGGTTGAGACAGGAACCCAGGGAACTGGCAGGATCACCAGATATGTTAACATAAAACATAACAACATACAAAAAAAAAATTAAAGTTAAAAAAAAAAAAGTTACAGGCAACACATTCACAAAGTGGTATGCGTTTTTGTAACCATATATGGATTTTTAATTTAAGGATTAGCAAACACTTTAAATTTAATTTGAAGGCTCTATCACACTATTGCAGTGCATTACCAAAGTGCACTAAGAAAGGAGCAGGTAGCAGTTTTGTCAGTGCTCTGTAATGCGCATAAACGTGGTGCCTTGCTTGCACTGTACAGCAATGCATGCCTGTTGGCAAGGTGTGTTGGGGTGCCATTCAGAATGGTGCAGTGCAATAATGTGAATAGGTTAAAGTTGTTTGGGAGGCCTCACTGATTTGTGCTTTAGTTATACACTTATCTAAGATGTCTTCTAGTAAATGTTAAGAACTGTTGAAGCTTGTTCTCAACAAGATATAGCTATGTAGGCCAGAAACAGATATGTATGTTATGCTTTGCTGTGGGGTGAGGTCTGTTGTTAGAAAAATAAATAAAATATATTCTTGGGAGGAATTTGAAGCAATAGTGCCCCTATATTTAACTATAACTTGCAAATTGTTAGACTTCTGGCAGTATAAGAACAAGTAGTTCTTATATCTGCCATAGTAAACACACAGTAATATGTAGTGGGTAGTTTTACATTGTATAATATAGGGGCTCTGTGATTTCTGGTGCTGGCCCTGAGCAAAACATGTTTTTTGTTTTTTATGTAGCCATAATGAAATTAAAAAAAAGCTTTTTTTTGCATTTCATAGTGTAAATATAGGTGCCACCTCAGTTATAATATTCAATTAATTGTAAACCTAAAATGCTTTTAGCCTAAGACCCCTTTCAACACTGAGGCAGTTGTCAGGCGTTTTAGCGCTTAAAAATAGTGCCTGTAAAGCACCTGAAAACTGCCTTCCATGCTGCCCGAATGTGAAAGCCTGAGTGCTTTCAGATTGGGGCAGTGCACTTACGGGAGGTTAAAAAAAAAAAAGTAATGCAAGCAGTATCTTTGGGGCAGTTTGGGAGCGCTGTATACAGCGCTCCCAAAACGCCCTGCCCATTGAAGTGAATGGGCAGGGTGCTTGAAAAGTGATTCGGAGGCACCCTTCGGCCGCTAGTGAAAGTTAAAAGCGCCCCGATAGCAGCCAAAAAGCTCAGCTTAAACAGCGCTAAAGCAACACTAAAACGAGCGGGACTTTAGCACTAACGTTAGGCTGACCCCAGCTTAACCCATATCGTACAAAAATTTATAATTTATATCAATTTGGGATTGTACAATTTTGCTTTGTTTTCATTATAGTCCACTACTTTGTGTGCTAGATGTTTGTATCTATTGACCATAGAATACCTGACAATTTAATGAGCTGTAAGATGTCACTTAATGGCTTAAGGTTACTTCAGCTGTGCTTAGTAAATGTGTCATGCTGGCTTCACCCTTTTTGTACCCTCAGTGCCAATAGCACTGAGTAATAGTAATAGCTTTTGTGAGACGTATAGTGATGATTGATGACTTCAGTTCTGCTTCATCATCTGCTTGAGAGGCATAATGTACAAAGAACCAGAGCCAAATCAGTTACAAAATAGTGCAGTGTGTTGACCTTTATGCATTGACAATTGCTCATTTTACCTTCACATTACGCCATACAAATAGCAGTGAACATGCATGGCTCATTAATGTACATGAAGCAGCTTTCACTTTTATGCTTATAAGTACCTTTTAGCTGGCAACATTCTCTGTAATGTACATGTAAAGTCAGCCATCCATCAGCTAAGTGGTCTTTCCTTTAAAGAAATCAATCTGTGATTGGTGTTTCCAAATACTTAAATCCATTTTATTTACAGGCTACAAATGACAGTATTTTATGATTTGTTTTGACAGTGACTCTGTGGGGATAAATAGTAATATTAATAATTTCTCTTAAGTTCATTTAAGAACACAGCTCTTCTACTATTTGTCCATAGGGTTTAATAGCGCCACCTAGTGGAGTAGCACACTAAGTAGAAAAGAACACAGCATTGCCTATGGGCAGTCCTAGCTGGTATAAAGCCTCCTCTCTGCTATGGGCAAGCCAGTGTTTTCTGCCTAGTGTAAGTAGTAAGGACCTATTTCTTTACTGGAACCTGTGATTCCGTAGTCTTTTTTTTTTTTCCTCTCCTTGATCTTCAATAAACAGCTGGGCTATTTGGCAGGCTGGATAATCTAGATACCGTAACCACCCCAGTCTGGCTAAGAAGCACATGCAGACCTTTAGCTACGTGTCAGGTCAGATGCAAAAGCACCATTCCCGACCGGGGCAGCCGCCAAGATAAGTGCCTCATGGGGACACATATGACCGGACGCCTACAGTCCACATCATAGTGTTACCCTGGTCCACAGCCTCCAAATTTGGTGGAGAAGAGCATCTGTCTAGGGAGCCTTACCTTCAAGCTCAGTTGGATCAGTAAGTAGATGAGACCATTCTCCTTTCTTCTTACTAAGAAGCATCCCCCACTGTTGCCCTTTTGCTCTGAGGTTTCTCAGCCTGAGCCGTGGCTGAGTTTGGGTCTGCCAATGAGGTGGCTGTGCCCTTTGGTAAGCACAAATCTGCTAGGTCTGCTTAGGTTTTTCCTTACATAAGTCATATGTTTTTAAAGAGCAGGCTCCTCCGTTCGAGAACAGTCCACTAGGACGATTAGTGCCTGGGTGTTCCAACACTTTAGGCGTCTGTCTCTCAGGTTTGCAAGGGGACTGGTCGTCTGTGCACACTTTTACCAAATTTTACAAAGTTGATGTGCTTGCATCTTCGGGTCCTTATTTTGGCTGCAAGGCTTTGTCGGGCTCTGTTTAAAGGACAAGTACAGCCAAAGCTTGTTTGTCTGTACTTCTCCTATAGATCACAGGAGTGCACTCCTGTGACCCATTTTAATCCGACAGCGGGCTAAAGCCCACTGTTGGCTGAAGTCACAGAGCCAGTCCAGGCAGGGGAAAGATCGCAACCATATAGTCGGAATCCACCCAAAAGCCTGGACCAGCCTCTAAGCTGTGCCGCTTGGAGACTGAGCCAGCCACTCCCTCCCTAGCTCGGCGATCAAGTGAGTGCTGGAGAAGCAGAGCAGAGAGTGGTGACTGACAATCACCACTCTCTGCTCAAGCAGCAGGGAGAACTGAGTGATCAGCTGTGTTTGATTGCACAGTTCTCAGCTTTAGGCTGGTTCACGCAGGTGCGATGTAAGACATTACATGTGATTCGCACCGCACTGCTGTGCAGATCATATGCGATGTCTGTGCGATCCAAATTCAGCTATACAAATTGTATGGCTGAATTTGCACCAAAATGGTGCAGGACCCTTTTTTTGGTCCACACTGGAATCAGATCGCATAGGTGTTCACACCTATGCAATCTGGTTCCTGCACCATGTGGCAGTTCTCACTGCGATCTGCAAACCGATATGGGTTCATTAAATTTGTATTGACACCCGCAGTGGTTCGCATAGGGCAGTGTGAACCGCTGACAGGTGACATGTGATACGGGAACACGCACTGGAATCGCGCGGGTTCCCACATCTCATATATGTGAATCGGCATTTAGAGCTGAATCGATGCTGAATCCATTTATGTAAGCATGATTAAAAAAAAAAAAAAAAATCCCCAACTTCTCTTTTAAGGTTCCTTGTTTGCCTCTTTGGAGGTTTGTTTGGGTGGTTGGCACGTTTGCCTGGTTGCTTCAGTTTTTTGGTTTGCCCACCCCTGTGTTAACGGACACAGCACTCACCTCTCTGTTTGAGTTTTATCTTTTCTTACACTGCTTTGGGACTTACTGGCCTTTAGTCAAGAGGGGGTTTTATACAATCTAGAACTGCCCATAGACAGTGCTGTGTTCTTTTCTGCCTAGTGTCCTACTCCTGTAGAGGGAGCCTTAAAACCCCATGGTCAAAGAATAGATGAGCTGTGAACTCAGAGAAAGGGATATTATGGTAACAAAAAATTATGTTATTGCAAAATACATCCAAATGTTTTCAGAATTTCACATTTATTCTACATTTACACAAAGATGACATACTCTTATAAATATATTAAAAAATTCAATGCTGTGAAAACGTATGTGCCCCCTTTCTGATTTTTAAATTTTTTGTATATTTGTCACACTTAAATGACTCAGATCATCAAACAGATTGTATTATTACACAAAGATAACCCAAGTGAATACAAAATGCAGTTTTTAAAAGATGGTTTCATTTGTTAAGGCAAAAAGCTATCCAAACCTGACTGGCTTTATGTGAAAAAGTAATTGTCCCCTAAACCTAATAACTGGTTGTGCCACCCTTGGCGGCAACAACTGCAATCAAGTGTTTGAGATAACTGGCAATGAGTCTTTCACATTGCGGTGGAGCAATTTTGGCCCACCCTTCTTTGCAGAATTGTTTTTATTAAGCCACATTGGAGGGTTTTCCAGCATGAACTGCCTGTGTAAGGTCATAATACATGTACAGTACTTTGTTTCTAACCTATTCTTGAATTTTTTTAGATTGTGGCATGATGTGTGGCTTTTTGTGATCTGTTTGCATGCTTCGCTTTCTCAGACAGTTTCTATTTATGTGATTTCTTGATTCAACAGGTCTGGCAGTAATCAGGCCTGGGTGTGGCAAGTGAAATTTAACTCAGCTTTCCAAAACATTGTGGGGAATCTCAGTTCATTCATAATTCAGCATGGGAGGGGGCAATTACTTTTTCACATAGGGCCAGGCAGGAAATCAAATAATAATTTAAAAACTGCATCTTGGATTTACTTGGGTTATCTTTGTGTAATATTAAAATTAATTTGATGATCTGAATCATTTAAATGTTAGAAATATGCAAAAAAATAAAAAATCAGGAAGGGGGCATATACTTTTTCACAGCACTGTACATGTACATTTTTTTTATTTTTTTTATTTTTATAGAAATCTTCTTAGAACCCCCAAATCCGTCCAACACACTATTAAGAAATAAAAAATAAAAAAACAGTGCTCTGTTATTGATCTCTGCCATCGGAGCACTGCAGTGTCACTACTGTGACATTGTACTGCTTTGGTTAGTAATCAGACACATTATGCCATTACAGCACACTGGGGGTCATTTACTATAGCGCTATGGCGCTAATTCGCGCAAATTGCCGCGAATTAGCGCGAATTCACGGCAATTTAGCGCTAATTCGCGGCAATTTAGCGCGAATTAGCGCTAATAGCGGTAATTCGCGCGAAAACGGTATTCACTATAGCGCTGGTGAGAAAATTCTCCCAAAATCGAATTTACTATAGCTCCCTGAAACTAAATAGAGCCCAAACCCTTACTCTGCTAAAACCTAGAGAATTGCACATGGAAATAATTTTTAGAGCATGATATAATTGCCTAAATGGTACTGAAATATGCGGTATATTATTTAAAGATTATCTGCTTTTAAACTGTGTGAAAAAGTGATTTCTACACTGAAATATCTTTAAAAGTCTGAAAAGTGAAAAATTCCCCGTTTTGGACAACTAGGTGCCAACACAACTGAGCATGCTCAGACCTGAAAATAACTCTCATTTTAACTCAAGTGTCTTTTTTACCTGGAGGTATAGTAAATACCAAAATGAGAGCTAATTAGAGAGCATTTTTTGGGAGTTAAAATCTGCTCTAATTTAGTCCAAATGAAGTTTCAGTCATTGATTCTAATGGAACAATTCTAACTTTCACAAAAAAACCCTTTTAATGTTGAGATGAAATGTATCTTTCTGTGAAATACATTTTCCTTTGCAACATTGTTGCTTCTACTTAAAATATTTTGATTTTAGGAATGCTACAATGTGGAATGTTTTGATGTTTTGGTAAAATATATTTTTCTCTGTCACTTTCACTTGTTTTTCTTCATCTCACAACCATCTTTACCCCAAACTCACACAGGCGTCTTTACAATCCACAAACAATACCATTGCTGATGAAAATTTAAAATGAATCACAATTTTTTGTGCTTTGTATTATTTGCAAATATTCATAATTTGAGCCCAAAAATGTGATATGTGTTCCAACATCAGAAATCAAAATGTAATTCCCAAAAATTTGAGGGTAATATTCTACTCTCACCCACAAAAAAACACCAAATATCACAGAATAAATCAAGTAGAATAACTCTTGAGTAATGTAATTCCATCACCTGTATGTCCATAGAAATGCAGTATTTATGTGTTTTTATGTGTATTTATGTGTAGGAGGGTCTCACATGTGGCAGCTCTGTGGCTTAGAGGTTAGAACTTCTGCTTAGTATCTCTGAGGGTCTGGGTTCAAATCCCAACCATGTTACTTCATGTAGAGAAGTTGTCTCATTTCCCAGGTCCTATAACTATGTCTAATTGTAGGAGGGTTCCACCACCATTGTAAGTCTTTTCCAGATACACTATATAGCCAAAAGTATTGGGACGCCTGCCTTTACACACACATGAACTTTAATGGCAGCCCAGTCTTAGTCCGTAGGGTTAAAATTTGATTTGGCCCACCCTTTGCAGCTAGAACAGCTTCTGGGAAGGCTGTCCACAAGGTTTAGTCTGCCTATGGGAATGTTTGATCATTCTTCCAGAAGTGCATTTGTGAGGCCAGGCACTGATGTTGGATGAGAAGGCCTGGCTTGCAGTCTCTACTCTAATTCAGCCAAAGGGTGTTCTATCGGGTTGAGGCCAGGACTCTGTGCAGGCCAGTCAAGTTTCTCCACCCCAAACTTGCTCATCCATGTCTTTATGGACCTTGCTTTGTGTACTGGTGTGCAGTCATGTTGGAACAGGAAGGGGCTTTCCCCAAACTGTCCCCACAAAGTTGGGAGCATGAAATTCTCCAAATTGTCTTGGTATGCTGATGCCTTAAGAGTTCCCTTATCTGAAACTAAGAGGCCAAGCCCAACCCCTGAAAAACAACCCCGCACCATAATCCCCCTCCACCAAATCATTTGGACCAGTGCACAAAGCAAGGTCCATAAAGACATGGATGAGTGATTTTGGGGTGGAGGAACTTGACTGGCCTGCACAGAGTCCTGACATCAACACAACAGAACACCTTGGGGATAAATTAGAGAGGAGACTGTAGGTCAGGCCTTTTTGTCCAACTTCAGTGCCTGACCTCACAAATGCACTTGGAAGAATGGTCAAACATTCCCATAGACACACTCCTAAACCTTGTGGACAAGAAGAGTTGAAGCTGTTATAGCTGCAAAGGGTGGGCCAAATAAGTTTTGAACCCAATACTAATACTGGGATGCCATTACAGTTCATGTGTGTTTAAAGGCAGGCATCCCAATACTTAGGCCAATATACTGTATATTGCTTGTGACACTGAGCATGGCTATGGACTTAGGGCTAGTTCACACCACAGAGATGCAGAGAACATGTGTGGGTCTGCCCTGGTGGCTAAGTGGGTAGCAGTTCTGTCTAGCAGCACCTGGGATGTTGGTTCACCTCCACCAACATGCTAATGCTTGTGATGAAGTTTATATGTTCTCCCTGTGTGGGTTTCTCACCACAATCTAAAGACATGCTGGCATCTTATTTGTCTCCTGTCGAAATAGGTTCTAATGTAAGAAAGTTAATTTTGGACTTTATATTGGAAGCTCATTGCAGCCAGGGACTGATGTTAATGTTTATTAGCACTAATCATGCCCAGGGACTTGGACATTTCAAATTTTAGGGTTTGCACTGCACAGGTACATATGCTTAGAAAACTGTTGCTTTGTTTATGTGGATGCAAATGGACTTTGATCTTTGTCCTGTAGTTGGAGATTTGATGCACATAGCCAAGGCTAACACAGTTGCAAATCCTATTATGTGTTCCTGCTCATCAGGTGCAATCACTTTAGACATACATGAAGAGACAGATTGAAAGATACTGGTGGGCGTGTACTTCTATTGGGTGTGTCAGTGTGCTAACAATACAACCTCTCTTATATAAAGGCCTGCAGTAGGGGGGTTCGTTTGGCCTGAGAAGGTCAGGTTTTTTGTTGTGATGGAGAAGGAATGATATTGGGAGATTTGATGAAATTCTTGTGCATTTTTTCAATCAAAAGTGGGTTTATGTGGCCATTAGGGATGAGCTTCGAGTTCGAGTCGAACTCATGTTCTACTCGAACATTGGCTGTTCGCAAGTTCGCCGAACAGCGAACAATTTGGGGTGTTCGCGGCAAATTCGAATGCCGAGGAACACCCTTTAAAAGTCTATGGGAGAAATCAAAAGTGCTAATTTTAAAGGCTTATATGCAAGTTATTGTCATAAAAAGTGTTTGGGGACCCGGGTCCTGCCCCAGGGGACATGGATCAATGCAAAAAAAAGTTTTAAAAACGGCCGTTTTTTCAGGAGCAGTGATTTTATTAATGCTTAAAGTCAAACAATAAAAGTGTAATATCCCTTTAAATTTCGTACCTGGGGGGTGTCTATAGTATGCCTGTAAAGGGGCGCATGTTTCCTGTGTTTAGAACAGTCTGACAGCAAAATGACATTTGGAAGGAAAAAACTCATTTAAAACTACCCGCGGCTATTGCATTGCCGACAATACACATAGAAGTTCATTGATAAAAACGGCATGGTAATTCCCCACAGGGGAACCCCGAACCAAAAAAAAAAAAAAAAAAATGATGTGGGGGTCCCCCTAAATTCCATACAAGGCCCTTCAGGTCTGGTATGGATATTAAGGGGAACCCCAGCCAAAATTTAAAAAAAAAATTGACGTGGGGTTCCCCCTAAATTCCATACCAGACCCTTCAGGTCTGGTATGGATTTTAAGGGGAACCCCGCGCCAAAAAAAAAAAAAAAAAAAGGCGTGGGGTCCCCCTAAAAATCCATACCAGACCCTTATCCGAGCACGCAACCTGGCAGGCCGCAGGAAAAGAGGGGGGGACGAGAGTGCGGCCCCCCCCCCTCCTGAACCGTACCAGGCCACATGCCCTCAACATTGGGAGGGTGCTTTGGGGTAGCCCCCCAAAACACCTTGTCCCCATGTTGATGAGGACAAGGGCCTCATCCTCACAACCGTGGCCGGTGGTTGTGAGGGTCTGCGGGCGGGGGGCTTATCGGAATCTGGAAGCCCCCTTTAACAAGGGGACCCCCAGATCCCGGCCCCCCCCCTGTGTGAAATGGTAAGGGGGTACTTACCCCTACCATTTCACTAAAAAACTGTCAAAAATGTTAAAAATGACAAGAGACAGTTTTTGACAATTCCTTTATTTAAATGCTTCTTCTTTCTTCTTTCTTCCTTCATCTTCTTCTGGTTCTTCTGGCTCTTCTGGTTCTTCCTCCGGCGTTCTCGTCCAGCATCTTCTCCGCGGCGTCTTCTATCTTCTTCTCCTCGGGCCGCTCCGCACCCATGGCATGAGGGGAGGCTCCCGCTCTTCTCTTCATCTTCTTCTCTTCTTCATCTTCTTCTTCATCTTCTTCTTCTTCTTCTTCTTCCTTCTTCTCTTCTTCCTGTCTTCTCCGGGCCGCTCCGCAATCCATGCTGTGGCATGGAGGGAGGCTCCCGCTGTGTGACGGCGTCTCTTCGTCTGACGGTTCTTAAATAACGGGGGGCGGGGCCATCCGGTGACCCCGCCCCCCTCTGACGCACGGTGACTTGAGGGACTTCCCTGTGACGTCACGGGGAATGCCACAGGAAAGTCCCGTCATGTCACCGTGCGTCAGAGGGGGGCGGGGTCACCGGGTGGCCCCGCCCCCCGTTATTTAAGAACCGTCAGACGAAGAGACGCCGTCACACAGCGGGAGCCTCCCTCCATGCCACAGCATGGATTGCGGAGCGGCCCGGAGAAGACAGGAAGAAGAGAAGAAGAGAAGAAGGAAGAAGAAGAAAAAGAAGAAGATGAAGAAGAAGATGAAGAAGAGAAGAAGATGAAGAGAAGAGCGGGAGCCTCCCCCCAAATGCCATGGGTGCGGAGCGGCCCGAGGAGAAGAAGATAGAAGACGCCGCGGAGAAGATGCTGGACGAGAACGCCGGAGGAAGAACCAGAAGAGCCAGAAGAACCAGAAGAAGAAGAAGATGAAGGAAGAAAGAAGAAAGAAGAAGCATTTAAATAAAGGAATTGTCAAAAACTGTCTCTTGTCATTTTTAACATTTTTGACAGTTTTTTAGTGAAATGGTAGGGGTAAGTACCCCCTTACCATTTCACACAGGGGGGGGGCCGGGATCTGGGGGTCCCCTTGTTAAAGGGGGCTTCCAGATTCCGATAAGCCCCCCGCCCGCAGACCCTCACAACCACCGGCCACGGTTGTGAGGATGAGGCCCTTGTCCTCATCAACATGGGGACAAGGTGTTTTGGGGGGCTACCCCAAAGCACCCTCCCAATGTTGAGGGCATGTGGCCTGGTACGGTTCAGGAGGGGGGGGGGGCCGCACTCTCGTCCCCCCCTCTTTTCCTGCGGCCTGCCAGGTTGCGTGCTCGGATAAGGGTCTGGTATGGATTTTTAGGGGGACCCCACGCCTTTTTTTTTTTTTTTTTTGGCGCGGGGTTCCCCTTAAAATCCATACCAGACCTGAAGGGTCTGGTATGGAATTTAGGGGGAACCCCACGTCAATTTTTTTTTTAAATTTTGGCTGGGGTTCCCCTTAATATCCATACCAGACCTGAAGGGCCTTGTATGGAATTTAGGGGGACCCCCACATCATTTTTTTTTTTTTTTTTTTTTGGTTCGGGGTTCCCCTGTGGGGAATTCCCATGCCGTTTTTATCAATGAACTTCTATGTGTATTGTCGGCAATGCAATAGCCGCGGTAGTTTTAAATGTGTTTTTTCCTTCCAAATGTCACTTTGCTGTCAGACTGTTCTAAACACGGGAAACATGCGCCCCTTTACAGGCATACTATAGACACCCCCCAGGTATGAAATTTAAAGGGATATTACACTTTTATTGTTTGACTTTAAGCATTATTAAAATCACTGCTCCTGAAAAAACGGCCGTTTTTAAAACTTTTTTTTGCATTGATTCATGTCCCCTGGGGGAGGACCCGGGTCCCCAAACACTTTTTATGACAATAACTTGCATATTAGCCTTTAAAATTAGCACTTTTGATTATTCATGTTCGTGTCCCATAGACTTTAACGGCGTTCGCGTGTTCGAACGAATTTTTTTCCTGTTCGCATGTTCTGGTGCGAACCGAACAGGGGGGTGTTCGGCTCATCCCTAGTGGCCATGCTGTCAATGTTGTGTGTGTATTGTTCCTGTCTGATCATGCAAACATCGTTTGGAAGCATCTGCTGACCTACTGTTTTTGATCTCGTTTAATTGTGTACACCGAAATGCAGCTTCCAGTAGAACACGGTCACCAATGTATGTATGTGTGGATTGTGGGCTGGTGGTGGGTGTTTTGAATAAGTCTTTTGCAATATTATGTTGGAATGCTTTGTAAGAATGACTGTTAAGTATGTTTCTATAATCTTTCAGATAATAATGTGATGTGTTGCCCGTTATACACTGAAATTAAAGCTGTGTCCACTCTAAGGTTTTGTCTAATTTTAGATTGTAAGCTCCTATGAGCAGGGCCCTTAAAATTCTGTTGCTAAATGTAGTACCATATATCCTGTCCAAATTTTTTTGAAGCTAGTAAATGTAAATTTATTTTTTTTCTGCTGGTAAAATAAAGTACATTGAGCTCTTGTTGTGGTGTGTTGGGTTTTTTTTTTTTTCCTTCTACTTTTCTTTCTTTAGTTTTTGTGGGTGGTGGTTTTGGGAAAGTGCAATATCTCTTTTATATTTTATTTCAATATGTATTTGTGCACCAAAAAACTAATCTCTTTGCCCTGGTTCACATGCTACTTTGAAATTGTGCTACTTCACTTGAAGTAGCATGATTTCAAAGTAGCAAGGTCAGCGTGATTTCAGGTGGCTTCATACACAAATGTCTATTGAAGTCGCACCTGAAATCGGCAAAAGTAGTGCAGGAACTACTTTAGCAAATTGATGCGGTGCCACAAAAAAAATGTTGCATCAATTGGAACAGTGCCAGTGCCATTGCCAAGAGTCACGCGATTTGATCTCTGAAATCGCATGACCAATCGCTCCAATGTAAACCTAGGCTTCTGCACAACTGCAAGTTATATATAAAGATTCCACCTTTATCATTAACAGCTGTGGAGAATTGCAGGTAATGAATTCAGCTGGTGGATAGGCAGTGTTTGAATGTGTCAGCTCTGGTTCACATTGGTGTGATTTGACATGTCAAATCTGTGGCAATTGCACTGTTCTAATTAGTGCGATTTGTATTGATATTGGTGCAGAAACCTGCAACGATGTCTCTGATGTTGCCCCCACAGTCGGGACTGACATGCAGGAATGAAATTGTGGGAGTTCAGCTGCACGCTTTCCTCCTGCTGTCAGTGTGAACCAGGGCTCAAACTGGGCCTTTTGCCTTTGTAATTCACCTGCTGCTAACCTAGGGACACCATTTCTTAGCAAACTCCCTTAAGTTTACCTTCAAATATATGTAGAAATACAGATTTGTATATCTGAAAATAAAAAAATACTAATCATGGTTGAGATCAAATATTCGCAGCTGCAATCAAAAGTGTGGTTTCACCTTCTGACCTGGAAATTAGTCATTGTATGCACCTGGAAGTTCCTGTGCTGGTCAGGATCTCAATCTAGGTGGACATGGCGAGGTCTCTTTAGCAGAGAGGAGGCGCTGCTCATTGGCCGGGTAAGTGTAGGATATGTACTTGTACTTAATCAATGCAGGGGTGGATGTCATAGTTAGATTTGGTGTGGGTGGGGTTCATTGATTTGTTTGGCATCACCACACATTTGCTTCCGTCCCATGTGCACACATCAATTCCTGCATTTGTTCTGCTGATGTAAATCAGTAAGGACTATGCAAGTATAAATGAGAGATCATTTTATTAAAATATATATGACTTGTTTCACAGCTGGGCGAATTTTCCAGCAAATTTGGACCTCTGAGTTGCATGGCAAGTTGTACCCCATGATTCTCAATGACAACCATTCATATCTGTGCTACTAAGTCGCACCAACTTCAAAGTAGTCCCTGTACTACTTTGGTGTGACTTGAGGTATATCGGGTACAATATTACACAGGCATTCCCAGAAGTTGGGGCCAAGTTGCAGCGGCAAAGTGGCAGCAAAATAGTGTGACTTTCAGGTCGCAGCAGTGTGAATGAGATTCAAGGATATCACCTTTGAATTTGGCCCTATTGTCACTTGTGCATCCTGAAAGTGTAGCAAATTCGTCCCTGCACTACCTTGGTTTGACTGATGCAATTTGAGGTCCATACACCACAAGATTACACAGACATTGCTTCAAGTCATGACAAAGCTGTGCAATTTTAAGGTCGCACAAGTGCAAATGGGGCCTTATTCAAAGGTGTTATCAATTAATCACATTAGGTTACTTTCACACTTGGGTGACTTTTCATGGAGCTTTGGACCTCAGAGTCACATGAAAAGTTGTCCCCCTTGATTTCCATTAATATTTATTAGAGCTGCACGATTAATCGTCATCGTAATTTTTTTCCCCTTTACGATCTTGAAAAAAGCGTTTCACGATTCTTGCTATTGCAAAGAACTCTCTCTGCTCTTCTGAAGCCACAGCCGAAAAACCAGGAAGTCTGCCAAGAATTAGAACATTCTTTATCAGTGAACTTGACTAGAAACCTTGTAACAATTTGTCAATTAAATAGAATTCTGTGTAAGTGAGGAAAGTTTAACCACTTAAACACTAAACATTTTTCTGACATTTGTTGGTTTCAGGTTAAAATCATTTTTTTTTTGCTAGAAAATTACTTAAAACCCCCCAACATTATATATATATTTTTAGTAGAGACCCTAGAGAATAAAATGGTGGTTGTTACAATATTTTATGTCACACTGTATTTGCGCCTTTCAAATGCAATTTTTTTTGGAAAAAATTACTTTAATGATTTAAAAAAAAAAAAGAAAAGTTAGCCCAATTTCTTGTGGGATAATGTGAAAGATTTTATGTCACGAGAATCGTGATCTTTTTATTCTAAGCAAAAAAATTGTGATTCTCATTTTGGCCAGAACCGTGCAGCTCTAATATCTATGCAACTTCACCCATGTTCACATAGGTCTGAATTGACATGTCAAATTATAGGCAAAATCGGCGCCTATTGATGGTAATGGAACTGTCCAAATTGGTGCGACGCCACAACAATTCCCAAAAGTAGTTCCTGCACTACTTTGGGCGACTTCAGGGGGTGATTTCTTACCTCCCAACTTTTTGAGATGGGTATAAGGGACACCTATTAGCAAAAGTAGGTAGGCATAGGACACCTTCTTAAAGGAGAACAGTTGGGACCTATGTGATTTCACTAGACATTTGTGCAGGAAAGTGCACTGATGTCTCTGAAATCGCTGACAAAGTCGGGCTGAGTCACACTTGTGCAACTTTGGACATCAGAGTCGTATGACAAGTCATACCCCATGATTTTCAATGTGTACCATTCATATCTGTGCGACTTCAAGTAACACTGACTTCAACGTAGTCCCTGTACTACTTTGGTCTGACTTTGATGCGAGTTGAGGTCCATAGACCTCAAGTTTACACAGGCATTCCCTGGAATTGCGGCAAAATTGCTGATGCAAAATCGTGGGAAAGTTGCGTGTCTTTCCCTGCGACTCCTGCGTCCATAGACCTCAAGATTACACAGGCATTGCTTAAAGTCGCATTAAAATCTCGCAACTTTCAGGTCGCACAAGTGTGAAAGGTGCCTAAGTCACTGTGCTGAGTACTATTTTATACCTAGAATATAAAGTAGTCCCACCATCAAACACGAGTAAACATATGTTCTCAATATAATTGTGCTCAAATGGCTGAAAATCACACAGATGGTATCACCTACTAAAAGCTTGCATTGTACTCAGCAGCGTATGCTGAAAAGAGGCGAACGCCTATTAGCCAATGCCACATCGGCACATCGGCATGAGCATGGTTGTTACTATAATATTAATGCCTGAAATGCAAAACATTATTGTATTGAATCAAACATTAGTAAATGTATTTTCTCTGTAGGTAAGTGCTCAGCTCTGTAGCATAGCGGTATACCCTGCTGCCCCCAAAAGTTCAAGCCAGTGGGAATTCAAATTCCACTGACAGCATTACCTCCTAGAAGTGTGCATTGTACTCAGAAGCATAATTAGCCAAAGCACATCAGCTTGCTTTATTCCATATTTTAACTCTTCAAATGCATGCAATGGTATGTACTTATTCAATAATATTATGGTATGGAATTCCAAAATTCAAGGAAAAAAATGTCGTAGGGTCCCCCCAGTACATACCAGGCCCTTCGGTATGGACTTTAAGGGGAACCCCACACCAAATTGTAAAATAAATTTGATGTGGGGCCCCCCAAAATCCATACCAGACCCTTATCCGAGCATGCAGCCTGGAGGTCAGGATAGGGGGGGACGAGTGAGCACCCTCCCCTTCTGAACCTTACCAGGCCACATGCCCCAAAGCACCTTTTCCCCATGTTGATGGGGACAAGGGCCTCTTCCCGACAACCCTGGTCGGTGGTTGTCGGTCTGCAGGCAGGGGGTTTATCAGAATCTGGAAGCCCCCTTTAAAAAGTCGGCTCCCAGATCCTGCCCCCTATGTGAATAGGTATAGGGTACATTTTACCCCTACCCATTCACCAAAAAAAGCAGTGAAATGTAAAAAAAATCAATAGCCGGTTTTTGACAAGTCCTTTATTGTAAAATAGCTCCGAGCTGTCTTCTTCCCTTGGCCATCTTCTCCAGACGCTGTCTCTCCCTCCTCCATCTTCTCCCCGAGCTGTATTCTCCCAGAGCCGTCTCTCCTGCCGCTGCCATGTTCTCCATCTGCTGTCTTCTTCCGCACCGCTGGTTACCCGCTAATAAAAAAAAAGCTGCTCTTTTTCCATGGTGGTCTTCCTCTGCTGTGTTGTCACCCGCTGTGTGGCGTCTCTTACATAGCCATGGAGCGGACTCTCCGGGTGACATTATCGGATGGCCACAGAAGACCGCCACAAGAAGAGCGGCTTTTTTTTTTATTAGTGGGTAACCGGCTGCGCTGAAGAACACATCAGCGGGGGAAGATGGTGGCAGCAGGAGAGACAGCTTGGGGAGAAGAAACATCAAACACTAGTGAATGTATTTTCTATGTATGACTGTGCTACACCCAATAGGCTAGCAGTCAGCACTTCTACCTTGAAGAACTCATGGGTTCAAATCCCACAGAGAAATACTAAAAGATTGAATTGGTGAAAAAAAAGCAAATGACTATTAGCCAATTAGCCAAAGCAGCATATGCTGCAAATAGGTGAATGCCAATTAGCCAATGCACTTTAAATTTGGCTGATTATATTAACTCTTCAAATGCATGCAATGATATGTAAGTATTCAATACTATTATGGTGTGAAATTCCAAACACCACTCACTAACTAATGGGCAGATTACATTTTTTTGTTTGTTCATTTTAATTCGCTTGTGCACTGAAAAAATAAACACAGCTGGGGGATGGTAGGTTGGCTGGTATTTGAACTTGTACCGTGAGTGCTGTGGAGACATCTGAGCAGACTACTAAGCCATTGTGCTAAGTATGAGACCTGCATAATAGTGTAGTATGATTAAAGAATGAATATAAATAATTACCGCTTTATAGTCACCTAAATTAAAAAATAAAAAACAACATACAACAAATAGGTAACCTAAATGTTTAATACATGTAACTTTACAGAATAGCAGACATTACTATGTAATAATCATTCATAACTGCATTAGTTAGCAAAAGAAGGAAAGAAATAGGAATACTACTTGCAACATACATCAATAGATGCACACGAGGTAGAGCACATCTCACATAAAAATGTTTCTTTCACATACATGGATCATGGCTACAGTACACTGCTATATAACAACTTGATAAGAATTAGCATTTGTATATACGCGGAAGCGCTAATTAGCGGCAATTTAGAACTTTCAAACGTTTGTTCTCCACTTCTATCGCTGATTTTCATGCGCAAATTCGCCGTTTTGTTTCCATTTGGCTAAAATTGGCTCTATTATTTGCCATAGTGCCCAGTACTTCCTGGAGTTATAGTAAATGACCCCCACTGTGTCTCTGATCATTGATCACAGCAGTACAATGTCACAATAGTGACACTGCACTGCTATGGTGACAGTGATCTTTTTTTTTTTTTTTTTAATGTCTCAGCGGCAGCAGCGGGAGCCATTTGCTTCTTCTACTGACAGTCAAATATTGTGAGAAGGAATCTGAGGGATGGGGGTCAAGCTGCACTGTGTGTTCTATGGATGCCCACAGGAGTGCTCCCATAGCAGCCAGCTTGCTATGGGTACACTCAAAGAAGATGAGGAGCAGAGCGCGTGGACAGGGGAACCCAGAAGATTTGGGTTTGGGGCCGCTCAGTTAAAAAAAAAAAACATCGCACAGAGCAGGTAAGTATGACATATTTATTATTTTAAGAAAAAAATATGAAGCTTTACAACTGCTTTAAAGAAGAGCTTCATTAAATAAAGTAGAAAACTACTTTGCAGCCAGCAACTTTTAAGATATAAGTAAACACCTTGCTGAGCGGTATGTAATGAGCAACAAAGCATTTAAAGTTCAGCGATCAGGATTGTATAAAATGCAACATATTGTAAATAATGGTCAGGACTGTCTAGAGCACAGCAGTCAGGACTATGTAGCAAACATAGAATATGGAGTAAGTGATCAGTAATGTACAACATTGCATATATAATACAATGATCAGGACATTGCAAAGTACAAAATATCATATGGTGAAGTGGTCAGGACTACTACATAACTTAAAACACATCATATGGAGTATAGCAGTAACAACTGTGTGATCAATGTGCCCCTTTCATTGTGTAACATACAGCATAGTGTATAGAATGATAAGGTCAGGACTGTGTACAACATTAAATAAATAAAGAAAAAACTTTGCGAGCCACGATGGTATATTGCCTCAAATATGGAAATCACCTAGCTGCCCGCGCAGAACACATTTCATATGCCATGCAATACAATGTATACAAAAGATACGCTGCGCTAAGATGAAAATATCAGTCTGGAAATTATTGATGCATATGAGGTATACTGAAAATACCATATAAATGGCCCATCCAGCCACGCAACAGTTGAAGCTTTTTCCTATTCTTCTCTTCTTTTGTTTACTTCCTGGTTGGGTCCTTCTTCCCAACCAGGAAGTAAACAAAAGAAGAGAAGAATAGGAAAGAGCTTCAACTGTTGCGTTTTTATTAATGATCCCCCATTGGGATGTCGAGCGTGGTTTAGTGTCCCTGTTCGGAAAGAATTTCCATTGCTTCTTTAATATTATGGTAAGCTTACACTGAGGATCTCTGTGCAGAATCTGCTCCAGCAATGTGTAGCTTGTGGAATGGAGAGAGAACTTGACCTTTGTTGTAGAGTGAGGAATTTAGCCAAATATCAGACACCTAGGTGTGAAAGAATGGGTGCTGCACTGTGACCTACGGTGCTCTAGTTGCTGCTGAAAACTGTGTATCTGGATACCATCACTGAGCCGTGGGATGGCTCCTAAGCGTGTTTAGACTCAGTCTCACAGCTGAGTCACACGCACTGAGATGAGCTGCTGTGCCGGGGGGTCACTGGATGGCACTTGAGCATGGAATTCTGAGCACTAAGCACTAAGATTATTGCACGCACGTGGATTTTTTATGAACTGTTTTTTTGGACTTTATATACATTTTTTCATATATTGGACTTAATAATCAAGTACTATATTTATTTTGGATTTGATATTTACACTTATTGTTTGGCACTTTTTTTTATTTTGCACTTATCACTGTGATATATTTCTTTACATGGTACTTTTTATGCAATATATATGATTTTTTTCATCCATTATATATACAGGCACCAGTTGAGTAATCGCTACTCATTCGGATGTTATACATCCAGTATATTATTTACACTTTGCCCTTAAAAAACACTTGGTTTTATACATTTTTTGTGCCTTTGCTGTGGCTGGATGGGCCATTTATATGGTATTTTCAGTATACCTCATATGCATTAATAATTTCCAGATTGATATTTTCACCTTAGCACAGCGTATCTTTTGTATACTGTGTACAACATTCGTTGCTCAGTTTGCCCCCCTTTCATTGGTGGTGAATACTCTTACATTGGCAGTCAGTGTACCCACTTTACATTGGTGTTCTGTGCCCTTTATGTTGGTAATCTATGCTGTCAGTGCACCCTTTTTCGTTATGGGTCAGTGCTCCCTTTTTGGTTATGGATCAGTGCTCCCTTTTTGGTTATGGATCAGTGCTCCCTCTTTCGTTATTGGTCAGTGCTCCCTCTTTCGTTATTGGTCAGTGCTCCCTCTTTCGTTATTGGTCAGTGCTCCCTCTTTCGTTATTGGTCAGTGCTCCCTCTTTCGTTATTGGTCAGTGCTCCCTCTTTCGTTATTGGATAGTGCTCCCTCTTTCGTTATTGGTCAGTGCTCCCTCTTTCGTTATTGGTCAGTGCTCCCTCTTTTGTTATTGGTCAGTGCTCCCTCTTTTGTTATTGGTCAGTGCTCCCTTTTTTGTTATTGGTCAGTGCTCCCTCTTTCGTTAGTGGTTAGTGCTCCCTCTTTTTGTTAGTGGTTAGTGCTCCCTCATTTGTTAGTGGTTAGTGCTCCCATGTTCGTTAGTGGTCTGTGCTCAATTTTCCATTATGGTCAGTGCACCCTCTTATGTTCGAAATTGGTGCTTCTTCCTATGTTAGCAAATTGTGCTCCCTCTTACGTTAGCGGTCAGTCCTCCCACTTATACTAGTGGTCAGCTCTTACGTTGGGCTTGGTGCTCCCTCTTTGTGGTCAATACTTTGTCTTATATCAGCAGTCAGTGCACCCTCTTAAATTAGTGGTCAGTGCTCCCTCTTACGTTAGTGGTCGGTGCTCCCTCTTACGTTAGTGGTCGGTGCTCCCTCTTACGTTAGTGGTCGGTGCTCCCTCTTACGTTAGTGGTCGGTGCTCCCTCTTACGTTAGTGGTCGGTGCTCCCTCTTACGTTAGTGGTCGGTGCTCCCTCTTACGTTGGGCTTGGTGCTCCCTCTTTGTGGTCAATACTTTGTATTATATCAGCAGTCAGTGCTCCCTCTTACATTGGTGGTCGGTGCTCCCATCTTACATTAGTGGTAGGTGCTCCCATCTTACATTAGTGGTAGGCGCTCCCTCTTATGTTAGTGGTCATTGCTTCCTCTTACGTTATTGGTCGGTGCTCCCTCTTACGTCTTCAGTCGGTGCTCCCTCTTATATTGTCGGTCGGTGGTCCCTCTTACGTTAGCGGTCGGTGGTCCCTCTTACGTTAGCGGTCGGTGGTCCCTCTTACGTTAGCGGTCGGTGGTCCCTCTTATGTTAGCGGTCGGTGGTCCCTCTTACGTTAGCGGTCGGTGGTCCCTGTTACGTTAGCGGTCGGTGCTCCCTCTTTTGTTAGCGGCCAGTGCTCCCTCTTTTGTTAGTGGTTAGTGCTCCCACTTTCTTTAGTGGTCTGTGCTCCATTTTACATTACGGTCGGTGCACCCTCTTATGTTCGAAATTGGTGCTTCTTCCTACGTTAGCAATTGGTGCTCCCTCTTACGTTAGCGGTCAGTCCTCCCACTTATACTACTGGTCAGCTCTTAAGTTGGGCTCAGTGCTCCCTCTTTGTGGTCAATACTTTGTCTTATATTACCAGTCGGTGCTCCCTCTTATGTTAGTGGTCAGTGCTCCCTCTTATGTTAGTGGTCAGTGCTCCCTCTTATGTTAGTGGTCAGTGCTCCCTCTTATGTTAGTGGTCAGTGCTCCCTCTTACGTTATTGGTCAGTTCTCACTCTTACGTTATTGGTCGGTTCTTCCTCTTACGTTATTGGTCGGTTCTCCCTCTTACGTTATTGGTCGGTTCTCCCTCTTATGTTAGTGGTCAGTGCTCCCTCTTATGTTAGTGGTCAGTGCTCCCTCTTATGTTAGTGGTCAGTGCTCCCTCTTACGTTATTGGTCAGTTCTCACTCTTACGTTATTGGTCGGTTCTTCCTCTTACGTTATTGGTCGGTTCTCCCTCTTACGTTATTGGTCGGTTCTCCCTCTTACGTTATTGGTCGGTGCTCCCTCTTACGTTATTGGTCGGTGCTCCCTCTTACACTAGCAGTCAGTGCTCCCTCTTCCTTTAGCAGTCAGTGTCCCCACCTTACTTTGTGTCCTTTTGTGGTGGACGAGCAAGCAGGCGAAGGCTGAGCATGTGCTAGAAAAGGTACCAGTTTACTGCATGGGCACCTGTACACATAGGGGTGGGCTTGGGTGTGGGAGCCCGCATCAGGAAGTTGGGTCTGCCCAAAGTCCTTATGACAGCCAGGGGATCCAGGCTGTAATTTGTGTATCTTTTCCCAGAGGTGTCCTGGGCGGCTGCTGGGGGAACTATGGAAGTGCTTTGATAATTTTTGGGAATGCTAACGCACCCCCGTAGCGCCATCCCTGCATTTATGTCATTTTAGTTTCTTATTTTCTGTAGAAATTATTTCAGATCTCTACTATTTTGTTGATGGGGATAAAAAACCTAAAGAGATGTGATTGGACTCATCTTAAAAAAAAATGTTAGGCCCCTTTCACACGGACGGATAGAATGGTTCTTTTAGCTGCGGATTTTCTACCGCAGCTAAAAGCAGACTATGCTTTCCTATGGTCCCATTCACACACTGCGTTTAGCTGCGAATTAGATACATGCGGTTCAGTGCGGATAGAAAAAATAGAATTGACTGCGTCCAGGAGCGATTTGGCGCAGCTATCCGCACGTAACCGCAGGTAATCGCAGTGCACTGTGTCAGCTGCGGATAACAGCGCCGAGCTGCTCATCGGGAAAGGAAAAATTATTTTTTTATAAGAGAGATAGAAAGGTGGTGGAAACCTTCAGTTTTTAATTAGAAAGAAGTACTTCTGCTGCTTTTGTTCCTTGCTCTGTCAGGTCTGTGGTCTTGTGTGTTACACTTTGCAGCTCAGGCACAGTTTATTTTCATTGTGTTATACTGCCTTGCTTTTTTATCTTATCTGGGCTTATTGTTTTCCTTAAGTGTTCCCCTGGATATTGCTTCATCCATCTTGTTCTAAATGAACTTATATCACAACACAGCTTCCTATCACATTATTGTAAGGTATCACCATCAAGAAAGCTGTGCTAATGTTATTTATCTCCAGGTTTCATCTATGTTCACTGTCACTCATTTTCAGAGAAGTTTAATGTAAGGTTTTATACTTGGTTTAAACAACCTAAGAAGAATTGTAACTGTATTCTAAAATGGGAGTAGAATCCTGTTAGGGCCAATCAATCTGATTGTAGCACCCTGATGTTTAGGCAGGGTTGCTAGTAAATTTATTTGCCAAGTGATAGTTGCTTTGGCCAATTGATAGGTCAATTGATTTCACCCTAATTATGGAATTGCTTCATTTCTTTCTTCTGTCACTAGATGGCCGTGTGTCTGGTAACATTAGTTAAGACAAGGGCATTGCAAGGACAGATTAGGAATGAATGGGGTGTCTCAGCCAATGGGCAGGAATTTTCTTTGGTCCTTTGCCCTGCTGGGAGAGCCTATTTATTTGGGGGGAGTCAGGTGATCGTGGTTCTTTGCCACCTAGATGGCTGTCTAGATGGACGTGTGTCGTATTGCCCTGGGCTGCTAGGCCAGAGACCTGAGGCCTATCCCAGGACATCTGGCTGCTAGGCTGTCTGAGGGCTCTATCAAGAGAGCAGCATAGGGTTGGGACTGCAGCTTGCAGTCCAACCAGAAGGAACAGTTCTGCCGGCCGGAGAATCTGTCATGGTCAGAGATAGAGGGGAAGCTGTTGCCACTAAGGGACCATTATTACCGGGGACCAATGTGAGTAGCTGAAGCAAGTGCCAGAGCAGTATTTTCACCAACCAGGGACAATGAAGAATTGGGAAACCTCAGCAAATGTCAAGCCAGCCAGTGGAGGTTACGCTTGCAGAGCAATTTTTGTGTGCAAGCCAGGGACCAAGCAGGCCAGTGGGGTGACGCTTGAAGAGTATCTGTAAGTGCCAAGCTAGGGACCCAGCAGGGACATGGGGGTGACGCTTGAGGAAGATACTGAGTAAGAAGATTGAAAGAGCTCAGTGGCATCCAGTGGCAGTGGATCAGCAAGTCTAAGTGATAGATTGGGAGCTCAGTTGAGTAATGATCTACAATAGGAGATTGTAGAGGTGAAGAAGTTCATTACAAACTTTGTTAGAAACCATTTCAAGATTGTTGCCATAGGAGACAATGGGCCTACTCATGCAGACATGCAGCCTTAAGAAGTTTTGGAGTCTGCTAATTAACATTGCATCTACTTAAGGGTGTCCTGGCCCCAAGTAATTCCTGATGATGCGCGATAGAGCGTGAAATGCATCTGACATGCATAACATTAGGAGCCTTCCACGTCCGCTTGGTAAGCTGAGACGCATTGTGCATGCTGCGTGTCATACAGCGGCCTTGGACCGGCTTCTGCTTTTCCTTGAGCGGCTTGTTTGATTGCTGAACCTATGCTGGACTATGTAAGGGCTAATTTTAAGCGATTAAAAAAGCAATATCACACTATTTCCTGCCTTTTGTGGCTCTTTGTGGTGGAGCTTTTTCGCAGAATCTTTTGATGCAAGTTGGTTATATGCAGTAGTGGATATATAAGGTGAAGATATTGGCATTTAAAATCTGCAGTTTCTTCTACACATGAATGACAGATGAGACACCTGAAGGGGATATTTTAATGATCATAGATTTCCCTATAAAATGCATGCTTTATGGTCACTTTGTGGCCGAGGCTATCACATATGTTTATTATGGAGATTTTTGATGCATCATTCACTTGTGTTTACTTTATTAATTTATTTACACTGTACAGTGCCTTGCAAAAGTATTCACCCCCTTGGCATTTTTTGTGTTTTGTTGCCTCACAACCTGGAATTAACATGGATTGTTTGAGGATTTGCCTCATTCAATTTACAGAACATGCCCGCAACTTTGAAGGTTTTTTTTTTTTTTTTTTTTTTTAATTGTGAAGCAAACAACAAATAGGACAAAATAACAGAAAAAGTCAATGTGCATAACTATTCACCCCCCTAAAGTCAATACTTTGTAGAGCCACCTTTTGCAGCTATCACAGCTCCAAGTAGCTTTGGATAAGTCTCTTGCCACATCTTACCACTGGGATTTTTGCCCATTCCTCCTTGCAAAACTGCTCCAGCTCCTTCAAGTTGGATGGTTTGTGCTTGTGAACAGCAATCTTTAAGTCTGACCACAGATATTCTATTAGATTGAGGTCTGGGCTTTGACTAGGCCATTCCAGCACATTTACATATTTCCCCTTAATCCACTCAAGTGTTGCTTTAGCATTGTGTTTGGGGTCATTGTCCTGCTGGAAGGTGAACCTCCGTCCTAGCCTCAAATCCCACACAGAGTGGTACAGGTTTTGCTTAAGAATATCCCTGTATTTAGCACCATCTATCTTTCCCTCAATACTGACCAGTTTCCCAGTCCTGACTGCTGAAAAACATCCCCACAGCATGATGCTGCCACCACCATGTTTCACTGTGGGGATGGTGTTCTTTGGGTGATGTGATGTGTTGGGTTTGCGCCAGACAGCATTTTCTTTGGCCAAAAAGTTCAATTTTAGTCTCATCAGACCAGAGCACCTTCCTCCATACATTTTGGGAGTCTCCCACATGCCTTTTTGCAAACTCAAAACATGCCATTTTGTTTTTTGCTGAAAGTAATGGCTTTCTTCTGGCCACTCTGCCATAAAGCCCACCTCTATGGAGCGTATGGCTTATTGTCGCCCTATGTACAGATACTCCAGTCTCTGCTGTGGAACTCTGCAGCTCCTCCAGGATTGCTTCTTGCCCGGTCAGTGAGTTTTGGGGTGTGGCCGTCTCTTGGCAGGTTTGCTGTTGTGCCATGTTCTTTCCATTTGGTTATGATAGATTTGATGGTGCTCCTAGGGATCATCAAATATTTGGATATTTTTTTATAACCTAACCCTGACTTGTACTTCTCAACAACATTGTCCCTTACTTGTTTGGAGAGTTCCTTGGTCTTCATGGCAGTGTTTGGTTAGTGGTGCCTCTTGCTTAGGTGTTGCAGTCTCTGGGGCCTTTCAAAAAGGTGTGTATATGTAATGACAGATCATGTGACACTTGGATTGCACACAGGTGGACATCATTTCATTAATTATGTGACTTCTAAAGGTAATTGGTTGCACCATAGCTTTTTATGGGCTTCATAACAAAGAGGGTGAATACATACCCACATTACAATTATAATTTTTTTATTTCTGAAAAATAGTTTTATGTATATATTTTCTATTTTTACTTCACCGACTATTGTGTTCTGATCCATCACTTATAATTCAGATTAAAAAAACATTGAACTAAAGGCTGTAATGTAACAAAATAGGTAAAAAGCCAAGGTGGGTGAATACTTTTGCAAGGCACTGTATACTCATTTAAATTTGTCCATTGCGCCCTTCATTTATATTTTTCATGATACATTAGTTGTTTCTAATTTTAGGTGCAACATTGGAACGATTTGTTATTTATAGTGTGGTGCTGTTACCTCATCACTTTTTTTTTTCATCATCAATATAAAACTGACTGTCCTCCAGTGAGCAACTTGCAGTGTTTTGCAGCAGGTACAAAAATGTCCCGTTATTTTTCTCCTTCAGGCAAATACCGTATTTATCTGCGTATAACACGCACCTTTCCCCCGTTAAAATAGGGGGCAAATCACGGATGCATGTTATACGCCGATAGTGTACCTCGGAGGGGAAGGAGGGGGACGAGCGCTGCCAGAATTCACCGAGCCATCATCTGCTGTTTATTTGGCTCTCACATCACACACACAGTCCCGCCTCTGCCACCGGCATTGGACAAGTGTTCTGTCTATCACAGGAGCTGGTCCAATGCCGATGGCAGAGGCAGGACTGAGAGCCGAGTAAGCAGGAGATGACAGCTCTGTGATTTCCTGCACTGCATTGATGAGAGATGGTGAGGCTGCAGATGGGCATTAATCAGGCAGCTGCATTGATGGGAGAGTGGCTGCAGATGGGCGCAGATCAGGCTGCAGATGGGCACAGATCAGGCTGCACTGAGGCTGCAGATGGGCACTAATCGGGCTGCAGTGAGGCTGCAGATGGGCACTAATCGGGCTGCAGTGAGGCTGCAGATGGGCACTAATCGGGCTGCAATGAGGCTGCAGATGGGCAATAATCAGGTTGCATTGATGGACACTAACCATTGTTTTGCTTCAAAGTGGTTTATTAAAAAAAAAAAAGTTTTTTTTTTCCTGAAACTTCCCTCTTAAATTGAAGGTGCGTGTTCTACGCCGATAAATATGGTAATCACTTTGTGTTGTGCAAAACGAACTGGTAGAAAAGATATACAAAGCACAACTTGCCAGTTTGCTTTTTAAGCCTTTTTAAGGTCTCTGGGATGTATGGGGTAAGAATATCACCCCACCGTGCTATTGGCAACCTAACATAAGAGTCTCTTGGCAAATAAGAGTGGTCAATATCTAGTATTAGGTAATCATATGGTCATCTTAATATTATCTGAGCTCCTTCGAAAGTGATGATGCCATCTTAAAGCAAAACTGTTGCCCCACCATTTTATTTATACATTTAACTGCACTATCGCAAGGGTAAACAATTGCATTAATGCACAGTTGCAAATATTCACTCCCAGTGGTTGTGTGATTTGTGCCCCAGGTGTTATGACACTGCAGAAGAATTAAGGGTATGTAACAATCAGCGCCACCCCTAACTGTTATTAAAGTGCTAAATAGCATACAATCTTGTGCAAAATGTTAATAATAATCTGCAGCTGCTGTGACACTCTCAGTGAATCCACCTCACCACACAATCAAATTAAGTACACTTATATTGCAGCGTTGCTAAATCTTACGTGAATTATACTTCACAAATTATAATAATAATATGTGCAAAAATTCTTAAACCAGTCATTATGTAAACAATCAATTAAGTCTTCTATTCAATATAGCTTATATATATATATATATATATATATATATATATATATATATATATATATATATATATATATATATATATATATACACAGGGCTTTTTTTTTTTCTCAGAGAATAGGTTCAGGAACTCCCCTTTTCAAGTCACCCCTTGTCTTTACCCCCTATCCACCTCTGAGCACCGTCCCTTGATTCCATCCTCTACCCACCTTCCTGTACGGCCCTTTTTAGAGAATACATAACCAAGTATCATTTTGTGGTGCTAAGTAATTTGTATAGATTTTATTAATAAGCATTAAGATTATGCACCCTACTTTCAACAATAGATCCTCCCTTTCAACAATAGACCCCCCCGCAACAAAATGACCCTCCAGTAACAAAAGACCCACACTAGTAACAACAGATCCACCCCATCACCAATAGACCCCTGTCAGCAACAATAGATCTCCAAGCAGCCAGCATCAATAGACCCTCCAGCAGCTAGTAACAATAAACTCCCCTCTCATCAGTAGATCCCTCCCAGCAACAATTGACCCCCAGCAACGATAGGTCCCCCAGCAGCCAGCATGAATAGACCCTCCAGCAGCCAACAACAATAGACCCTTCCCTCAACAGTAGATTCCTCCCATCAACAATAAATCTCCCAGCACCCTTTGCCATTACATACATTCAGTGCAGGAGGTGCCGGAACTGCGTTCCCCCACGTTCCCGTTGAAAAAAAGCCCTGTGTGTATGTATGTGTATATATATATATATATATATATATATATATATATATATATATATATACAGTCGGGACAGGACATATTCAGACCCCCTTAAATTTTTCACTCTTTGTTATATTGCAGCCATTTGCTAAAATCATTTAAGGTCATTTTTTTTCCTCATTAATGTACACACAGGACCCCATATTTACAGAAAAACACAGAATTGTTGACATTTTTGCAGATTTATTAAAAAAGAAAAACTAAAATATCACATGGTCCTAAGTATTCAGAACCTTTGCTGTGACACTCATATATTTAACTCAGGTGCTGTCCATTTCTTCTGATCATCCTTGAGATGGTTCTACACCTTCATTTGAGTCCAGCTGTGTTTGATTATACTGACTGGACTTGATTAGGAAAGCCACACACCTGTCTATATAAGACCTTACAGCTCACAGTGCATGTCAGAGCAAATGAGAATCATGAGGTCAAAGGAAATACAGGTGTGAAAAACTTGTTGCATCTTTCCCAAAAAGACTTGTGGCTGTATTAGATCAAAAGGGTGCTTCTACTAAATACTGAGCAAAGGGTCTGAAAACTTAGGACCATGTGATATTTCAGTTTTTCTTTTTTAATAAATCTGCAAAAATATCAACAATTCTGTGTTTTTCTGTCAATACGGGGTGCTGTGTGTACATTAATGAGGGAAAAGTGAACTTAAATAATTTTAGCAAATGTCTGCAATATAACAAAGAGTGAAAAATTTAAGGGGGTCTGAATACTTTCCGTCCCCACTGTATAAATATGTGAATTCTCGAATGTTGTGAACTCCCATTCATATATCAACCACCCTCCGTTGTCTATAGACGATGCTTAATTGTACACACCATCACCAGCCGTTATACCTGCTCACCTCAAAAATGAGAAAGATAAACTCAGATGGTAATCTTTACTTCTACTCCGCTACTGTCTCTCTCCTCCACATCAGACCAGCTGTTCAGAGTCAGCTCTCTCAGCTCAGCAAACTCCCAGGTGATTCCAATGGATTAAAGTAATGATCTCTCCTACATAGATCTCTGCTGCTTTCTCCTTCCTCCACTCCAGAGATACCGCTCAGTGAAACCCCTCTATACACGGCTCCAGTATCATGTAATCACAAACAAAGGCTACACAGTGCTCTCCGTTTCTATATTTATTAAAATTGCCCCAATAAAAAAACACACTTACAAGAGAGCCAATAAAAACCCACATATACAAAACAGTCTGTTAAATCCGCTCGCTCACCACGGTGGCTGCGTGACGTCACAGGCTCGGCTCCTCCCCTCTGTGTGCGTAATCGCCCTCTGATTGGGCTTCCTCAGTAGATGCACTGCAGAAGAATTACTCAGGAATATCTTCACCCTCTGCTGTGCCCTAGCTAGGAAATCATGGACTTTTCTTTGCCTCCCTATGTGTCCATAATGACACTCTGCTCCCTGTATAAGAGGCAGTGCATCAATTAATATGCAGTAGATTTTGCAAGTCTCCCTCTTCATATTCCCATTTATTCAATCCTTTATACTAGAAGAAGTCAAAAGGGCTGTGAAGGACCAGGCAAGATGATGGGCAGCCACTAATGGTTCACCTTTTTTTTTACTACAAATACTTCTATACTGTAGGAAAATATACTGATTATCTATAAAAATTATGATCACCCACCTTATACTGAGTAGGTCCTCCTTTCACTGGCAAAACAGCCCTAACCTGTCACGGAATGGACTCCACTAGACCTCTGAAGGTATGCTGTGGTATCTGGTACCAAGCCATCAGTAGCAATTCCTTCAAGTGCTGTAAGTTGCGAGATGAGGTCTTTGTGGATCTAATTTGTTTTCCAGCACATCCCACATATGCTTGATTGGTTAGAGATCTCTAGAATTTGGATACCAAATCAACCTCTCCAAAACACCTTCTTCCATTGCTCTACAGTCAATTTTTTCAAGCGGAGTTCCACCCAAAAGAGGAACTCTCGCTTATATGCTCCCCCCTCCGCTGCCACATTTGACACCTTTCAGGGGGGGGACAGGGGACCTGTTTTTGACAGGTCCCCTTCCCCACTAATGGAGACGGGCCCCCCTCCTCCTTCCCCCGCCGCCTGGCCAATTGGAAAGTACAGAGCGCTTTTCGCATGCACAGTAGGGAACCCACTGTGAAGGTGAAAGGCTTCACTACCAGGTTCCCTTACCAGGAATGGCGGCGGCAGCAGCACCCGGGAGTCGATCCGAAGATCGGCTGGGGTGCCGGCTTTGCGGGCCCCCTGGACAGGTAAGTGCCCTAATATTAAAAGTAAGCAGCTACAGTATTTGTAGCTGGTGACTTTTATTTTTTTTTCACCCAGGCTGGACCTCCTTTTTAATGTTCACATTCCGATTGTGAAAAGTTGTCATACAATTGTGCTCACATTAAGCCGTGATCATAAAGTGCAATTATGAAAGCATACAAGTCATCTTGCAAGTTTTCCCTTTGTGTTACACACCACATGCAGATGTCCTCTTACCAAACATACTGCTCTTCTACCCCAGGGCTCAATAATGCACTAATACACTCCTCTATTAGTGCGGGCAATTTCTTAAAGCTTCTAGTGGTACTCCGACAGACAAGATAAAATAGAGCAAAAGCTCATAGTGCAGTATTATCTAAAAAAAAAAAAAAAAAAAAAAAGTATTAAGTGTTAAAAATGCTGTTTCAGAAAAGCAATTTCCCAAACATCAGAATAACAAAGATGGCAGCTACTGTACTTACGGTTCCGGTCAGTGTATTTGACGTCACTTCCTTGACATGTTTCGTCTCTTGACTAATTCAAAAATATCTCGATGAAGGGGTCTTGCGAGACTCCGAAACAACGCTTCTGTAACTGATGTGATCGCTGAATAAAGTCTCCTCTATTCCTATGTGTACAATTTATGAGAGAATAGTATAATGTTCCAACACTATTTCTATGTCTTTAGTTGGCTTCAGATATCCATGTTGCTTTAGTTGCTAATGAAAGACTGGCCTTCTCTTTTTTTTTTTTTTCTGTCTCAAATGTATTTCTGGAGCAACTTAGAATCATTATCACTCTAATAGCCATGCCAATGTTTTTGTTGTATTTTAAGAGGAACAGTTTTGGCCTGAAAGATGCTACTGTATGGGTATCTCACTTTTTAGATTTGTTTTTACAGGGTAGTTTTCCAAAAAGTAAAGTTTTAAAATGTTTACTTCCATTAGTGCAGGAAAAAGGTTATGGTTTGAGTAAATAAGAAATGCTGCTAGTGATATACATACATACAGTATGTAAGGCATGTTTCTGCTTTAAAATAGAAGGTATGCTGGAGAAATGTCAGATGTTGACATGGTACTGATGGTGGTTAATGAGCAGAGGATGGCTGTTGATAATACTGAAGCTGCATTTCAGCAGCAAATCGCATAATTATTCTTGTAGCATATCAAAAAGGGGGAAATGAAAGGAATACAGGCCTACATCTGACTGAATAGAAGTATAAAAATTGCAGGATCAGAAAGTGTTTTCACATAGAAACTGCCTTTATCTCACTGTCTCGTTAGTCATTAATGTAGTTATGTTGTCTTTTCCATCATGGCAAATACAAAAAATGTGTGTTGTGGTTTGAATAAAAAGAATCTAACTATTTTAGTTTTTTTTTAATAATAAATGTAAATGACGCAATGTTCTAGAAAAACTGGCAGCTTGTTTAGTTTAGTCTTTGCAGCATAACTTAAGTTTTCTCCTGTGTGAAAATTTGTTCCAGTTTCTAAATTTCATTACTACTGGGTTTTAAGCTTTTTCTTCTTTTTTTTTTTGTCAGGTTAGTTCTGCTTTTGTGGAAAACCCACATTCACATTTTTTTTTATTTGAATAAAAATCAATAAAGATGTTTAAATGAACACTATCGCAGCAACTAGCTACTATTTCAGTGGATGTTGTATTGAAAATTGCATTCACTGTTTTATAAATATGCCCCACAGATATCATTCTAAAAACATAAAGCACTATAGTCTGTCCTCTCGCTGTTGCAAACAAACCCAGCATTGCAGAACCTTTTTATTTATTTCTTTCTCTTATTTTCCCTCTCCCTCAAAAGAGAGAGAGAGAGAGAAATGTCTGGTGTGAAATGTCCAGATTGCCATGAAATGGTGAATAAACTGCACGTTACTACCAGCACACATTAACCACTTCAATATCGGGCAATTTCACTACCTTCCTGCCCAGGCCAATTTTCAGCTTTCAGCGCTGTTGCACGTCGAATGACAATTGCATGGTTATGCAACATTGTACCCATATAACATTTTTATAATTTTTTTCACTCAAATAGAGATTTGTTTAGTGGTATTTTAACACCACTGGGTTTTTTATTTTTTGCTAAATAAAAAAAAAAAAAATGAAAATTTTTTAAACAATTTTTTTTTTCCTTTGTTATTTTGCTTAGGTCATTAGACGTACTACATACTTCCAAAGAGTGAACCTTTAGTGCCGGTTCACACAGGGGCGACTTGTCAGGCGACCTAGTCGCCTGACAAGTCGCCTCCCGTTCTGTACAATGGAACCGTTCTAATCGGAGCTACGCAAGTCGCTCCGAATTAGAAAAAGGTTCCTGTACTACTTTGGGGGCGACTTGCATAGACTTCTATACAGAAGTCGTTTTGCAAGTCGCCGTGGCAGTCGTGTGCAGGTCGTCTCGGTGAGGCGACCTGCAAGTCGTGCCGCCCCTAGTGTGAACCGAGCCTTAATCACAAGCTGATGGCTAAACTGTAGCAGCTATCAGCTTATGCGAGTTTAGTTTAGCTGGCTCCCGGCTTCAAAGTGAATGTGATACGGCAGCTCCACAGCTGCTGGTCACTTTCACAGAGCCGGCAGCGCGTTGCCTCCCCCTCCTCCCATGGTTCCCAGGCTCTCCCGCTCTTACTGGAGCCCTTGAACACAACTGCTCGCTAGGGGAGAGAGCAGGGGAATCCATACCTCGCTACCTCTTACAAGCAAACAGTAAAACTAGAAGTGATGTCACTTCTGGGTTCAGATGCACCATTTACTGGCCAGTACAGCCAGGGGACACATCTAACCAACAACAGAAAGAGGAGACAAGGGAGTCCCCAGAAAGCAAAAAAGGGGAATGGTCAACTACGGCTTATGGTACAAAAATGCAAAAGGGCTTTATTAAGGGTAGGGGGGGTGGGGGTATTTACATATACAAAAAATTCCAAATATATGTAAGATAAACAATGTATCTAAATAACACAGTCCGTCTCACTACACTAAACCAAAATTAAAAACCATGCTGCAACATTGATGAATAAAACTGCAGAGCGTGCCTGCAGGCCAAAAACGCATGCAGTGTCCATTTGAATCCAAAGAAAAAAGTATTGCACCAAACATTACATGGAGTAAGCTACTGATGGGATATCAAGTCTTATGTGGTCTAGTATTAACTGTGCATCAGATTGAGCAGTACTGAGAAAAAAAAAAAAAAACCCACATATATCCACATTGACAGGACCTTACATAGCTGAATTAGGTGGGGTTTTTTAAAAAAAACCTCTGTTAGAAGGCAATCCTCCACAAGCAGCTTCCAACCTCAGTGCACGGCTGGTACTCTATTTGCTGTTTGCTACTTTGGTGAGTGTGGATTCAAGGACCTTTTACCCCCCATTTTTTGCACATCTAACCAAGCCAATCTGTGCTTGGTTAGATGGTGTGAAGGGCAGGGGATACATTGAGGTCTATTAGACCCCTAATGTCTCCATAAAAAAGTACCTGTCGTCTGGCAAATGCTATCACACGGGTTTATTAACCCCTTGGATCAAGTAAAAAGAAAAAAAAATGTGTTTCATTTTAATTAAATTATAATAACATATATTACAAATTTTATTAAAAAAAATGTAACCCCCGTGGCTCCGCATGCCTGCGCAAACACAAATTCAAGCCCAGGGTGCGCACATGCATGTAAACCGTGGTTGCACCACACGTGTGGCTTATCACCGCTAACCTCAGAATGAGAACAATAATTCTAGAGAAATACAGTCAGGTCCATAAATATTGGGACATCTACACAATTCTAATCTTTTTGGCTCTATACACCACCACAATGGATTTGAAATGAAACGAACAAGATGTGCTTTAACTGCAGACTTTCAGCTTTAATTTGAGGGTATTTACATCCAAATCAGGTGAACGATGTAGGAATTACAACAGTTTGTATATGTGCCTCCCACTTTTAAAAAAAAAAAAAGGACGAAAAATGTATTTGGGTACAGCATTATATGACTGAGTAATTGTCATTCAAAGTGTGAGAGCGCTGAAAGCTGAAAATTGGTCTGGGCAGGAGAGGGGTTTAAGTGCCCAGTAGGCAAGTGGTTAAAAACTGCAGATTTTTATTTATATTTTTTATATTATAATAAAAAAAGACCAATAATTTTGAAAACAAATGTTTCATTTCTTTCTGTTACAATACATAGTAAATATATACCTTTTGTTTCATAAGTTGTGGCCAACATGTATTATGCTGCATTTCTTGAATGTCTTGATAATTCATGACTGCCTTTCACATTTCTTGAGGTGCTAAAATGCCAGGACAGTACATGGCCCTTTTTGCATATCAAGGCATTTAGTGAGAGGCATGGGGCGTTCTTTTTTTTTTTTTTAATCGACTTTTTTGCCACAATTTTTTGGAAAATAAATAGAAGTGAATGGAAAATGTGTTTATATATTTTTTTTTTACACAAAGTTCTTACTTAAATAAGATATTTGTCACACACAGCATGGACATACTTAACCCCTTCACGCCGAAGTAACGCAAATATGCGGCCTTCAGCTTGAAGGGGTTGTACCGGGGAGATGCATGAAGCTGCATGCATCATCCCAGTACCGTTTGATTTAGAGTGGACTGTCGGCTTTCTTGTAATAACAACCAATGACCAATGTGGCTAAACAGCCACTCGGCTGTTATTACAAGCAGCGAACGGGACCCCCCCCCCCGCCACCTTCTGTAGCCTGCCCGGGCTCGCCTGTCCCACCTGTAGGCCCAAGCGACCAGCTGGCATGTTCGAGCAATGTAGGAATTGCCTTTGATCGGGTCTTGGATGTACTAACCCGGAAGCGATGTCATGACATCACATTTAAAAAAAAAAAATGACAGCATTTAACCACTTTCGGACCAAGCCTATTTTTGATAGTTGCTGTTTACAAGGTAAAATCATTTCTTTTCTTTTTTTGCTAGATAATTACTTAGAACCCCCAAACATTATATATATTTTTTTCAGACACCCTAGAGAATAAAATGTAGATCGTTGCTATACTTTGTCACACCGTATTTGCGCAGTGGTCTTACAAATGCAATATTTTTGGAAAAAATACACTTTTTTTAAATTAAAAAATAAGAAAACAGTAAGGTTAGCCCATTTTTTTTTTATATATTGTGAAAGACAATGTTAGGGTGAGTAAATTGATACCCAACATGTCATGTTTAAAAACTGCGCCTGCTCATGGAATGACGACAAACTTTGGCACTTAAAAATGTCCATAGGCGACGTTTAAAAATTTCTGCAGGTTACCAGTTTAGAGTTACAGAGGAGGTCTAGTGCTAGAATTATTGATCTAACGATCACAGCGATACCTCACATCTGTAGTTTGAACGCCGTTTACATATGTGGGCGCGATTTGCGTATGCGTTCGCTACTGCGCGCGAGCTCGGAGGGACAGGGCGCTTTATTTTTTTTTATTTTTATTTTTACACTTCCCTAAAAAAAAAAAAAAAAAATTTAATCACTTTTATAACTATTACAAGGAATGTAAACATCCCTTGTAATAGAAATAAGCAGAACAGGTCCTCTTTAATGTGAGATCTGGGTCAAAAAGTCACATCTACACTTAAAAGCAATAACAAAAAAATAAAATAATTTTTTATTCCAAAAAAAAAAAAAAAGGGCCCTTTAAGGCCGGAGGGCGGGAGTGACATTTAACGTCGCTCAGGTACCCCAAGGGCGTAGAGTCGAGTGGGGGCCATCTTGCCCTCACTGAACTTCCTGCCCTTCCACCACCATGATCGGATTGTTTCCGCCGCTGCCGACGGGCCCGGAAAATGGCAGAGACAACTGGGGGGGTTGGGGCACCTATTTACTTGGCGTAACATCATCTTTCACATTATACAAAAAATTGTGCTAACTTTGTCTTCTTTTTTTTTTTTTTTTTTTTTATTCACAAAAGTGTATTTCTTCCAAAAAAAATTGCATTTGAAAGTCTGTTGCGTAAGTACAGTGTGACATAAAATATTTGCTACAATCGCCATTTTATTCTCTAGGGGCCTCAGATAGTAGTGTATAGTATATAGTATCTCACAAAAGTGAGTATACCCCTCACATTTTTGGAAATATTTTATTCTATCTTTTCATGTGACAACACTGAAGAAATGACACTTTGCTACAATGTAAAGTAGTGAGTGTACAGCTTGTATAATAGTGTATATTTGCTGTCCCCTCAAAATAACTCAACACACGGCCATTAATGTCTGCCATTAAACTGCTGGCAACAAAAGTGAGTACACCCCTAAGTGAAAATGTCCAAATTGGGCCCAATTAGCCATTTTCCCTCCCTGATGTCATGTGACTTGTTAGTGTTACAAGGTCTCAGGTGTGAATAGAGAGCAGGTGTGTTAAATTTGGTGTTATCGCTCTCACTTTCTCATACTGGTCACTGGAAGTTCAATATGGCACCTCATGGCAAATAACTGTCTGGGGATCTGAACAAAAGAATTGTTGCGCTACATAAAGATGGCCTAGGCTATAAGAAGATTGCCAAGACCCTGAAACTGAGCTGCATCATGGTGGCCAAGACCATACAGCGGTTTTACAGGACAGGTTCCACTCAGAACAGGCCTTGTCATGGTCGACCAAAGAAGTTGTGTGCACGTGCTCAGCATCATATCCAGAGGTTATCTTTGGGAAATAGATGTATTATGCCCCGTACACACGGTCGGACTTTGTTCGAACATTCCGACAACAAAATCCTAGGATTTTTTCTGACAGATGTTGTCTCAAACTTGTCTTGCATACACACGGTCACACAAAGTTGTCGGAAAATCTGATCATTCTGAACGCGGTGACGTAAAACACGTACGTCGGGACTATAAACGGGGCAGTGGCCAATAGCTTTCATCTCTTTGTTTATTCTGAGCATGAGTGGCACTTTGTCCGTCGGATTTGTGTACACACGATCGGAATTTCCGACAACGGATTTTGTTGTCGGAAAATTTTATATCCTGCTCTCAAACTTTGTGTGTCGGAAAATCCAATGGAAAATGTCCGATGGAGCCTACACACGGTCGGAATTTCGGATAACATGCTCCGATCGAACATTTTCCATCGGAAAATCCGACCGTGTGTACTGGGCATAAGTCTATCTCAGAAAATTAGAATATTACATAAGACCAGTAAAAAAAAGGATTTTTAATACAGAAATGTTGGCTTACTGAAAAGTATGTCCATGCACAATATAATATGCACTCAATACTTGGTTGGGGCTCCTTTTGCGTGAATTACTACATCAATGCAGCGTGGCATGGAGGCGATCAGCCTGTGGCACTGTTGAGGTGTTATGGAAGCCCTGGTTGCTTCGATAGTGGCCTTCAGCTCATCTGCAGTGTTGGGTCTGGTGTCTCTCATCTTCCTCTTTACAGTACCCCACAGATTCTCTATGGGGCTTAGCTCAGGCGAGTTTGCTGGCCAATCAAGCACAGCGATACCCTGATAATTAAACCAGGTATTGGTACTTTTGGCAGTGTGGGCAGGTGCCAAGTCCTGCTGGAAAGTGAAATGGGCATCTCCTTAAAGCTGGTCAGCAGAGGAAAGCATTATGTGCTCTAGAATTTCGTGGTAGAGGGCTGCACTGACTTTGGATTTGCTAAAACACAGTGGACCAACGCCAGCAGATGACATGGCTGCCCAAATCATCACGGACTGTGGAAAATGTTGCATTTCATTTGGAAGTTCCCAGAGTCTGGAAGAAGAGTATAGAGGCACAGAATCCAAGTTGCATGAGGTCCAGTGTGAAGTTTCCACAGTCAGTGATGATTTGGCGAGCTATGTCATCTGCTGGTGTTGGTTCACTGTGTTTTAATTCTAATTCAAATTTTCTGAGATGCTGAATTTTGCGTTTTCACTAGCTGTAAGCCATAATCATCAAAATTAAAAGAAGTAAATGCTTGAAATATATCACCCGGTGTGTAACGCATCTATATAATGTATATATGAGTTTCACTTTTTGAATTGAATTACTGACATAAATTAATATGAGATGCACCTGTAATGTTTGGGGATTCTAAGTAATTTTCTAGCCAAAAATACTGATTTTAACTTGTAAGCAACAAGAGCCAGAAAAAGGCTTAGGCATGAAAGGGTTAAAATTAAACCTGAAAACACATTCTGCTACTCCTGAGTATGGAGATAACACTTGTGTGAGACTTTTCTAATGTTTGAACTGATCTCTGTACCTGATATTATATTTTATCAACATGGGGACAAGGTGTTTTGGGGTGGGGGGGCAGAGTCCCCCTGCCCCAAAGCACCCACCCCCCATAGGGGCCTGGCATGACCTGTCGGGCTGCATGCTCGGGTTAGGGTCTGGTATGGATTTTTGGGGGAGCACACTTTTTTTTTTATTCTGGTGGGGGGTTTCTCCTCCAGATTCATACCAGACCCAAAGGCTTTTTTGGGGTGGCTTTTGCATTGCTAACATTGCATACACTTAATCTCGGTGCACAAGCTGCATGCCATAAGTCAGATCAGTTAACCACTTGCTGACCAGCCACTGTCGTTATACAGCAGCAGATCGGCTCTCCTGCACAAATCGCTGTAGCTGTACGTCGACTCATGCAGGCCCGATAGTGAGCGGGCACCCACAGCTGGCGGCTTGCGCATGGTGCAGGAGCGTGCCCACGGGTCGGGTGGACTTGATGTCCGCTGGCGACCCGCGATCGCCTAGTACAGAGGCAGAACGGGGATCTGCCTAAGTAAACAAGCAGATCCCTGTTCTGCCAGGAGACATGACAGATCTGCTGTTCCCAATCATCGGGAACAGTGAGCTCTGTCATGTCTCTGCCAGCCCATCCCCCTACAGTTAGAACACGCTGAGGAAACATGGTTAACCCCTTGATCACCCCTACTCTTAACCCTTTCTCTGCCAGTGTCGTATTAAAAATATGTAGAAGAATATATATCAGCCTAAACTGATGAATACATTAGGTTTTGTGTGTGTGTGTGTGTGTGTGTATATATATATATATATATATATATATATATATAATTTTTTTATTTTTATTTTTTTTGGATATGTATTATAGCAAAAAGTTAAAAAAGGTTTTTTTTTCAAAAATTGTCGCTCTTTGTTTATAGCGCAAAAAATAAAAACCACAGAGGTGATCAAATACCTCCTAAAAGAAAGCTCTATTTGTGGGGAAAAAAAGGACATCAATTTTGTTTGGGTACAGCGTCGCACGACAGCGCAATTGTCAGTTTAAACGATGCAGTGCCGTATCGCAAAAAATGGCCCGGTCATTAAGGGTCCAAATCCTTCTGGGGCTGAAGTGGTTAAGATGGTGATCCGACTTGGATGCAACTTCCATTCAAATCTATGGGCTGAAACCGTGCAAAAGTTGGACCAAAGTAGTGCAGGGACCTTTTTCAAAGTAGGACAGGTTAAGATGGCTCTCATAGGGAACCATTGATTTTGACATTTCATGCAGCTTCTGCTCTCGAAGTCAGAGCTCTTGTCGAACCAGTATGAGCCGGCCTTTAGCCTAGGTTCACACTGACAGCGAGAATGAAATTGTGTGAGTTCAGCTGAACTCCTATGATTTCATTCCCGCATATCAGTCCCGAATTTGGGGCTGATTTCAGAGAAATCTGTGCAGGTTTTTGCACAGATGTCTATACACATCGCAGCCCGAAGTTGCCAAAAGTAGTACAGAAACTACTTTTCGGATTCGGACAGTGCCATTGATGGCAATAGCCGCCGATTTGGCATGCAATTTGAAATGTTAATTCACTGCAATATGAACCATGGCTTAAGTGTATTTCCACTTTTGCAGTCAATTTGAGAAAACCCAACTATTTTTATTATGTGTTCTATTTGCACGGCATACCTAAAAAAAAAATTACATTTTTAATTATTTTCTTAAATTGCTCATGGCTGACTGCAACTATATTTAATGTAATTCAGCATGATCTGGCCCAGTAGCTGTGGTGGGGACTGGCTGAGGCCAGCTGGAGAAGCCTAGTTCCTAAATCTTTTGTGGACAGTGATCAAATCTAGTACAACTCGTTTGATGTCATCTGCCAGCACAGTAGGTATCTTCTGCCTGTACTGTACAGTACAGACTGGGTTAATTATGGCGAATACAGCTTCCCGGCCCACCCATAACAAAGCAAACTAACCAGAATTTTTCCTTGCTGTATGCTGTAAAAAAAACATCTGCTGGTTAAAAGCTGAACCGTGAGAACCTAGAGTGGAGGGTGTGAACAAGTTTTGCTTTTGACTGCTGGTGATTGCTGTGTTGCATTTTTAGGTTTTTTGGGGGGGTTTTCTTTGCAGCTTTTTTAACACCCTCTCTGTCGCTTGTTAAACAGCCTTTTTTTTTTTTCTTTCCTTCCTTCAGCCTACCAATTAAGGGCAGTGGTTAATTGGTCACAGATGCTTGAGGCCTATATAACTTTATATAGAACTCATTTTGAGCCTGCTCATTTTTGAGCTTGCTGGAACTTAGACCAAGTGGAACTGGACTAAGTGGTGAGTTAAAAACCAGAGTTACGGGAACTGGACTAAGTGGTAACAGGTTTCAAATTAACTGTGTAGTGTGAGTACCTGAGTGTTGTCTGAGTAGTGTGTGGATCGTTAGTACCTGAGTGTTGTGTATGGTGTGTACCTGTGGGCTGCGAGTGCACGTGGGTCTGCAAGTACCTGTGTATTGTATTGTTGAGTAGTAGTGTCAGGAAGCTAGTTGTTAGGTAATTTGGACAGGGTATAAACTCAATCCTCATTAAATTGGTAGGTACGATGCCCGGAGGGTGTGTTGTCCTAGCTACCAGGGAAAGAACTCCTCCAGGGAGAGTGGGGGGGAGCGAAGGGAAAAGATAGACCATTTCTGGTGGTAGGGGGCTCAATGCTTAGAAAGACAGAGAGGGCAATCTGTGACAAAGACCCGAAGTGCCGAACTGTATGCTGTCTACCGGGCGCTTGGGTTCTGCACATCACGGATCTGGTGGACAGATTAATGGGGAAGACCCGGCTGTCATGGTGCACGTTGGCACCAATGACAAAGTCAAAGGCAGATAGTCTCCTAAAGAGTGATTTTAGGGACTTGGGAGCTAAATTGAGGAAAAGGACCTTCAAGGTAGTGTTCTCGGGAATACTACCGGTACATTGAGCTATGCCAGAAAGGCAGAGGGAGAGTAGGGAAGTAAAACAAGTGGCTGAGGAGCTGGTGTAGTAAGGAGGGGTTTAGGTTCCTGGAGGACTGGGCTGACTTCTCAGTCAGGCACCAGTGCTATAGAAGGGACAGACTGCACCTAAATGAGGAGGGTGCAGATGTGCTGGGAGTAAAGATGGCCAAAAAGTTAGAGGGGTTTTTAAACTAGGCAACGAGGGGAGGGTCCAGAGGTAGAGGTAGTCAGCATGGAACATAATCCAGAGGGTAGTATTGACTAAAGTACATAAACTCGAAGTAATTATAGTAACACGTCCTAGTTGCAATCTTTGAACACCCAATAAGAGGATAGTAAGCAACCGGTCTAAACTACAGGGCATGTACACCAATGCAAGGAGCCTGACGGACAAGATGGGTGAACTAGAGATACTGTTGTACGAGGAGGATTTGGATTTTGTGGGCATTTTAGAAACTTGGTTCAACAGCTCTCATTATTGGCTGGCAACCATTGAAGGGTATACCCTTTATCGCAAGGATAGAGAGGGTAATAAAGGGGGAGGGGTTTGCCTGTACGAATAATGTACAAGTGAATGTGAGAGATGACATCACTAAGGGAGCTAGGGAGGAGGTGGAATACTTATGGGTAGATTGCCAAAAGGATGAAGCTAAGGGGAAAATAATACTGGGAATATGCTATAGGCCCCCTAACCTGAGGGAGGAGAGGAAGGCGGACTTCCTATCACAATTTCCTAAATGTCTTGCAGGAAAGTTTCATGGGTCAGATGGTAGACGCACCAACTAGAAATAAAGTGTTACTAGATCTACTGATTACCAACAATACAGACCTGATCACGGATGTGGATATACGGGGAAATTTAGGAAACAGCGATCACAGGTCATTTGGCTTCAGTATAAATCACACAAATAGGAAACATAAGGGAAATACAAAGACACTGAATTCCAAAAAAGCCAACTTCGCTAAACTATGAACTAGGGCTGCAACTAAATATTATTTTAATAATCAATTAGTTGGCCGATTTTTGTTTCGATTAATCAGTTAATAACCTTAAAAAAAAGTGTGGTGCATAATTTAGTTGATATGTAAAGTTTTAAAAAAAGGCAATTTATTCTCTAAAATATCTCTATGCAGTGGTAAATATAAATAAACAACTATATGGTTAGGGAGCAAAATATCGAATCCACTCTGAGAATAACAGACAGAGCGACAGAAGAGATATACTGTATATACTATTAGAGGATTTACTGTATATACTATTAAAGGGTGAATCTGGTAAATATCATCAAGCTCAGAGATCAAATTTTTTTTATTTAAAAACCAAACAATGTCTTCCTTCAAAAAAAATGTAATTTTAAGAACGTTCGTTAAATTTTCTAGTTGTTAGTGGGGTCAAATCGATGTTCTTTTTCAACCACAGTGACGGGAAAATTTGGAAATAATAGAAAACTTTTTGGTCAAAGGAATTTTCAGACAGACAGTGTATGTGGTTTTCGTTCAGAAATTACATATATTTTAAAAACAAGTGAAAATTTCAAACAACAGTTTTTCATTCAGCGAACGTACAAAGATTTTTCATCTGAATATTCTCGTCTGAAAATTGATCCGTGTGGCCAGCATAAGGCTCGGTGTACACCTATGCACCTATGTGTACACCTATGTGCGTTTTGATTTTTGCCCACATGATTTTGCTGCGATTTGCGTTTTTGCATTTTGTTTTTGGCCAGTTTGTTGGGCAGATTAAAAAACACAAATTGCTGCAAAAACGCATTACATTCTTTTCTGCAGCTTCTCCATTGAAGTATATTGAACCAAAAAAAGCACCGTTTTATGTTAAAAAAAAACCCTGACCCTTTCCAAATACACAGCGGCTGAAAAAAGCATAGATGTTAATGTGTCCCATAGGAAACCATGTAAATGAATTGTAGTGCGTTTCTGCAAAAAGCACCAAAAAACACATAGCTGTGAACCAGCTCTAGGACGTTTAGTTACATAATGGGGTTGAAAAAGCTAAAATTAGTCCTTTATAGTACAAAAAAAGCAAATAATCACTACTGTAAGGGGTTAATTTTTTTACTGTAGAACTGTGAAAGTAATATTTACAGCGATTATTTGCTCTTTTTGTACTATAAAGGGCTCATTTTAGTTTTTTTTTTTCCCCATTATGTTACTGGCCGATTAAGCGATGATGAAAATAGTAATCTATTAATTTTATAATTGATTAGTTGTTTCAGCCCTACTACAAACCTTGCTAGAAGATATAAATTGGGATAAAATCTTGGGAACAAAGAACATGGAGGAGAGATGGGTTTGCTTTAAGAGCATATTAAATAAGGTCATTAGCCAGTGCATCCCATTGGGTAATAAATTTAAAAGGGCGAACAAAAGTCCTGGATGGCTTACCGCCAATGTAAAAATGCATATAAAAGCAAAAGAGAAGGCCTTCAAAAAATAGGTTGAGGGATTAATTATCAGCATTCAAACTTTATAAAGAATGCAACAAAAAATGTAAGGGTGCAATTAGGGTGGCTAAGATTGAACACGAAAGACACATAGCGGAGAAGAGTAAAAAAAATCCTAAGACATTCTTTAAGTATATTAACAGTAAAAAAGGAAGGACAGGCCATATTGGCCCCATAAAGAATGAGGAAGGACATCTGGTTACAAAGGATGGGGAGATGGCGAAGGTATTGAATTGATTCTTCTCCTCAGTCTTGACGAGGTAATCGGGGGGCTTCAGTAACCAAAACTGCAGTATTTATCCTTGTGACACATCACAGGAAGCACCCTCGTGGCTAACACAGGACAGAATTAGAATTAGACTTAGGAAACTTTTAACATTAATATCGGGGGGCTTCAGTAACCAAAACTACAGTGTTTATCCTTGTGACACATCACAGGAAGCAACCTCATGGCTAACAGAGGACAGAATTAGAATTAAACTTGGGAAACTTTTAACATTAATAAATCACCGGGACTGGATGGCTTGCACCCGAGGGTACTTAGGGAACTAAGTCAAGTAATTGCCAGACCATTGTTCCTAATTTTTACTGACAGTCTACTGACTGGAATGGTACCAGCGGGTTGGAGAAAAGTCAATGTAGCACCAATATTTAAAAAGGGCACAACGTACGTCCCTGGGAATTACAGACCAGTTAGCCTAACATCAATAGTATGCAAGCTCTTGGAGGGAATGATAAGGGACTATATATTCAAGGTTTTGATAATGAAAACGGTATCATTAGCAGTAATCAGCATGCATTCATGAAGAATCTTTCTTGCCAAACCAATCCCTATCAACCTTCTATGAGGAGGTGAGTTGCCATCTAAAGGAAGGCCTGTAGACGTGGTCTATCTGGATTTTGCAAAAGCATTTGACACAGTTCCCCATAAACTTTTACTGTACAAAATGTTTTGTTTTTAGCTATGTTATGTGAATGAGACATGAAATAAATATAATGTAGGTATGCTAATTTGGCTGCCAAGATGGAAATACCCTTTGAGAGTGTGGTTTAGACATCACTGTTTGCCTTAAAAACAATTAGCGACTTTGCTTGTGCATGTGGTCTTTCAGGCATACTTTTTTCTATGCAGTTTTTCTAGAACAAGAACAGATCAGCTCCTCCTCTGTAATCATCTTTCAAACCTGTCAAACCACACTAGCAGAATTACACCCTGCACAAGGATGTTTGCATTCCTCTAAAGTATAATTCTGCTGACTGAATATATGTGTTAATTTAAAGTTGAATTGAGCCATGGGATTTTTATTTAATGATCGGCTTCATATAAATGTAAATTACAATGAATCTTGGGATCCCTGAGCTGTTTCATGTTTAAAGCAGAAGTGCAAGTTTTCACTTTGCTTCCACTGTAAATGGTACCAGTAGTCTGTGCAATTACAGAATGTGCTTAGAGTGGCTTTTACTGGCTCTGTACAATATACAGTATATCATCTTAACCCTACCTATTAGAAATTGTGTGATATTAAGCTCTGTGCTTAAGCCAATATACAGAACACCAGGCTACAATGTGTAAGCCATGACTGGTCACTTCTGAACAAATTAGACATTTTTATCTCTATTTACATGGGCAAGTAATTTGATTTTAGTACATGGGAAAGCAACACAAATGTTTTTGTTCAAATTTGGGATTGTTCATATCACATGCATTTTCTTGCATTTTTCCATATTTATGCAGTGCAAATCTACATACTGGAATTGTACATGTGTGTGTCCTGCATTTTTTTTTATGTTTTGGAAACTGGCTATAATCATAGTTGGATTTACCTACAAAGTCTGTATGTTTTTTTTTGTTTTTTTTTCTAATTTGGCGATTATTTTAATCAATTGAATTGTAACTGCAGAAAAAAATGTTGTGTTTTGGATTTAGTGGAAACCGTTTAGAACAACACCTGTATGTTTTTTTTTTTGTTTTTTGTTTTTTTGTGGTAGCGCATTAAAGACATAGCCACTTGCTTAAAGTGGATGTAAACTTGATTCATGACATTTGAGCTGGGCACATATAGCCGCAGTGTTTTGTTATCACTCTTCAAAACTCTATGTCCCATAGCTGTCTCCTGCTCTGTTCATCTGTTATCAGCCTGATAACTCCTGAAAAATTATCTGACACAATGATAAAAGCTGAGTTTTGTGTTGGGGAGGATGCTATAAATAGATAAGCACTGAGCTGAATGATTCAACAAACAGAGCTGAAAGTCTCTACCTATGAGGAGTGGGGGGGGAGCCTTTCCTCCAATTAGCTGTATGCCCAGGCTTCACTGCAGTGCTAACCAGGAAGAGAACATCTCCTAACACTATGTGCACTTTCTAAACAGTATATAAAGATGAAGACAGCAGATATACATGTAAAACTTACGTAGAGGATTTCATCCCTGTGTATCTGAGGCGGTTTTCATCCACTTTAAATCTTCTTTTTAGGACTTTTTCTTGTCCACATTTAAGAAAACAAAATGCAAGAAAATGCACATGGTTTTCCTTAGCAAGTGCTTTCCATCATCTCTCTGGCACAAAATGTAACATACATTAGCTTCCTTGCTTAATTTTTCAGCACTCCTGCTCTGGCCTTAAACCATATACCCTTGTCCGTCACCTCCAGACAGTCTTCTAACAAACTTGGTGCATGTACCTAACAGCTCCCTGCTGTCTCCTAGATGGAGCCCTTCTGACGCCTGGGCAGACACCTTCTCTGTCTGCCAGTATGGAACCCTGAATCATTGTCAATAAAAGCACTGCACACACCTGCCTAGTTAGTATGCTGATTGTTCCCAAATCTAGGACTCATGGTTGGAAACTATATTTCTCCCAAATCTCTACAAAATCTCCAGACTCCCAGTCCCAAACCATGTTTTACCAACCATTGAGGAAACTGAGAAATCAGTGTCCCCTTGGTTGAACATGCACACTGGAGCCCCTCAATCTGCATTTATAAGAACCCTGGGTATTTAAGCACTTGCTGACCGCCGCACACACATATACATCGGCAGAATGGCACAGGCAGGCAAATGGGCATACCTGTATATCCCGTTGAATTTGCCGCCTATCGGGATCGTGCCCGCGGGTCCCGCGAGCTCGATGTTTGCCGACGGCCCCCGATTGTGGTGAGGAAAGGCTGAACGGGGAGATGCCTATGTAAACAAGGCATTTCCCTGTTCTGCCAAGCAAAATAAGGATCTGCTGCTCCCTATCATCGGGAGCAGTGATCTCAGTGATGTTGTAGTGAGCTCATCATCCCACAGTTAGAATAACTCCCTAGGGCACGCTTAATCCCTTGATCACCCTCTAGTGTTTAACCCCTTCCCTGCCAGTGTCATTTATACAGTAATCAGTGGCTATTTGTAGCTCTGATCGCTGTATAAATGACAATGGTCCCAAAATAGTGTCAAATGTGTCCGATGTGTCCGCCATAATGTCGCAGTCCCAATAAAAATCACAGATTGCCGCCATTACTAAAAAAAAAAAAATGCCATAAATCTATCCCCTATTTTGTATACGCTATAACTTTTGGCAAACCAATCAATATACTTATTGCGTTTTTTTTTTTTTTTTTTGTTGTTTTTTTTTTTTTTTTACCAAAGATATGTAGACTACATATCGGCCTAAACTGTGGAAGAATTTTTTTTTTTATATATACCGTATATACTCGAGTATAAGTTGAATTTTTCAGCCCTTTTTTTGGGGCTGAAAGTGCCCCCCACGACTTATACTCGAGTCACCGCCGTCTGCCTACATGATCAGCGTGTCATGCAGGCAGACGGCGGCCAGCATGTGCTATTACTATTCGGCCAATTACTGTTCAAAAGCCGCGCCTCCTCCTCGTCTGTGATAGGCAGGCAGTGTACAGCCTATCACGGACATTCTCTCATCCTCGTCCGTGGTATAAGGATGAGAGAATGTCCGTGATAGGCTGACTGCTGAGAAATGGAGTTTTCTGCCTATCATGGACGAGGAGGAGGCGCGGCTTTTGAACAGGGAATGGCCGCTGAATAGTAATAGCACACGCTGATCGGTGCAGAGCAGCACACAGAGGCATGCACAGGACACAGGTAGGATGCACACAGACATGCACACATACACAGGACACAGGTACACATGCACATAGACACAGGTACAGGACACATGCGCATATACACATTACACATGCACATATACACAGGTACATGACACATGCACATATACACAGGTACATGACACAGGGAGGTATATAGCTGCAGATGGGCATTGTTGACCCTCTTTTTCCACTTACAGTAGCTGCTGCATTTCTCACCCTCGTCTTATACTCGGGTCATACTATGGTATACTATGGTTTATAGTATAATATGAATATGAATAAAAACAAATACAATGTTTTTTTTTTTTTTTTTTACCCACTTCAGCCCCGGAAGGATTTACCCCTTCCTGACCAGAGCATTTTTTGCAATTCTGTACTGCGTCACTTTAGCTGACAATTTTTTTTTTAAATAAGTAGAACATGCTGAATTTTTCCTGTACTGGAATGCAGTAAAATACATCAAAAACACACTGGAACACATCAAAAACACACTGGACCCTAGTATAGTGGGGACAAAAAACAGGAAAAAAAGAAGGAAAAAAGCACCTGGAATGCATCGGGAAACATGTAAAAACGCACCAGAACGCATTAAAAACGCGTTAAAAACACTCATCCAGAAATGCATCCAGAAAAGGGTCTGGAGTGCATTTTTGTGGTGTGAACCAGCTCTAAGTCTCAAGCATATATCTGCTTGATGTCCAATAAAGTCATATTTCAAATCATTCATAATTTATTTCATGCATACCAAAAACTTCATGCCTGTGTATTTAATAGAATGATAAAGTCAGCACTGAGCGCTCTTATGCATACATCTAATCCTAGTCAAGCACAGATGGTTTAATCAAATTCAGTTCATCGACTGTACTTCCTTTCCTTGTGCCGGTTATTATTTTTTATAATAGGCCAGTGTATAGGGCCAGCAAATAAAATGTATACTGGGAACAAAAGGCAAACATCCATATCAGATAATCAACTGCTTTGGACAGTTTTACCAGCTAGCAGATGTAAAAGACCAAATGAGGATTTAGGAATCAGGACTACTGATAAAAGCATGCATTTGTCACTAGACACATTTTTTCCATAAAAACAGCTTTTTTAAAAATACGGTGCTTTTAATATGCTTTTCTGGTGGGCATTTGGGGACAGACATTACTGACATCCATCCAAACAGAGAAAGGATATCTATCTATCTATCTATCTATCTATCTATCTATCTATCTATCTATCTATCTATCTATCTATCTATCTACCTACCTATCGTATCATACATAGCAGCATTGGATCATCTTTTATTCAGGTGATAATACACATCTGTGTATTTATGTATTATTTCCAGTGCAGGCACATGCTCTACCGCAATACAATAAACTTGTTAATGCATTTTTTTTTTTTATTTTTTTTTTTTTTTACAGAACATCACATAACTAGTGCATTGTAGTACGCTAAGATAAAAGTCTGTTGTAGTTCATTGAGGATGTGCATTGGTGCATTGGTGTACCATTGGTTTGTTCTTCTCCATATCATGCAAACATACATCCAGCCTAACTAACACTTGTCTATATTGTTAAGGATCTCTTTTCTATTTAAATTAATGTAAATGCAACAAAACTTGTCAATGCGTACATTAAAATCACATGTCAGCATGCATCAATGCATGAAAATGTATATTCTTATGCACTTGGGAGCACTGCAATTCTAAGTGCGTTGCAAGTGCGGCAACTTTATGTTATTGTACTATCTAGCACGAGACTCTGTTTAACTCAACTGTACTTATTAACATTTCTTAACTAGTTCATGGTACGTGAACCTGATCTCAGATGTACCGTTTCGTGATAAGCAGCACCCCACGTTACCAATGTGGTCCTAATCAGTGACTGTTTTTTCCACCTTTCGCCCCTTGATTCCCTCACTTCCCTCCCCCGTCCCCTTACCTCTCTTATTGCCCTTATTGAAAACTGACCACACTAAGCAGCAGAACACATACATGGTCAGTTCTCTAGATGTGCTGGGAACTCAGTGTGCTCTCCTATGATCAGATGTCTGCTGACACACTCCCCTGCACAGGCTTTCACTTGGAAGTTCAACATGTTGCTGTTTATCCTCCCCCAGCTCTTAGGCAGCTGAGAACAGAGGGAATGTGATCACTTTATTAAAGAGAAAAAAGGTGTGTGTGTGTGTGTGTGTGTGTATATATATATATATATATATGTGTGTATATATTTGTACACAAATGTTTTGCCTTTAATTTCTATTTTAAACTGAATGGGTTGTTTTACAACATGGGGTTTACATATACTTTAAAGCCTGGTACACTAGGGTTGAATATCGGCCAGTTGAGCAGAAACTTGACGACATTTGGCCCATGTGTCCATCAGCCTGTCGAATGGGTATGTTGGAAATTCAGCAGCCAATCTACATCCGATAAGCACTTGCAGTCCCCCTGTCCAGAACAGAATAGCTCAACAGGGAAAGCGACATTGCATAGTTCAGCGAGCTACTCAGGGTTTTTTGGGGGTTTTTTTTCAATCAAAAATTTTGAAAGATTAGGAGCAGCATGTTTGTTTCCCTGTTTTTTCTAGTGTTACTGGCTCACGTCATTGTGCTACAGTTAGGTGTGTTTTATTAAAGAAGCAATACATGGATCAAAATTTGTTCAGTTCCTGTTGAACTGGCCTAATTTTGATCCATCTATAGCTGTTCCTGTTTATGAGAAATCCATCGACTTCCCATGCACAGTCCTGTTTGGAAATGTTTCATTCGAGCAGTGCTTGCAGCTAAACAGCTGCAGTGCTGATCAGTGTATTCTGACAGTGGGCAAGTTCCGCTGTCAGAATGCAATGACACCACAGAGAGGATGCCCCTATCCACCTTAAATGTGTTAATGGGGAATTGATTAATTCTTGATGTCCACTATAATAGGAAACCAGCTTCTCATTCCACCATTTCCCAATGACTTAGACAAATTATTGTTCAAGCTTATGACTTTAAATCGGAGTTCCACCCAAAAGTGGAACTTCCGCTCATTTGTCTCCTCCCCCCTCCGGTGCCACATTTGGCACCTTTCAGGGGGTGGGGGCGGTTACCTGTCTTTTACAGGTACCCTATCCCCACTTTCAGGAGAACGGGCCACGGCACATTACATTAGCAGCTCGGCTCACTCCTCCTCCCCCCACCACCAGGCCAGTAGGAGAGCGCAGCAGTGCCTCGCGCATGCGCAGTAGGGACCCGGCGTGAAGCTGTAATGCTTCACTTACCAGGTTCCCTTACCGGCAATGGCGGCGGCAGACAGCTAATGGAAATATCACCTGCATTGCCGACATCGCTGGACTCCAGGACAGGTAAGTATCCTATTATTAAAAGTCAGCAGCTGCAGTATTTGTAGCTGCTGGCTTTTAATTTTTGCAGGGGTGGGTGGACCTCCTCTTTAAGAATAAGGTTTCCACCGTTTCCTGTAATGCTGCACGCTACTAAATATTTGAGAATACTTATTTGGAATTTAGGCATCATATAACTGTTTCCCAGATTTGCAAGACAACCATTTGTCCTCTATCCATGCATCCTCTACGTTTTACCAGGTGCATGTTCAAGCCTCATTTGATGCCAGCTTCTGGCATACAGTAATTGTTTTTTCTTATGTGGGCATCTAGTATTTTGTTACTGTTGCCCACCCTTCACTCTGACTGCTTTTAGACCTCCCAATCATCTCAGAAGAGCTGAATCCTGTGATCGTGAATGGATGATAAAGAAAACAGTATTTTGTTATTAATAAAAAATCAATTGTGTTGAGTTCATTGAGGAACACAAGTTCCACCCCTATGTTTTGTAATGTACTACTTGTTCAAAACAGAAGCATGATTGGAATAGGAGGGGGTCATACCTGGCTGGCCAACAGCTTATTTGTTTGCCAGTGTCCAAATTCTCCTGTCCATTGGTATACCACTCTCATCTCAGAATATCGGAATTCTGTGTCCCTTAATGATCTCAAAGAAACCAATTTGATACTAAGTTCAAAAATCCAGTTTTGTCTGGCCTTAGGCTTTAATACTTGTAATTTTCTATTTTAGTATTATATAGGGTTTATAACACACAACCAGTTTGCGCAGAACTTTACAATATAAAAGGAGACAATACAGCAACTCAATAAAAGAGGGTTAGGAGGAGCTCTGCTCCTGTGAGCTTACAATCTAATACGGAGGGGCTGGTGGAACAAATGCTACTAACTGTAAGGGATGAACTGATGCGAAAAATGAAAGATTCCATTAGCTGAAAGCAGGACAGGCTTTCCTGAAGAGATGAGTTTTTTCTGGAATTAACTAAAGTGGATAGAGTAGGACATAGCCAGGCAGATTGGGGTAGTGAGGTTTAGAGGATGGGATAGGCTCTGAAGAAGTCCTGGAGATGAGCATGAGAGGAGGAGGGGACAAGGAGCAGCAGAGAAGATGGTTTGGGTGATATTTAGAGACCAGATTGGTGATATAGCTCAGGACAGAGTTATAAATGGCTTTGTATGTTATTGTTCGTGTTTTGAATTGTATTCGTTGGGGAAATGGGAAGACAGTGGAGGGATTGGTAAAGAGGTGTGGCAGGCGCTGAATGGTTAGTAAGGTGAACAAGTCTGGCAGCAGCATTAATGATAGGCTGAAGAGGGAATAGCCTGCGAAGAGGTAGGCTAATGAGGAGGGAGTTACTTAATAGTCAAGGCGAGAGATAACAAGGGAGTGAATAAATTGCTTAGTGGTTTCAACGGTTAAAAAGGGGCGTATTTTGTAAATGTTAGGGAGGCGAAGTCTTCAAGATTTGGACAGCGATTGTATTTTGGGCTGAAAGGACAGGTCAGAGTCCAGGGTGTTACACTTAACAGCCTGACATGAGGGGAGGTACTGATGGTTGTATTATTGATCTTGATGAAGAAGTCAGGGGAGGGGGCATGGACAGGAGGGAATATTATGAGCTCAGTTTTAGAAAGATTGAGTTTGAGGAAGTGGTGTGACATCCATGCAGATATGTCAGTTAGTTCGCTTTCATTGGTTGAACTAGATGGACTTGTATCTTTTTTTCAACCTGACTAACTATGTAACTACTGTATGTAAAATATGGAGGTGATCAGTGCATGTTATAGAGGGTAGGGGAAGGTGCAGTAGAGAGGGAGAGATTGAAGATGTGAGTGAGGGTGCATAGGATAGAAGAAGAGGGTGACCGTAGTAGTTTTGAGGGAACAGGGTCCAGCGGACAGGTGGGAAGGTGGGCTTCTGAGAAAACTTTAGTGACCTGTTCAGTAGTAGCAAGTTCAAAAGAGGAAAGCATTGAGGATGGTTTTGTACTGGGTATATGGTAAGTGGGACAGATATCTGTGCAGTGGAGATGGCCCCATGAATTGCATCAGTCTTGTTTTTGAAGTGATTGGCAATCTCCTGAGCAGTGAGTGAGTTACTGGATGGAGAAAGTAGAGAGTTAAAAGTAGAGAAGAGATGACGAGGACTGGATGATAGAGTATTTATGTGAATGACAAAGGGCTTGTTTGGCAGCATGGAGGGAGGAATTGTATTTTAACAAGTTTCTGGTAGAAGTGACTGTTGTGGAAAAAAACATGGGAGCTACCATTGCTGACTTTTGTTTGAGGATTTAAACTCCTGGTCTATTTTTATATACATTTATTACACGGTAAGTTACAGACCTAAAAAAAAAAAAATCTACATCCCCTCCTTTATTTTTACCATGTGTAAGTTGGGAGACTGATGTTCACTGGTTGTTGACACATGCAAATTTGCCATGGCTACCTCAGGACAAGAAAAGAGTTCTTTGAGAGAACAAGGGGAAAAGAAGGCAGATAATGACAGCATGGCTTCTGTGTGTAAGAGCTGCAGCCTTCTTTGTCACAGCATCAGAAGTATAGCAAAAGCTATAAAATAAAAGTTACATACACTTCATGCGAGTAAACTTTTTTTATGGCTATATATAATTCATAACATATAAAACCTGTTATAGGCAGAAATAACATTAACAATTCAGATGTGATCACCCTATGTCACGTGCAGTTGTTTAATGTCTCCCGAGTCTGATTAGTTCACTTAGATCATTTTTTTTTTTCATCATGCTTATATCCATTTGATAAGTTTCATGTAATATTACACTGCTCAATCAGGCCCAGATATTAAAGTAGAGTTCCACCCCCAAAAAAAAAAAAAAATAGTAATGTGCTTAAAAAAAATAAAAAATAAACATTTGGAGAAATTTTTTTTTTTTTTTACTCACCTCTAAATGCCTGTTGCTAGGGGGTCCCTCGTAGTCTGCCTCCTTCAGTGCCTGGGCTCCTGACGTCACTTCCCTCGGCGCAGGAAGGGAGATCGCCTCTCCCCCTCCCTCTTGTCAATCATTTGGGACACGTGACCGGTCCCAGATGATTGTGGGGCCAGTGACGGCCCACAGCTCGTGCATGCGCAGTGGGTGCCTTGAAACCACAGCCGTGCGCCCACAGTTAAAATGCCGGAGCCGCCGAGCGGAGGGGGGGACGAGCGGGGCTCAGTTCCCCCAAATTGCTGGACCCTGGGACAGTTAAGTGTCCGATTAAAAGTCAGCAGCTGCAGTATTTGTAGCTGCTGACTTTTATTTTTTATTTTTTTTTTAAATGGGAACACCACTTTAAATGCATAGACTTTGATAACTTCAATTAGGCACATATTTTGAGCATTTTGTGTGCCCTTATTATAGGTTATGGTGTTGGTATTTGGTTCAATGTATATGTAGAACTTGTCAACACAGCAAGATCATTCTGTCAATTAGGCCACTATAAATTAGTCTTATGTAGAATAATCACATGATCCCATTTTCCAGCAATAACTACTGCTGTAACAGTTTCCACCAATAACTGTCTCAACATTTATGTCCAACAACTTAATTTTGTCACTAGCAATGAACAGGTACCTCAGGCAACATGAAGAAAAAAATGTAAAACCATTTTTAACAGTGGGTATACAGAATGTTTCACAGGCCCCACATTTGTAGATTAGAGACTGGATTGGTATTGCAGAAAAAGTTTGGCTGGTAACTAGTGTTTTCAAAAACAGGTTAGCACAGTCAGTCCCCTGGAGGCAGATAATGTGATTTTGTCAAGTGTGAGAATGCAGTCTAAAAGTGGTCATTAAAATTGGCACTTCTGATTGCACCATGTTGAGTGGTGACGGTCAGACTGTCCCCTGATAACATGTATTGAAGTATAGTATATTATAATATTACATGTAAAAACATTTTAAATACATTTTGGTTAAAGTGACACTGTCACAAAAAAAAAAGATATACAATTTTGCTACATTCCATAAAAAACACACTTATGGTATATCCATTTAATCAGACAACTTTGTTGGTTATATTTTGAGGTAATACTGTGCAAATTATGGTGTATGTTTATGAAGCGGAGGTAATTTACCTCAGATCAGTTCTTGGCAGTTCTCAGAGGAAAAACAGATCCTCTGACACCTTTTTTTTTCAAGCTGAGTACATCTGTTCTCAGATGTAAAAGAGGAGATTTAAAGTGGATGTAAACCCAATTTTTTTTTTTAATATCATACTGTAGAGTAGGGCTGCAACTAACGATTATTTTCATAATCGATTAGTTGGCCGATTTATTGTTTCGATTAATCGGTTAAAAACCTTTAAAAAAAAAGTGAGGCGTATAATTTAGTTAATATGTAAAGTTTTAAAAAAAGGCAATTTATTCTTAAATATCTCTATGCAGTGGTAAATATAAATAACAACTATATGGTTAGGGAGCAAAATATCTAATCCACTCTGAGAATAACAGACAGAAGAGATATACTGTATATACTATTAGAGGTGATATACTGTATATACTATTAGAGAAGAGATATACAGTACATACTATTAAAGGGTGGAATCTGATAAATATTATCAGACTCAGAGATCAAATGTCTTCCTTCAAAAAAAAAATTCATTTTAAGAACGTTCGTTCAATTTTCTAATCGTTAGTGGGGTCAAGTCGACATTCATTTTCAACCACAATGACGGGAAAATTTGGAAATAGAAAACTTCTTGGTCAAAGGAATTTTCAGTGTATGGGGTTTTCATTCAGAAATTACATTAATTTTAAAAACAATGTTAAAAACAAGTGAAAATTTCAAACAACATTCTTTCACTCAGCGAATGTACAAAGATTTTTCGTCTGAAAATTGATCCGTGTGGCCAGAATAAGGCTCACTACACACCTAGGCAGTTTTCTTTTTATCTGTTTCTGCAGTGCTTTTTGCTGTGTGTTTTGATTTTTGCGCACGTGATTTTGCGGCAATTTGCGTTTTTGCATATTTTTTTTTTGGCCAATTTGTTGTTGGGCAGATTAAAAAACACAAATTGCTGCAAAAACGCATTAAATGCTTTTCTGCAGCTTCTCCATTGAAGTATATTGAACCAAAAAAGCACCGTTTTTGCATTTAAAAAAAGTCCCTGACCCACGCAGCGGCTGAAAAAAGCATAGCTGTGAACGTGTCCCATAGGAGACCATGTAAATGAACTGCAGTGCGCTTCTGCAAAAAAGCACCAAAAAACACCTAGATGTGAACCAGGTCGAAGATGTTTAGTAACATAATGGGGTTAAAAAACTAAAATTAGCCCTTTATAGTACAACAAAAAAAAAAAAAAACAGATAATCACTACTGTAAGGGGTTCATTTTTTTACTGTAGAACTGTGAAAGTAACATCTACAGTAGCAATTATTTGCTTTTTTTGTACTATAAAGGGCTTGTTTTTGGGATTTTTTAACCCCATTATGTTACTGGCCGATTAATCGATTATGAAAATAGTAATCGATTAATTTCATAATCAATTAGTTGTCGATTAATCGATTAGTTGTTTCAGCCCTACTGTAGAGTATAAGATTTCCTATCATTTGAGCCCAGTCTTTCCACAAAGAGTTAATCCAGCTCTGAGCAATTCTCTTTTATTATTCAGTGAGAAAAATCTTGACAAATTGAGAAAAACTTTGTCAAATCCTCCCCCTTGCTGTGAGTGACAGGTGATTTACATCTCGTGAACTAGCCTAAGACACAGGCATTATTTTTTAATTCCCTCCCCCACTCCTTTCTTCAGAAGCTCTGCAAGGATTGGCTGTTCCACACCTCAGCATGATTTGGCATGCTGAAGTCATGTGGTTACTTTCCTGTCTTCACTGGATGATAGAGATCATAGCAGAAGTTCAGTGTAAGAAATACACAGGAGAAAATGCATATTGACAAGGAGTGTAGAGGTGGGCGGGGAGTCTACTGACATCACGACTCCACCCACCGAGCTCCAGACAACAGACCCACCCACAGAATCTGCATTTTTTCGTGTCTAATAACAGAGGGGAGACATTTGACAGGTAAAGATACATGCAGGAGGCATGTATATCCTTATAGATAACCCCTATGGCAGTAGTTTAGAAAGGATGACATTGGGTTTACATCCACTTTAAGGACCGCCTGTCATCTCACAAGATCCTGAGAGACTAAAGTGCAGCCTAGTTTAAATCGGGAAACAAAAGTTGAAAAGAACACAAAATTATTTATTACAAGTACTTAGCGGCATCTCTTTATGCAGCGCTTATATATATATATATATATATATATATATATATATATATATATATATATATATATATATATAGTAAATTCACGGAGCTTACAATCTAAGGTCCCTAACTCCCATTCATGCATACACATAGTAGAGCCAATTTAGATAGGAGCCAATTAACCTACCAACATGTCTTTGGAAACTGGAGTTCCCATAGGAAACCCATGCAGGCACAGGGAGAACATGCAAACGCCAGGCAGGTAGTGTTGTGGTTGGGATTCGAATCGATGACCCAAGTGTTGCTGTTCGGACGTGCTAACCACTTAGCCACTGTTATATAAAAATAATAGGGATTCAGAATGGAGCTTTTTTTAACATGCATTTCGGCACTTTTTATAATGTGTATTTTGGCAATCTTTTAATACGCATTGTGGCCCATATTTTTATGCACATTTTGGCACTGTTTTTTTAATGTGCATTTTGTCGCTTTTTAAACGCACATTGTGGTGTGGCTCACCAGATCTCACCTTCATAAACTGGCTGTCTGTGTAAAGGTGATTGACAGAACCCTTTTGTTCTGTGATGAGAAGTGGAGAACATGTTCTCTGCCCCTCATCTCAGCTACATAAACTGGTATACATAAGAGATAAGTCGCGATCATTAGGATCACAACTTTTCTGTCCTCTATAAACGGACACCTACAGATTATACAAGTTGCGTTGTGAAGGATTACAGGAACATTTCCCTTTATTTCTATTTATTCATAATAAAAAAAAACCTAACATATAAAAAACACATCCCTGAAAAAAGATCTCGATTTCTCAAAAAATTTAGTACTATGAAGGCAAAAATTGTATGCATCCAGGAAACGCATTTCAAATCTGATAAAATTCTGAAAATCACAGATAATAGATTTTCATTGGCATATCACACCACATATCCAGACTCAAAAACCAAAGGTGTAACCATACTAATTTCCAAACACCTTTCCAGCTGATAGGTTCCATGTATGATCCATTGGGAAAATGTATATTCCTTAAAGGAAACATTGGCCCCTACCCCACCATGATTGAAAATATTTATGCATCCAACACTAAACAAATCACATTCTTCCATCAAATAGGAGACTTAGTAACTTCATTCTCCACAGGCATCCTCATTGTTGGAGGGGACTTTAATGTACCACTAAATCCCATTCTAGATACCTCAAACGGTATGTCAACCCTACCATTCAGAGCTTTAAAACAAATTAAACTACAGCTTTATGGGTTCATGCTGCATGACGTCTGGAGAACTCTAAACCCCAAACAAAAAGACTTCACTTACTTTTCACCCTTACACCAAAAATATTCAAGAATTGACTATTTGTTTTTATCTCCATCTGATCTCAAACTATCAGGGAAAACTACAATTGAGCCCATGATCTTATCAGACCACCACCCGATTACGATGTGCCTAATATTCCCGGAAAAAATCTTTAAAACAAAGACTTGGAGACTAAATGCTTCCATTCTCAAAGACCCTAATGCTATCCAACATTTCAATGACTGTCTGGGGGACTATTTCACACGAAACAACAATCACGAGACATCCCTTCTCAATCAATGTGTTATAAGAGGGGAATTTATAGCCAAGACTGCCAGAATTAAAAAGAAACACCAAACTAAAATTAACACCCTCATATCTCAAATCCACAAACTTGAAAAAACACACAAACTCTCTATGGCTACCTCAACACTAAATGAGCCAACTCAAGCCAGAACTCAGCTTGCAGAAGAACTTAATATGAAAACAAAAAGACAATATATCCTCAAACAAAATATGCTATGAACAAGGTAAAAAGAGTGGGAAGTTGTTGGCAAAGGCGGTACAAAACAAAAGAAGCGCTACCACGGCACACCAAATCAGAGATAAACATGGCAAATTACACTCATCCAAAGAAGAAATAGCCAAACAATTTGAACAATACTATCAATCCCTATACACTATTCCTTCCAATCCCAAATGTCCACAAAATTCAGAGAAAAGGACACATCTCATCCAACAATTTTTACAAAAATACAGCCCATCTCCAATCTCGGTAGATACCACACGCGATTTAGAATCTCCTATTTGTGACGTGGAATTTGACAAAGCAATTAAGGACATGAAACTGGGAAAGGCTCCAGGACCAGATGGTTTCCCTTTACAATATTATAAAACATTTTCAAGCATCTTGAAACTACGCTTCCTAGCAGCCTTCCACTCACTTCAGACAGAAAAAAATCCACCTCCCCGACTCTTAGAAGCACACATAGCAGTAATCCCTAAAGAGGGAAAAGATGAAAATCAGGTCACAAACTATCGCCCAATTTCACTCATTAACGTGGACATAAAAAATCTATGCCAAAATACTAGCAAATAGACTTATACCACTACTTCTCTTAAATCATTAGACCAAGTCAGGTTCATTCCCGGAAGAGAAGGTCAGGACAACACAATAAAAGCACTTAATATTCATCATTGGCTAACAGTCAATAAGAATCAGGACTTCTTTTTCTCACTAGATGCTGAGAAGGCCTTCGACAGAGTGGCCTGGGACTACATGGACTAATGCCGTGTACACACGAGCGGACTTTACGGCAGACTTTGCCCGGCGGATGGGATTTTGTCGGACAATTCGATCGTGTGTGGGCTCCAGCAGACTTTGTTTGCTCAAAAGTTGGACGGACTTAGATTTGAAACATGTTTTAAATCTATCCGTCGAACTCGAGTCCGGTCAAAAAGTCAGCTCGTCTGTATGCTAGTTCGACGGACAAAAAGCCACGCTAGGGCAGCTATTGGCTACTGGCTATGAACTTACTTATTTTAGTCCGGTCGTACGTCATCACGTACGAATTTGACAGACTTTGGTGGATTGTGTGTAGGCAAGTCCGTTCATTCAGAAAGTCCGTCGTAAAGTACGTTGAAAAGTCCGCCGGGCAAAGTCTGCCGTATAGTCCGACCGTGTGTACGCGGCATCAGTATTATGCTCTATAGGCATTCCACCCCAAATGAGAGCACGTGTCCGTGCACTATATTCCAATCCAACAGCAAAGGTACGAGTCAATGGTCATCTGTCAGATGCCTTTAATTTGCGCAATGGGACGAGACAGGGATGCCCTTTATCCCCGTTATTGTTCCTCCTTACGTTAGAACCTTTGTTAAATAAAATAAGACAAAATGTAGATATAAGAGGCATTAAAGTACATAATCAAACATATAAACTTGCAGCTTTTGCAGATGATACAGTATGCTCCTAATCCGATCTGAACCACACATAACACTCCCTAACCTCATGCACGACCTGAAACATTTCCAATCGTTATCAAATTTAAAAAATAATCATTTCAAATCAAACACTCTCAATATTTCTCTAACACCAGACTCAGTGACACTATGCCAACAAAAATTTCCCTTTCACATGGTCCAAAGATGCTATAACATATCTTGGAATTCAAATTCCTACCAATATGTCAGACCTTTTCTAACTCAATTGCATACCTATCTTAAAAAAAAAAAAATACAATGATCTAAAACGTTGGCATTCTCTAAATATTTCTTGGTTTGGTAGAGCATCTTTGGTTAAGATGACTATACTACCGTGGTTCCTTTATGCCATGCAAACAATTCCCACTCGAGTGCCAAATTCATTTTTTACATCCTTTCGTTTCGCCTGTTCAACCTTCATATGGAGAGACAAACCTCCCAGAATCAAACATACTCATCTAAATTTACCAAAATCTAAAGGAGGTATTGCCCTTCCTGACTTAGGAAAATATTACCAGGCCTCTCACTTAGCAAGAATTTTGAATTGGAATATACACCAACAGGTTAAAGAATGGGTTTCCATAGAACACATTCAAATTCCAGAACCCTTACAAACCCTTCCTTGGATACATCCAAAACATCATCAATCGGCGGCTAAATCCCACCCTCTAAGAGGTCCCACTTTAGACATCTTTTGTGAAGTCTCAAAAAGCAGCAATCCAACACCGTGGTTGGGTCCTCTGACTCTGCTGAAAGGTAACCCAGATTTTCCCCCAGGACTAGAACAAAACTTCCTCTTGAGAGACTGGCCCCATAAAGACATTCTGACTAAACACTTTAGAGGTTATACTCTCAAATCAAGAGACAGTGTTAATAGAGAAATTACCCCGAAAGTCATATTGCAATGGAATTATATACAAATCAAACACTGCTTGACCAAACATGAGACAGCTCACACATGGACAAGACCTTTAACTACTTTAGAAAATCTTTGCTTCCAAAAAATTCTACAAAGACATACTATCTCATCTCTAGTATGTCATGTTAAGCATGGAAACTATACTCCGGCCCAATACCTCTTGTACCATACTAAAATATCTAAGAAACAATATCTCAAATCTATGTTTATAATAAATGCCGCAAGACATTGTATAGCATACCATTGGCGGTCAAAAAACACCCCTTCAAAAAAAGGATGGTTTGGTAGAATCAATCACATTGAGAAAATAGAGGAATTTATCAGCATATCACAAGAAAACATCTCAAAGTTCACTTCAACTTGGTATAACTGGATGCAATTCAAATCTACTAATGCCTACGAAGCAGCAATATAACATGATAGGATGGGAAGGAGAGAGAAGGAAATAATAGAAATTGGTCAAATACAGATTAATATAACTTTAATAATATGTATGTCATATAGCTCTTTTAAGATGAGATGTTTATGTGTACAACATGTTATGTTCTGTATATTACAAAATCACATTTTCGATTACATTAAGCGCATCTCACTACAGTTGTGTAATACTATATCGTTTTGAAACCAAATCTGTTCCATTGTTACTACTTTATATGATGTATGCTGTTCTGATACTCAATAAAATTTATGGAACAAAAAAAGCATATTCAAATCAGCTACTAAATGAAAACACTACCTGGCCTAAAAAAAAATAAGCATATCTCAGGATAGGCTAAGTAAAAGATATAAGGTGAAGAACCAAAAATCTTGTGGTTTTAAAATGTTTGCCACCCTGCAATGCTATGCAGGTGATGCACATTGGCTGGCTTAACTGTACTGCTTCCTATTTAATTTCTCTGCCTTCTTCTGAATCTGATGTATCTGTCAGGGGTTATATGGTAACTTACCTGCCCCCTGATCTCCATCCCTGGGTTGCATTTTCAATTTTGCTGAATTCCGAAATACAATTCTTTGTACAGCATTAAATTAGCATCTATCTACATATAAATTAGTCTATTGCAATGGCGAATAAGCTGCTAGCACTGCAGAGGAGTTCTTTTGCTTTCCCGGCAAAAGGCAAAACCCTAAAACATATTGTATTCTGTTCTTCACTGCAATTGCAAGCTATGAGCCTGAAGTTTATCTCCATCATTTTTATTGATGATCTCCTCATCTCAACAGTTAATATTTCTTTATATTTTTTCTTTCTTCAGTAACTAAGTATACTAACATTCATGTTTATCATGTCCCTTTGCAGTCACTCTGTGCAGTATTATTCATGTTGCTTCTATTTACACAGTGCACTGCCTGATCAGGAGATTCCCTTGATGTTCAGTCTTCATGCTCTAGTGGCCATCTTATCAGTTGGGTCATCAGCTTTCCTATTCATTGAAATGCAAATGGCACACTCATTATATTGTCTAGGATTTTTGGATGCATAGTTAAGCTGTAATCAAGCAAATCATGTGTTGATGAAGCGTTAGTGAAACAGAGTTCTGGCCTAACACAAATAGTGTGCTTCAGCAGTATCCATCCCATGAATGGCTTCTAATGAGAGATGAATAAATAATTGGTACCACTAAACATGCGAGCATTTAAGTTTATGGAGGTCTATAAATATGGTTTGTTCTGTGCATAAACTATTCATAACGCAGGATCTCTCAAAAGAGGTAGAACTTGACCAGAGGCATATGTTTGATTTACTCGGTATAAACATTTATTCTAGCCTTGTATTCTTCCAATACATGCTTTTAATAATTAAATGTGATTTTCTAAATGCATTAGGGCAAACTTAATGAAGATAAAGGTGTGCAACGGGAGTTGCTGTTACATTGAACGCCTTTGGGTCTTTTTAAGTCAGATATAACTACAGCTGAATCCTTTTTAGGGAGTGATAAAGTTATAGTTTTTCACAAGGGACACATGATTTATTGGTGACCTTAACGCACATGGTTCAGGAAGAAAAAAAAAGATAAGACAGAAGCCATATTCCTTTTGAGATTACTGTCGCTGGCTATAAAGCCTAGGGCCTGAAGTAAATCAATTGAACTTTCGTCCACTTTACTAGATAGCAACACAAAAACGAAATGAGACTGATTTTATTAAGAAAAGGATGATATATGAGTCAGTTAAAAGCTTGTCTAGTTTTAAAATTGCTGGTTTTAGTCATAACAGAGTGATCTTTTTTATCTGTCTGTATGTCTTTGACATTACTATGGTAACCTAGAGGGCTGATGGAATTCCCTCAATCTCTCTTTACAGAAGGCGAAGAGACGGGAGTGATGGATAGCCTGCTAGAGGCCCTGCAATCCGGAGCTGCTTTCCGAGACCGGAGAAAACGGACTCCGAGGCCTAAAGGTGACTAGAATACCTTTCTTCCATCCTAAGCCTTTTTTTTTTTTTTTGCACGTGCTTCTTACACATTTATTACAAATACAAGGCTACCAAAAAGAAGTGCTTAAAGTGCCAGCAGCAAACATAATCCTTTTCTACGCATTGACAAATGTCAGGAAAGATGTTAATTCCAGCTGTCTGATGTCAGTACCACTTTGCACACCAATGCACTGAACTTAACATAAGCTGCTGATTATGACAAGGCTCATCATCAAAACCATATGTACTTTGTCTCTCTAGGGTATATGCTAATGCGATTAAAAGGGATGTACAATCATGATATTTTTTATTATGTCAGATATTCAGCTGGAACAAGAATCTGTCATTTTATTGCATAATTAAGATCAGGTTTCTTGGATTCCTATGCCATCAAAAGTATTAAGTCAGAGATTCAACAAAATCTCTTTATGGTTTTTGCAGATATACGGGACAATTTCAGTCCATCGTCAGAGAGGTCTGTTCTAAAGGCCTGTAACCATGGTAATGAAACATGCTTATACATTACAGCCTTGTGTCTATCTTTATTCCGCTGATCTATGATTTTGGCTTTACTCCACAAGACGTGACACTAACCACTTATTTCAAGCCTGACTATTGCTGACAGTGCTGGCTTTTTCAATATGTTCTGCATGCTGCTTTGCTGTTTCTTTCATGCATGATTTTAACAGGCTGACTTACATTTCTTTAAATGATGACTTAAAGGGACCCTGTGGGTATCTGACAGGATATAAGATCTACAGGAATTCATGGACACCCATTTTCATAGACACCCTCTCATGTGACAGTGCTCAGGCATTAATTAATTATTTGGGCCCCATGCACTGCATTTTGGGATGGAACAGATGTGCATTTATATCATTATAAGAAATGGAAAGTTCTAAAAAGATCCCCCAGGCAGTGCTGGAAAGCAGTATCTCTATAAAAAAAAAAAGTATGAGCTGACTGCTTATTCTTTTCTGAAACCTACAGCTGTCCGTTTATATCTAGTGAGATACCCATTGGTTTACTCTAAGGCAATAATAATATGTATGTATACCCAAAACCTTTTTTCCTCCATCCATTGAAGAAGGTTTGATTCAGCAACAGTTGGGTTATATTGCAACTTTGGGACACTAGCATACAAAAATTTTTTTAGTCTGGCCTCTGTATAATTTCTAGTCTACCATGCATGGCTTGTTTTTTTTGCTAGTGTTCAAGGAAATTGGATGCCTTTTCTTCAGTTTTTATTTTGTGCTAGCCTTCTATCTTCATGGCATTTTCCCTTCAGTCAAAATGTTTTGATAGCTGATATGTGATAAGTGATGCTGTCTCTTTAGACCTGCTTTTGACATAATCAGCAACACCACTAGTGATGGGACCGTGCTCTTACTTGGGAGGTCTGTGGAAGGGGCAGAGAAACCCCATACTTCCCCTTCATCTACTACTGCTGTAGTGGCATGTAGTCATTCAGAGCCTACTTGCCTCTCAGGCTGTAGGCTCAAATACAGAGGTCATCTCCTCCCTCTGTTCAGCATTTGGCATGAAGTTGTCTGCCCACTTTCACAGGTGAGAGGCTCTTTAGTCTTCCAGCTTGCTCCTTGGGTAGTTTACTTCCTCAGCATTTGGATGCTTGGGTCATCCCTTGTAGCCTTCAGCCTAAACCCTTGAGTCAGGCATCTCCTTCAGCTGCCCCTCTTCACCTTTCTGATAATAATGCATTTCATTGTGTATATTCCCCGCACCCTGGAACCTATGCACTCTAGTCTGGTGGAAATGTATCCTTGGGAGTGGTATCCCGCTTGCTCTCCTCCCTGTGGGGGAGTTCTTTACTCTCAATGCGATTGTCCTTTTCGTGACACTTGATACTCCTTAGCCCTACTCCTCTTTTGACAGTACTGCTCCTTATGTCCCCCCTAGTGATTTTTCTGGGCATTGTCATTGGTAAATGCTCAAAGGACCCTTCCTGAGGAAAATGCTTTTTGAAAGAGCTCTTTGGTGAGTCATATTGTCTGCAGATCTTGTCTAGATATGGCTTCCCAGGTGTCTGGTGTTGGTAAACCCCCTATAGGCTGCAGTATACCTTGACTGTTTCAGAATTCCTGTGTCACTCAATGGATGGAGGAAAAAAGATATTACTTTGCAAGGAAACAGTAGAACTCCTGCCAAGCTTTTATTGCTCGCTGTGTCCCTGCTAGATAGTTTCACCCTCCAGCAAGGGGGAAGCCAAAATGTTACTGTTGTCAGCAGAAAAAGAGGTAAATATGAATCTCCCAATGGGGTTTTCTTTTCTGGTGTCATAGGGACTTCCTCTCATTTCTGATGTTTCTGCATGACAGGAAGTGCAGGGAAATCTTCCCAAAGGAACACAGACAGCAAAAAAATAGACTGAGGGGTCAACTTCAATACTGTATCCAAACCTAAAAAAAAAAAAAAAAAAAATGCCCATACATATACTTTAATAAACGTTTAATTGCATTGGAAAAATATTTATTATATGGAAAACAGAAAATAAATATTATTGTACCTACTATTTGCATTCTTCAAAACGAATTACATGCAGGTAAGTAATAGGTGAGTGACTTGAAGACTTAAACAGGATTTTTTTAGTCTTGTCCTCAATTATCTCCAGTATATGTTTTTGAAATATTTAAATATTTATTTTACTGATGAACCACCTCTATACCTTTAATAAATAAACCTGCCTGTGGTGTTTAGCTAATATAGTTAAATGAGTATGTTCATACCTTTGTACCAGTCTTAAATGAGTCGTCTGTTTTTAAGGTGCTACACTAAAGTCTGAGCTCACATTCTTTCATTTGCAGTGAGTATAGAATAGAATCCCCCCTCCTCCTTTAAAATAATCACATGTTGTTGCTTTGCAGCCTCAAATTAAGACAGACACAGTTTTTGTTTTATCCAGCTGTGTTTACTAGTGCAACCTATCACATCCAAGTAAAAGATATAACACCAACATGTCAGAAAAAAAAAATCAAAAACAGAATCACTGAGTTGGAGGAAGGAAAAGGGATCCCCCTTATGTCAGTATTTTGTTGAACCACCTTTTGCATTTAATTACAGCCTTTAGTCTGTTGGGATATGTCTCTACTAACTTTGCACATCTAGACTTGCAATATTTGCCCATTCTTTTTTAAAGAACTGCTCAAGTTGAGTTAAATTTTATGGTGATGGTTTGTGGACTGCAGTCTTCAAGTCATTCCACAGATTTTCAATGGGGTTTAAGTCTGGGCATAATAGGATGTTATCACCTCCATGCTTTACTATAGGAATGGTGTTATTTGGATGGTGAGCTGTATTGGATTTCCACCGGACATATTGTTTGGTGTTGAGGCCAAATAATACAATTTTAGTCTCAGCTTTCTTTTCTATACCCAGTGTAAAAAAAAAAAAACATGCTTAGATTCCATGCTGACCTCATTTTACTTTGCTACTTAGAATTCACAATCTGCCTATTAGTTCTGTATTAGTTTGTATACAGAAAGTAGTAGATAGTACATGTCAACCAGGCAGTTGGCAGTTCAGAATGCAAAGGCAGCCTTCATATATTTCTTATGAGAGGTTTATTTAAATCCTTGTATTTTTTACCAGTCCTATTGATTGGTAGTGACCTTAAAAACCATATATCACATCTTCTTATCACACTCCTGTATTGTAATAAAATATTTATTGTATGTGCATGTAAACAACTTAATTTCTTCAGATTCATGGCACATACTGTACACACTATATGACACCATGGAATCTATTTTGAGAAGTTGATGAGCTTTATGCTTGGAGAGAATGAAGATAGAAATATCACTTCTGGAGAGTTAAAAAAAAAAAGAAGAAGATGAAAGGGCACCTCACAGATTTTATTAGGATTTTCAGTGACATGTGAAAATACAATATGAATAAGAAAGAGTGAGGACATTGGCAATATTTCATTGTTTTCCTTGTTACTCAAACAGGCTCTACAATTTGTTGTTCTGTATCACACGCTGAAATTTGAAATGTTCTTAATCTACTATTTTTAAAGCCATATCCCTGTAACATATGGATATTCTGTGCCGTTATCCAAATGGGGAAAGATTATGAAAGGTGGATATTTAACTTGTCCTTTACCATCTTGTTTACTGAGTTGCATGCATATGGCCTCCAATGCATTTTCATGTCTTCTCTGAAATTATTACTCAGTCTTTATCTTACTATTAAGCATAGCAAATTTTACAGAACCATATGGAGGAGACCAGAAACAGAATATAAAAATAATGCTGCAAGGCAGCCCATTCTTGCAATTAGTATATATGATTCTCCAACTGAATGTTAGTTAAAACATATGTAAAGATATAACCAGAAACTAAGGCCACGTACACATGATCAGATTTTCCGACGGGAAATGTGTGATGACAGGCTGTTGGCGGAAAATCCAACCGCTTGTACACTCCATCGGACAATTGTCGGATTTTCTGCGGACAAATGTTGGATGGCAGGCTTTAAAATTTTCCACGGACAAATGTCTGTTGGATTTTCCGAGCGTGTGTACACAAGTACAAAGTACAAACACGCATGCTCGGAAGAAAGGGCGAGCCAGAAGCGCGAATCAACACTCACCAAACTTCTACTAACACGAAATTAGCAGAAGGAGCACAAAGGGTGGCGCCTGACAACTGAACTTCCTCTCTTTCAGCTTGTAGTACGTCTATTACGTCACTACATTCGTGTTTGTTTGCCGACAATTGTGTACCGTTTGTATGCAAGACAAAATTCAGGCACTAGCCTTCGGACAAAAGTCTGAGGTTTTGTCTGCGTAAAATTGGATTGTGTGCACAAGGCTTTAGGCAAGCATAAGAACAGGATTAATTGACATACTAAACACTGTTGTTGTAGCCCAAAAGTCTCTTAAATAATTCAGTTCTTTTAGCAGTGGTCACATGACCACACTCTCTCTTGGTGGCAGGTCACAGGCTGTCAATGAAACTCCATTGGCGTGACGTCCTTTGGTCCCAATGTGGGAGTGAGCACTCAGACTGACAATACTACCACAAGATTTTCAGCTCATTATAGCATGAAACAGGAAGCACTGGAGATGCAAAGATACTGGCAGGTTCACCAGTAATTAAGCCTTTATTCATACATATAAATGAAAATGTAGAAAATATGAGCTGGCTGCCTAAGGAAGACAATATTATGAATTGTTACATGTACATAAGCATTAAGCATATTTCACATGTACTTGTATATAAGCCCCTGTTCACATATGTTGCAGTGATTTGCTTTTTACTGCATTGGAAGAACGCAAGTCATAATAAGAACACATAGATAATAGTTGTTTTCTATGTGGACACATAGAAACAATTCTTTCTTTATCCGCTTGCTTACTGGGCACCTAAACCCCCTCCTGCCCAGACCAATTTTCAGCTTTTAGCGCTGTCACTCTTTGAACGACAAATGCGTGGTCATACAACACTGTACCCAAATTAAATTTTTATCATTTTTTTCCCCCACAAATAGAGCTTTCTTTTGGTGGTATTTGATCACCTCTGGGTTTTTCATTTTTTGTTAAAAAATTTTTAAAAAGACCAATTTTTTTTTTTATTCTTTTAAATACAAAACCGTTTTATATTTTGTTAATAAATTTTGTAAACAGGTAATTTGTCTCCTTCATTGATGTACGCTGATGAGGCTACACTGATGGGCACTGATAGGCTGCACTGATAGGCTGCACTGATGGGCACTGATAGGCTGCACTGATGGGCACTGATAGGCTGCACTGATGGGCACTGATAGGCTGCACTGATGGGCACTGATAAGGCGGCACTGATGGGCACTGATAAGGCAGCACTGATGGGCACTAATAGGCGACACTGGTGGGCACTGATAGGTGGCACTGAAGGGCATTGATAGGTGGCACTGAAGGGCACTAATAGGTGGCACTGATGGGTGGCAGTGATGGACACTGATGGGTGGCAGTGATGAGCACTTATCGGCACTGGCAGGTGACACTGATAGGCAGCACTGCTAGGTGGCACTGATTGGCACCACTGGTGGGCATTGATAGGTGGCACTTGTGGGCACTGATAGGGTGGTACTGATTGGTGGGCACTGATTCATGGCACTGCTTGCTGGCAATGACAGGCGGTACTGTTGGGCACAGAGGTGATCAGCTGTCATTGGCTGACAGCTGATCACGTGGTAAGGGGCCAGGATCTGACCCTTACTCAGATCTGTGATCACCCGAGCTTAATTGACTCGGGTGATCACAGTGCGTGCCCCCTTCAGGGGGGCATGGCCAGCTTTGAAAGGGGAGGCAAAGCAGATCCACGCTGTAGCCGTCATTCGGCTATAGCACGGATCTGAGCAGGTTATATATCCTACTCATACCACAATGCTGGTGATGTACAGTTTGGTGCATTGTGTTAACACGGTAGGTCAACACAATACAAATCTTTTTTTTTTTTTTTTTTTTTTTTTTTCAAAAAAGCTTTTTATTTTGTCCCTTACAAGGACCCAATTTAACGCCCATTGGAATGCATGTCACGTCAGCGCAAGTTAAACTATGTCAATGGAATTAAAAATGTATGTTAACGAAAGGAAATGCACATCCATTTTTCAAGCATTTTCATGCATTTTAATACATTTTTATATGTGAGCATACAGGAAATGTGTTGCATTAAAAAAAATTCTGCTTGATGCATTTTGGTGCAGCTTTTATCTAGTGCATCCTTCAAATTATGAATGGGGTTCTATACATTAGTTACTGAGATCTTACACCACACTACTACTACTAGCAAATACATTCCTTTTTTGGTATTGTTAGAATTAGATGATCTTATCCAATGCATCACTTCCACATTGCTATGGAATAGTTCTGGACATTGTAAAGTGCATACATTTTGTTTTTATATATATTTCTATATTGTGTATTACAGTTTTGTATTATTATTTATTGATGTTGCTGCTGTTATTATTATTAATCAACATTCTTTTTGGTGTTGACATAGCTTTTCGCATTTTGAATGTTGATTAATATCAATGATATATTAACTATTAAAGTGGTGTTAAACCCCCCAAATTATTATATTGCAGCTTACCAATCATTAGATGTGGTGGCTGTTTTATTTTTCTTTTCTTTTGGCTTTTTCTCTCTGTTTTCACATGGTGATCTGGCCAGTAACACACCTCCTGTATTAATGAGACACAACCCTGAATGAACTAGCACAGCAGCATTGCCAGTCTTGGGGAGGGTAGTGTTAAATGTATTAACAGATCTAGATACACTAGCAAATTAAAGCCAAACTCCAGCTCATATATTATAATCAGTTACAGCAAACAGTTTTCTTCCTTTTGGGATAAAGGTTTTGCATGAATAAATAAAAGCTGATTATTTTAATAACCCCTGCTTAAGTGATTTGTCTCCATTTATCCATGTAAACTGATGCATTCTGCCAGAGAGCTTGTGCTTTTGAAAAACAACAGACTTGCTGGCTGGATCACCAGATGAAAATAGAAGAAAGTAATCCTAGAAAAGGAAACTAATACACTCATCACATCTGAGAATTGGTAAGCTGCAATATAATATTTGCTTTTGGGTTTATTACTGCTTTAACTCTTTCTGAAATATGTTCTATTTCATATAATACTAATCGGATCATTTTCACTTGGCAGATCATTAGGAATTATAATATGGCTTCAGGGCTTTGTCATTGGCCAGTCTTAAACCTTCATGTTGGACATTGATAAGTTGTATATGAAGTTTCTAGTCATTAATTACACCATTGATCATGTTTATGCATTACAACTGATGGTTTACATTTGAGTGGGCATTTTAGTGCATCTATTTATTTATGAGCATAGTAGAGATTGGTGGCCACCATCACTCTTATTAGATTTTTATTACATTAGAAATTCATAACTTTTTTTTTTAGACCATTTCTCCGGGTTCCAACTCAAAGACAATAGATTGATGCTTTAAACTGTCATGTGGCTTGTATGTCTGACTGACAGCTGTATTTTTGGTACTGATATATCCAGGCTTGCTGAATATTATTTTCTCATTAGATCTTTCCTTCTTGACACTATGGCAAGTAAATTGGATGCTGTATTTATGTCAAGATATTATCATTAATATATGGGATCCTATAAAACTGTTGCAGGCAACCAATGAAAGGATTTAGTGAGCTGTTAACATTATTCAGTCAATACATACAGCAACTATGCTTATGTCAGAGCATTCTGTTTAAACACCTGAATAAGCCAGCAGCTCCACAGAGGTTGAGTAGGAGTGTATTTTCTGAAGCTTCCCTTCTCCTGGCTCACAGTCACATTTGAAAGTGGGTTTGAGCCTAACTGGTGACTGTGAGACAATTATTAGCCTGGCATTGTTTGTCATTGGGGCTTGATGTGAGAGGCTGCACAGAGGGTTTTCCAGCATTGCCAGCAGGTGTGTTACAGGATCACCAAGTTAAGCTGGATACACACTACAGTTTTGTTTTTTTTTGTGTGCAATCCAGCGGGTTGTCACTGAGTGATCATTGCACGCGCTCTGCAGGGGGCATGTGGGGAGCGTGCAAAGGGGAGGACATCTGTTGACGGCCTCCCGGAAATTCAGGTCTGCGCTGTGGCCGTCATTTGGCTATAGCGCAGACGCCAAGTGATTAAAGGAATGATGTGTCTGGAACCCATGGTTCCTAAATGGAAGATAAACATTTCATTGTTTGCAGTTGTGGCACTAATGTGGCATTATATTAATAAATGGTTGGAAATAATACCTATAGCGAGATACTTGTTAATCCACCCAATTATCAAAGATTTCACTTAAAATCCCCACAGCTTTCTCACAATAATCACGCATTTTTTCACATTTTTTATTATGAAAATATGAGAATCCTGGGAGTAATGTGAAAACATTTTTATTGGACCTCTTAGTAACAACCATGAGATATTTACCTTTAAAAAAAATAAAAAAATCAAAGAATAAAAAAAGAAAAAACTGGAGATGCATATATATTTACTCACTTTCACCTGAGGATTGCACTTTAATCATTTTGTCCACATGATTTATTATTGTTTAATTACTTATATGAAGGCTTTGAACAAACCGTGGCAAGGCTGCATCCTATAATGACCTTCACTATCGCACTGAAATTTCACATTTAAATGATGTGTTAAAAATGCAAATTTAAATAGCAGTTTTTCCATGGCTGTTTGATTGGTATGTCTTTGTGTGATAGTGAAGTTTTAAATTGATAAAAAGCAGCACTTTTGACATTCCTTTTTCTCTTTCTTGCTTTGACTTTACCGTGTTGTTCTACAAAGCATACATTTACTTTGAAAGGCAGTTGCTGTCTGGCCTCTGCTCACAATTATAATCTCAATATGTACTACTTGACAGGACAGGCGTATTGTCCCAGTTTTTGACACAGGAAGAGGAACAAGTTTTAGTGAAGTCTCAAACTAATGTAAATGAGGTTGAATTTGTCTTGCTGCCTCTAAAGCATGGGTTGTGTTATACTTGGATGTACAAAAACAGTCTTTGATATCAATTTTAACACTGTTTAGCTATAACTTTGCAGTGGTAGTCCTCATTACTTGCTGTTTTCTCTTACTTTTTAAAAGATTATATTGTGAACAAAAACATTACTTCTTTTATTTTTGATTATGTTGTCTTAATCTGTTCTTAAACCGTTTGTTGTGCGCGTTCAGTAAAGAATAAGCTGTTTCAAAAGAATTAATCAATTTTTCCTGTGAGTGTTCATGCTGATAGCATCTAATTCCACTTGAATATCTTATCTTTTACACATATTTTGTTTCTTTTGGGCATAGGGGATCTTTGAGGTTTAAGCAAAATCCCAGATGTACTTGAGGAAAAAATTGTACTGTTGACAGAGTTATTCCAATCTCATTATGACAGTGTATCAAACATTCTGTCAAGTGACTAATTCATTTCTTCTTGCCTGTAAGAATTACTTGATAAATGAGTATTAACAGTTGGGCCAAAAAAAAAGTTTAAAGGATGAGTTTACCTTTGGGAACATGTTACATGTTCCGCCCATTTTTAGGGGAGGAAGGTTGACGCTCCTTTTAATTTGACTGTGAGCGGCAAGCCATTACCAATATGCACCATCTACCCCTTCATTTCCCCAAGGGCCGTTTATATGGCACATCTCTGAGCGAGCAATTCCAGTGTTCTTTACCACCAGCGTTGCTACTAAATGACTGTTAGTTTATACGTTCTTGGACTTTTTTTTGACAGCCCCTGCTCCTGTTTTGGTGCACCTGGCATCATCACCCTTGGATGGGGCTCCGGGGGTGTAGCCTTCCTAAATGTACACAGGCAGCTTGTCACTAGATCCTACTGGGCGCTCTGTCACGGTTGCCCCGTAATGATATTCATGGGTGAAGATATTATAGCGCAGTCGTGCATCTTTTTTTCATCTTTGTTACACCCTACCATCTGATAGTCTTTCTTATACAGCACATTTCAGCCACTCACCTAGATCACTTTGCCATGTGCTTTTTCCTACACGTTCTCTCAGGAAACTGTGTTTATTCTGGCTCCTGTGTCTCCTTGCCTTCTGTATCTTGATGATGGGACTGATAAACACACTTTTCTAATCCTACTTGAGATGGTTTGGATACCTCGCCATGACTGACATACCTCTGGTGTCATAGAACATCTGCGGAGTTCAGAACCCCCTGAAACACACTATGATCACTTCCTGTCTACATAGATTTCAATCTGCAATTGTAGGTCTCCAGGAGACTCACCTTACCCAAGAATCTGCTTCCTCCCTTCAATACTCCTGGCTTAGTAAGACCTATCACTCTGCCCACACAACATATTCTCGTGGGATGAGTGTCCTGGTGCACAGAGCATTGGCCTTTCAGGAACTGGACTCTAAAGTGGACTTATATGGGCGTTTTGTCTTCATTTACTGGAAGTTATTTACTTTAAAGGATAAGTTCACTTTTCGTAACATACATGTTACACACATATTAAGGTGTAACATGTTACAAACAGACTGGCCCGCACCCCCCTGATTTCCCGATCTGACAGCTAGCAGGGATCTTCTGCCCTCACGGCCACGTCACTCATTCACAGTGCTCTGTGTATGGAAAACTGTAAGGTCCAGCAGCCTTTGTGGCTGTGGGCTTATAGTTTTCAATGAACTAGCAGAGCGCTGTGGTAGTTCATTCACTCTTCCTGTCAGATTGTATCTGCCTGCATGTACAGGATGTACAGGCACACAGATATACTGACAGATCTGCAGGAGACCTGCGTGGCACCAGGAATCTGCTGATTACTGGTGGAATGCTTTAGAGGCTCCAGAAACAAAAAAATAATAATTGCACATTTTTTACTTGCAAAAAAAAAATGTGCATTTTTTTTTTTTTTTGTTAAAAAGTGAGCTCATCTTTTAACTTTGGTTTTAGCCTTTGTGTACATACTTCCTCCATTCTCTAGGGAAGTACTCAAGTTATTATTGTTGCACTTGGCAGACACACCTGATGTTCCTTTTATTAATTATGGGTGAATTCAATTGTTACTTAAAGGAGTTGTAAAGTCTTGAGTTTTTTCACCTTAATGCATTAAGGTGAAAAAACCCTTCTTTGCTGCAGCAGCCCCTCAGAGCCCCCATTTTTCTTACCTAAACTTGATCGTTCGAGCGTCAAAGATGAGCCCAGCAGCTCCAGCAGCAGTCTCGGGTTCTCATTGGATAGATTGATAGCAGCGGGAGCCATTGGTTTCCACTGCTGTCAATCAAATCCAGTGACACAGGACCGTGGGCCAAGTCCCGCTGTCTGTGTCAATGGACGCAGCAGCAGGACTCGGGAGCGTGCCTGCACAAGTGCCCCCATGGAAGGTGGCTCTCCGTGGGGGCACTCGATGAAGAGGAGGGGCCAGGAGCGCTGCTGGGGGACCCCAGAAAAGGAAGACCGGGGCTGCTCTGTGCTAAACCCTTGCACAGAGCAGATAAGTCTGACATGTTTGTTTAAAAAAAAAAAAAACCTTTACAATCACTTTAAGTCCATGGTTAGACAGACCTCTCCCCTTCTCTTTCACCACCTGGTGGAAGACTACAGTCCTTACCAGATTGCTATTGGAAGTGGGATGGGTTGATGTGTGTTCTCTACTGACAAACAATTTTTCTGTTTCTCCAAATCTCATGGGTCCCTCTCTAGAATAGACCCTTGTGTCAGCGACTCCCAAGCCGCTGCTCTGGTGTCCCGAATTTAACATTTACTACAAGGAGTGTCCGACCTGGTCGCAGGCTCGATCTCCATCATCTTTACCCAGAACCCCTTGGAAAACACATTTTGGTTGCAGCTATTTCTCTCCCATGAACATATTTAAATGTATCAACTACAAGTACCGACATCTTTTGTGGATGTCGGCTTGTAGTTTTCAGGGAACTACCACTGCACTGTTGAGTGCTCTGGTAGTTAATTCATTCTTCCTGTCAGTGTAAAACTGCCTGCCTGTACGCTGTATGGGCAGACAACTTACAATGACAGTCTGCAAGAGTAATGCATGGCACTAGTGATCTGCTAATAGCTGGTGCAATGCTTTCCAGGCTCCTAAAAAAAAAAACACAAATTAGAGGTCGACCGATATGGGTTTTTCTCTGGCCGATGCCGATATTTAGAAATCGCGGTGGCCGATGGCCGATATATGATGCTGATTTTTTTGGGCCGATATATTAGGCCGATTTTTTTTTTTTTTTCTTCTTTTTTTTTCCCCCTTCATCTCATAAAATCTAACAGTTAGACCCCTTTCACACTGGGGCGGTTTTTTAGGCTAAAAATAGCGCCTGTAAAGTGCCAGTAAAACGGCTCCCCTGCAGTCTCAGTGTGATATCCCGAGTGCTTTCACACTGAGGCGATGCGCTGGCAGGATGTAAAAAAAAGTCCTGCAAACGGCATCTTTGGAGCAGTGTATACCGCTGCTCCACCACTCCTGCCCATTAAAATGAATGCGCACCGCTGCCGAAGCACCTGCATAACGTTTTGGCAGCAGCACTTCAGGGGCGCATTTAACCCCTTCCTCGGCCGCTAGCTGGGTTATAAGCGCCCAGCTAGCAGCCGAATAGCGCCGCTAAAATGACGGTAAAGCGCCGCTAAAACTAACAGCGTTTTACCGTCAACGCATGCCCGCTCCAGTGTGAAAGCAGCCTTAAGTAATAAGTGATACAGAAAATTTTTTACATTTAAACATTTATTGAACAAAACAAACCTCCAATCAGTTCACTTGTATGTAAAATTTAGATTAAAAAAAAAATAACTATATCTTAAATATTAAATACACAAAAACAGGTAATCAAAACTTTTGGACGAAAAAAAAAAAATGGGCTAACTTTACTGTTTATTTATTTATTTTTTTTAATTAGTGTATTTTAAAAAAAAAAATTGCGTTTGAAAGACCGCTGCGCAAATACCGTGTGACATAAAATATTGCAACAACCGCTATTTTATTCCCTAGGGTCTCTGCTAAAAAAAATATATATAATGTTTGGGGGTTCTAAGTGATTTTCTAGCAGAAAATACAGGATTTTTACTTGTAAGCAACAAATGTCAAAAAAGATTTAGTCTTTAAATGGTTAAACTGAAAACTTCTCCACGGAGTTCAGTCTATTGATAAAAAGAACCCGAAGAGATACAAATGTATCTTCTTATCAGATTTGGCAGGCTGCCCAGAGGAGGAGAGAAAACAAACTTCAAACAGCTTGCAATTGACTTCTATTACAGAAGTCATTTGCAAGTCCCGCTGAAGTTATAATCGGCTTTTTTTATCAGCACAATCGGCCGATGCCGATTAAGTAAAAAAAGCCAAATATCGGCCGGCCGATATATCGGTCGACCTCTAACACAAATAGTAAATGCAAAAATGTGCATTTGTTATTTTTTAAAAGGTGAACTTGTCCTTTAAGCTGTTGGTTTGTCTATCCATAAAGTCCACCTACACCACAACAGTTTTGCTTGTTTGCTGGCAAGTTAAAGCTCATTGATTCTAGTGACAGCATGAGGTCAGGCAGATGAAAAGGCATCAACTGTCGAGCCTCTGGTGCTTTCTCACTCCTAGATCAGAGGCAAGAACCAAGCAGTACAGAAGCCGGCCATACGAGGATCGAAATCAGGCTGGTTGTAAATCTACTGATCAACTTTTGTACAACCAGCCTGTTGGAAAAGTTCTGCATGGTCAGCGCGCCGCCTATAGCAGGCAGAACTGATCAGTGTGTGCCATCAGAACACAATAGCTCAGCTGGAGTTATTACCCAATCCACCTGGAATGTGTGGATGGGGAAATGTGGTCTTTTTTTTCATTCAGCCGGCTGGTTGAACTAAAAAATGAACTAAAGATTGTATTGTGGAGATGTTTCCAAACTCTAGATGTTGGTCTCACCATTTTGCTGAGAGGAGGAAAAGAAAAAAAAACAATTTACTAAGCAGACTATAGGTAAACACTATGCTGTGATGGTGGATAACATTATTAGGAACCATTTAAAGGTTATAAAGATGAATTTGTCAACCAATTTTAACCTCTTACCTGTCAATTAAGGCCTGAGAGGACAAACAAAATATGCCAACAATCACCCAACTGTCGGAGTTACAAGATGGAGCCCACAAGTAAACTAAACTGGAGCCTTTCCTCTGCAGTGCCCCCTAGTGGCAGATATGCATATTTTTTGTTTGAGAACTGCATTGAGAAGTACAGTGTTACTTGAATTGTATTCCAGGATTTACTTGTCTTCAGCTGAGAGAACTTGCCATATTTTAAGATTTTACATAAAGTCTCAGAAATATTTTAATAGGGTCTTCATGTTATATAGTTTAATACCATGTCATAGATATATTATTTATTATTGTCAAATAACATATTCCACGATTCTTTCTTTTTTCTCCAATTTTTCTGTGACAAAAAAACAGCTTTGAAAAAAAAAAAAGGATTTTTCCCCCCAATTTTTCCATTTTTTTATAGGCCTAACTGGTTACATTTTTTATTTTTTTATACCAGTTTGCATGTACATTGAGTATTTTCAGTGTTTCAGTAAATCCTGTAAATGTGCCCTGTTTACTGACACACTTCCATCAAGTGTTTTGTTATAGTTAAGGACCAGTACTGCTTTGTGTATTTTTAGTGCTTACCACTATGCTATGTGAGAAGATCAAGCATTTCTGTCATGTTTTGCAAAGGTTACACTCTGATCAGTCTCTATGTTAATCTGTTTGTCAAATTCAAAATTGTAAAGCAGCCCATGCATGTTTTTGGTCACATTTAAGGCTGCTTAGCTATAGTTACTGTAAATCAATACCATATTTTATTAACACTATAAGCATCTCATGCGCTGACCCAAAAATTTACAGATTTCCACATACCTAGGGACTCAGGTGTTTTCCTCCTACATCATATTAATTTCCCATTCAAGACATGAAAAAATCCCATTATAATTAATTTGGTCGACACAGTCTGCATCTGTATTTCAACCCTCTGGAAATCTCCCTCGTCACCTACCATTCAGCAATGGTCTGTTGCATCACAGATATTTAACATATGGAAGATCTTACTAGCTCGATTAAGGGGACCACCTCCAAATTCTGGTTTTCATGATTCTACTGGTTGCATGTCTCCTTCATTGATGAATATAAACAATTATTTCCGGCTTACTTTCCACTTCCCCTTTTTTTGTTCATATCCTGTTTATTATGAATGCTTACACCATAAAGTTATCTTACCACATAGTTCTTTGGTATACTATTTTTGCTCTGACTACTGTTGAATTACTTTCCTGTTCAATGTATGTTGGAATCATGTATATCTTTAGCACTGCATTTGTAAGATATAACGTTGTTTACAGTAGATGTTTTGAGACCTTTTTTCTCTTTCTTAAATATTGTATAAAAAACACTGTAGGCAGCATCAAGCACTTGGGCGTTAATTCATTTCACTGGCCAGAATAATAATTTATTCTTCCCATTGAAATAAATTGTTGCTCAAGTGTTAAAAGTGCACTGTGCTTAGTTGTATTTTTGCAGCTTCAAGTGTTTTTCTGCCAAAAAAAACCTCTAATCCTGAACATGTTTCTTATACGTTCTGAAGAGGAACAATTACTGCCTCTAAACGCTGCTGCTCTTAAACTCTTTTGGCTGCACGGCCGTGTCCCTATTGTGCATGTGCTCTCTCCCTGGCCAGTGAGGAGGAGGGGGGCCGAGCTGCTGACATACTTCACTGCCGCCCAGCTTCCCGGAAGTGGGGAAGGGGACCTGTCAAAAACAGGTCCCTGCCACCCCTCCCCCCTGAAAGGTGTCAAATGTTGCACCAGAGGGGGGAGGAGATGAATAAGAGGAAGTTCCAATTTGGGGTGGAACTCCGCTTTACATTTTCTACTTTTGTGTAGTGATTATTAGGCATGTCCACATCCCAAATACAATGTCTGTGCCTGAGGAACCTATCCAAAGGCCAGGCACATTGGGGAAGAGGAGGTTGTTTAGACATACCTTTGTTTATACCAGTAGCAAATTTGAGATTTCAAAGTCAACCGGAGGTAAGTTGAAACCAAGAAGAGAGCTTTGGACACTTTTAGTAAAGATAGCTGCTCCAGAATAAATGTACTTCAAAATCAGACCATGTGTAGACCAGACAGCAGCTCATAACAATAGCAAATCGTATGTAGCTCTATTAATTTAAAATAGTATTTTTTTTGCAGACCGTGTTTTATCATAACGCCAGAGTTGTTAACTCTGCTTATTCTTTCTTCCTTTTTGTGTGAAAAACATAGGCTGGCCTGCTTTAGATAATAGTATAGTGGGGTGCATCACCCATGGGACTGTGAATTAAGTACACAAGTCATGCTTCTACAGGAAAGTAATGAGCAGGCTGAGTTTATAGCTATAGATTTCCTTTAAATACTCATCTAAATCTGTCTTTTGCAGTTTGACGATCTGAACATTTTGCAGTGTAATTTGACTTTTAATGCAATGCATAGTGATGGAGCTTTAGAATGATAAGGTATAAAAAGCACATTGACAGTATGTTTATTTTCAGCTGTTTTATTAAGTTAAAAAGGCACCAAAAGCAATAGCCTGCAGCAGTGCTCATTTTGCAACCTTTACTGTTATTCCCACATGCTCCAGCAGCACAAGGCTGTTATCTATTCATGCACAAAGAGATTTACTAAGGAAGCCTTGTGTCCTGAATCTCATGGTTGATGCACTTTCATGTTGAAGAAAGTTTACCTCTAGAATGGACCCTCTGTCCATCGATGTTTGCTATGTTTTTACATACCTGTACAAATATATACATTAGCAATCACTGTGTAGAAAACATTTCACAGGATAGGTGCCTTATTAGCTTTTATAACTCACCCACCTATTGTTCAGTACTGTCAAGAGATGTTGAAATATAAGTAGAAATCTTTGAATATATTCCAAAGCTTAGATTGTTCTGCAATTCTTATTTCTATTAAGAGAGTGCTTGTTTGAAACTTCTCTTGGCTGAAGTAGAAGAATATTCCTGAGATCAGAATGTTAGGTTCTGATATGAATAATTCATTTAACGCATTAGACTAGGTGAGGCCAGTAGTGAATAAATGAATCAAGCTGTCTATGGTGATAGCTTTCAAAATTCTCAAATTTATATTAATGGAATGTACCTTTATATGATGAAGAATTCTACTGGCTAGGATGTGAAAGATAGTGGCATAGTACAGATTTTGTTGGAGATTCCAGGAGATTTCCATACATATGTATGTGTATCTTTGAAGAAAAAGCTGAAAGTCAGACATGTCAAGATGCAGTCTTGGTATAAAAATGTCACTAACTATTACATCTAAAATAAAAGGCTTCATCTGAATATTTACACAGCACCACCTCAGATAGATTTTTGCATGTGTTTTCATAATATACGAAAACTCTAAGTTACAATTGGGATTTACTAGTTTACGTCATAACATGCAAAGACATTTCTGACAGAGCCTAAGATGTCGAGTATGCCCTAGTCTACTCCTAGGTAATTCCAGTTGGCTGTTTTCTCAACTTTTTGCAAGTGGAGATACTGTTTATTGAGTAATAAGGTAGCCATGCATTTCAGCATGCATTTTGGATGTATTCTGATTCACTTCAGAATGTAAAATAAAGTCCTGCTACAAGACCAACATTATGCTATTCTCAAAACAACAGAAAGAGCATTGTGAACAGGTTTCATCTGAATATTTTCTTCCGGGAATGTATTTTTGTTTTGGATAAAGTGTACAAAAGCTTGAATGCATTTTGGGAAACAACGGGGAGGGGAGGTGACGATCTGAGTGTAGCATTAAAATGATGACTTTAATTGGATAGGATTAAAAACACAAGATGATAGAAGATGCATGCTCGTCAGAGTAAAGTGCAGTCCTGACATTCCACATGGCTCTGTAGGTCCCACCGCTGTTCCGGATAGCTACAAAGGATTGAGCAGCTGGCTGGAATGGACCACAGTGTTTTTCCAGGAGCAAAGCAAGCAAGCAACTTCACACAGACCAGCATGGACCGTGGAACAGGAAGTGATGTCACCGGCGTCTGATTGGACCCAGGCAGGGCTGGAATCTTGTCAATCAGGGCTGCAGTAGTGAAAGGCTACGCGCTCGGATTGGCCTGCTGCCCTCTAGAGCGCGTAGCCTTTCACCACTGCAGCCCTGACTGACAAGATTACAGCCCTGCCTGGGTCCAGTCAGACGCCAGTGACATGCACTTTACTTTGATGAGCATGCATCTTCTATCATCTTGTAAGTGTCTTTAATCTTATCCTATTAAAGTTATCATTTTAATGCTACACTCAGCGCGGCGCCTCCCCCCCCCGTGTTTTCCTTACATGTCTTGCAGAGTTCTGCAGACACTCTGAAGGATGGCTGCCTTCCTTTTTAACCCTTATACCCCTAATCTTCAATTACCCAACCTATGGATACATCACCATCCAACTAGTATAGCCACAGACTATACTCCTAAGGATTACTCCATCTGGAGCACCAGATAAACACTGACTATACTGCTAAATGAATGCATTTTGGGGGTTTTTTTTGGTCACCTCCTTGCCTGATTATCACCAGGATAAAAAAAATAGGTAAATTACCGATAAAAAAAGATTTTCACTCACTTCCTACATGTCACCAGAAGTAGTGAAGGGAAATCTCCACAACAAGCCACAAACAGTACAAACAAACTTGACAGAGGTTGTAAGCAAATTTCCAAATCTATACATTCTTAAACAAATGTTTCACTTTAAGAGAAACTGTTTGTGGCTTATACCCCTAGTTCCCAACCTGCTGGACTTTGTCACTTTTTGTGCAGCCCTTAGCCTCTTGCAGACACTAATCTGTGTGTCCCTATTGCCTTGTTATAGCAGTGATCTCCAGCAGTCTCAGAAATATGTCTCCAGTCTATGACTGTCTCCTGAAGCATGTCCCCAGTCTCCAACAATGTCTGTATCAAATTTACAGTGTTGCTTTGTGAGTTTATGTGAAATCTCCATTAATAACTGTAAAATATTGTAATTAGAAATATATATCATTTAGCTTGTATCTATGCAGGATGGAAGATAGTATCTTCACACATATCTGTGAGAAGACCAGGCAAGACGGGGCCCAGGCTTTTAGGTACAAACAATGGAATTCAAACCTCATTGTTGTACACAAACTCACTTCAAAGGATCCCATGCTGGGATATGCAATGAAGGGAGGCCAACCCGTAATCAATACTTAACTTCCCGGGAAAATTCAAGTCAATCTCTGGCTCACAAGGATTTGCATTAAAGGGGGCTGACTTAGGCAAAGTATAGGGAAGCTAACCAATCAGAAGTCACGCCATGCCGACCAATGAGGCATCAGCCTGTATTGATATACACAGACTAGCTGGGAGGAAACGCTCTCTTTTGGGGAGACCAGCCATCAGGAGGGAACCTTGGTAAGAAAGGGTAATTATGGTAAAGGTAAGCCCTTTTCTTGTAACTAAATATGTTTGTAGATTACTGTTTTAAGGAATATACTTTAATTCTTTTATTTCAACCTAATATTTTCTTCCTTGGTGTAGACTATAAATAGATGTTTGTGTATTAGACTTTCAAATACTTACCAATAAACGTTATTGTGTTAAAGCTTTCACTCTTGGTCAAAGAACTCTCATTTAATCATCAGATCTTTGAGATATTAAATCTTAAATATAATAAACGGGTAACAACAGCCTCTGACAGTCTCCTGCAGCACATCTGCAGTCTCTGACCATCTCTTATGTTATATCCACAGTCTCTGACCACTTCTTGTATTATGTCTGCAGTATCTGACAATCTCCCGTACCATATCCACTGTCTCTCACTATCTCTTGTATCATGTCCAGAGCCTGGGACTGTATCCTGTTCTGTGACTGCTGTCTCAGATACTGAATATTCACTAAAATTTATGTGTGGCCACTTTGTGATGTTGAGGGCCAGATTTGAGCCCCCCCAAATCCAGGAAGTTGAACAACCACTGGCTTAGACTGGCCACAGTTTTCCAGTTGCATATTTTATTGTACTGGACCACTGTTTACTGTCGTGATAACATACCCGCTGAGTGCAACAGATTTGTCAGCCACAAGCAGGTTTTAGAACCATTTCCCCTTTAAAGCAGAAGTTCACCCTAGAATGACTCTGAACATTAAACAGCCATACAACACATGTACTTTTGATAAATGTATATCACCATGTTTGACATCTGTCCAGCAATCAGCATTAGAAGCTGCAGACCATTTCCCAGGGACACCATGCAACTCATGGTGTTACTCTGCAGCTTATGCTATCATTGTCTTGTGATTGAAAAGCTTCCCCTGTGCTCTAAAGCTTTTGAAAATATGGAAAGCATGAGGAGGGCTGAGCAACTCCATTAGCATGCCAGCAGTTTCCATTGCCGATGGCTGGAAAAACTGGAGTGCAGACATACGTTTTTAAGGTACATGTCTATTATGGCGGTACATACAGTAGTTCATGTTCATACAGTAGTTCTAGGGTAAACTTCCACATACCTATTATAATAAGTATTCTAGTATTTTAATGAATTATGTGTGTTTTTTTACACTTGACCACCTTTTTGAACATCAAAATAAAAATAGCTTAAGTACTAATCGTGTTTTTTATGCTGGAAGCCACTTTCTAATGAAGACAAAAAGGATATAGTGTGGCAATTTTAGCTTCAATTATATACTTCAATGGCCCTTAACTAGTGGCTTGTGATTAGATCTCTGCTCCCTTTGATGTTGCTTTAACCAACTTCCTAGCAGGTGCTCAGCTTTGAACTGACTGCCTTAAGCACAGTACAGTTTCTGCTACAATATATACTTCTTACCAATGAAACAATGATGCTGGTCAAAGGCTGCTGCTTGCTTCTTGCTTTTGGTCACTGTGCGGATAGCCAAATACCTTATAACCATAATCACTTGGAAGTATAAGAAAAGTGGTTTACTTATATTTAGTTGTCTTTCATAAAGTTATGAACTAGCAGTATCTGGAAACAACGTACTTATTTATGCGTTGGAAAGCAACTGTTGCATGTAGTGCCATCAGAACAGTAAACCCTCTCAAAGTAAACTTGACCTGGTCTAACTTGCATCCATAGTAAGAGCGGTGTAATAGTGCAGGCACATGCAAGTAACAGTATTAATATTTAAATCAATTCCTGTGTTCCTATGCTGTACACAAAATGTTGTTGTCTTTCCAATTCAAGATTATGTGCTGCCCCACTCCCTGTATTTAAGCAAACATATTTTAGGTTAGTGAATTTTTAGTGATTTCTACATTTTATTGCACTTACTGTGGCAAACTAAACACCAAGTGCACATGGACTAGCATTTTTTATTTTTATCCAAACTAAAATTTTCAAGTAAGAATATGTATTACATTTTTAATGTAATTATTTTTTTAAACTATTTCCAGCTGCTCACATTAACCACTTACAGACTGGAAGATTTGGCTGCTTAATTACCAGGCCACTCTTTGCGATACGGTGCTGCGTTGCTTCAACTGACAATTGCGCGGTCATGCAACGTTGTACCCAACAAAATTGACATCCTTTTTTTCCCACAAATAGAGCTTTCTTTTGGTCTTATTTGATCACATCTGTAGTTTTTATGTTTTGCGCTATAAACAAAAAAGCTACAATTTTGAAAAAAACATTTTTAACTTTTTGCTATAATAAATGTCCCCAAAAATGTTTTTAAAAATCAAATTTCTTCCTCAGTTTAGGCCAATATATATTCTTCTACATATTTTTGGGGGAAAAAAAATTGCAATAAGTGTATATTGATTGGTTTGCACAAAAGTTATAGTGTCTACAAACTATGGGAAAGATTTATGGCATTTTTCTCATTTTTATTTTTTTACTAGTAATGGCGGGTATCTGCAATTTTTAGCGGTACACTTTTGACACATTTTTGGGACCATTGACATTTATACAGCGATCAGTGCTATGAAAATGCACTGTTTACCGTGTAAATGTCACTGGCAGGGAATGGGGTTAACACTAGGGAGCGATCAAGGGGTTAAATGTGTGTTCCCTGGGTGTGTTCTAACTGTGAGGGGATGGGGACTGGCTGGAGGAAGAGACATATCGTTTTTCCTACTTAGTAGGAACAAACAATATGTCTCTTCTCTCCTGACAGAACAGGGATTTGTGTGTTTATGTGCTGCCCCACTCCCTGGAATTACCTAGGAGTAGACTAGGGCATACTCGACATCTTAGGCTCTGTCAGAAATGTCCTTGTATGTCATGACGTAAACTAGTAAATCCCAATTGTAACTTAGAGTTTTCACATATTAATGAAAACACATGCAAAAATCTATCTGAGGTGAAGCTGTGTAAATAATTATATGTAGCATTTTATTTTAGATGTAATAGTGACATTTTTATACCAAGACTGCATCTTAACATGTCTGACTTTTCCTGTTACTGCTATCGTGCACACCATCGCGTGTGGCCGGCAGCGATCGCGCCCGCCGGCCACGATGATCGGGTTCACCGCCGCGCAGCGGTGTGAACCTGCCATATGGCGATTTGCGGTAACCAACCACTCTGCCAATGTATATCGGCATGAGCGGGTCGGAAAGTGGTTAAAGGTTAAATATCCACTTTACAATGAATGCAATATGTTGGGTAGTACCTTGATCGATCTTGTCTCATCTGAATAATAGGAAAAACACTGACTCTTTACCATCTACATTCTTTTCAAATCATATGATATTAGCTGTTCAAACTTGTAATTTTTTTACCACTGGTTTTTATTTATATGACATGTAAAGGGAGTGCAATTTTGGATAATACTCTTAAACCAATGAATCTGTGATTCTAAAATTATAAGTTGGGGATTACTATGTTGCCTATGAAAGCTTACTCACAGAGAAGTCCAGCAGCTAAATGCATATTTGATCTACAAATTGCAGAATGTGTAACCCCTGTCAGCTAGCATGCTACAGGAGCAGCACATCTTAGTCAAGAACTCAGGCCTAGAACACAGTCCACCCTATGACTGGACAACAAAGGAACAGCAGCACCTTGATTAATTAATCCCTCAGCTCATCTTACCTGCTAACTCCTTTTTTTCTTTTCTTTTTATTGTTAACATGTTCCATGTCTCTGCACTGCACCGTTTGGCTCATATGAGGGGCATAAATAAGAACCCCCCTTCCCCCAGGGCATCCAAAGCAGCTAGTGCTGACAGCCACTAAGCTTTCAAAGCAGTATCTACTCCTGATGCCTGTCAAATTTCAGAGACAGGAAGTTCAGAGCAAGGGATGCTCTCCTTAGCTTAGTCACATGATCCAGTCAAAAGAGGACTTCCTCTCACCCTGAACATACTGATCTTGTGAGTGTGTTATGGAGGGGGGAAACCTGTACTGGGTGTGATGATACTCGGGAGTGCTTTGTACTCAGGAGGGCTGTGCTGGGGATGTTTCTACTAGGAAATCTATAGTGGGGAAGATCTGTACTGTGGAGATCTGTGCTAGTGGGGCATTTTTACTTGGGGAAAATATGTGGGAAATCTGTACCACTAGCTTAAGAAAAGGAGGGAATCGCTGGGTCAGACTTTAGAGGCAAGTGGGACCACATTGTTTATATAAAATCCATATTTTTTTATGAACAAAAAAATATAAAAAGAGTACGCATAGAAAAAGGACAAATGTCAGTTAAAACCATGTATTCACATATATGCAATATATGGCCAGCAGGGCCAAAAAGCTTTAGGTATTTTGTTGTTTTTACATGTTATCGAGTGAGTGGGCTCCTGTGTCAACCCGTTTCACTGATCTGCTTCCTCAGGACAAACGACAGGCACTGGAGCAGAAAGAAAGGTCAAGCAATGTAAACCCCACGGCTGGTATACTAAAAATTGATGTGCAAGAAAAATTCACTTGAAGGCTTCCTTTAACTAAAATGGCACGCATATGAGCAAGACTGCACCATGCATGGTATCCATTCCACCAGATATTAGCTGTAGGAGATCAGAGTACCGCCAGCCAATAATGCCATTTCATTACACAGGGAACCAAAAGAAACAAGCCCCCAATTGTGGACTTAAGTTGTAGGGGAGAGAAAGTTCCTAAAATGCAACTGTCCCACCAGTCCAGTAAAGCCAATCCATAAGATCTAATAATGATCCAAGAAGGCAATAGATGTGGGGTGCAATGCCTGGCGTCCTTTATACTCCCACTGCCAGGAAGACGCCAAAGAGGGCCACCACCTGCCGCAAGGCGCAGGATGTGACGTAATATGGATTTTATATAAACAATGTGGAACAGCTTGCCTCTAAAGTCTGACCCAGCAATTTCCCTCCTTTTATGGATTTAATTTTTTGTTACACACTGAGTACAACTAAGAGAGAGCTGTACTGGAGGGAAATCTTTACTTGGGGGAAGAGCTGTTTTGAGATTTTGGCGCTTTTTTTTCATCTGTCTAGTGACCCGAATATTCTGCTCTCCTGATCCCTGCACTCTGTACATTATGTACCCCTGCATTCTGTGTGTAAATGTACCCCAGCCCCTCCGATCTGTGTGTTATGCACTCTTGAATCCTTCACTATATTACTCTAGGCTGTGTACAGTATTTTGTACTTTTGATCAATACACTCTGTATGTTGGGCTGTATATGACATACTCCTGACCACTGCATTCTTAGGTACATTATATGCTGCTGCCCACTACACTATTTATGTTAAGTAGTCACTGACAATGTTGACAAAGTTCTTCTTCAAGGTAGCCTGTGTGTTTTCGAATATATGAAATGGAAGAATTTCATTTATTCAAATGATTGACCTGAGGTTTCTACGTGACTTTTGGACTCTTACATCACATAGTAATTAAAACATATTTTGGGGCATTTGTTATCATCTACACTGAGTAGGCTTAAGTTTTAAGCCCCTCCCACTGCTAGTACAATTTTGGCACATTGGCAATTTATTGCGGAACACTGTGATTATTTCCCTATTATTCTGTGCATTGTCGAGGCCGAACCTCTCCCAGGAAATAAAACAATTATCTATAGTACAGCCCTACCTCATATTGCTAACCCTCCTTCTCCTAGTTTGAATGTTTCTGGACAGGAGGTAACCAGAGGCTGCTATCAATACTATGTATGTATGCAAGCTGCATCTAAAATGCCTTTTTACTGTATTTTGTTTCTTTTGTCTTGTTTTAATGAATGCTTTATACGTTTAGCTTTTCTTCTAGGGTGTACGGTTGTTTTTGTTTGTGAACGAATGTTTTTAAAGATAGACAGAGATCCATAATATAAGGGATCATGCAAACGCATGGTAATGAGCAAATGAGCTCTAATGTAAAAATTGCAGCAATTTTCTGTTCCTGCTGAGCTGCAGGTGGCACATACAGCCAGTCATGTAGGTGAACGGCTGTATGCGCTTGTACTCTAATAAACATCAATGGTTTCTTGCATCTGCGTTTACATGCGTACGATGTATAGTATTTCCTGAACATAAAAATTGAGCATTCAGAATAAATATGATATGCGCATGTGAATTGCAGTGCAAGAAAGCATCCAGTATTTACCTGAGTATGCATTAGCTGTGGCTCCACGTGCACAGAAAACCGTTGGGATTTTTATCTAGGGCTCATTTGAGCCTCTTTCAGTCCAAGTGCATGATCCCATTGTAACAAAAATAGATGAATATATTTACCTTGTAAATTGAGTAATTTCAACAGCTGTTTATTTAAAATGGTTTTCTTTTTTTTTTACCAGTAGACTGCAGTCCCTCTTTTAGCAACAAGAGATTTATGTGATGTATTTTTGTGTGCATTTAAATGTTAGACCTCCAATCACACTATAATTGATCTTATGTGACCAGGACTTCCTGTAGCAAAATGACCTTCAGCTGAAGTCAAGCACTATTTGCGTACTTTAGCATGTAGAAGGTAACTGTACACACTGCCCTTTCAGATATAAAATAACCTTAGTAACACGATCTGTGTGATTTCTCGGTTACCCATTAAATGGCTTCATTAAATTTATTTAAATGACATTACTATGAATAGTAGTGTTTTAAAAGAAAATTCTCAGAAGACCTCTTTTTTACATATATTTCAGTTTCTCACATTTGCTAATATTTTATTTTAATTACATATTTCTTAACCCTACAGCACAGTGATATGCATTTTCTGATAAGTTCTCACTTCTAATTAAATTATTCTAACATGTCATATGAGCTGAGTTCTTCCTGCATATTTCAAGTATAATGGAAAAGATAATTTGACTTATAACCTCTTTATGTATTAATGCTTACTTTAAGTAGATGTCATGACAGTGAGTGGGCGAGGAGCTTTAACAAAATGAAACTGTTATTCTGCCAAAAATTGTAATCCAGGTTAAAGCAAGTTCAGATGAAGTATTGCTACTATCAGCGGGTATACGTCACATTTAAGTGGTTTGTTTTTCCATGACTCTTAAAGCTCTTTAGTTTCAGGCTGACAGTTAATATGGTGCTAAATGAGTCTATAGCTTTATTTATTGTGATCATGAAAATCCAACACAATGCTTGCCATAGCAAGGAGCTGCTGGTTTTACATATAGCAAATCTTATATTGGGAAGGTCATTGGAATGTTTTGCAGCTGTTTATAGGAGGACATGAACAGAATACATTTAAACTCAACCCAACCACCCCAACTGTAACTGAATGTCCCCCTAGTGAATACCCTATGTTGAGAGGGCATTAATTAAAGTCTTGCATTTCCAGCTGGCTGCTGCTCTAGCTTCCGCAGATCTGTTTTTCTGCTGCTGCTTCTTGGTGTTAATGTAGAAGTGATCACTTCTTTGTGCATGCAGGCGGGACACCACCCACCCCTGCATGTTCTTGCCGACCCCAGACATACCTTGCACCATAGTGAGTTCAGGACTGAGGCCATCAGGATGAAAATTGGGTCAAGAGCAGCATTTTAGTCACAAGGTGATAGATAGCAGTACTTTGTTTCTCTAAAGTTAAGTTTAATAAAATATTAAACTTAACTTCAGGACATACATAAACACTTACTGTATTATGCATTCTACATCCTCACACACACCAGAGGTAGAACACTTATTTTAGGGCAGCCATTATAGCTTAACTGTGAATTGATGGACTGTAACTTTTTTTGCTGTTTTGAACGTAGATGTAGATTTTAGCCTAAAATAATGATTTAGACAGTCTATTTTTTTAGTTAATTTGCAAATGGCCCTGCAGTACATTATTGTCTCATGTCTAGAAATCTAAAAAATACACATTTGTTTATCCCCCAAACAGTGCTAATGTATGTCAACCCCTACGCATATTTGGGGTCCATGTACTCAGAACAAATTGGAAAAAATAATTTAGTGAATATATTTGGGAGAGTGTTCATTATACAAAATATTTATAAAAGAAAACTCTGTGCTCATAAATAAATGTAGTGAAAAAGATAGCTGCTAGCACTTAGAACCCATTCACACAGGGGCAACTTTGGTTCTGACTTCAAGTCGCCCCTAGTTGCCTCAAGTCACGCTACATGAAAAAATCAATGTAAGTGAATAGATCCGTCTTAATGCACACTACTGCCGTCGCTCCGACTTCAGAAAAGGTTCCTGTACTACTTCAATCCAACTAGAAGGCGACTTGTACCCATTGATTTCAATGGAAGTTGCCTCCAAGTCTGATCACTGTTCATACAGAGGCAACTTTACAGGAAGCAGAAAGGAAACAGAAAGTAATTTACTCCACTAAACAGCCAGCCCCCTCCTTCTCACACACAGCTCTGATTGGCCACTTGTAAAGTTCCCTGTCCTGGATGCGACTTCATGTTGTGTTGTAAGTTGCCCCAAGTCGTGCTGTGATTCATACTCAAGTCGTGTCGAAGTTGCCTCCCAAAGTTGCGCTGAAAGTCATGTTGCCCCTGTGTGAATGGGCTCTTATAGATCTTGATATAAAATCATAAAACAAACCTTCATAGAGAAGTGCAGCACTCAAGGAACAAAATATAAACAAGTTATGTAACCAAAATCTAGTGAATGAAAAGTGAAAAAACATGTCCATTCAGACAGGAGTTAAACCTCCACAGACATGAAAAACAATGTGGAAAAATATAAGTTCATATATGTGATGAATCCACACAAATGGAAATCCTATTAGGAGATTTCCAACAGATTAGTGATAAATCTTCTAAAACAAATTATTGTCAAATAAAGTGGTCATTTTAAAGAAGCTCCACCGCAAGAATGTGCTCTAGTGAAATAGATGCACCTTGCCAGAACGTTTGACCACCTATAACGGATGGCCAAACAAGCTCTGTGTATACTTCATGTGGCAAGGGGATCTTCAGACCTACAGAAAACAGCTGTTCTCGTAGTCACTCAAAACTCTCATGGTGTACTATAGAGTCACACATGTGGGTGTATACACAATGATTATTGACAGCCCACTCCCTCCCTCCTCCATGACCACTAACATGCTATACATAATGGGGGTTGGATATTACATACTGATTTATGGAGGCTTTTCCTCCCTGTTATTCTAGGACTCAGGCTGTGGAGGGGTGTGACACAGCCTGTGACTGGAAGAAATCCGCCCACACCATGTTATTGCTAAGAAAAAAAAATAATAAAGATTTAATTTCAAATATATATTTGTATGATGCTTTAAAACAGTTTATCTTAATAACTATGTTTTTATAATTTACTCTTTATTTTTATTTTGAACATGTGACCAGCAGCAGAGGACTAGAAACTCCTCCTGCTTATGTTTCCTTGCAGACCGGCTGGGAAATAGCTGGCTCATGTGTAGGGCTGCAACTAACGATTATTTTCATAATCAATTAGTTGGCTGATTATTGTTTTGATTAATCGTATAATAACCTTAAAATGTGTGGTGTATATTTTAGTCAATATGTAAAGTTTTTAAAAAAAGGCAATTTATTCTTAAATATCTATATGCAGTGATAAATATAAATAACCAACTATATGGTTAGGGAGCAAAATCTTTAATCCACTCAGAGAAGAACAGACAGAAGAGGTTGGATCTGGTAAATATCATCAGACTCAAGGATCACATTTTTTATTAGAAAAAAAAAAAGACTGCTTTGTGGATTTTCAGACAGAACTGTAATATATTCTGTATGACAGACTCTCTTGTCATAGGCAGATGTTTGATAAAAAGCTATCTGCGCCTGTTGTCACTTATGCTGCCCATACAAAAACAATGCCTTCCTTCAAAAAAATTTTCATTTTGTTCGATTTTCTAATCTTTCGTGGGGTCAAATCAACGTTTGTTTTGGACTACAGTGATGGGAAAATTCAAAGGAGCAGAATAGAAAACTTCTTTTTCAGTTTTCGTTCAGAAATGTATTCATTTTAAAACTGAATTTTAAAAGCAAGTGAAATTTTCAAATAACATTCTTTCATTCAGCGAATGTACAAAGATTTTTCGTATGAATATTCTCATCCAAAAATCAGTACGTGTCTGGCAAACATAACGCTCGGTTCATACCTATGTAGTTTGCGTTTGATCCATTTCTGCAGTGCTTTTTGCTGTGCATTTTGTGTTTTTGCACAAGCATTTTTGCACAAGCATTTTTGCTGCGATTTGCGTTTTGCATTTATTATGCTTTTTTTTGGCCAATTTGTTTTTGGGCAGATGAAAAAATGCAAATCATGGCAAAGACGCATTGCATGCTTTTCTGCAGCTTGGCCATTGAAGTTTATTGAACCAAATAAGCACAGTTTTGCATTGAAAAAAGTCCTTGACCCCTTCCAAATACGCAGCGGCTGAAAAAAGCATAGATGTGAATGTGTCCCATAGGAAACCATGTTAAATGAACTGTAGTGCGTTTCTGCAAAAAGCACCAAAAAACGCATAGGTGTGAACTAAGCCTAAGACCTTTAGTAGCAGCAGCATGATTTTTTTTTGTATCACCTGTCAAATGGGGTCAAAAAAAGTAAAAATATCTCTTTATTGTATAAAAAGAGCAGATAATCGTTACTATAAGGTTCATTTCTACTGTGAAACAGTGAAAGTAATAATATATATTACTTATATCATATACTGTATATAATAACACATACACCCAGAAGTAGGCTATATGGGCATTTTAACCAGGAGTCAGACATGAAGGGTGGAAGGGAGATATAAATCTTTTATATTAAAGTAGTACTAAAAGCTGAGACTTATTTTTTTTTCATGGATATTATCGTTTTAAATCTAATGCACAATACTGGTAAAAGTTTACTTTAAATGCAATTGTAATGCCTTCTATTACCTCCAGTCTATCAGCCTCCACCTTCTCTAGGTTCAGATGCTGATCTTCTCTGCAGAGTCTTAAAAGAGGTTTTTTATTTTTTAAACAACAAACATGTTATACTTACCTTCTCTGTGTAATGGTTTTGCACAGAGCAGCCCAGACCCTCCTCTTCTGGGGTCCCCACTGACGCTTCTGGCTCTTCCTGCCTTCAGAGTGCCCCAATAGCAAGGTAAAAAAAAAACATCTGCCTTTAGAGCCGCTCATTTCTCTCCCAGGACTACATGTCCCATGAGTCATTGCTCCTCACACATTCACAAATTCTCAGACATGTATGGACACTGTAGTGAGCTGTATGCGTGTTGCACTGTATTTCCCGATATGTAAACAAATAATGCATTCTGTATGCAGGCCAACTAATCGGCTGACCAGCTAATCGATTCTGAAAATAGTTGACAACTATTTTCATAATTGATTAGTTGTTCATTAATCGATTAGTTGTTTCAACCCTAGTCATGTGACAGTTCAGTGTCGATTAGGAAAAAGGTACTTGGATATTTTTTAAAAATAATTACAGTGCCATCATCCATATACAGAAAGAGAAGAGATAATGTAAAAGTGTGTGTTTTGTATCACTTTGTCAGATTCCAGTACAAATGATATGGTATAACATCTTGCATATGTTAGAAGAGGATACCAGAAAGTCATTCGGCCAGAGACTTCACTGTTAGATTACCTTGATCCCTGAGAGTACTGTATTACATTATTGTTGAGGGCACAGAGTGTCAGAAAGTCCCAAGCACAATAACCATAATATGGGGGTGTAACAAAGTCCAAAGGGTCAAACCACACTCCAAAGGCGTATATACATCCGTATGTGTGATAAGGAAGCAGTTCATATATAGATGGATAAATGACAGTTCATATATAGGTGTGAGTCTGGTTATGCTCAGGGGTATGACAGAAACCTATAGGTGACTTGAGTGCTCGCAGTATCTCCAGGTGACTTATGTGCTCCCCCTCAAGGGTCCCCACTCACCGGATCCTATCACCCCTACAGGGGTAATGCGCATGTAGATATAATCAATTTGGCCAGTTCACCACGGTAACTGCTGTAGCTGTCCCAGAAGCATTCCTCTGACTCCAGTTAGATTGGGCGTAATCTTTAGTAAACCCCTCATGGAAGAAAAAAATAGGCTCCCATAGTGTAGTAAAATTGAAGTACGTTCATTTATTAAAAATTGAAAAATAAATAAAATCGACATGCAAACAGCATAAGGGTATAACCAGCGGTAAGCAAGCCGCAACACAAGATCTAAAAGTGAGCCCGAGGTGGGGACCGCAGCGGTCCGCTGCACTCCAACTGCGTTCCACCAACTCGAGTACCCGGAAGTGACGTAATATCTTGTGTTGCAGCTTGCTTACCGCTGGTTATAGGCTGGCCGCATACCCTTATGCTGTTTGCAGTGTTGGTGGGGACCCTTGAGGTTGAGGGGTATTACATTATTGTTACCTTGCTCCCTGAGAGTACTGTATTACATTATTGTTACCTTGCTCCCTGAAAGTACTGTATTATATTATTGTTACCTTGCTCCCTGAGAGTACTGTATTACATTATTGTTACCTTGCTCCCTGAGAGTACTGTATTACATTATTGTTACCTTGCTCCCTGAAAGTACTGTATTATATTATTGTTACCGTGCTCCCTGAGAGTACTTTATTACATTATCGTGCTCCCAGAGACCACCTTGTTAGAGCGCCATTCTCCCAGGCACTTTGCCCTGACATGTGGCCTGAATACGTGGCTAAACACTTTTATTTACAGTGAGTCACACTTGCTGTATCTGAATCAAGTATACCTTCAGTATGAAATGGTAAATCACAAAATAACACCCAGTAGATGGAAGAATTTAGCAGTTTCTGCATTTGCTTTAAGGCAGCTTTGAAGTGGTGGATGTAATAAAAGAAAGAGAAAATATTGTGAATATGAATTCCCCAAACAGACATGTCTCCTTTTTTGGGTGTACTTCTGTTCTTAAATATGTAATCTGCAATCATAACACATAATTTGTTGATATAATTGCTTTTGGAAAGTATAGTAGATTTCAATTCAGAAAGCTTTTGCATAAAGGAAGATGTTTTACATTTCAATAGCTTTAATAATGATAATGCAGTAGGTGGGAATCAAAGAAGAAAGTTTGCTCAGTTCATTTTATTTATACTCACAGAAGCCATGCTCTGTCACTTCTATATATACAGTTGTGTCCCACGTGAATTTTAATCAGGGGTATATGTACTATGGTGCTGAGCTGTTAGCCATTTATTCTTTGCCCTTTTGGCTGTTTTATGTTAGCTGACAAGAATGCATTGTAAAATATCCTTATTAGGAATAAGTTAAACAATGGCAGCAAATTTAACTCTGTCAAACTGAACTGCAATTGTTGTGGTTGTAAATTAACTAACAGTTTTTATATATATATATATATATATATATATATTCCAGTTCTTACTTCCTATTTTTCTGCTTTTCTCGAAAATCCCTTAATTGCGTTATTGGATCATTTTCTCTCCATCCTTTTTAGATGTGACATTTGTTTCAGCCAGGTAAAGTTTCAGTAGACTTCTGGCAGTCCTAACCTTAGCCTTAGAAATTCTGCCTTGGGATCCGAGATAATTGATTTCTGGCTCAAGATGTTTTGGGTAGAATCCTTAAGCTTTATTAATAATACACGAACTGCCACCTGGCAATATCCTCATCAGTGATACAAATAAATACTTACATTTTATTCTCTTTTACCATGCTAATAAAAAAAGGCATGTTTTTCCATGTTCACTTAAATTATTATTATCTTGATACACAGGACTTTTACTATGCAGATAAGTCAGTTTAAAGTTATTGTAAATGCAACTTTTTTTTTTTTTTTAATAACAAACATGTTAATCTTACCTGCTCTGTGCAATTGAATTGAACAGAGTGACAATGAGCCTCCTCTTTTTGGGTCCCCTGCCAACACTCCTGGCTCCTCTTCTCGGTGTGCCACCACCGGAAGCCTCTTCCTATTGTAGCACAACTGTGGGCTCCATCCCGAGCTGCACTGCTTGTATCCATAGACACAGACAGCACAGCCCGTCCCCACTCCCTTGTCACAGAAGCCAATGATTCACGCTGCCTCAGCAAAGCCTGTGAGACTTGGAGGCGAGAGGAGAGAGTCAAAACAGATAGTCACAGCTATCAAGCAAGGACTTGGGTAAGTTGTGAGGGGGGATAATTTTAGCAAACATTTTTTTACCTTAATGCATGGAATACATTAAGATTTGGGTCATGTTTAAATGTCCTTTGGGTATTTTCTCTTCTGACTGAATGTTCTTGGGGTATTTTCTCTTAGGTTCCAAAATACATTGCATCCAGTACTGCTTATATGCATCGGAAAACCATAGTAACATGTATAATAGGTAACACTTTCTAATAACATTACATTTGATAGCAATTAAACGAACCAGATTAACCAAATGATTGTTACATTCACCCTGTGAAAGACAACTTAAATATCAGAAAATAACATATTGACCATTTTAAAAATATTTGCAAGGGCATTTTTTTTGCAGCTTTTGGGCAAATGATAACACATTAGCAGAACATTTATTTTTAAATAAATAAACCTCAAGGCCACATTTACACTTGCTTCAAAATGTGGCATTTGACCCATGTTTTTGAAGCCCTCTTAATGCCAATCAAAACAGCTATCACTAAATAAAATGGTTACCTATCGCTAAATATAATTGTTACCTTAATGTCCTGTACACACTGTTTATTGGTATGTGTGAATGTGCTATTCGTATCTCTACACCACTTGTAATATAAAAAATATGTCATACAGTAATATCTCCTAAATATTCAAATATTATAATAACCATCTTCTGTGTGCAAATGAAAAACCATATCTCAAAATAAGTGCATATAAATCAATAGCTTTCTATTGTGTGTGGATCACACTGAAAACCTGTAAAAACAGCTGAAAACCGTATAACAAATTTCCCCTCCTGTGCATATAAACAATGTTAAAGTCCCATAAAACATGAGAATCCAAGAAATCCTCTTTCAATTGCTGTGACTGTATTCTTATCGTGCTCTTGTGTCTCTTCTTATTTATAAGTGACTTTGTGACACACCACCACCTTGCAGATTGGCCACTCACCAGATACTTGTTAAATGATGTGCCTTTGGTTCATTCATTGGATAAGCACTCCACCTTAAAAACCGCTCCACCTTAATTGCGCTCCACCTTATTATCACTTCTCATCGGCTATGCTTTAATTTTCCTCATGTAGGATATATAGATAAACGATCATTGCGCAATTTCTTTTCTAATTTTTTTTTATTGTTCATTTTTTATATTTTATTTATTGTTTTTTTTATTTTTAATACTTTATATTTTTATTTATTTTTTTCATTTTTTTCATTTTATTATTAGTCTATTTTTATTTAATTTTATTTTATTTTATTCTTATCTTATGTGTTTCAGTTAACCTATTTGTCAATATCAGAATAATCCCATATTTTAAATAAATAGTGATTCGATTATATGAGGTGCATAAAATATAGTTAAATTTTTTAGACTGTGGGGGTAACAAATAGAGTTTTTGCCGCCCCATAATGCCTGCAGGTCAGTTGATACTGCGGAACACTATAAGTGGTTTAATGGTTTTAAAATATTAAAATATTGTAAGAGTCTCTTCAGCAGATAAAGATGGGCCACATCTTCGAGATAATACCGGTTTTTCGTAATAGAATAAGTAATTAAGTTAAACAAGTGGGGTATATCATATTATATGGAAGGTAATCATTGAATAACAATTGGGCAAAACATCCCTTAGTTAAGATGGTGGGATACGCACTTCCGGTCCTATGGAATAGGAATTGGGAATATTATCCCTTAGTTAAGATGGCGACACACGTACTTCCGGTTGCACGGAGTATCAATATAGCAAGCACCAATCACACGGCAGCTTCCTGATGACGCATATGATGATGCGAAACGCATAGAGACTGCTGGGAGTTCTCTCGGAACAGGTGATCGAAAACGTCCGGGCAGCGGGCGGAAATACATACGAGGGCGAGGGGTGAGGCGCAAGCCGAACGTGGATGCCATATACGAACCACGGAACCGCTCATAACTTGTCCTTATCTGCTGGATTCGCTCAGTGCCGGCTTGAAGGCACTTTTAAATGTGAGTGTAATATCTGTTTGTTGTTTTTTTTCTCAATAAATGTTTTAAACGCATTGCGCAATGATCGTTTATCTATATATCCTACATGAGGAAAATTAAAGCATAGCCGATGAGAAGTGATAATAAGGTGGAGCGCAATTAAGGTGGAGCGGTTTTTAAGGTGGAGTGATTATCCTATGAATGAACCAAAGGCACATCATTTAACAAGTATTTGGTGAGTGGCCAATCTGCAAGGTGGTGGTGTGTCACAAAGTCACTTATAAATAAGAAGAGACACAAGAGCACGATAAGAATACAGTCACAGCAATTGAAAGAGGATTTCTTGGATTCTCATGTTTTATGGGACTTTAACATTGTTTATATGCACAGGAGGGGAAATTTGGTATATGGTTTTCAGCTGTTTTTACAGGTTTCCAGTGTGATCCACACACAATAAAAAGCGATTGGTTTATATGCACTTATTTTGAGGTTTTTCATTTGCACACAGAAGATGGTTATTTGAATATTTAGGAGATATTACTGTATGACATATTTTTTATATTACAAGTGGTGTAGAGATACGAATAGCGCATTCACACATACCAATTTTCACATTTCCCATTCTTAAAGAAGGGTTTTTTTGAATGCAGCAATTCTGATAATAACACAGATAGATTTAGAAGTTTTTTTTGCGCCGGTGACACATATTTACGCAATGTACACACTGTTTGCAAGTTTGCACTGCTTTTCTTCAGAAATTATACCTCATGTCATTTTCTTGGCGCTTCACCACATCTCCAAAGCCTCTCTAGATATCTACCACAGCGACCCCTAACTGCACCTGCAGCAGTAGAGGTGTGGTTCAGAGTTAGTGTTGCTTCGTATTCCATGTATTGGAATAATTAGAAGCCCAATACACACAGGGCATTTGCAAGCTTCATTAAAGCTTCAAAAAAAAAAATGCATGGTAAAGCAGCAGGCAAATGAATGTGTGTTACAAATCAATGTGAGTGTGAATGAGCCCTTAGGGCCAGTTCACACCACATGCAGTCCAGTGAATTTTTTTCTGCATGAAAAAACGCATGGAAAGTAGGTTATATGGTTTTCAATGGCATAGATCACACCAGTGCTTCCTATTCCAGTGTGTTCTAGCTCCAGAAAAATAAAGTAGAACATGCTGCATTTTCCCTGCACTGGACTGTACTGGAACGCTGTAAAACGCATCAAAAACGCACTGGAACACAAGTGTCCTTATTTAAGTTTAAGAAAAAAAGAGGGGGGGGGATGCACGTCAAAAACGCCCATGCAGTAAAGCCTCTGGAACTCATCTGGACTGTGTTTCTAGAGTGTTAACTGGCCCTAAGTGTTTTGACACTTTGGCACAACAGATTTTATGGTATGTGCAAGACTGCTGTGGATGTGTCTGGGAATATATTTCATGCATTACAAATGGGTAATTGAACTGGGTCCTTAGATGATGGGGATACTAACAAATAGCAGTGAGGACTGGTGTACAACAGCTATGCCAGGATAAAAAAAATTAAATAAAAAACTAAAGCTGAGAAGATTGGCTGCTAAAGGAAAACTCACTTTATATGCTGTAACATATAATGGCTACACAAGCCATGTAAACCCTTACATACTTTCCACAATATAGATATATATATTTTTGTTTTTTAACAGAAGTATATTTATTTTTAAATAGGTAGTTTAAAACCCTAACATATACCATGTGAAGTGCCTGGTCTCAATTGATATACAGGGATTAAACAATCCTCCTACATAAATTGTACCTGTTTATCTGTAGTCCTCTTCTCTACATTTGTTCAAAGTCCAGAATTCGTAAAGCTTGTCTGAGCTGTCGGAAAACAGGAGGCAGAGAGATGAAATTACACATTGCAGAGCTCAGTGAGGAGAGCTCTAAGAGCTGATTGGAGGGAAGGGACACACCTCCCTGCACACAGGAACAGAGCTGAAGCTGTCAATCACAGGCTGTGTGATGGAGCTCCCCCCGTCACCTTTTTTCTCTTGGTGTCAGGAAAACTTGTCAGTTACTCATGCAGATAGAAGAGGAATAAGGCAGAAGACAGAAATGACACTGAGGCCCCTTTCACACGAGCGGATAAAATTGAACTTTTAGCTGTGGATAGATCAAGTTATCTACTGCAGCTAAACTCAGACAATGCTTTCCTATGGCCCCATTCACACTGCATTTAGCAATGGTTTTGTTATATGGGGTTTGGTGCGGTTAGAAAAAATACATTTGACTACGTCCAGGACTGATTTTTTGCAGCTATCTGCACATAACTGCAGGTAATCGCAGTGTACTATTTTCCGGCGGATAGCAGCAGCAACAAGGAAAGAAAAACAACAGGAAGCACATCAGAAAAGGCAAGATGTTCCAATGCAGCTAAACACAGCCGCATGTAAACACAGCTAATCGCAATGTACAACTGCAATTGATCGCTGTGCCTGGAGTCTTGTAACTTCAAAATAAAAAAACAAGCTTTTAACATAGCGGAAAAGCCACCCGTGTGAAAGAGGCCTTAGTGCTCTTAATGAGACAGGTACACACTAGAGAAGGATATGCTTTGTTCATATTTAATTTCTGAGGTTTACAATCACTTTAAGATTCTTAAAATCACCTCTGCATGTTAGCCTTTTACCTGTAGAAACCAATATATGTCAGGATGAGAGTTTTCTGGTGGCAGTTACAAAATGAATGTAATTTGGATGGCTATAGTGGGTGGCATCTTTTTTCTTTTTTTTTTAGATTTCTATTTTTGCAGAGCATAACATCTTTTTTTGTGTCACAAATAACCATATAACTTTTTTATTTTTGATCTTATTTTATTTTACTGGCTATATTGTTTGCTGCGTTTGTGGTCATATACTGTACATAATTTGCTTACAAATATTTTAGTGAATGCATTAGTATTTATGAGATGAATTGCAATGCTTTTCTGGTGTTTGCCTTCATTATAGACCGATAACTTTGTAAACATGTAACTGTTTAATCTGTGTCATAACACAATAACAATTGTTATTGTGTGAATGCTCTCGTGTGTAGACTCAGATCATTAGCCTGGGTTGAAATACCTAGTTTCGTGAATGTACTGTAGATGGTAGTCTTCCCCTACACTTAGCAAATAGCTCCGAATTCTGCAGCTTGCAGCAATCCATCACAGTACAACTACTCCAAAAAATGGTATCGTTCTTAAATGCTCTCAAATGTCCAGTAGCAAAAATAAATGAAGGGTATAGTGCATTAAGGGATTTCCAGTTGAGTCTCACAGGGTAGTGGAAACCGCTTGAAGCTGGACTCTTGGGATACCTCTTGCTTTTGCAGCCTTTAGCAATAGCTTCCTAACTAATCAGTCTCTGGGCTTGCATCAAGTCTGTTCTTTCTCTGTTTAGTGACTGAAAACAGGACACAGCCAATTACTCTCCACTGAGTTAACCCAGTTTCTGTTTATCCACCTAACAGCAGTTGTCATGAAATCACACCATTGAAAAGTTGCTGTGTAGAGAGATCTGAAATAGGAAATGTCATTGTTCTGACTCAGAGGGAAAAAAGGGAACTTAGGGGTTTTACCTAATCAAAGATTAGCTCTTGCATCTCGAAGGAGAGAGGAAAGCTCAGCTTACAGATCAATAGATATTTTACTTGTGCTGTCATTGCTTAATTCCAGAAGCTGAATACGTACATATATAAAGTATGCACAGTGGCATCTACACGAGATATACAGCATTAATTACCTAACACTGTCTGGGCTCCTGGGTCGATCATCCACTCTACTTTCATCAAGCCTGTCTGGAAAATAGCTGCTGTCTCTTGTCCTACTGTAGTAAACACTGTGGTCTCTGATAGTGCTTCTAGCAATAGCTGCATTTTCCTTGGATGAAAATACGTTTTTTTTTTTCAGCTGATTCGGTCCTTCACCAAAGGATATACGCTCTTTGTCTTATTAGGAGCCACTGAATATGCCTGTACAGATTTAGAACTGCAAGCTTACCAGTGATTTTCAAATGGTTACCTATGCATCGCTACTGTTATACACTGTATTATCATGATGGTATGTAATATTACAGACTTGTAAATTCTTCTCTAGTGTCTGTGTCAGACAAATGCTCTCCAGCTTTACAACTCTTGAGTTTTTAGCTGTACTAACACAGTAGGTTGGGCGCACACAAGCAATTTTTGTTACAGCGTTTGTGCTGCTAAAATTGCTCTTGCACTCCTACAATTATTCCCTAGAGATTGATGACTGATCACTACACATAGGGGTGCAATGAAGTGTAGCATGCGGTGATGATTAATCATTAATGATTACACAATGCTGCACATTTGTGTGAGCAATCGATACTACATTCAACTCTGTGTAGCGATTGCTAGCAATTAGTCACGGGCAATGGCATGCAATTTTAATAGCACAATGGCGTTAACAAAATACAGTTGTGAGTTTCAAGCTTTAAAACCGTATTAAACCAAAAAAAATACTTTATATTGCAGCTTACCATTTCTTAATGTGGTGGCTGCATTCGTTTTCTTTTTTCTCTTTATTTTTACTTGTTGATCCAGCAGGTAAGCATTTTTTTTTTCAACTTTCATTAACAGACCACTAAGTCCAGCAAAAATGTCAGAGCATTGAGACAAACACTTTAACGCTATCTTTGCGTTTAATGCTGCTTTAAGAACAATTTCAGGCAACAGGTGAAATCAGTACTGTTTAATAAAGACTAATGGCGTGCACACACGGGCGGACTTTTCGACTGGACTGGTTCAGGACGAAACCGTCGGACAATCTGACCGTGTGTGGGCTTCATCGGACCTACAGCTGACTTTTTTGGGCGAAAATCAGACGGACATTAGATTTGAAACATGTTTCAAATCTTTCCGACGGACTCGAGTCTGGTCCAAAAATCCACTCGTCTGTATGCTAGTTCAACGGACGAAAACTGATGCAAGGGCAGCTTTTGGCTACTGGCTATCAACTTCCTTACTTTAGTCCGGTCGTACGTCATCACGTACGAATCTGTCGGACTTTGGTGTGATCGTGTGTAGGCAAGTCCGTTCGTTCGAAAGTCCCTCGGAAAGACCGTCGGACCTTTGATGCCGAAAAGTGTGCCCGTGTATACAAGACATAACCGTAACCCTCGTTCACACTGAACAGTGCTTTGAAATCGTGCAAGTTCCTCTGAACTCGCATGATTTCAAAGCCACATTTCAGTCCGAATTTGGGGGCGACTTGAAAGACATCTGTGCGGGTTCATGCAAAAATGTCTATGGAAATCGCCCCTGAAGTCTCCAAAAGTATTGCAGGAACTACTTTTGAAAATTGGTGCGGCGCCGCAAAGTCACCACCACACTGATTGGGACGCTCCTATTGCTGCGATTTGACATGCGATTTGTTGTGGTTACCTCAGGTGTTCTGTATGTGAAAGGCAGCAAGAAACCTGCACTGAGTGTTCCTGAATCTCCAGTCAGGCACAGTCCTTGAATCTCTGTTTTAACAAGAGGGAGTGGGGTACACCGGTGCAGTAGAGCAGCACTTCAATGGAAGACTATTGTACTGAATAGGTAGGCTGTGCTCACTGTATGCATCCCAAGATTTCATCTTCAGTAGTTAATTATTTAGGTAAAGCTGCAACTTATGAAAACAACATAGTTAGTAAGGTTGAATAAAGACACCAGTCCATCCAGTTCAACCTGAGTGGGTCTGTCTACAATTGTCCCTGTTCCTGTACATTGTGTCTCATTAAGATGATCATCTATTATATTATTATTTATTTAAGGTACCCATATAGTGCCGTCAATTTACTCCGCGCTCCACACATACATGGCACACTCACATCGGTCCCTACCCTCAAGGAGCTTACAATCTAAGGTCCCCAACTCACATTCATATACTAGGGCCAATTTTGGACAGAAGCCAATTAACCTACCAGCATGTCTTTGGAGTGTGGGAGGAAACCGGAGCACCCGGAGGAAACCCACGCAGGCACATGGAGAACATGCAAACTCCAGGCAGGTAGTATTGTGGTTGGGATTCGAACCAGCGACCCTTTTTACTGCTACCCTGTTTCCCCGAAAATAAGACCTAGCGTGATTGCCGGTAATGGCTGCAATATAAGCCCTACTCCCCAAATAAACCCTAGTTAAAGTCCTTGTAGGTCTTATTTTCAGGGTAGGGCTTATTTTCGGGGAAACAGGGTAGGGTTTATTTGGGGGGTAGGGCCTATATTGCAGCCATCACCGACAATCACACTAGGTCTTATTTTCGGGGAAACAGGGTAGGCGCGAGTGCTATACACTACACCACTATGCCGCCAAAGACTGGTATTTCAGCTGTCTGTTGAGTAAGGTGCAGCACTATGCTCCTAACCAACTGATTTTATTGTAGAACCAGAAATAAAGGTATCACTAGGTCTTGTAAAGTGGGGCAAGGGTTTGACTAAGATCAGTGATTTATTTTATTTTATTTTTTTATCTGAGCGATGTGTTAAGACACAATCACATGTAGCCCAAGTGAATGCTGGGACATACAGGCCAAAAGTTAATGGTGCCAACACTTTCTATTGATGTATTATTGCCATCTTCTAGATTTGGCAAACTGTAGACCAACTACACACCAGTTAAGGGGACAAGATTGTGAGGGTGGTTTTTGGTATGAACTGAAGATTATGTTAAAAACATATCTGATCTGACAAATCTTCCGTTGCTTGGTGTTTATCTTCAGATGTCCTTTTCTTTTTGTCACAACCTCTACCCCCCAGCCCCCCCCTTTCATGTAAACTGGCAGGGTTAAAGCAGAACAAGAATGACAGGACTTTTACATGACTGCTGTTTTTTAAAGGTCTAGGTCCAACGTGGTATGTGCTACCTCATGGATTTATCTCTTTTATTTACTATTTACAGTTATGCTCATAAGCTTACATACCTTGGCAGAATTTATGATTTCTTGGCCATTTTTAAGAGAATATGAATGATAACACAAAAACTTTTCTTTCACTCATGGTTAGTGTTTTGTTGAGTTTATGGTTGTAACCAAAAAAGCTCAATTTTGGTCTCATCACTCCAAATGAGTTTGTGCCAGAAGGTTTGAGGCTTGTCTCTGTGTTGTTTAGCGTATTGTAAGAAGGATACTTTGTGGCATTTGCGTAGTAATGGCTTTCTTCTAGCGACTCAGCCATGCAGCCCATGTTTCTTCAAGTGCCTCCTTATTGTGCATCTTGAAACAGCCACACCACATGTTTTCAGAGAGTCCTGTATTTCACCTGAAGTTATTTGTGGGTTTTTCTTTGCATCCCAAACTATTTTTGTACACACACACACTAATTACAAGCAAACAGATCACAGGGGAGGATGGTTACCTTTAATAGCCATTTAAACCCCTTTGTGTCAACTTGTGTGCATGTTATCAGGCCAAAATCACCAGGGTATGTAAACTTTTGATCAGAGTAATATGGGTTGTTTCTGTTGCCATTATGATTTAAAAAGAGTAAACACAGTTGATTGATGATAAACACTAGCCAAACACTAACCATGAGTGAAAGAAAAGTGTTATCATCAGATTCTCTGAAAAATGGCCAAGAAATCATAAATTCTGCCAGGGTATTTAAACTTATGAGTACAACTGTACATTTTTAACAAGTGAAAGACATACCCCTGACGTTCAGTAGAAATATAAATAGTTAACTATTTGAGAAGGAAGGGCTGGGCTCAGCCCTTCCTTCTCAAAGCTGGCCGCTCAGCTGTCGGCTAATTGCCAGCTCCTATCTCTCCACAGTGACTCACCTGTTGATGATATCCTGCTCGTCAGTCCTGCCTACTTAAGTCATCCAGTCCAGATGATCTCTGCCTTCGCCTTGGTCACATCTCTAGAGACGCTTTTCTGTGTTCCTGACAAAGACTTGCTTGGCTGACATTCCTTCTGGTTCCAGATCCTGCTTGCTGTTCTACTACGCTCATATCTGGCTCCCTGACATTTTGGCTTGTCTGACTATCCATTCCGGTTCCTGAACTCTGGCTATGTTTTGACTACGTTTATTTTGTTTACCTTTTTTTATTATTATTAAACAAGTGTGATTTAGCTGTACTTCTGTCTTAGTCTGATTCATGGTTTCTGACAGGCGAAGGCCATAAATTCAGAAGATACAGTGAATCCACTTGTTGGTAATATTTTTTCCAGATTGGATGAGCAGGATCACCGCATGGATCAGTTTGCCATGGCGTTATAAACGCTCCTGAATCCCACGGCTCACCTGGAATCTCGCACAGTGGCTGCTCCGGTACAACCTGTGTTGCAGGCCGTCCCCGATGCTGCTCCAGTCTCTGTGCAGGCACCCACCTTGAGTATTACCTCTATAAGAGGTATGTCTGGTTCCACTTCACTTCCCCAGCGATTTGGGGGCAATCCAGTCCAATGCAAAGGGTTTCTTAACCAGGTTGAGATATACTTTGAGATGCTGCCCCAGGCGTTTCCCACGGACAGAAGCAAAGAAGGTTTTGTGATATCTTTGCTTTCTGAGAGAGCCTTGGCCTGGGCAAACCCTCTATGGGAGATGCAAAAACCTGTTGTTTTGAGTTACCCTGAGTTTGCGACTTCTTTTAAAAGGGTATTTGATGTTCCCGCATGCTCCACTTCTGCTGCCAAGTGCCTCATGTCCATCAAACAGAGTACATGCCCCTGTCCTCCTCTGTGATTTCCATAGACATTTTCCCCTCAAGCCTGGTGGTCCTCTGTGGGGGAGGGGTCATTGAGGAGGGGGTACTGTCAGGGCTGGGCTAAGCCCTTCCTTCTCAAAGCTGGCCGCTCAGCTGTCGGCTAATTGCCAGCTCCTATCTCTCCACAGTGACTCAACTGTTGATGATAACCTGCTCGTCAGTCCTGCCTACTTTAGCTGTCCAGTCCAGATGATCTCTGCCTTTGCCTTTGTCACATCTCTAGAGATGCTCTCCTGTGTTCTTGACAAAGACTTGCTTGGCTGACATTCCTTTTGGTTCCAGATCCTGCTTGCTGTTCTACTACGCTCATATCTGGCTCCCTGACATTTTGGCTTGTCTGACTATCCTTTCTGGTTCCTGAACTCTGGCTATGTTTTGACTAATGCCCCATACACATGATCAGAAATTCCTTCAGAAAAAAACTTGGATGGTTTTTCCAACGAAATTCCACTCAAGCTTGCCTTGCATACACACGGTCACACAAAAGTTCTCTGAACTTTCGACCGTCAAGAACGCGGTGATGTACAACACTACGAGGAGCCGAGAAAATGAAGTTCAATGCTTCCGACCATGCATCGAATTGTTTCCGAGTATGCATGATTTTTTGCGTGTCCGAATTGCATACAGACGAACGCATTTTCGGATAGGAACTTTTTCCGACCGAAAAATAGAAAACCTGCTCTTAATCTTTTGCTGGCTGGAATTCTGCCAGCAAAAGTCCGATGGAGCATACACACAGTTGGAATTTCTGACCAAAAGTTCAAATACGACTTTTGCTGGTGGAATTTCTGATCGTGTGTACGCGGCATTAGTTTACTCTGTTTTCCTTTTTTTTATTATTAAACAGGTGTGATTTAACTGTACTTCTGTCTCAGTCTGATTCATGGTTTCTGACAGGTTTGTTTAATTGCTGGTTCAGAGCTGTAAAAGAAGGTGAAATTGATTCCGTGTGGTTTTAGATTCTAATAAGCTATAGCAGGATTAGGTTGTATGGAAGTTTCAAACACTTTAGAAGCTAAATCAAAAACTGCCTTCCAAAATTTTTGGGCTATTGGACAATCCCACCATATATGGAGTTGGGTGCCAGGATCTGAACAGCCCCGAAAACAAGCTGCAGGGTAATCAGGAGCATATTTCACTATCCTAGCAGGAACTTAATACCAACGAGAAAGCACCTTATCATTTGTTTCCACAGCAACAACATTAGAGAAAACCGATTTAGTGGCTAACCATATACTGGACCATTCAATATGATCAATTTAGATCTTGTTCCTATTTAGAAACATAGGGAGGGAGGCTAGAATCAAAACATATGTGCTCAAAATGTGACATCTGGGAAAACAGAGTGCCTGATTGTAGGTATGGTTGGAAAAAAAATTGAATCTGTAAATAATGGAATAATTCTGATTTGGGGAAGTCCATACGTTTCACAAATAATAGAAAAGGAGTGTAAAGAAGATGTAGATACAAATGTATATAATCGAAAAAGATTAGCTGAACTCCACACATTAAAGGAATTATGGGTAAAAGGCAAGGTTTTTAATAAAAGAAAGACGTTGTATATGGGGCGATTGGAGGCCAAGAGTGGTTTTAAATCTATCCCAGATGGTTAAAGAGTGTTTCGTGATAGGGTTGTGGATAGAGGTACAATCAACTGGACGTAACCATAACATATTAGCTACTGAGACAGGGTCACGGTCAACAGACTCAATTGCTACCCATAGCGGAACTTTCTTTACTGCATGGTATTTAGGTAAATGAGCAAGGTAAGCTGCATGAGAATAGGCAGAAATATTGGGGAGACCTAAGCCTCTACATTGTTGTGGAAGACAGAGTGGATTTAGAGGTACGGTGTTTAGCTGTGCCCAGGGTGGATATAAATCAATAATTTAAAAAAAAAATTTAAAAATCTGATTTTTTTTTTTAATTTAAATCAGATTTTTTTTTTAAATCAAATTTATTTAACAAAATACTTTTGGAGTAAAAATCTATCTAAAGATAGTTTTCTATTTAAGATACATTAATAGTTTTGTTTTATTCAGCATGAAATGGAGCTTGGTTATGTAGCATGGGGCTGTATATTCTGCAATATTTACATTTTTAGTAAACTCATTCAATGTATCCAAACTCTGCAAGCTGAGATAACATGCACTGCATTGATGCATTCACACAATTTTAGAGTGACCATGACATAAAACAAAGTTCAGGAATTTCCTTTATCCCATCATTTTGCAAATCTATGTACACTACAAACTGTATGATTGAATTGGTTCTGACATTGCTGTTTTACTAACTTGACAGCTTATTATTCTAAATAGGAAACCCTAATTTTCTTTGCAAATATTAAAGATTCTAACTACCAGCAAGAATAAGTCCTTACATTTAAAGAGCACCTGTCAATTTAGATCCATCATGGCAGCGCCTGTTAGTGGACATCCACTCACCTGCTGCCGCCACGACCCTCAGCTTGTTGTGTCACTGCCGCATCACCAGTCATCCCATTAAAGTGAAAGGGACATCAGTGAGTCAACAGCAAGTCAGAGGAGGAGCCCCTGTGGGACAGAAAGGACAGTTGCCCTTTAAAAATGTATGATTTAAATCATGCTATTTTACTAGTGATTTAAATCGACTTGATTTAAATCAAATCCACCCTGGCTGTGCCCTAGATAAAGGGAATAATTCTCTGCTGAATAAGTCATAAGAAATGGGATGGTACTGAAATGGACAGGACTTTAAAAAGGTATAAGAATTTGGGTAAAATAGCCATTTTGATTACATTCATTTTGCCTATTAAGGATTAGGAGACAGAGGACCATTGTGTTAACACTTTGGTAACCTGTTTCAGTAACAGAGGAAAGTTTGCTGAATATAAATCTGTTATTTTAGCAGTAAGTTGGATTCCTAGGTATGGGAGTCGATGTGATGTCCATGCAAAGGGGAGCGAGTTTTTAGCAAGTTGAAGTCTAAGATAGAAATGAGATTTGGTGCTGTGATATGTGGAGAGGTCATAAAGAGTAAGATATCAGCAAAAAGGCAGAATTTATGATATCAGCCTAATTCAACACCTTTAATTTTTGAGTCCGATCTAATCAATTGGGCAAGCGTCTCGATGATGAGAGCAAGGATGATGAGGATTTAAAACCAACATATTTGATATAAGCTTTTGGTTTATCGTATAGAAATGAAATCCACTTCAAGAAGTGGGGTCCAAATCCCCATTTTTGAAGAGTGTACTGAAGATAGGACCATGAGACTGTGTCAAAAGCTTTTCTAATATTGAGGGAGGAAAAAACATGCTGGTAAACGTCTAGATTTGGCTGCATGAGCAAGTAACGAAGCTCGCCAACATTGTCACCTGCTTGACGTAGGGGGATAAACCCAACTTGATCACTGTGAATAAGTTCACCTTTCACCGGATTTAAACAAGTTGCTAGTATTTTGGCTAAAAGTTTTATGTCAACATTAAGGAGTGAAATAGGACGATAATTTGTCCAGGACGTTGCATCAGATTTAGGTTTACGTAACAGAGATTATAGCCATTAATGATTCTGAATGAAAAGAATGTCCCTTCAGCAACGAATTGAAGGCTTCAGTCACGATAGATAAAATATCAGAAAACTACTTGTAATTAGAAGCTGAAAACCCATCTGGGCCAGGACGCTTATTATGTTTTTAAGCTTCGATAGCCATACTAACTTCTACTGCAAAAATTGTGCACTCTAGTCTTTCACGATGAGTATGGGCAAGTGTTGGAAGTGTGATATGGGGGAAAAAAGGGCATCAGCAGCTGTGTGATCAAAGTTATAGTTTGAAGAGTATAATTTAGCAAGATTTGAGCAAAAGGTGTGTAAAATTTTCACAGGATTACTTGTCTAATTATCTTGATTACGTTTTTGTCGCACAGATGTTGTGGGTTTATGCAGCAAATGCAAGGTTCGAGCTAATAGGGTACCAGGTTTGTTGAGATAAGAGAGGTGTTTTACGATTTGCGTAATAGTTTATCTGCAGTCGGTAAGAAACAAGTCAAATTCTAAACTGGCTCTATCAAGTTTAGCTTTAGTGGAGGGGGAGGGAGAGTTTTGAAATGCAATATGACAAGAATTAAAATCCGTTTCTAATTTTTGGTGGCAGAGTATGCGCTCACGTTTGAGAAATGATGCCTGTCGGATAAGGGCACCCCGCATTACAGGTTTGTGGGCTTCCCTAAGAGTGGAGAAATATCTGGAGAAGAGTTGTTAGTGACAGTCAGTGAGAGAGCGAGCTGGATATCTAATGAGTGGGATGGATGAGTTAAAATCAAATCGTTTATACACCAGGATGTATCTCGTGCTTTTGGGACAGGGGAGGAGATGGTAGTACAAACTACACTATGATCAGACCAGGTAAAAGGTATAATGATTGAGGAAAGGACTTCTGGTGCCATACCTATATTTAGGAAAATATTATCAATCCTAGAGAAAGATTTATGTGGATGAGAGCAGTAGTTAAAGCGTCTGCGAGCTGGGTTAAGCTCACGTCAGGAGTCAAACAAGTTACATTTAGAAAGAAGTTGTTGAAATGAAAGTTTAAAATGACTGGAAGAGGGATGGGTTTGGGATTTATCTAAAAAGGGAAATTGGACTTGGTTTGAATCTGCACAGTATCACAGTACCTAATTTATGGGTATCAACTACAGGTAAAAGATTGGAAAGAAAAGAGGTTGGGTGTTTATTAGGAGCATAATATGATACTATGATTACTGCTAAATCTGAAATGTGTCCAGTAAATATGAGATAACGACCCTCTGGGTCTTTAATTTCAGATGTTGGTACAAATGGGGTTGTACGGTGAAAAGCTATAAGAACCCCTCGTTGTTTAATATCTGCTGAGGCTGTAAATACTTGTGGATAAGAGGTACCAAAAAATTTGGGGGTGGCTCGAGCTGTAAAATGAGTCTCTTGTAGACATGTCTTGGTACATTTATGTGATATATTAAGACCTTGGACATTTTAAGGTCAAAACTTTTAGGGGTCTATAATAATGATGTTAGGAACTGAACAGATGATTTAATGATATATAATGGGACTGCAACTACTTCAGGAAAAGAAGTAAGAAAAAAAAGAATAGAAGAAAATAAGGAGAGATGACTTTCGTAGAGCAAATGTATTTAAAACTTGCAATATGGTATAGAGAACGACGAACAAAACACAAGGGCGCACTGGAGGAGCGACAAGCAGTCCACCAGAGGCCAAAGGGCTACTGTCCGATACCCACATAATATTAATGGGGATCTTAGGGTAGCTAACTGGGCACAAAGACGCCTCCAAAGGGATCACTGCCAACAATAAAAAATATAATACATATAGAAACTTGATAACTGTGTCACAGTATTTTCCATACTCTAAAATGTGCTATAAAAGCCCAAGAGGGTGAGCGTAAATATTATGATAATCCACGCAACATAAAGCATCAAATATAACAATAAAAACAAATAATAGCACAAGGCTATGTAATAAAATAAAGCTGGTAGCAAATTGCTATCAGTAAAAGGGAGACCAGCAGTTAAGGTATATGAGTTAAATAACAGTTATGTACTTGCAAAAAGTAAGATATAACTAAGCAGGATAACTTTCTAGCCATCTGAATGACTAGATGGGCCAGGTATATTGACAACTGGCATTGGATCAAGAAATAAAGATGATCAGTCTAAAGGAACTGGCGTAGGACAAGCAAAATGACCACGCTTTGATTTAGCCCTGATGACTTCTATCTATCTTATATTGCAAAGAGTGGGAGGCTGATTGACTTTGCATGCTAATTTGGTTGAGAGGGCGTTCTAAAAGCTGCATGTTTTGTAAGAAAGACTGAAGTACTTTAGCAAAACTGCCAACATATTTAGAGCCTTGGTGTGTGAAACAATTTGAAAACGGGAAACCCCATTGATATACGATTTGATGTCGCTGTAGAACTTGGAGAAGCGGCTTCAAAGCCCATCTTTTAAAAATAGTGAGCTAGGAGAGGTCAGCTAATAGTTGATAAGTATGTCCCTGGAAGGTCAGCGTATCTTTCTCTCTAGCTGCAGCCAGTAGGCTTTCTTTGGTGTGAAAATAGTGAAATTTGGTGATTTATATTGTGGCTTTATGTATGTTAGAACACCGGCCCTGTTTTCATAGTATTCTAAACGGGATTGGAGGACAGAATTTTCCTCTTTGAGATTTCAATTTCAGTCATATAAGCTAGTGTGCTATTTTCCTGTTCATCAACCCTTAACTCAAGGTTAGCAGTGTGTTTGACCAATTCTCTGATTTCCCTAGTCAGACTGTCTGTAATATGATCTACAGTCTGTTTAAGGGCTTTGTGAAGCATTTTCTCAAATTGCCTCAGTACAGTAGAATGAGCAGGGTCTGTAAAAGATGTCAATCGTGGCGCTTGTGTTGATGAATTGGAGTCAGATTCCTCCTGTGTTACAGCTATTACTTTAGAGCACTGAGAAGGTTTCACAGAGCGTGAGGTAACAGGAGGAGAGGATTGAGCCAGTGCCATTTTGACTGAAACCTGGGCCAGCGCATCTTTTGAAATTTTTTGGCTTCATTCTCGGATGTGAACTTTCGAGAACCATCACCTGAGATAGTGGGGGTTTATCACTGGTCAGGCAAATTTTTGACAGCGGAGCCGAGCTGGGACGTGATAGAAAGTGGCAGAAGTATCCCTTCCGGAGTGGAGCACTAAGCTGGCATGTCTGCTCAGTCAGGCTTCAAGCCCCGGATTATTTTTCAAACACATTGAAGTATGCCTAAACATATAGTTCCCTTAGAGATCAATTGGCTACGCTGTCACTGTGTCAAAGGGAGATCTCCCTGCTGTATCTTTCCAACACCTGATATGTTAGGGTTTCATGAAAATGTTTTTTGGGCAATGCAATTTCTTGATCTTTTTTTTTTTTCTATTTGTTCCTGTATGCATACAGCTTAGCGAACCATCCAACCTTGTCCAGCTTTAGCAGCTGTCAGAGTCGCGTAGAAGCTAAATACCAGAGCACTGGGCCTTTCACATGGGCGTTTAGTCTTCCATCTTGATCACGCTTAATCATGATGATATAAACTTTTTGATCATGAATGCATGTTTTATACTGTATATGAATTTTCAGTAACATGATTTCATATTTGTCTACTTGTGTTGTTGAGTTGTGTCTGAGAAATGTAAAATGTAAAGCCTTATAGTGTGTGTGTATATGTATATATTACACGCACATGAACTTTAATGGCATCCCAGTCTTTGTCCGTAAGGTTCAATGTGGAGTTGGCTCACCCTTTGCAGCTATAACAGCTTCAACTCTTCTGGGAAGGCTGTCAACAAGGTTTAGGAGTGTGTTTGTGGGAATGTTTGACCATTCTTCCAGAAGCTCATTTGTGAGGTCAGGCACTGATGTGGCTCACAGTCTCCGCTCAAATTCATCCCATCCTATCGGGTTGAGGGCAGGACTCTGCAGGCCAGTCAAGTTCCTTCACCCCAAACTCGCTCATCCATGTCTTTATGAACCTTGCTTTTGACAATATAGTATATATATATATATATATATATATATATATATATATATATATATATATATATTAGCTTCAAGTATGACACCTTCAAAGATTCCACTGGTAAACTTGCATTTTTAGGGCTTTTTTTTACACTTTTATTTAAAAGTTCTTGTTCATGTCTCACAGAACAAATAAGTGCAATGCAGCCTCCTGGCTGTTTTGGTCTACTCAGACCCACAATCTGTGACTGCACTCACTATAACTCAACCTCCTGGCTACTGATAATTTGATCAAAGATAAATCAATTTGTATGCCACATCCCTAAGTCTAATTCACTAGGGCTATAATTGTAGCAAAAATTGTTTGAAACTTTTGAGGCAGAGCATATTCATAAAAAAATAACATTTTATTTAATTAAAAAAAAAAATCATAATAAATTGCATTTGTAAAACAGTCATTTCCGACCACTGCAATAATTCATACAAACAACATAGTCTTTCCGCTCAACGTTTCATGGACATAGTCCTCTTCTTCAGAAGCTAACAGACATTGGTTGTTGCCATCTAAAGAGAGTAACAAAATTTGTTTTCAAATAAATAATCATAATAATATAACATAGTTCCACATATCATGCCACAATGTCTCCCCAGGGACCGTAGTGTGCGCTTGATTATTTACTATGATTCAACTATACATGGCGCGGGCATCCCCGAAGGGAGAATCAACCTCCGGAATGACAGTGACAGTTTGCTAAATGTCCACCAGGGGGGTTAAGTCTCTTTAAGAGAGAGTTTTATTTATGATGACCTTTTTAATCATGTTTTGCTGAAATTGTATTTTTAATATGTTTAATATATCGCATGGCTTTTGGGAGCCTCCAACAATGTAGTTTTGTATCCTTAAGCCATCTGTATATACAGTTGTGCTCTTAAGTTTACATACCCTGGCAGAATTTATGATTTCTTGACTATTTTTCAGAGAATATAAATGATAACACAAAAACTTTTCTTTCACTCATGGTTTTATTTTTATTTTATTAATTTAGGTACTTATATAGCATTGTCAATTTATGCAGCGCTTTACATATACATTGTACATTCACATCAGTCCCTACCCTCAAGGAGCTTACAATCTAAGGTCCCTAACTCACATTCATACATACTAGGGACAATTTAGACAGGATCCAATTAACCTATCCAGCATGTCTTTGGAGTATGGGAGGAAACCGGAGGAAACCCACGCAGGCACAGTGAGAACATGCAAACTCCAGGCAGGTAGTGTCGTGGTTGGGATTCGAAGCAGTGACCCTTCTTACTGCTAGGCGAGAGTGCTACCCACTACACCACTGTGCTGCCCTGGTTAGTGTTTGCCTGAAGCCATTTATTATCAATCAACTGTGTTTATTCTTTTTAAATCATAATCACAACAGAAACTACTCAAATGACCCTGATCAAAAGTTTACTTACACCAGTTCTTAATACAGTGTATTGCCCCCTTTAACATCAATGACAGTTTGAAGTCTTTTGTTGTATTTGTAGATGAGGCTCTTTATCTTCTCAGATGATAAAGCTGCCTATTTCCCTTGGCAAAAAGCCTCCAGTTCCTGTAAATTCTTGGGCTTTCTTGCATGAACTGCACGTTTGAGATCTCCCCAGAGTGGCTCTATGATATTGAGGTCAGGAGACTGGGATGGCCACTCCAGAACCTTCACTTTATTCTGTTGTAGCCAATGACAGGTCGACTTGGCCTTGTGTTTTGGATCATTGTCATGTTGGAATGTCCAAGTACGTCCCATGCACAGCTTCCTGGCTGATGAATGCAAACGTTCCTCCAGTATTTTTTGATAACATACAGCATTCATCTTGCCATCAATTTTGACCAAATTTCCTGTGCCTTTGTAGCTCACACATCTCCAAAACATCAGTGATCCACCTAAAGGTACACCTTTCATCATAGGCCTTGTTGACTCCTCTCCAAATGTAGTGATTATGGTTGTGGCCATAAAGCTCAGTTTTGGTCTCATCACTCCAAATGACTTTGTGGCAGAAGGTTTGATGCTTGTCTCTATGGTGTTGGGCGTCTTGTAAGCGGGATACTTTGTGGCATTTGCGTAGTAATGGCTTTCTTCTGGCGACTCCACCATGCAGACCATCTTTCTTCAAGTGCTTCCTTATTATTGTACATCTTGAAACAGCCACACCACATGTTTTCAGAGAGTCCTGTATTTCACCCAAAGTTATTTGTGGGTTTTTCTTTGCATCCCGAACAATTTTCCTGACAGTTGTGGCTGACATTTTAGTTGGTCTAACTGACTGTGGTTTGGTTTCAACAGAACCCCTCATTTTCACTTCTTGATTAGAGTTTGAACACTGCTGATTGGCATTCTCAATTCCTTGAATATCTTTTTAGATCCCTTTCCTGTTTTATACAGTTCAAATACATTTTCCTGCAGATCCTTTGACAATTCTTTTGCTTTCCCCATGACTCAGAATCCAGAAACATCAGTGCAGCACTGGATGAAAGATGCAAGGGTCTGTCAGCAGTCCAGAAACTCATTGACCTTTTATACACAAGATCAGATCACAGATGAGGATAGTTATCTTTAATAGCTATTTAAACCCCTTTGTGTCAACTTGTGTGCATGTTATCAAGCCAAAATTACCAGGGTATGTAAACTTTTGATCAGGGTCATTTGGGTAGTTTCTGTTGTGATTATGACTTAAAAAGAGTAAACACAGTTGAATGGCTTCAGCCAAACACTAACCATGAGTGAAAGAAAAGTTTTTGTGGTATTTATATTCTCTGAAAAATGGCCAAGAAATCATAAATTCTGCCAGGGTATGTAAACTTATGAGCACAACTGTATATATCATCTATGCAGCATTGCTCTTAGTAATTGTGTGCTTTGTTGTGTATATAGATGTATTGAGCGCTGACGCGATAGTGTGTAGCAGCTAACATGCTCCCTTCTGGCCGGTGCATCTGCCTGGGGGTTCCCCCTCCGTGGTTCGCATCATCTGTGAAGGACTTCCTTGGAATGGAATGCAGGCGTAGGATGTGATGCGTTCCAACCACTTACTGACAGTTTCCGCGTCATTCCGGAGGTTGATTCTTCCGGGACCCATGTCATCCGTGACACATTTAAAAGGGTGTGCTTATGTCACAAAGCCTCTGATGATATCCTAGGGAATGAAACATGTCAGGCTGGCTAAGTTACAAGCATGCTGAATGCCGCAGCTGTTTTGTACTTTGATGATCGTTTTTCTGACTGTATATGTAAGTTGCTACAATAACTTAGTTTAAAAGCCATATGGGCTTCATTATATGTTGCTTTATTCCTTGTCTGGTGATAATATTCCTTTGATTGGGTGAGACGCCCGCTGACTGTTGAAAGTTCGCTGTTGTTTTGCTGTCTGGGACAAGTGAACAAATGCAAGCTTTGTAGTATGTTTAAGCTATCTACTTATCAGTGTTTGAAAAGTGGAGCTGTGATCCCTTGGAAAAATGTTAACCATTGCCTACTACATGCTGAGTTCTGGTAAGCAGATTGGATTCTCGTGGTGTGGTGTGCCTCTTTCTACACACTGAATACTGGTGAAGCGATTACATTTCTCCTCCATCAATTTAAAGACTGTTGTTTATATATTCGGGTCTTTAAAAAACATCCATACCTTGGATGTGGAGGAAGGGCTACACCTGCTCAAGAGTTGGGTCATCCTCCCAGCAACACCCCCACAGTTAAATCCCCTGCCTAGACCCAATTCCTCACATACGTGGTTGAAGGTCTCGCAGAAGCTTTAATACTCTGCACCTGAAGTCTTTTGATCTCAATGACCTACGCATCTTTCCATGGGTAATCCCTGGTCCTTTAGATGGGTACCTACCATTGTGCGTGCTTCCTCATCCTTGTTGCAGCTTATGTTGCTTGAAGTCCCTCACAAATGTCTCCCATTTTTATATTCCACCCTTGGGAGTGATTTTTGTCCTGTTGTTCCCTGTTGGAACCCAGGTTGGTTTTCTACTGCTACTTTATATCTCTTGGTTCTGACTTTTTTGCACATACATTAGAGTACAATGTCAGATGCTGAATCTGGTACAAAACTTCATGCGCACTGAACATGCTGATGCTGCTCCATCTCCATTCACCATGGTGCTGGCTTATTACTTTCAATGGTCTGCTAAGCCTGCGTTTTGTTTTGTTTAACCACATCAATACTGGGCACTTTCACCCCTTCCTTCCCAGACCAATTTTCAGCTTTCAGCGCTCTCACAATTTCAATGACAATTGCACGGTCATGCAATGCTGTACCCAAATGAAATTTTTATCATTTTGTTCACACAAATAGAGATTTCTTTTGGTGGTATTTATTCACGACTCCGTTTTTTATTTTTTGCGATATAAGCGAAAAAAGAGCGTAAATTTGGAAAAAAAAAACAATATTTTCTTCTTTCTATTTTAAAAGAAATCCAATAAAGTCGAATTTTGTCATAAATTTAAGCCAAAATGTATTCTGCTACATGTTTTTGGTAAAAAAAAAAATCCCTTAAGTGTATAATTGTATAAACAGAATAAACCGCGCTAAAGTGAGTCCAATAAAGTCTGTGATGATAAACAGTCTATGGTACTGAACAATGAACTCCAAAATCCTTCTGTATAATGAAGTGAAAAAATAGAGTGACTGTGTGGTGAACCGCTTACCAGATGTAAGCCAAAAGACAGGCAGGTGGCTTAAACCCAGCCCGGGCCTTTGGGAGCACTTCCAATGGACTGAATCCTTTGCGCTCGAACGGCAGAACAAATCCACATAGAATTAAATCAAAAACAAAAAACCATAGTGTGATACTGACATAACATGCTTCATCAAAGAAGGAGGGGATGTGTTCACACAAATAATCATAAAATAAATATCATGCAGGCACCCTGGGGATGTGAGACCACTCTGGGACGCCAAAAATGTGTACAGCATGCAATAGGGGATGTCCTTATGTCTACTGTAAATAACCACCAATTGTCATACAGCTAAAGAAACACCCAGTGCCCAGGTATGCGGGGCCGCTTACCAGATAGTGAACTAGTGAGGGCATCAATAGTACAGGGTGCAATTTGTATGTGACCTGGGGTATAGGTTGAATGAACCTACAGGGGTTCCTGCTCACCAGAAGGACGACCAGAGATAGCCCAAAAACGGAGCACTGGCAGAGTATCCCGATCCCGTCTTGGCAGGTCTTCCCAGGCTCGATGGATATGTGCATTAGAGAGGAGAAGCAGCCAATGGTGTAATAACGTACAACTCCAGTTTATTAAAAACAAAGTAAGCACTTACATATAAAACGAATAATTCGATGCCGGCCGGCACTCAAAACAGCTCCCGTCCACTCAGAGCAAAGCGTGGTGACGTCAGCACGTCCCTCCCAACACTGTGTATAATTGGTTTGTGTGATCGCGGGCAGATGTACGCAAATGATCATGTACAGATGTGCACAGGTGATCACGGACATATGTGTGCAGATAATCATTGGGACATGTGATTTTACTGTTACCTATGTGGGGGACAGGGGTTTTTACTATGTTTTGGGGACATGTGTGTTTACACTGTGGGGACACTAGACTGGTGATCAGTGAGTAAAAAGTTGTAAAAAACAGCTCATACTCACTGATCACCAGCCAACTGCAGCGATCCGCTCTCCTCTCCTCACTGACAACTTAAATGTGAGGAAAGGAGAGCCAATTGCCTAGCAAACCGCTCCGTATTTACATCACATAATGGCTATGATTGGACTTAGCCGTCATGTGATCAGGAGGGCCAATCACAGTGCCTCCTGCCAATCGGAGATGCCCCATGTCCGGGTGACACAAGCGCATTGGGATTGCGCACGCGATCCCCCTCCTGAGGGACGTTCCTGAACATCCACCCAGAATGAGAGAATGCCCACCCAGCCGTTTATGTACAGTGGCTGGGTGGGAAGTAGTTAATACTCTTCTACTGTCTCTGGATCATATTATGTCCTCCTTTTCATATGGGACTCACAATTTTATACTTTAATGCCCACCGGCTCTACCACACAGCTAAACTGCGGTCCATGTGAAAAGAGGCCCAAAACCACATGGCGGATGTAATAGTTATCCAGGAGACACACTTCCCAAAGCATGTCATTCCATTCTGAAAGCACCAAAACTTTCCCCATGTATTTTTGGCTACAGTATCTGTTAACAAGAGAGGTGTCCTCGTGGCCTTTAGAGACTCTGTATCCTTCACACTATATGACTCAATTCTGGAATTCTTGGGGTAGATTTATCATTTTGAACTGCACTTTTAAGGCTAAAGTATTCACTCTCGTTTCTATCTTTGCCCCCAATTCATACCAAATGAGATTCTTTCGCAAATGTTTTAAGCTCTCTAGGGTGCGAAAGGGAAATGTATCTGTGGTGACTTTAATATGGTACCAGACCCTTCACTCGACAATATTTGCCATCATGCCAATGCAAGAGTTTTTTTTAGACACAATTCCTATTCCAGAGTAGATCTCTTTATAGTAGATGGCTATTACAGCAAATCTTATCCTCTGCAATGCACAATATTATCTGTTCTAATCACACAGCGATAGGTAGATGATCTTTGTCCCCACACTTTTAACTGGCACTATAACAATGCAATAGTGCAAATCTACTGACACAACAGGTGCAGACTTTCTTCTCTAACAACGACACATCTGAAGTCTCAAACACCATCTTATGGAACGCACACAAAACCTACAGGGTATACTCATACAGCTAGCGGCTAAGAAGAAACTGCATTAATCCTCCCTCTCTAAAATACTGCAGGAGATTCATCTCCTGGAAACAAAACCTGCCCAAATCCCCAACTATCTGAATTATTGACTAAGCTACATACAGACTTGGGAGACAGGATGGTCTGTGACCACAATAAATATATGAAATATATTCAAGAAGTTGCTCCGGGACTTTGGATGATGTGAGGTAAAGACCCAACATGTTTCTGCGAGACTGTAGCTTGCTTCCTCGGGTCTTTTGATGCCTGTGCATACTGTATGACATTCATGCATTAATGTTAATTTTATTATGAGCAATCATGTTGGCTTAGCAATTGTTTACATCACCCATGTATGTATACTATGTTTGAATAAATATTTTTACTGCATTTACTCCTGTTACTTAGTGGCCAAACTGTGCTTACCTCATCTAAAGTCCCAGGGCGACGTCTTGTATATATTTGCTATTGTTAGGGATGGAGGTGTGTCACTGGTGACGACACCAGACCTTTTCTTTTTGTTACAATAAATTATATGCGACCCTGAGACTCAAATTTAATGTGCAACACAACAAAGCAGGGACATTTCTATCTGCTAGACTTAAAGCCTGTAAGGCTAAATCTGGTATTCCCTTTATTTTTGATCCCTTTACCAAAAATAAACTCCTTAACCCCCAAGACATTGTGGATGCCTTCATAGACTATTACAAATCTTTATATAACTTGAAAAGAAGATCCCGCAACCCCACAACCTTCTGAAAAGGACATACACTCTTTTCTCAATAAAATACGCCTTCACAGTCTATCGCAATCACAATTGACATATTTGAACTTTTTGTTCATTACGAAAGAGATTGCCAAAACTCTAGATACCTTGCCCAACAAGAAATCAGTTGGCCCAGATGGTTTTACCAATGAGTATTTTAAGACCTTTAAATACATCTTATCCCCCTACATCCTTAGAATGTTCCAGAAAGCCTCAGCCCCTGCATCCTTCCCAGCGGAAATGGTGTGAGCACATATAGTACCCTTCCTAAGCCGGGCAAGGCACCAGATTCCCCGGGTATTTTTCGTCCGATCTCATTACTTAATTCCGACATCAAAATATATGCCAAATTGCTTGCCAGATGCCTACCTAATGTCCTTCCATCATTATTCAAGCCAGACCTAGATAGATAGATATATAGATAAGATTTATTGTTGTAGAAAACAAATTCACAATGAAATTTCATTTCTACTCCACACACTATTCATACATCACAATTATCAACCATGCATTTACCACACAGGATTTAATTATACCAACAAAAAATATATAAAAGTGTCCCCGTATTATAAAAGTATAAAAAGTGTCCTCATATTAAAAACTAAGCAAGACAATAAGACTATGTGACCCCTTTCATTTCATTCCTGCATTGATAGCCTTAATAGCCCTGGGAAAGAAGCTCTCTTTTAGACTCCATGCATATTGGACGTTAAAATAACGTTATAAAAACACCAGTAGCGTTACAGTGAGTCTTTTTTAACATCTTTGCAATAGCGTTTCTTAGCGTTTTTCCGCGTTAGCGTTTTTTTTTTCAATGAATCAAAAATGTTAAACTCTGGTGAGCCACGTTTTTGAACGTTTGTCAACGTTTATGAGCGTTTGGCTTTTTTTGTGGTCAGAAAAACTACTCCTGAACGCAATTTTATGGCGTTTATTAAACAGCTCATAAACTACACTGATGATAAACATCCAAAAACATCCACGTGTGCATGGACACATAGGATAACATAAAGGGGAGTTTGTGGGCTGTTAAAACGCCCAAACTCCCAAAAATGACAGTTTTTGAGCATCAGTGTGCATGGTGCCTAAATCTATTTGTCCTTGTTTTAATCACCCTAAAATGTCTCCCAGATGGCAATAATTCAAAGAAATGACAACCAGGAAGGGTCTGATCTCTCACTATTTTTCCAGCTCTACAAAGGCAATGAGCCTCATATATTTCTTCTATAGAAACAAGTTCAGACCCTACAATTTTCTGCGCTGTTCGAACCACTCTCTTTAGAGCATTTTTATCTGCCTGCGTACGACTAGGATACCAAACTAGAATACAGTACGTTAATGTACTCTCAATGGCAGAGCGATAGAAGGTCTTTAGTACAGTGCCTGGCCGCAAGAATGTGTTTCCAGAGCGATCCCATCGTGCTGGTTCTCGGCGACAGGGTACTGTACATCTCGCGCTGGCTGCAATAGGAGAAAGAATTCCCCTCCAGGAGCATGGCAGGCCCTTAAGTCTGGTATGGATTTTAAGGAGAACCCCTACGCTAAAAAAAAGGCATGGGGGTCCCCCGAAATCCATACCAGACCCTTATCCGAGCATGCACCCGGCCGATCAGGAAAGGGGGTGGGGACGAGCGAGCGGCCCCCCTCCTGAACTGTACCATGCCGCATGCCCTCCACATGGGGGGTGGGCGCTTTGGGGCAGTATTTGCGCAGCGGTGTTTTAAACGCAACTTTTTGGGAAAAGGGACAATTTCATGAATTTAAAAAAAAATTAAACAGTAAAGTAAGCTCAGTTTTGTTTGTATAAATGTGAAAGATGATGTTACGCCAAGTAAAAAGATACCCCACATGTCACTCTTAAAAATTGCGCACACTCGTGGGATGGCGACAAACTATGGTACTTAAAAATCTCCATAGGCGACGCTTTGAAAATTTTTAACGGTTGCCTGTTTGGAGTTAGGGAAGGTCTTGTGCTAGAATTATTGCTCTTGCTCTAACAATCGTGGCAATACCTCACATGTGTGATTTGAACACTGTTTACATTTGTGTGTGTGATTTACGTATGTGATTTCTTTGGCAGACAAGCATGTAGGAATGGGCGCTTAATTTTTTTTTTTTTTTCTTATTTATTTACACAGTCCCTTTAAAAAAAAAATGTCATCACTTTTATTGCTTTTACAAGGAATGTAAACATCCCTTGTGACAGTAATAGGCAGTGGCAGGTACTCTTAATGGATGGATCTGGGTTTGGTTCCGGGTATCTACATTGGAGACCTGATCAAAACCAATTCTGGCTTTATTCAGGTCTCCAGCCAACATGCCGGCTGGTCACTCAGGTCTCCTGGTGGGATGCCCCCCGTCCCCGCCCTCCCAGCTTGTATTAACAGTCGAGCGCCTGCTTAGCTATTTCAGTTGTTATTACAAGACAGCCGACCTGCAGATATCACCCCGGTACAACCACTTAAGCAAAATTACGTACAGGTACGTGATTTTGCAGGAAGTGGTTAAACATTGGTTTATTCAAAAGCATGCAGAGGCGGCAATGGAAAAAGTTCAGTACCTTTCCACCCTTATAATGACAGACTGTTGGAAACCACTCCAGTTGAGTAGCCTACCATTTACATTACGTACAAGCGTATATTTTTGCATGGAGAGCTTTGCTGGAGATCCCTCCAAGGCTCAGCGACTATGGATGGTGTTTATGGCATTGGAAATTTTTCTCCTGCATTTTTCAGTTTAGAAGCTGTGTGATCGGGACGTTCAGTGAGTAGAGCACATCCTCTGATGGGAGGACTGAGACTTTGCCCCTAATCTGTCTGTAGTGGTTACTTCTATTAACCTACTTATAAAAATGAAAAAATGTTAGCGTTGCGAGTTGGTATGATAGTTAAGTTTTATTGTTCATGGAAACCGTAGTCCTCCTGGGTCAAATGCCTAACTATGTAGATATTGTCACTGGCATTGAATTTCTTTGAGCTTTGTACTAGATTAGACCTTTAATGATTTATCCACACTGTTGCTGTACCTGATGTATATAACATACTGTCCTATTTAATGATTTCTTCTTTTTTTTTTATTTATATATATATATATTTATCTTATTTATTTTGTACACCATTGTCTCACTTTGTACATATGTATAAAGCCTAATAAAACAATTTTGTGGCTATTTTGGCCACTAAGATCCTCGCCTTGAATAGTGAGATGGCAGCTTTTTAGGGCTTGTCTGTGGACCAGAGCTCATCTACAAGATCATTGAATTCAAGCCCCAGCAACAAATTACCTAATTATTAGTTTATTAGGAAAGGGTTTTATGGACAATAATAATAATAAGCACTTTGTGTTTCCTGCGCCTAGCATAGATTGTGTAAAGCACCTACTTGAGCACGGGCATATGCTCCGAATGCAGATAGTTCAGCCAAGTGTATAAAGCCTTAAATTGCTGTTCATCATTTATTATACAAAGCAAAATGAAATATATGAACCCTAAACAACTTTCTGTACCAGTGGTGCACAGTGTCTGGACTGATGAATGCAAGTCTTCATCCAATATCATCTGAAAATGTATTTTTCTTTATTTTGCCATCAATTTTGATTAAATTACCTTTGCTTCTGTAGATCACACTCCCAGAACAGCAGAGATCTACCTCCCTGATACATGTTAGAGATGATGTGCTTCTCTTTTGAGTCCTCTCAAAACATACTGTAGCATTTATATTTAAGTCCACAACGTTTAAAGTTTGTCTCAACACTCCAAATAATTTTTTTTCCAGACGTTTTAAGACTTCTCTTGATGCTTTTCGTGTATGGTATGTGAGATGTTTTGTGTTGGTGCAACCAGAATGGCTAACATTTTACAATTTTGCCAGAGGTATGTAAACCCATGGGCACAAATGTACATGGTGTTTCATATGCAGTCAGGTATATGATTTATACAGATTGAAATGTATGGGCACCTTTTTTCTTGGCAGCTTTTCCATGCTGCGATGCTTTTGCCATACCTTGTATTCAACATATACATATTGTGGCAGTGGGACCCTGTGCTACCTGGAAGATTGCTGGGTTATGCCAGATTTTGGAGAGAAAGGCACGCTGATTGCACAGCTGTGTGCTGGGCTATTTAGTTGTGACCTGACTATGGCTCAGGACCCCACCCCACAGACAGGAAGCGTGTGCATGGGAGTCAGGTGGACTCCCATTCCTCTGATAGGTGTCAGAGGCTGCATGGGTGCAGCAAGAGCATGCATGTCTGCAGGAGGCAGATGTACTTGGTGACAGAGCAGCAAAGAGCTGATCAGGAGTAAGCTAGGAGAGAGCTTAACTCTAGAAAACTCTTTTGTTCTGAGGAGCAGGCCTAAGGCCTAGGCTAAAGGCCTGAAGCAGCCCTATGGCAAGAATGTAAGCCAGGAGTCTAAAGTATTGAGTGTGCAATATACAGTAATGATGGAACCCCCCTGCATGCGCTACTGATGTATTTGTGAACTTTTCCGTGCTTTTAAATAAAAGTGGGCTACCAGGTCCTTAAAAATACAGTTCTGGACTGGCGTACTCACTAAAAACACACCTACCGCTGGAGTCTGATCACCCCAATCTTACAATATGTATATGTGCCCTGAGAATAGAGGTGCCTTGTACTGTAACATGGTCAGCGTTGCTTTAGAACCTTGTGCTTTATATGCGACTGTAGTAATTGCCGCGTGGCAGAAGAAATCAAAACACTGCACAAGCAGCTTGTACTTATCCTGCACCACTTTGCTGTGGTCTGAAACAAAAGGCAGGCTAATAGAGCTGCTTCGTGTAATTTGGTTTCAGACATTTTCAAAGAAAATCATTTTCTAAATTGTTTGCTCTATTTAAATATAGTGTAACTAAAGCATATGTGATGTTTGTTATAATTAAATTACATTTCCTTATCTTGCAGTGCCATGCAGACAGTCTCTTCACCCACATTCTACTGTACATAGTACCACAGACTGTTTTTGCTCACAAAGCTATAATTTTAGGTCTGTGAGGTTTTTTTCTTTCCCACTATTTGTTCCAAAATATAGCCATGCCACCTGCAAAGGAATTAACATTGCTGGAGAGAAGTCTAGCATTTGGCAGCTTGGCTTGGTGCCAAAGTTATTTATTGCTTGGTGAAAAATGGGCTGACTTGCTTTTTTAATTGCATCAAGACTTAATCTTCCACAAATTCAAATGGATAAAAATAATTAAAGGAGCTTGGTTCTCTGCAAATTTAAATAGAAAATATAAAAAAAGTAAAATGCATTGAATGAGGTATTAGCCTGTGTGCCAGCTGTTCCATACAAACTCTTACAATGCAGTTCACTAGTCTGTCATAGCCTTGTGTCGTCTGGACAGCTTAGGTTGCCATAGAAACTAAATTCTGTTTCAAGGAGCAGGGCGAATGCTAATTGTAGCCATTTGTTGTTCCTTCTGTCATTGCCTTAACTAGCACAGTTGCAGAAATGCCAGGGTTTCTGGGCAAACAGTATGGAATACCCCCCTTAAAGCATCTCTGCTGAAGGCAACCGGCTGCTGCTCTGTCATGAAAGAAAAAAAAATGGGGGGAAAAAAGAGCAATCGACAGGTCTAACAGTGCCACTAGATACTAGGCACAAACACAGCTTGACTTGAGTTCTGACAACTGTTGATCAGTTACTTGGGGAAGCCGTAAGCTGTTTAAAATCTGTTGAAAGTGAACTGTTGATATGGATATTAATCTGACACCATTTCCCCAGAGATTCATCCTGCGTAAATTTTAACAACTGTTTATCTTAGTTTAAATACAGCATTGATGTGCCAGGGGTATAAGTGCAGACCTCATGAGCTTTGTCTTTATTTTAATTTGGCTCTGCACTTACATGGCCTTGGGCAATATAACTTATTAGGTTAGTACTGACTGTTTAGCTATTCACAGCAGTATTTAAATAATTGTCATCTCCACACATTTCTGTAATGAGTGACGAAAAGTTGATGTTAGAATGGCAATTAAATAAACCAATAAATGAGACAAACTTTGAGCAAAGCATCTGTCTTTCTGTTGGTGTATGCAGCTTGCAAATTATGCAATGTCACTGATTATTATAGGGAAACCAGTTGAAAGAAAGCCTTTAAATCCAGAGAGGGCAATGCTTATTTTACAGCTGAAAATAAATGTAACTTAAAATTTAACATAAACTGTTCTGCATTTTAAGGACAGTGAACATTTTTTCTGCTATTTATGTATCATTCCAAGCATCTGCAGGATTGGAATATAATAAAAGGATCAATTAAAGAAATGTGTTAGGCTAACTGAAAAAATATCTTACTATCAGTAGCACATATTTTATAATATATTATTTGGTATGAGGACTTGGGAACATTTGCTAGACAGGAATGGAAATTCTATTTTTTTAGGAGGACATTTTTAAAGTGCAGATGCCCTTGTTTGAATTCCTTTATTCAGTCTGCATACTTGATGAATAACAGTAAAATGATTTTATTTATAATACACCAGGGCCATGTTTGGCAGCCAGTGCTTGGAGGGCTACTGTAAAACCAGACACCAACTTTTGGTGCATAAACAAAAAATGTCCACACTGTATTGCATGGCTCTGCAAAATGATTTGGTAGTAGTTTTTGTTCAGGATGCCACACATGCGCAAATTGCCAACTCTGGGTCGAGCCAAAGCTCCTCCATGTTTGCAAGGAACCATCCATTCACCTACTTCATGGCATATAAAAACCCTGTGTTATTAACCAAACATCTAAAATTTTGACTCATCAGTCCATACAACCTTCTTCCAGTGCTTCAAGGCCCAGGTACCCCCCCCCCCCATTCACTTGACATGTCAAACTTGCAACTCAAAGTCCTCCCTTCACATTTGAAACTGAGACTTGCTTATTTCAATCAATGTTAAAGTGGAATTCCACTCAAAAGTGGAACTTTCGCTTCTCTGTCACCTCCCCCCCCCTCCAGTGCCACATTTGGGACCTTGCAGGGGGGAACAGGTACCTGTTTTTGACAGGTACCATTCCCCACTTTCGGGAGACAGGGCTTCAGCTCAGTGTCTCGGAAGTTCTGCCCCTCTTCTTTCCTCTGCCTCCGGACGATTTAGAAGGAGCAGCGTGCTTCGCACATGCGCAATAGGGAACCGGCTGTGAAGCCCAAAGGCTTCACTGTCGGGTTCCCATACCAGGAATGGCGGCGGCTGCACCCGACAGCCAATCCGAAGATCGGCTGGGGTGCCAACATTGCGGGCTCCCTAGACAGTTAAGTGTCCATGTATTAAAACTCAGCAGCTGCAGTATTTGTAGCTACTGACTTTTAATTTTTACAGCTGCTGACTTTTAATTTTTTGTGGGGGGGCTGGACCTCCTCTTTAAGCTGTGCTTGAAGCTGTTGTCATGTGAGCCGCCTGTCAGGCATTTTACTGCTTTTACATTGGTGACCTTTTGAACTTCAAAACGCCTGTACAAAAATGCTGCAAAAATGCCTGAAAAACACCTGTAAAATAGCAACGCCTAGATGTGAACGAAGCCTAAAGGAAAGACCTACACTTTTAAGGTTTATAATGGTCTGTTTGTCTTCCTTTATTAATTGTTTTCTTGCCATTATAAAATAATTATACTGCTTCCCGCAATACAATACTGTCCAAATATTGCTTAAAAGGGTGTAGTAACATAATGTTTTAACTCTGCTTTTATACACACAAAGAAACTAAGAGTAACTAACAATTTTTATTTTTAAATTCACACCATTAGTGAGTCGCAGCAACAGCCAATTTTTGTGCAGCCTTTAAATTTGAGTGAGCGGGCATGTTGGACATTTTTTGAAAAGCAAACAAATTTCTAAACAATGATGGGAGAATTGTGGAGAAATATAATCAAAAAAAATGTGCATAAGCTGAGACCTGTAAAGAAAAGAAGATTTCTGGCCACAAAATGTATTTTACTGTAGCAACATAAGGTGAAATTGAAGGCTTGGTTGGCTGAAATACAAAATTAATGGTGGCCCCATCGGATTACAAAACACACAAAATTTCTGATTTTCGAAAGAAAATTTGTTAGGAATTCGACCCATCTATGGCCTGCATTCATTTACTTACATTGCTGCAAAACATTTGTGAGTTGTTAACTCATTGCTTCTCCCCCGGAAAAAAAATACATTTTGTATGACTCTGAAATGTACATTATTTTTTTCAGTTTTTGTCAACCTTAAGTTTTTATTTTGTTTTTATTTTGTTTTTGTTTGTTTTTTTTTACCTCTGGCAGTTCACCGCTTACCTTTGTATCATTTCAGGTTATGGTGTTGACCATTAGTGTGTATATATATACTGGTTTGACTGCTATCAGCAGTACATGTACAGTAAACAAACAGAAATGGATTAATGACTTGTGACTATTTGAACAGTGATATTTTGTCTTGATATTTTTATGGTTGGCTGTTTGCGAATACAGCACCTAGTTTAAAAAAACAGATAAAAAATAAATAAATACAATTTGTCCTTGGGCCCCTAATAATTCTGTTTCCAAGGAAACCTCTTCCTTGTGTCAACTCAACAGTAGTATCTCTTCAAATAGATAATATGCTTGCACCTCTAGAGGCATCAGTGATAAATTGACCCATTACTGCAGTTCTAGTATTATGAGGTGTAGCTTTATCAAAGATGAAATTCGGCACTGCTTAAACACTACGATTTAGAGATGCATCTGTATGTCACGAAGTTGTGCCATTGGTATAAAAAGCAACATGAGTTAAATGAAAAGAAAAGGGACTTTATGCTTCCATAGTAAAATGCATCGCTTATTTCTAAAAACGACAGCAAGTAAATATTTTCCAAAATACTTATGGTGACAAATCAGATTTATTTTCTAATTTTTCCAGAGAATACATTTTTGCCCACAATAGGCAAGTTCTCCATTTTTGCAAAGAATTTTTCTTTTCAGTTCTTAAAACCAGGTCATACAGCTTAATTTTTATCTTGTACACTGTATATCTTTCAACCTCCCTTTTCTGAGTGCCCCTAGATTTTTTTATTTATTATTATTTATTTTATTATTTTTAATACTCAAAAGTCTTCAGGCTTTTTAGGTGACTCTGTCTTCATCTCTTCTACAGAAAGTGGTGCTCTAATGGTGCAGAGAGCCAGTGCCAAACTCTGCATCTGGCTTCATTAATACAATGACGTACGAGGTGTGTCTAAAAAGTTTGGTGAATGGTATCAGAAAACAAACAAAACAGTAGATACAAATAAATTACCTTTATTGGCCTTCAAAATAATCACCATCCTTCACAACACACTTTTGGCAATGTTTATAAAGCTTCTGGAAACAAATAAAGACCTCTTTAGGAAACTGATCGCAGAACTGCTGTCTCACATTATTTTATTGCTGCCACGTCTGCAAGATGCGCGCCTTTCATGACGCTCTTCAGGCAGGAAATTTTTGGGTCATGGGGAAAATGGTGAATGTCATTCCGTCGATTTCCGCTCAGATTCTGGATCGAACTAGTAGCACCAGGCCTCATCTCCTATGGTGATGCTAAGCAGAAAGGATGGATCCTGGTCACATATGGTAATGAAATCTCCAGAGGTTTCCATCTGTTTTGCTTCTGTTCTTCTGTCAGCTTGTGCGGCACACATTGGGAACAGATCTTCCATTTACCCAAATCTTCGTGGACAGTGGTGCGCACAGTGTCCTTGCTAATGCCCAATTCCTCCACCATCAATCATAGAGTCAGGCTGGGTTGACACTTATGCAAATTGGATGTGGGCTTCTCTGCATCCAATTCGCTTAACAGGAGACTGTGACAAGTTCTCAATGGAGTCGGTTCACATACCTCCTGTGCGGCAGCAGTCCGCACTGGAAAAGGGTTCTGTGCGTGTTTGGCTCTGTTTCAGGTCCGAATTCAAGCAACAATTTCAGACCTGATTTGTACCTGGAACGGAGAAAAGGGACGCACCAGACCCCCCTGCTGCGAGCCACAACTAGTGTGAGCCCAGCTATAGTCATCGATCTCATGCCAGCATTTGTCGCACTCATTCAATCATGTCTGAGTTTCTGCTTGTCGATGGCCGGCCCGAACATGGCTCATCCTTGGTCATTCCCCTCCCATCGTGAAAGCACTTAAACCAGTCGTAAACACATTTTCTGCTCACGGCTTCCATCCCATAAACTTGCACCAACATTTCATGTGTCTCTGTCAGTTTTCCCAACTTGTAGCAGAACTTGATGTTTACTCGTTGCTCCATTGCCCTGTGACCCTATCTCTCACACTCACTATGTTCGACTGCCTGCAGTGGTTTTACCCTGACAGTCACATGTACTCTACGCTAGATGGTGCTTCTTGCCGTGTCTCTGGATATACAAGTGCATGCGCACGCACCTGGCCCATGTTGCTGTTGTAATATCAGACCATTTATCAAACTTTTTAGACACCTCGTATGCAGTGGTGAAGCCCCCTGTGGGGGGAAGTCTCGTGATGCTCTGCATTCACAGTATTGGGCCTTAGTCTTCCAATCTAAATGACACTGGCTGTCATTCAACCTGGAAGACTAGGGACAATCTGTGACGAAAAGAAAGTACTGTCGGGGGACAGCTCCAGATTGAATACACTGGCTGGTTTTGCCCAGAGTTGGACTTTAATGTAATCAGTAGTCAATAAAGAAAGCCCCATCTAATCTGTCTTACATTTGTCACACTCAACATTTGCAGTGGACCTTTTAGTAAATGTACAAGTCTACGTAAATGAATTTGTGACATATTACAAAATACAGAATCATTTTTTTTTATTATTCATGAAAAATATACTTATTACCTGATTAAAAATATGTCCTTAACCACTTCCATACTGAGCCATATTTGGCATTCCTCTCCTACATGTAAAAATCATATTTTTTTTACTAAAAAATTACTCAGAGCCCTGACTCCTAAGAGAGTTACACTTTTGACGTTATTATTTTTTTATGCTAGGAAGATGATAGTGCATTCCGGAAAAAATTCTGCACCTCCGTCTGTTCTGGCATGGAAGGCAATTATAAAGGCCATTCCCTTATACAAGGCTACGTATGTTAGTAGAGACATACTAAACAAGTTGGAGAAGGTGTGAGGTGGTTGGCTGAACAGTACATCCACAGTGTCTAATTAAAATTGTCATTTATGATGAATATGTAATACAATGCATAACATGTATGGAATATGTCTTGGGGATGGTGGAGGATTACTTATCGATTCCCTCGGGATGAGCGAGGGCCTATATATCATTAGAATAAAGACAAATTTGGTATATGAGACTTTAAAGGTGCTGAAACCTCCTTGTGGAATAATGTCTGACAAATTGATATATATAAAATATAAATTTTATTAAATACATAAAAAGTGTCTATAACATAATAGACATTAAGTGCAAAATTTAGAACAGCAAACTCTGATTGCACCCAGGCAACCCCTATATCAAGGTGGAAAATTTCATCAATAGTTACATATGTGTGCAGTCATAGACACCCATGGCATACACCTAGGACAAAAATGAGAGAAAGGACACATCCCGACGTGTTTCGCTTGATAGCTTCTTCATATATATATATATATATATATATATATATATATATATATATATATTTTTTTTTTTTTTTATTTTTAGCAGAGACCCTAGGGAATAAATTGATGTTGCAATTTTTTGTCACACGGTATTTGCGCAGCAATTTTTCAAACACAATATTTTGGAGGAAAATAACACTTTCATGTATAAAAAAAAAAACACAGTATTTACTTTTTTTGTATAGTGTGAAAGATGAAGTTAGATTGAGTAAATAGATACCGAACATGTCACGGTTTAAAATTGCGCACACTCGTGGAATGGTGCCAAACTTTGCTACTTAAAAATCTCCTTAGGCGATGCTTTAACATTTTTTACAGGTTACCGGTTTAGAGTTACAGAGGAGGTTTGTGCTCTAACATTTGCGGCAATATCTCACATGTATGGTTTGAACTCCGTTTACATTTCCGGGCATGGCCTACATATGCGTTCGAGGGGATGAGGCACTTTTTTGTTTATTTTACGCTTTCCCTTTAATTTTTTTATTACTTTTATTTCTTTTACAAGGCATGTAAACATCCCTTGTTATAGGAATAGGGCATAACAGGTCCTCTTTACGGAGAGATCTGGGGGTCTATAATTCCCCAGCTCTCTCCTCTATGTTGGAAAGCCAGAGATCAAAAAAAAAAAAGTCGATCTCATGCTTTTCAGCAAGAAAACAAAAAAATGGCAGTGTTTACATCATGACGTCGCTTCCAGCCTGTGGGGGCCATAGAGATGGCCAGGGACTATTTGGGTCACGGCCAGCCCGAAGGTAAACCATTGCCACCGGTGGATAGAGCTGGGCGATTTTCTCAAAAAAAAAAATCTGCGATTTTTTAAAAAAAAACTTGATTTGCTCGACTGGTGTCAGCGCCGGTCCTGGGGAGCTGCAGGCAGAAGTTTTTAGGCGAGGCCGCGTGCGGTCTCGCGGACCAGGCCGAAGCCGCGGCCTCGCCTAAAAACTCCTGCCCGCAGCTCCTCAGGACCAACACGGTGAAAAAAAAATCTAAAAAAATCGATTTGCTTAAATTTTGAATTGATTTGACCTCTCAACTCAATTCAAGATTTAAATCGATTTTTTTCCCCAGCCCTAACGGTGGATTCACTTTCCAGCTCCCTGATCGCACCAGAGAGTGCTCCGGGTCTCCTCCCACCACCTGTAAATGCAATCAAGCGGCTGCACAGCCACTATGATTGCTTTTACTTTGCAGGGAATCGTCAGCTGAAAAAAAAAAACTGAATGATGCCTGCAGCTGCAGGCATCTTTCGGATATCTTCACTCAAAGTCCAGGATGTCATATGACATCTTACGACCAAGAAGTGGTTAAGCTTCAGTCAAGCGACTTTGCCTACCCAAAGAAAGATGGGGGGTCCTTCCTATAATAACCGCTTCATAGATTTTTGCCAAAAAGGGATTCTGCTACATTTCTTTGATTAAAAAAAAAATCCCAATAAATGTGTGTTTGGTTTGCGTAAAAGTTATAGCACCTACAAACTTTGGTGGTATATATACTGTAATTTTTTTATTATACTACTAATGGCTGAGATCAGCAACTTATAACGGGACTACAATACTGTGGCGATCAAACACTGGGGGGAAACTGGCTAACTGCCACTGACATCACCAGTGACATTAATACAGTAATCAGTGATTAATACTGCTTTTCAGCTCATAGTGCAAATACATGCTAAATGCAGACCCCTTTCACACTGAGGCGCTTTACAGGCCCTACAGCGCTAAACATAGCGCCTGTAAAGAGCTGCTCCTGTCTCTCCAGTTTGAAAGCCGGAGGGCTTTCACACTGGAGCGGTGCGCTTGCAAACTCCTGCAAGTAGCATCTTTGGAGCGGTGTATACACCGTCCCTAAACCGCTCCTGTCCATTGATCTGAATGGGCACCGCTGCAGAACCACCAGCAAAGCGGGTCGACTTAACCCTTTTTCGGCCGCTAGTGGGGGTTAAAACCGCTAGTGGCCGAATAGCCCCGCTAAAACAATGGTAAAGCGGCACTAAAAATAGCGCCGTTTTACCGCCGGCGCCCGCACCACCCCAGTGTGAAAGGGCTCTTAGAGAAGTGTAGCACTGTGCGTCAGACTCAAATGTATTATTCTGCACAGGAAACCTAAAGCTCAGTTGAGTTTTTAAAGTTTATGATACATTCTTCCTTTTGCTGCATTTGGTACCATGACAACATTGTTATATATGCAAATGGCATAAATAGGCAGCATTATAAATAAAAAATTGCATTTTGATACTGACCTCGTCGAAATGGCTATAGTTAAAAATTAAACAAAAGCAAACAGATAGACTGAATAGAATAGTCATCTCTTTCAAAGTGATAAAATTGTTATTGATTTATGAAAAATGACAGCCAACATAGACAGCAACTGCTTTGTTGCTGTCAGATGAGAAGGGAAAGGAGACAGGTTTTGTTATCAATCATTTGTTCTTAACACTGGACTTCAGCAGGCTGTTAGAACAAATTTGAGGACTCAGTTGGACTGGTGGCATCTGTGGATTGTGGCTTTGCAGCTGTGCAGAAAGTGACACAAGACGGAAGTGACAAGGCTGCTTCGAGGCAGACAACTTGTACAGTGTAAGAAGGCGTATTTATCAAAACACTTCAGAACCACTTATGAAGCTTAGCACTGAAGTCTTCATTTTAAAAAAAATGTGTTGATTGTGTTAGATTGCACTCATTTGCAGACTGACAAAAAGATTTACATGGCTAAATAGGTCTTGGCATTTTGCTCTTTTTTGAGCTTCTTGGAATGTGTTTCTGATGTATAGCTTGGTTTACAAGCATATTTCCAGGAATAATGCATCATGACCAGTGGTGCAGTTTTATTTATAGACAGAAAGAAAACAAGTTGTTTATATGTGTTAAAACTCATATCTGGATATATTAAGCCTCGAGTGTCTTTGTATTCTGTGTTGGAAATATGCTATTTTTTTTTTGTTTTGTTTTTTTCCTCTAAAGGACCTGCAGTGACTATTTTTAATTAGAACCTTTCCATTTAACATTCTCTGATTGTGCTTTTATTGGTAGCAGCTTAACACACGACCATCAGTAACCACTACATTTCAGCCTTGTCAGAAAACCAATTACTGTTTTATTATTAAGAGATAATTATACTGATGCATTTTTTCATGTCCAGAGTGCATTGACTGATAAATAGAGATGACTGATTGTGTTATTTGTAAAACAAAAGAAATGCAAAGCTGAATACCTGCTACGTGTTCCTTAACCACTTGCCTACAGGGCACTTTTACCCCCTTCCTGCCTAGACCAATTTTCAGCTTTCAGCGCTCTCACACTTTGACAATTACTCAGTCATGCAACACTGTACCCAAATGAAATGTGCATCCTTTTTTCACACAAATAAAGCTTTCTTTTGGTGGTATTTAATCACTAGTGGGTTTTTTTTTCATTTTTTGTGCTATAAATAAAGACTGAATAAATAAATTAAGCCTTTTTCTTTGTTTCTGTCATAACATTTTGCAAATTAGTCATTTTTCTTCATAAATTTTGACCAAAATTTACACGGCTACATATCTTCGGTAAAAATAACCCTAATTAGTGTATGTGATTTGGTCTTTGTGAAAGTTATAGAGTCTACAAGCTATTGTTCCAATCATTGAAAATTGATTACACCTGATGTACTGAAGGCCTATCTCAATTCTTGAGACACTAACAAGCCAAGAAAGTACAAATACCCCCCAAATTAACCATTTTTGGAAAGTAGACATTCCAAGGTTTTTAGTAAGTTGTATGGTGAGTTTTTTGAAGTTGTAATTTTTTCCCACAATTCTTTGCAAACTGAAGATTTGTGTTTTTTTTTTTTTTTTTTACAAAATTGTCATATCAACGGGTTATTTCTCTCACACAGCTTATGCATGCTTGCAACTACACACCAAAACACATTCTGCTACTCCTGAGTATGGCAACACCACATGTGTGAGACCTTTTCACAGCCTGGCCACATAGAGGCCCAACATGCAAGGAGCACCGTCAGGTGTTCTAGGGACATAAATTACACATTTCATGACGACCTATCACACTTTTGAAGGCCCTGAAGCACCAGGACAATGGAAACGCCCACAAAATGACCCCATTTTGGAAAGCAAACACCCCAATATATAATCTATGAGGCATAATGAGTCTTTTGAACGTTTCATTTTTTTCCAGAAGTTTTTGGAATATGTGGAAAAAAAATGAAAACGCATTTTTTTTTTTTTACACAAAGTTATCAATTTTTAAGATATTTCCAACACATAGCATGTACATAGCAAAAATGACACCCCAAAATACATTCTGCTACTCCTCCTGAGTATGGCGATACCACATGTGTGAGACTTTTACACAGCCTGGCCACATACAGAGGTCCACAATTGAAGTAGCACCTTCAGGCGTTCTGCAAGCATAAATTACACTAATTACTCTAATTTCCTGACAACCTATCATTTTTGAAGGCCCTTCATATTTCTAACACAGGCATTTACATACCAAAAATTACACTCCAAAATAAATTCTATTGAGGAAAGGGGAAAAAAAAGTATTACCTGTGGTTTTAGTAGTGTCCAAAGAGGGGAGAATTGGTCCAGGCAGCAGGCAGGAGGCAGGGATGTGCTTAGCAACAAGAATAGTAATTATCCAGGCAGCAGGCAGGAATATTGTCTATAGTCAACACAGCCAAAGCATATTTGTCCATAGAAATTACCCAGGCAGAGGAGGCCAGCACAGCCATAATATTGGTCCTGGTACACTGTTACCTGTCTGCACTCATTATTGTACCGCTCTCCAGCCCATCATAAACATACTGCCTCTTGCTACAGCTAATTATTTCCATAGTCCAGGTAGCAGGCAGAGGTGTGGTCTGTTTATGCAGCAGGCAGAGGCATGATGGCAGTAAGTAAGCAGCAGGCTGAGGGCCACAATCAGGTAAGATCTGTGCACAGGGGTAGAGGCTGCACCCACCCAAATCTCTATGAGGCCTCCAGACCCTAATCCGGAAATTACGAAACCTGAAGTCAACAAAAAAAAATAGTTTTCTCCATCTGGAAAAACATTTCTGGAGCCCCTCACATGTGAGACCCCTGTGTGCTACAGTAGCAGGGGAAGAGATCAGTCCAAGCGGTAGGCAAAAGCATAGTCCATAAAACAGGCCAGGGTCAGTTCATGTGGAAGGCAGTGGCATGGTTATTTAAGGAAACATGGGAAATGGTCAGTACAAATAATGAAAATGGGGAAATGGTTAAGAATATGGGCTAATATTTTAGGGATGTGTGATACAGTCGGAAGCATTCACCAATACAACGGCCGGGTTCGGAGGGACACTGGGGACAATGGTAGCTGGTATATCTTCAAATACTCAACATCTTTGGCATCCTTGGCCTGCTTCAGATGGTGGAATGTTGTCCGGAAAGTGGCGCTCATGAAGTCGGCTAACAGCATCAGAGCGAAGGTTTTCAGGGGCGGGGGGGGGTCTTTGTTGGTAGATGAGGGACATGACAACTTCTTCAATATAGATTTGGTGTGAATTATGTAGGCATTATAAATGACCCCACATTTAATTAAATAGATTGCTACTGTCTTGTACCAGAAACGGGACCTTCTTATTGATAAATAGGGCTGAAGCATTTGATCGTTGAACTCCACCCCCCCCCCCACCCCCCATGTAGAGACTGTAATGATGTACACATGTTGGATTTTCAATGGGACCTCATCTTCTCTGAACTTCAACTGTAGGGTCTTCATGGATGGTGGACATCATGTACACATTCCTGGTATCTTTCCACCTCAGGGCCAGCACTTCATTGCATCTCAAAGTTGCTCTTTCTCCCCTTCGCAGTTTTTTATTCACTATGGCTTTTGGGAAGCCCTTTCTGTTCTTTCTGGAGGTTCCGCAGACCAGGGTTTCTGAGAGTTATAGATGTTTGAAAAGGGGCAGGCTGGTGTAGAAGTTATCCAGGTATATGTGGTAACCTTTCTTCAGCAGTGGATATGTCAGGTCCCATACAATTTTACTAGTTGTGTTCATGTAGGCCGGGCACTCAGGGGGCTGGAGCTGGGAATCTCTTCCTTCATATATGCGGAACGCATACAGATAATCCATGGCTCTCTTGCAAAGCTTATAAAATTTCACTCCGTATTTGGCCCTTTTGCTAGGAATGTATTGTTTTATTCCTAACCGGCCTGAAAAAAATACCAGGGACTCCACTACACATATATGCTGATTGGGGACATAGAGTCCTGCAAATCGTTGGAAAAAGAAATTTACGAGTGGGCGAATTTTATATAACTTACCGTAATTTGGATGATTGCGGGGAGGGCACTGGGTGTTGTCGCTGAAATGAGGGAAGCGCATAATCATCTCGTATCGGGACCTGGGCATTACAGAAAAATAAATGGGCATGTGGTGAATGGGGTTGGTGGACCAATAGGCATGTCCTTCATTTTTTTTTTTTTTTGTAAGCCCCATGTTTATGGTGAGGCCCATAAACACTTTGAAGCCCTCCAGAGTCAAATTTCTCCACTCAAACGGACGGGCGTATGATGATTGGGGATTGTTGGCAACATGCTGCTAGGCATATAAATTGGTCTGGTCCACAATGAATTGCAGCAAAGTGTCGGGCAAAAAATAAAAACAATTGATTTCTGTAAAATTTTGGGTATTCGCATGCGCACCTGGCTGTGTGGTAAAAGGTGGGATTCTTGCTTATCCTGAGTCGGAAGGCAGCCATGTTGGGTTGGCAAGACCAGCTGGAAGATATGTAGCAGCCCTGGCTCTTGGGGGACATGGCACTCCAGTGCTGGTAGTTGGATTTGAAGTTCCTGTGCTGGCATCTGGGCATTTCTTGTGGTCTTTCGCTGGCGGCAGCGCTGGTAGTGAGCCTTTAGTTTTGGGGTCTATCACTGGCGGCAGCTCTGGTACTGGGCCTTTGTTCTTGGGGTCTATTGCTGGCAGCAGCGCTGGTACTGGGCCTGGGAATTTGATCCTGGGGTATATTGCTGGCGGCTGCCTGGTTTCCAGAGCACCATGCCCTTTTAGGAGGGATCCATTCTTCCTCTGATTCATTTGCCGATCCACTACTATCGATCGGTTCAAATGCTGAATTTTATTCAGAATCGGAATTGGCATTTGAACCTGATGAGGATCTGCAATGCTTCCTCACTGTGTCACGTGCCTGGTAGGGGGAGCCTGGAATGCAGAGAACGGCCTCTCGTATGCCTCCAACTTAAGAACCCCTGAAGGTGTGAACAGGGACTCGAAAGTACAGAGGGGCACAAGTGCCTGACTGGAACACTGAAGTAGAAGGCAGGATCCTGTAGTCAGCAGGGAGCTGCACCGTAGTCCTGTAGCAGGTTGCAGACAGCAGGGAGGTGCACTGTAGTACTGTAGCAGGATGCAGATAGCAGGGAGGCGCACTGTAGTCCTGTAGCAGGTTGCAGACAGCAGAGAGGTGCCCTGTAGTCCTATAGGTTGCAGACAGTAGGGAGGTGCAGACAAGCCGGGCCAAGGTACTGGCGGGCAGATCAGGTACAGAAGGGCAAACCAAGAGAATAGTCAGAGTCCAAGCCAAGATCGGGGCAGGCAGCAAGCAGGTAAGTCAGGAACAAGCCAAGTAAGTACTGGATACAGGAAAACTGGTAACAAGGTAGCAGGGGTCTCAGGAAACGCTGTAGACCAGACAGTAAGGCAGCATTGGAACAGTCTTCCTTAAATAGCCTATCTTTGGCGCCAAGTGTCGTTCCTATTGGCGCTATTGCGCATGCGCGTATGCCCGTTAGCGCTATTGCGCATGCCTGTACGTTTGTTAGTGCTATTGCGCGCGCCGGATGGCGCTTCTATGCACAGGCATTCGTTTAACCCTCAATCTGCTGGGATAACTGCAAGAGGGCTTTTCCTGACATTGCCCCCCTCCAATGGGCAGCCTCCGGATGCCCAACTGAGCCATTTTACTCGGATGAGTTCTCTTAAAGGCTAAGATTAACCTTTTGGCGTGGATGTTAGTCTCTGGTTCCCAGGAGTTCTCCTCAGGGCCGTAACCCTTCCATTTCACCAGGTACTGAACCTGATTACGTCTCCTTCGGCAATCTGTGATGGACTCAACCTTGAATTCTTCTTCGCCGTTAATAAGTACAGGTTCAGGAGGACCGGTGTTCCAGTTAAGGAAGGGATCCGGGACTGCTGGTTTAAGTAGAGCCACGTGAAAGACTGGATGTATACGGAAGGACTCCGGTAACTTCAACTCATATGCCACACTGTTAATTTTCCTCAACACTGGGAAGGGACCCACAAACTTAGGGCCCAATTTCTTAGATGGGCATGCCAGTTTCAGGTTTAGAGTGGACAACCAAACTTGATCTCCAGGTTTTAGGTCAAGCTCCCCTCTTCTCTTCCTGTCAAACGTTTCCTTGTTATGGTCTTGGGTCTTTGCCATTGTCTCTTGAAGTAGCTTGTTGTTTGTGCTGAAGAAGTTCAAGGTTTCTTGAGCCGCCGGTACAGTACACTCTGGCGTGTTATTGGACAGAAACAAGGGGTGGAACCCATAGTTCGCAAAAAATGGAGATTGGTTGGTTGCAGAATGCACAGAATTATTGGCGAACTCAGCTAGAGGTAGCAGAGGCACCCAGTCATCCTGAGAAAAACAAGAATAGCATCGCAAATACTGTTCAAGGGTCTGGTTAGTTTGTTCGGTTTGTCCATTCGTCTGGGGGTGGTAGGCAGACGAGAAGGAGAGGTCAATCTTCAGGGCTTCACACAGAGCTTTCCAGAATTTGGATGTAAATTGTACCCCCCCCCCCCGTTCAGATACAATATTAGCAGCTATACCATGGAGCCTTACAATGTCCTTAATAAAAATCTTCGCAGTTTCGGAGGCAGATGGGGTACCCTTCATAGGCAGGAAGTGAGCCATTTTAGATGTCAACCACTATGAAGATGGTGATGAAATCTTCTGAAGGTGGTAATTCCACAATGAAATCCGTGGAGATCATCCTCCATGGTCTTTCTAGTATGGGTAGAGGCCTCAACAGTCCCCAAGCCTTGGTCTTGCTGCCTTTGTTCTGGATGCAAGTAGTACATGCTTCGATATAACGTTTGCAATCCTTTTGTGGCTGAGGCCACCAAACCATGCGCTGCAGGAGTTCGGATGTCTTATGTACCCCGAAGTGGCCAGCTAGTTCGTGGTCATGGCAAGACTTGAGGATGGCAACCCGTGTCTGTTGTTGCACAAAAATTCTGTCCTTGTACCAAAGTAGATCATCTTTCCACTGTAAAGTGACATCTGTTGGATGGGGAGCCAATGAGGAGGCTTGTTTAACTTGAGAGAGCAGATCTCCCTGAAGCATGAGAAAGTTTCCAGGAGCAAGGATGGTATCAGGGGGTAAAGGAACTTCAGGTTCGCTGAACATCCGAGAAAGCGCATCTGGTTTAGTGTTTTTAGATCCCAGCCTGTAAGTAATGTGAAAGGCAAATCTAGTGAAGAAGAGTGCCCATCTGGCCTGTCGTGGTTTTAATCTCTTGGCAACTTTCAAGTATTCTAAGTTCTTGTGATCAGTGTACACCAGAATAGGATGGGCCGCTCCTTCCAAGAGGTAACGCCATTCTTCTAGCGCAGCCTTGACTGCAAGTAGCTCTCTGTCCCCGACATCGTAATTTCTTTTAGCTTCGGTTAGCCTGCGTGAGAAGAATGCCACTGGGTGTAACAGAGCCTTGGATCCTTGTCTCTGTAAAAGAACTGCCCCTACTGCTACCTCGGAAGCATCTACTTCCAGTATGTAAGGTAAGGCTGGGTCAGGATGCTTTAAGACGGAGGCTGAAAGGAACTGTTCTTTTAAGGAAGTAAAGGCTGCTTGAGCTTCAGAAGACCATTGGAAACTGGTGCCTTGCCGAGTAAGACTTGTGACGGGGGAAATGATAGAAGAGAATCCCTTAATGAATTTGCGATAAAAATTCGCAAACCCCACAAATCGCTGAACTCCCTTCTTATCAGTTGGAGCTGGCCAATCCAAGATGGCAGAGACCTTCTGTGGATCCATCTTGACACCGTCAATCGAAATGATTAGGCCCAGAAATTGGATGCTTTGGCGCTCAAACTCGCACTTCTCAGGTTTTGCATACAAGCCATGCTGGCGAAGGCGGGTTAGAACTTTCCCGACATGTTCCCGGTGAGTAGTCAGTGAGGAGGAAAAGATCAGGATGTCATCTAGGTATACTATGATGAACAAGTCAAGGTAGTCTCTAAAAATATTATTAACAAAATGCTGGAAGGTGGCAGGAGCATTACATAAACCAAAAGGCATGACAAGGTACTCAAAATGTCTGAAGCGGGTGCGGAAGGCCGTTTTCTATTCATCTCCGCTTCGTATCCGGGCTAAATTGTAGGCTCCACGAAGGTCTAAATTGGTAAAGATGGATGCAGTTCCGGGTCGCTGGAAAAGTTCGGGTACCAAGGGTAGAGGGTACCGATTCTTAATTGTGTTCTTATTAAGGTCCCGATAATCTACGCAGGGGCGTAGAGAGTGGTCTTTCTTTTCTACGAAGAAAATCCCTGCTCCTGCTGGGGAGGTAGAGGGGCGTATGAACCCTTTCCTCAGATTATCATCTATGTATTCTTTAAGAGTTCCGAGTTCAAGTTCAGTTAAGGGAAAAATTCTCCCAAAGGGAATTTCTGCTCCGGGAAGCAACTCAATCGGACAATCGTAAGGTCTATGGGGTGGCAGAGTCTCTGCCCCTTTTTTACTGAACACGTCCAGAAAGTTATGGTAAGCCTTGGGAACTGCTTGGCAGGCTTCAGCATCGGTCTCCAGACATAGGGTTTTGGTAGTGTCCTGTAGACAATGTTGCTGGCAATATGAGGAATGAAAACTGATTTTTCCAGTAGACCAGTCTATTTGTGGATTGTGTGCCTTGAGCCAGGGCATTCCCAGTATGATGGGAAACAAGGGAGATTCGATGATGTCAAGACAGAGTAGTTCTTGGTGGTTGCCGGAAATGGTGGTCTTGAGAGGAACTGTTTCTTGTGTTACGGGCCCAGATTTTATAGCCGATCCGTCGGCCAGATGTACAGACAGTCCCTGTGATCTGGGTCATAGAGGAGTGTGGAATTTACGGGCAAAAGACAAGTCCATGAACCCGCTGCAGGCTCCGGAGTCAATGATGGCGGTTGCTTGCATATTCCCTTCTGGAAGCTGTAGAGAGATGGGAATAGCCAAATGAGTAGCATGATCAAACACAGCAGATGAAGAGGTAGAGGAGAGAGTAAAGTGCTTACGGGTCTTTGCGGGACAAGTCCTCACATAGTGTCCAGATTCTCCGCAATAGAGGCAAAGGTTATTAGCTTGCCGGCGTTGACGTTCCTCCTGAGTCAGAGAGGGACGGATCAGGCCTAACTGCATTGGCTCAGTGGAATCAGCAGGAGCGTGGGCAGAAGGCTGTGGTACACGTGGAAGCATCCAGACTGGGCGAGCGGACCCGGCAGTCCATTCAGCTCTTCGCTCTCTTAGACGCCTGTCGATCTGGATGGAGAGATTGATAAGGGCTTCAAGTGTCTCCGGGATGCCAACCCGGACCAACTCATCCTTTAGTGGCTCGGAGAGTCCCGTGCGGAACTGGTGACGTAGGGCGGCGTCGTTCCAATTTGTGTTGGAACTCCAACGCCTGAACTCAGACGCATAGTCCTCCGCCGCCCTACGGCCTTGCTGGAGAGAGAACAGAGCTGCTTCTGCAGTAGCAACTTGTTGCAGGTCCTCATAGAGAAGGGCCATGGCTTGGAAGAAAGTGTCCAGTAGGTTAAGGCAGCTGTTCTTTTGTTCCAGAAGTCGATGGGCCCATGCCTGGGGTTCCCCCAGCAAGAGGGAAATGACGAACCCCACCTTAGTGGTTTCTAATGAAAAAGTTCTGGGTTGCAGTGCAAAGAAAAGTTCACAGGCATTACGGAATGCTCTAAACCTGCTGCGGTCCCTGGAGAGCCTTTCTGGCGTGGGAACTTTAGGTTCTGGAGGCAACATTACTACAGAAGGGCCCGAGGACGGCCCTGGAGCTGAAGTAGAGAGCACTTGAACACGTTCTTCCAGACGTTTGTAACTGTCTTGCAGGTCTTTAACAGCTTGTGTAAGTCCAGCCAAGTGATGGCATAAGTCCTCCATAGGCGACGTTCCCTGCGTGGGCTCGGACATGGCTGTCCGGTACTGTCACGTACCTGGTAGGTGGAGCCCGGAATGCAGAGAACGGCCTCTCGTATGCCTCCAACTTAAGAACCCCTAAAGGTGTGAACAGGGACTCGAAAGTACAGAGGGGCACAAGTGCCTGACTGGAACACTGAAGTAGAAGGCAGGATCCTGTAGTCAGCAGGGAGGTGCACCGTAGTCCTGTAGCAGGTTGCAGACAGCAGGGAGGTGCACTGTAGTACTGTAGCAGGATGCAGATAGCAGTGAGGTGCACTGTAGTCCTGTAGCAGGTTGCAATCAGCAGGGAGGTGTACTGTAGTAGGATGCAGATAGCAGGGAGGTGCACTGTAGTCCTGTAAAAGGTTGAAGACAGCAGGGAGGTGCACTGTAGTACTGTAGCAGGATGCAGATAGCAGGGAGGTGCACTGTAGTCCTGTAGCAGGTTGCAGACAGCAGGGAGGTGCAGACAAGCCGGGTCAAGGTACTGGCGGGCAGATCAGGTACAGAAGGGCAAACCAAGAGAATAGTCAGAGTCCAAGCCAAGATCGGGGCGGGCAGCAAGCAGGTAAGTCGGGAACAAGCCAAGTAAGTACTGGATACAGGAAAACTGGTAACAAGGTAGCAGGGGTCTCAGGAAACGCTGTAGACCGGACAGCAAGGCAGAATTGGAACAGTCTTCCTTAAATCGCCTATCTTTGGCTCCAAGTGTTGTTCCTATTGACGCTATTGCGCATGCGCGTATGCCCGTTAGCGCTATTGCGCATGCGCGTACGTTTGTTGGCGCTATTGCGCGCGCCGGATGGCGTTTCTATGCACAGGCATTCGTTTAACCCTCAATCTGCTGGGATAACTGCAAGAGGGCTTTTCCTGACACACTGGTAAAAACTCTTGGACATTTTTCTGATGGGCTGTGCGACAGGTGGCAGGTGACGGTCACTGATGGGCTGTGTGAAGGGTGGCAGGTGACATTCACTGATAGTTCACAGGTGATGGTCACTGTTGGGTGATGGTTACTGATGGATGACGGGTGACAGGTGACGGTCACTGACGGCAGTCTCTTATGGTGACAGATGAGGTTCACGGATGGGTCACTGATGACGGTCACTGACGGGTGATTGATGACGGTCACTGACGGGTGACTGATGAATGAGAGGCGATGGTCACTGATGGGTAACAGGTGCACCGTTAATGGCAGTCTCTGATGATGACAGGTGCAATTTATGGGCACTGATGGGTGATAGGTGCACTTTTATAAGCACTGATGGGCACTTATGTGGTGACTGTTGGGTGACAGCTGCAATGGGTGGAGGGGGTGGGGGCGATGTGACAGTTTTTTGTTTTTTTTTGTGTGGTGTTGGTGCAGACACTGACACTACACAGATCAGTAACTCACTGCTCCTAACTTTTCTCTCCTCACACTGGAAACAGTGTGTGAGGAGAGAAGAGCTGGTAATGGGTAGTAACCATTCTGTGTTTACATTTAGTGATCACAGCCGGTTACATGGTAAACAGCCACCAGCCATTGGCTGTTTACCCTTATCGATGACAAGCAGTGTTCATGGGAACACCCCGCCACCGACATGACCACGCTGCGCGCTCCTGATCGCGCGCATGCGTGGTCTTAGAAAGGGGGTTCCATTTGTGATAGGCCGTGACGTAATCGCGGCCGATCACGTGGTAAACAGCCATGTCCAATGGCTGACGCAATTTAGGGGATTGTATATGTTCCCAGTACACCCTCACTCATCACTCAGAAGTACCTCATCAGGCAGTCATCAGACTAAGGATAAGGTCATCAGACTAAGGATAAGGTTATAATGTTCCAGGGCCATGCAGGGTCCCCTCAGTTGGAAGTGCATTCGCATGAAACATATACACAAAAACATGCATGTATGGTTTTTGGACACAAAACAAATTTGGTTTTTAATTCCTATTGTAGAGTGATAATTTAAAGTGGTTGTAAACCTTTACATATACCCAGTGAAGTGCCTGGCCTCAGGTGATGCACAGAGATTAAATCCTCGTACCTGTTTTTCTGCAGCTGTTCAAAGCCCAGAATATAAAGCTTGTCTGAGCTGTCAGAGAAAAGGGACGGAGAGCTGAAATTACACTCTGCAGAGCTCAGTGAGGAGAGCTCTGACAGCTGATTGGAGGGACGGGACCCCCCCCCTCCCCACTTCACAAAAGAACATAGCTGAGGCCCTGGCTTCCACTTCCTGCCGGGTTCAGTCTTAACACAATTTTGGACCAAATCCAAGCTTTTTCCTCCTCTAGAACTTAAACTCCTTTCATCGACCTTGACCCGTTTGCAAGCTTCATTGATCTAATATGGCCATGTGGCCATACAATGTCACAAACATCCTCGCCCCTTTGTGTATGTTTAGCTGCTGGGTAGGGAATGCCCTTGACCCAGTTGATTGAACAGAAGTGACAGCTTTCCTCCTTGTTCAGTTTGAACTCAAGTTCAGACCAAACCCAAGCTCGTGCTTATTCCCCAGCCATTAACAATGTTTGAAACCATGGCTAATTTGTATGGATATAGCAGTTTTTAAAATGTTCATTGTCATGCATGTGTGGGTTGATGTTAAGTTGCCTTTTTTTTTTAACCAAACTTTGTAAAATAAATGTTGAAAACACAAAATACCAATTATTTCAATAAGAATGTAAGCCGTTGTAGCTGTATTTTTAATGAACACTAATACAGCATATCATGACAAATGCTCAGTATATCTTGACAAAGGGCAATTCATTAGGTAGCTTACAAATTGCTGTTTTAAATTAGTTGATGCTTTCAGTAGTATAATTTTATTTCAGAACATCAGAATAAAATGGCATTTGTAGTGTAAATATATAGACAGTGAGGATGAACTGTAAAGGTTGTTTACTTGAGTACATTTAAGAACTGAAGAGTTCAGCAATTCGATAGGTGAGCAGCACTATTTACTTTTATTCGGTTTTGTTTATTTGTACAAAATAGCTCCACTACAGGCCTGGTGTGAGCAAATTATTAGCCAAGGCAAATAATGTATGTGGAAAAAAAAAAAAAAAGTCATACGTATATATAATGTAATGCAACTCAACTGAAAATTAAGCAGATACTGTTTAAAAATGCTAGCTGCCTGGCTTTCATGCTGGTTCTGTTCTTTTTGACTGGGAACATGTATAGAGATAAATAATTCTGACATTTCTCCAACCTTTTGTTTCCTGCATACTTTTTGGGGTCTATGATGGATGCAGAAGTGTTAAAACCTTTAAAAGCAGTCCACATATTTTTCTCATGAAAACTGTACTTTAAAATTAACCTATACTAAACATTAGAATGCATAAAAATTTTCCACTGCCTTATCCCGTTACTCTAATGCCCCGTACACACGATCGGACTTTTCAACAACAAAACCGTGGATTTTTGTTCGAAGGATGTTGGCTCCAACTTGTCTTGCATACACACCTATCACACAAATGTTGGCCAACTGTTACGAACGTAGTGACGTACGTTATATCTCCTGTACGATTGCTAGTTATATCTCCGGCTCCTACTTGATTCCGAGCATGCGTGGACTTTTGTCCGATGGACATGTGTACACACGATCGGAAAGTCTGACAACAAACATTTGTTGGCAAAAAATTTGAGAACCTGCTAGCCAACATTTCTTGGCGGAAAATCCAATTGTGTGTGGGCATAAGAGTAGTCTTGTTCTACACCAATCCATATAGGATATAATCCCAGTGTGGTTCATTTCCACAATACTAAAACAATGGGTTCTCCACACATTAATGCCATAGCCCGATAATAGCTGGTTATGAACAACCTGCCCTAATCCTTTGTAAATGTCAAATAATTTTATCATTTTTTCTAAAAGCAAGCTTCTTTAAAACTTCTACAACACTATATCTCTGTGATGAACTTATATCTTTCTTTGTCATTGAAGCAGCAACTATGGGTCCAAAGGGTCCCTCTTCCTAATTGTTATATTTGCAGGATCTCATATCTGTTATGTTCACACATTCTCATTTACCTGTATTTCTTTAACCATATCAGTTTTTACACCCTAATGATCCTCTTATTATATATTAGTTTCTTTAGTCAGTGATCCTTTAGCATTATGGTCCAAGCACAAGCTCTTAATTCATGCACCTCTCACATCATATTTTAATGCAAACCTGCTTAGATTTCAACCTTGTTATTAAAAGTTAACACATTTATGTATGCAGCTTTTGTCTGCTACTTCTCACACAGGTCCATGAAGGATCTGGTCAATAAATGATACACAATGAGGAAATATGGTCCCGTTTATACCATCTCCAGATAAGTAAGGGGTGACTGGGACAATCAAAGGAAAGGATTGGAGAGAGGGTTCATGTAGCTAACCGTGATTACAGCATGGAAAATCTCAGCAAGTTTGCAGCAAGACATGATGTGAGAGGTGCAAGTTCACACTGTGCATGAATTAGAGTGTGTGCTTGGACTGTATTGCTAATGGATCATTGATTAACCCCTTGGCGCCGACGCAACACAAATTTGCGGCCCCCCTGCACTGGGCTTTTTGTAGAGGGACCGCATATTTGCGCTCCTCCATTTGTACTGGGAGTGCGCCGCATGGCATGCTCCCAGCACAGTGATCGGGGTCTCACTGAGAGCCCCGGGTCCTATTCTTATTATCGTTACCAGGAATTTGGGGTCACCTGATTGCTGTGATAGCCTCTGATTTGCTATCACAGCGATCAGTCACTATGAAGCCCGCCACTGTGTTTTCTGTCTTTCCGAATGGACAAGACAGATACATTCTATCTTTCTCTTTCCTTGCAGAGATAGGAAAAAAGTGTGTGTAGAAAAAAAAATCAAAATAACAAAAAAAAAAAAAAAAAACCTAAATCAAGTTTGATCTAAGTCAATGGCAGAGTTAGTGTTTGGTTCAGGGTCAGTATTTTTTGGACAGGATTTTAATTTTTTTTATTTTTTGTATCTGTCAGTCAGTGTCAGTGTGTTTTAGGTAGGATAAAAAAAAAAGCAAAATGCACACTATTTTATCTGGGCTGTACTTACGGGTACCTACAACTAGCATACACATACGTGGTATCACTGCGATCATCAGGAGCAGGAGAATTTATTTTGGGTTGTTCTTTGGTTGGTTATGGTAGTAGCAAGAAATATACAGCTACGTTTAAAAAATACTATTTTTGGCCAGTTTTCCTTTGATAATAAAATAAAAAAAATCAGGAGATATCCTTTACCATTTACCACCAAATGAAAGCCCAATCCTGAAAAAAAACAAGGTATAATCCACCAGAAATTTGTGGCCCCTTACATACCTTTAGGACTGGGCCACCCGGGCCTGACCACCAACATTCCCCAGGGTCCACCCACTGGTTGTCTCACAGACGCTGCTGTAAATGGAGAGGAATATCATTTACAGCTTACCAATACTTAGTTGTGGTGGTTGCATTAATTTTATTTATTTTTTCAGGCTTTTTATTTTCTGTTTTCCCCTGGTGATCTGGTCAGTAACACACCTCCTGTATTAGAGTGCCCCCACTTTGGATAAAGGAGCAACAGTGACACCTATGGACAGCAGTCAGAGGGGCAGGGAGGTGGTGGGTGTTAGATGTACTAGCGGATTTAGGTAAACTAAACAAATTGTAGCCATTCTCCAGCTCACACATTATAATCAGTTACAGCAAACATTTTTTTCCCCTTTTGGGATAAAGGTGTTTTATGAATAAATAGAAACTGATAATTGTAAGCACCTCTGTCAGTGGTAAATGGAGAAAGAGGGCAGAGAAAGGGGGTGCAGAGAGAGGGAATAGAGAGAGAGTGCATGAAGAGAGCACAGGGAGAGAGAGCGGGGACGGAGAGAGAGCAGGGAGAGATGGAGGCAGAGAGAGAGAGCACATGGAGAGAGAGGGGGCAGATAGAGAGAGCGCATGGAGAGTCCCTCAGGACGCGCGGGCCCCTTACACTTGTATGGGCTGTACCCCCCCTGATGGTGGCCCTGACTCCAATTGTTAACATTTGAGTGAAGTTTTGAGATAAGTTAGTGGGAGACCAAATGTGCACTATATCTGTGTGTGAAGTAGCTAAAGGAAGCTGCCCCTATAGACAGATGAGCTAACTGTGAGTACGTGAAAAATCGCAGCTGGTTTGCTTCGAGGCAGGATGTGAGAGGTGCATGTTCACATTGTCCATGAATTTGAATTTCTGCTTTACCTATATTGCTAATGGATTACTTAAAAGAGAGGCTGAGGTATGGTGGATGGTGTCTTACATTGCTCTATATGCAATATAAGATGCAAGATATAAGTAAAAGCCCTAGATAGTGGATTGTATGGTAGAAGACCACATAGCTGAAGGAAGCTGCAACCATTACTTTATTAACTGTGATTACAAAATGGAAAATGTCAGCTGGGTTGCATCCAAATATGTTGTGAGAGGTACATGTTACACATTGTGCATGAATTAGAGTCTATGTTTGGACTATAATGCTAATGAATCACTGACTAAAGAAACTGAATTATAGTGAATATAACTTAAAGTAAAATTAAAGCTTAATTTTTTAATTTAAAAAATAAATGTCCTATACTTAAAGTACCTGCTCTGTGTAATGTTTTTGCACAGAGCAGCCCCAATCCTCCTCTTATGGGGACCCCCTGATGGCGCTTCAAGCTCCTACTATTCGATGAGTGCTCCCATAGAAAGCCGCTTGTACAGGCTTGCTCCCGAGCCACCCTGTTTGCGTCTATGGACAAAGACCAGCTCCCTCATAAAACCTTAAGGCTTTAGAACCACTTTAACATGCTGTACAATATAAGATGCAAACTATATGCATAAGGACTGGATCGCAGACTGTAGTTGAATATACTCCAGTTGTTAACCCTTGAGTGAAAATGGTGGGAGACAATGTGCACTACATTCCTGTGTCAGAAGTAGCTGAAGGACACTTTATTAATTAGTATATTGATTTCATTAAAGAATAAAAAAATGATGGTGATTATGATTTCATAAAATATCAATTATATAGATGAATCTGGATGAGATTTGGAATAGGAGGATGAGAACTCAAGATTGGGGTGGAAAAATTGATGACATAGTTAAATAAATAAATTGGATTGTATGAACATAACAGATGTATGAGATCCTGCAAATTTAACAACTAGGAAGATAGACTCTTTATATCCATAATTTTCTGTTGCAACAACAAAATTATGTTCATCACAGAGATATAGGGGTTTATTTACTAAAGTTGGAGATTGCAAAATCAGTCTCACTTCTGCAGAGAAACCAATCAGCTTCTAACCTCAGCTTGTTCAATTAAGCTTTGGCAATAAAACCTGAAAGCTGATTGGTTTCAATGCAAAAGTGAGACTGATTTAGCACTCTCTGGCTTTAGTAAATAAACCCCATAGTGTTGTGGAAGTTTTAACCACTTCAATACCGTGCACTTACACCCCCTTCCTGCTCAGATTAATTTTCAGCTTTCAGCGCTCTCGCACTTTCAATGACAATTACTCAGTCATGCAACACTGTACCCATATGAAATTTGCGTCCTTTTTTTCACAGAAATAGAGCTTTCTTTTGGTGGTATTTAATCACTAGTGGGTTTTTTATTTTTTATGCTATAAATAAAAAAGACCGTAAATTTTGTGAAAGAAATGCCTTTTTCTTTGTTTCTGTCATAAAATTTAGCAAATTAGTAATTTTTCTTCATAAATTTTGGCCAAAATTTATACTGCTATATCTTTGGTAAAAATAATCCAAATTAGTATAAATTATTTGGTCTTTGTGAAAGTTATAGAGTCTACAAACTATGGTTCCAATCACTAAAAATGTATCACATCTGATCACACCTGATGTACTGACAGCCTATCTCACTTCTTGAGACACTAACAAGTGAGGAAAGTACAAATACCCCCTAAATTACCCCTTTTTAGAAAGTACACATTCCAACGTATTAAGTAAGTTAGCATGGTGAATTTTTTTAAGTTGTATTTTTTTTCCCACAATTCTTTGCAAAATTAAGATTTTTTTTTTTTTTTTACAAAATTGTCATATTAACAGGTTATTTCTCTCACAGAGCATATGCATACAACAAATTACACCCTAAAATGCATTCTACTACTCTTCCCGAGTATGGCAATACCACATGTCTGGGACTTTTACACAGCCTGGCCACATACAAAGGCCCAACATTGAAGTAGCATCTTCAGGCGTTCTACGAGCATAAATGACACATCTCATTTCTCAACCACCTATTACACTTTTGAAGGCCCTGGAGCACCAGGACAATGGAATTGCTCCCAAAATGACTCCATTTTGGAAAGCAAACATCCCAACGTATAATCTATGAGGCATAATGAGTCTCTTGAATGGTTCATTTTTTTCCAGAAGTTTTTGGGAAATGTGAAAAAAAAAATTAAAACACTTTTTTTACACAAAGTTGTCCATTTATCAGATATTTCCAACACATAGCATGTACATAGCAAAAATGACACCCCAAAATACATTCTGCTACTCCTCCTGAGTATGGCGATACCACATGTGTGAGACTTTTACACAGCCTGGCCACATAGAGAGGCCCAACATCCAAGTAGCACCATCAGGCGTTCTAGGAGCATAAATGACATATATAATTTCCTGGCAACCTATCATTTTTGAAAGCCACTCATATTTCTAACACATAGCATGTACATACCAAGAATTACAATCCAAAATAAATTCTATTGCGGAAAGGGTAAAAAAAAGCATTACCTGTACATTTAGTAGTATCCACAGAGGAGAGCAATGGTCCAGGCAGCAGGCAGGGATGTGCTTGGCGACAGCAATAGTAATTATCATGGCAACAGGCAGGAATATTGTCTATAGCCAGCACAAGGATATTGTCAGCACAGCACAGTCCATAGAAATTGTCCAGGCAGAGACAGCCAGCACAGCCATAATATTGGTCCTGGTACACTGTTACCTGCAGACACTCATTATTGTACCGCTCTCCAGCCCTTCATAAACATACTGCCTCATGCTAGTCCAGGTAGCGGTGTGGTCCGTTCATGCGGCAGGCAGAGGTATGGTGGCAGTAAGTCAGCAGGCTGAGGGCCGCAATCAGGTAAGACCTGTGCACAGGGGTAGAGGCTTCGACCCACCCAAATCTCTATGAAGCCTCCGGACTCCAGACCCTAATCCGGAAATTCCGAAACCCGGAGAAAACAAAAAAAATTAGTTTTCTCCATCTGGAAAAACAATTCTGGAGCCCCTCACATATGTGAGACCCCTGTGTGCTACAGTAGCAGGGCAACAGATCAGTCCAAGCGGTAGGCAAAAGCATAGTTCATAAAACAGGCCAGGGTCAGTTCATGTGAAAGCAGTCCAAACGGTAGGCAGAGGCATAGTCGCAAAACAGGCCAGGGTCAGTTCACGTGGAAGCAGTCCAAACGGTAGGCAGAGGCATAGTCAAAAAAACAGGCCAGGGTCAGTTCACGTGGAAGGCAGTGGCATGGTTATTCGGGGAAGCATGGAAAATGGTCAGCACATATGGTGGAAATGGTTAAAAATATGGGCTGATATTTTAGGGATGTATGATAAAGATGGAAGCATTCACCAATGCAAAGGCCAGGTTGGGAGGGACACTGGGGACAATAGTAGCTGGTATCTTTTCGAAATCCTCTATTGGTGCACATGTGACATTTTTTTTGCCGCCTTCGGCCTGCTTCAGATGGTGGAATGCTGAAGGGGAAGTGGCGTTCATGAAGTTGGCAAACAGCCTCAGAGCGAAGGTCTTCTGGGGGGGTCCTTTGGTGATAGATGAGGGACGTGACAACTTCTTCTATGAATTTTCGTAAGGGGGCGAGGCTTTCCATGGATTTGGTGTAGACTACGTAGGAATTATAAATGGCCAAATGGATGAGATAAATTGCTACCTTCTTGTACCAGAATCGGGACCTCCTTATTGACAAATAGGGCTGAATCATTTGATCATTGAAATCCAGCCCCCCCCCCCATGTAGAGATTATAATCTTGGACACATGTTGGCTTTTCAATGGGACCTCATCTTCTTTGAACCTCAATTGTAGTGTCGTCATGGATGGTGGACATCATGTGCACGTCCCTTTTATCCTTCCATCTCAAGGCCAGCACTTCGTTGCATCTTAATGATGCTCTTTCCCAACTTCGCAGCCTTTTGTTCGCTAGAGATTGTGGGAAGCCCTTCCTATTTTTTCTGGAGGTTCCACAGGCCAGGGTTTTTGCAATGTATAGGTGTTTGAAAAGGGGCAGGCTGGTGTAGAAGTTGTCAAGGTATATGTGATATCCTTTGTTCAGAAGTGGGTATGCCAGGTCCCATACAATCTTTCCAGTTGTGCCCATGTAGGCCGGGCATGCACGGGGCTAGAGCTGGGAATCTCTTCCTTCATATATGCAGAACGCATACAGATATCCCGTGGCTCTCTCACAGAGCTTGTATAATTTTACTCCGTATCTGGCATTTTTGCTAGGAATATATTGCTTTATTCCTAGCCGGCCTGAAAAGGGTACCAGGGACTCATCGACACATATTGTGTTCGGGGACATAGAGTTCTGCAAATTGTTGGGAAAAGAAATTTATCAGTGGGCGAATTTTATATAACTTGTCGTAATTTGGATGATTGTTGGGAGGGCACAGGGTGTTGTCGCTGAAGTGAAGAAAGCGCATTGTCATCTTGTATCGGGACCTGGACATTACGGCAGAATAAATGAGCATGTTGTGGATATGGATGGTGGTAGGCACGTCCTTCATTTTTTTTTGTAATCCCCATGTTTATGGTGAGGCCCATAAACAGTTTGAACTCCTCCAAATTCAGATCTCTCCACTCAAACAGACGGGCATATGATGATTGGGGGTTGTTGGCAATATACTGCTGGGCATATAAATTTGTCTGGTCCACAATAAATTGCAGCAAAGTGTCAGGCAAAAACAGATGAATCAATCAATCTCTGAGAAATGCCGATTTGGAAGGCAGCCATGTTGGGTTGGCAAGACCATCTGGCATGTATGTAGAGGCCCTGGCTCTTGGGGGGCGTGACACTCCAGTAGTTGGATTGGAATTTCCTGTGCTGGTACTCAGGCGTGATGTGGCAGCACTGGTACTGGGCATTTGTTCCCGGGGCCTAACGCTGGCGGCAGCGCTGGTACTGGGCCTGGGAATTTGTTCTTGGGGCCTATTGCTGGCGGCAACTCTGGTACTGGGCCTGGGAATATAATCCTCGTTTCCAGAGTGCCATGCCCTTTAAGGAGGGACCCATTCTTCCTCCAAATCATTTGCCGATTCACTATTCGGTTCAAATGCCGAATTTGATTCGGAATCAGAATTGGAATATGATAAGAACTTCCCGTTGCTCTTATCGTTCATGGAGAGGATCTGGAACGCCTCCTCACTGTTGTATACTCTTTTGGACATGACGCCGATGGCTGTGTGGCAGGTGACGGTCACTGATGGGCTGTGCAATGGGTGGCAGGTGATGTTCACTGATAGGTTATGACGGTGTGACAGGCGATGGTCACTGATGGGTGACAGGCCACGGACAGTGACGGGTTATGGTCACTGACGGGTGATGGTCACAGACGGGTGACAGTCCACGGTCACTGATGGGTGCACTGCTGACGGTCACTGATGGGTGACAGGGCACGTTCACTGATGTGTGATGGATGACAGGCTACGGTCATTGATGGGTGACGGGTGCACCGCTGAAAGTCACTGATGGGTGACGGGTGATGGCTGACGGTCACTGATGGGTGACGGGTGATGGCTGACGGTCACTGATGGGTGACGGGTGATGGCTGACGGTCACTGATGGCTGACGGTCACTGATGGGTGGCGGGTGATGGCTGACGGTCACTGATGGGTGACAGGTGCACCGCTGACGGTCACTGATGGCAGTCCCTTATGTGACAGGTGCACTTTATGGGGTGACTGTTGGGTGACGGGTGACAGATGACAATGAGGGGGACAGTGGGACAAGTGTGGTGTTGGTGCAGACACTACAGAACACAGATTGGTAACTCACTGCTCCTGGCTTTTCTCTCCTCACACTGGAAACGGTGTGTGAGGAGAGAAGAGCTGGTAACAGCTAGTTACCGCTCTGTGTTTACATTTAGCGATCGGCTTTGAAAGGATCAGAGCCGATCACGTGGATAAACAGCTGGCCAATGGCTGTTTACCAGCCTCGGTGACGAGAAGTGTTCCCGGGTACACGCCACCACCGACGTGTGTGCGCTTGCGGTCGCGCGCATGCGCCATGCACATTGGGGTGGAACCATCTGTGATCGGCCGTGACTTCATTGCGGCCGATCACGTAGTAAACAGCCATGTCCAATGGCTGTTCACCCCCCCTGGGTGGCGAGCGGTGTCTCCGTGACACGCCGCCACCGAAGGAACAGGGATGCACGCACGATCGCACGCATTCCCTGTTTAAATGGGAGGCCATCATATGACACCCTCCCACAACGAAAGCCGCGCCGCCTGGCCGTCATTTGACAGCAAGCAGTTAAAGAATCCTACTCAGCAGAGATACTGAAACAAGACACATTTTTGGGACGATTGACTATTATACAGCAATCAGTGCTATAAAAATGCACTGATTACTGTATACATGTCACTGGGAGAGAAGGGGTTAACACTGGGGGCGAGCAAGGGGTTAACTGTGTTCCCTGAGTGTGTGTTCTAACTGTAGGGGGAGGGGACTGACTAGAGGGGATGACAGATCGTGGTTCCTAGCTATTAGGAACTCACGATCTCTCTCTCCTCACAGAACAGTGTTCTGCCTCTCGTGCCCGCGACCGCTTGTGGCCGGCGGTCATCACAACCATTGGTCCCCCCCGCAGTGCAGCGGGCGCGTGCCTGCGATCCCGCCTAAAGGAGCCGTTGTATAGCTGCGATGGCTTGCGGGAACATGCCGACCTGCCGCAGTATAATGACGGCGGCTGGTCGGCAAGTGGTTAAGCTCAATACACTTATCCGTTTCAAAGGTTATTTTTTTACTGCATATGGGTTAGATGACATGAAAAAAAAAAATTGGGAACATTTATAGTGATCTGATTTTTTTGATGATCTTTGTAAAAGGTATTTAGTATTTGGCAACATCATGTTCAGCTACTCTTTAAATGTTCCTCTCTAGAGTCTAATTACAGCATGGGCAGAGCAGTAAAGTCTATATACACTAGAGATCTAGAGTTCTGTTAGTGTTTCATTATTTTTGATCCTGCTCATCAAAAACAGTGCTTTGCTGTTTTTATTGTAATAATAGTACTCCTGTGATCTCTTTTATATATGTTTGCATATTTAATTTTAAAGAGGACCTATCAGTAGGTCCCCAGTTACTGGTTTCTTGTTTAAAAACCTTAACCACAAAGGGACTTCTGCAGAGAGATTCATAGCAAAATTATGAAACAAAAAATAAATAAAAGTCATAAAATATGTATATGACACGTGTTTGCATTTTTAAACATATTTTTTTTTCAGGAGGTAGAAGCATGGCTTATATGCTAGGCATCTGAACCCATAAACACAGAATAGTTTGTACCAGTGTGCCTGCTATGTATCAAGATCACTGGGAGTCAGTCGGATCCTTTCTGTGTCAGCACATGTCCCCATCATTAACAACATTGGTGTTCCAATTTGGAGTGACCATACATTTTCTATTGTTAATACCTCTCTATACTGTATGTATTACTTTTCAAAGCACAAGAACCCACAATTATAGTGCAGATATAAATCGCATTTAGCAGAGTTGAATTTTAATGTTACTTTAATTATGCACTGTCATTTTAGTAACTTGTTTCTTGGCTCTTGAGATGTTAAAGGAAGTTGAAACCAGATGGAACTCTAAAACATAACAGGGCAAAACATTCTAATCCAGGCAGTTTTTTTCACAGTGTGCTCTATATGGTACCTGTTGGAACACCAATTAAAATGCAGCATAACAAGTAAATATTTATAGCTTAAGGTGTGCTGTGAAGTAGTAAAAGAGGAATGAAAATACTTGCTCTTGATGAAAATCATGTTTGGTTTTTTGCTGGAGGTTAATTTTGTAAACAAGGTTGTCTATTAATGCACCTTTTATGTTTACTAAAGTTTAATATGTTATTCCATATAGAGGTTTTATAACATTTGCTTCTTTAGTTTTTGTTATCCTAAAGGGAGAGTGGAGATAGTCATTGACCTTATTATTCACTTATACTATTCCCCACCTACAGCTTTTAGGTGAAACCTATTATATACTGGCTGTGAAATAGTCTGACACTAAAGACCACAATTACATGCTGCTTTTAGCATTAAAGTACAGTATGTAAACCAAGCCACTAGAATATCTTGTACATTTTTACATGTTGTTATAATTTAAAAAGTAATTGTCCATTTTGTTTAAACTTACTGAAAATGAGTGTCTATCTCAACACATATTATGCAGGCATGTCGCCATTAAAAAAACAAACTTGAAAAATGAACAGCCTTTACTTAAGTCTATACATGTGAACAGAAAGTAGCTGCAGGAGATCTGAGATGTAATAGACGGTTAAAGGAGAATTTATACCTAGATATGCCTAGATGGATGCACCATCAATCCAATTCTGCATCTGTCCCCCGCCACCTCTGTAGTGAGAACTGAGTGATCAGTCACCGCTGATTGCTCAGTTCTTTCCCTCTGAGCAGAGAGCCGTGCCTGTCAGTCAGCGGCCCTCTGCTCTGCCCCTCCAATTCTCACTGGAGCACTGGGCTGCAGAGGGGGAGTGAAGGGCTGGCTCAGGCTCTTAGCGGATCACTGAGAGGCTGAGCCAGGTGCCAATCCAGGCTTCTGGGCGGATACTGACCATATGGTCGGGATCTTTTCAGAGCCTGAACCGGCGCTCTGTGATGTCAGCCGACAGTGGGCTTCAGCCCGGTCAGCTGAAAACAGATCACAGGAGTGCAGAACAAACTGCACTCCTGTGATCCATAGGAGAAGTATGGCAAAAAACGCTTTAGCCATACTTCTCCTTTTAAGAAAAGATGAAACCAAATATTTTATTAGAACATGGTAGTTGTTTGATACTGAATGTCATTCAGTTAGGAATTACATTTGCTTTAACTTTTTTTTTTTTTTTTCACTCAGTGTTGCACACTTATTGTAAAAACGTTTCTTAAGATAGGGGATCACCAAGGTCTGAATGCACAGGGAAAGAAAAAAGCAGAGGTAAGAGGATTGCAGTGTAGCTTAATGTTTCTAAATTTAGTAAAAGTCTTATATGGTTTAAACATTTCAGTTATCCTTCAAAGCACACCTGTACAGAAAGTGAAACACCACTTTTGCTAAGAAAAAAATGTTCTAGGCTAATTATTTATATTACAGGGATTTTTAGTAAAGGTCACTGAAAATTCTTACCTATTGTACTTCAGCTTACTTGGTATGTAGACTAGCCATTGCACAAACTTATTTAAACAGATCACAAAGTTGGAGAATGAACCTGTTATAAATACATGATCATTCGTAGCTTGGAGCCTCCCTCCAGATGTGCAATGGCAGGGACAAGCATATTGCCAAATATGGAATTTTACTTTTAGCTCTGTGCAGTCACATCCTGACAGCATTAAGCCATTCGCATAGTCAGGTAAGGCTGTTCTGTATGTAGTGTACTGAATGCCCAAAATGCTGTCATAGGTGAAAGTAAATTACAGTAGAGTATAGCACCAATGCAAATGAGGTGTCCTCCTTGGGTGCTGTGGTTCAGGGGGTGTGCAGTTGGGGCAGGAGCTTCTTTACTGTTTACAGCACTGTGCTCTGCTGTCAGTGTGACAGCCATCCCTCTGTATCAGGAACTCTGTTTGCTCCTAACCAGTGATGAGTTCCTTGTATACAGTAAGTGAGGCTGTGAAGCAGGGAATGCCCCAGATGCAGATTATTGGCCCATACAGGTGAGAGCTTACTGATGGGCTTGGATCCTAGTCTGAATGTGCCAGAGCTCATCACTACACCTGTCATATAGAGCACAGCATCCAGCTGTGTAATCCATGATTACACAGGGAAAGCTGTGTCCTCCCTGTGTAATCTGCAGACTCTGCTCAGTTTGACATCTTGGGTGCTGCTTTACATTTATTTATGATTGAACGTTACATGGTTCTAGTGCAGGGGTCTCAAACTGGTGGCCCTCCAGCTGTTGCAAAACTACAAGTCCCATCATGCCTCTGCCTGTGGGTGTCATGCTTGTAACTGTCAGCCTTGCAATGCCTCATGGGACTTGTAGTTTTGCAACAGCTGGAGGGCCACCAGTTTGAGACCCCTGTTCTAGTGTAAAAGGGGGCAAATAGCAAACCAAATTTTGTAATTCATCCTAATTCATTGTTTTAACCTTATTTTGTGGAACTTAAGAGTTTGTGAGGAGGGTGTACACTTTAACAGAGGATCTTGTCCCAGCATTGTATAGCACTACAAACATGGTACAATGTCAGCACATTCCGACAGACATATTTTTATTTTAAATATCCTTTAATCTGAAGAAAGTAATCTGCTTTACTGTCTTTCTTTTTTTTCAGCTTTTTCAGCTTGATAATGGATATTAGACTGACACAACAAGTAAAAAATGTTAAGTTTAGGCATTCAGCTTACAAGTCACTTAAGGTTTATGTTTTGGATTTTATGTGGAACTGTGCTTTGCCTATACAGGGCAAAGCTATCGGTTCACTTAAAGGCTGTGTTCACACCTATGTGTTTGGTAAAGCCCGTGTTTGTGCTGGGCACAGCAGCCCATTCATTTGATTAGGCTGCTGTACCTGTGGGAAACACACCCTGCACCTTTTTAAAACTGCAGCCTCAAGGAAATCACATGACACTTTTGCACCATGTGATTTCTTGCCCCCACAAATGCACTGCGTATTTAGATACGTGGGGGTGCCATGAAGAATGACTCTGTAAAAGAGTAGCGCGTTGCGGATGTGGGAACAACCGCACCAGTGCGCACCTAGCCTAAGGCTGGGCTCTGAACTTGCTTAAGATTGTTCTAATTGCTGTACTGTTTACCAGGGAAGCTGAAGTCATATGCTCTTAGTTTAGGTATTCGGAGGGTAGAGTCATCAGCTCCAGGTTGAGTGAGAAAAGCACAGACACATATTAATTTTAAGATAAAGGTGTTGAGATTGGTTGTTTTTTTTCTTGGGGGGGGGGGTGGTTGGGGATTTATTTCCCCTAATTTTCCCCAAGGATTGGACTTGCCAGACAGTTGGGTACCACTAATCATCTTTTACATGTTGGTGTTTTTTATTTTATTTTATTTTTTATGTCATCAACAGGGTTGCTTTGAAGTATACATATGTAACTATACAGTGTGTGTTACCCTTTTTTCCCACTTTAACTTTCCTTTAAACAGTGCTTTTACATACACATCTCATTCTCAGTCCAATGCATTTTTCTTCATTAATGGTAGCCAGAAGCGCAAGCCATCACATTTTTGAGTGAAATATTGAATGTTGTGCTCTTTCCTCAGAGACATGTATATTTTCTCATGAATGTGCTTTACTTGCTGTTTAGTTTGAACACTTTATACAACATTAAAATTTCCTTGAGAATCCTAATTAATTATTCGAAGGCACGTGGGATATCAAGTAATTTAATATTATCTGGGAAGATGTAGGCTTAAATTGATGACACTTTAATTCATCGTTGTGGTAGCACAAAACACTTTGCTTTGCATTGATGCTTGGAGAAGGGTTAAAGAGGGTAATTATAAGATTTCTGTTTTCACCAAACCCCTCTGCGCCTGTTTATTGACAGGGAAAGAATTTAAATCATGAAACCATGATCAGGAAACCAGTGAAGCTGGACAATATGACATTAATTACAGCTGCCTTAAAATATTAACGCTACCTTTGGGCTTTCACATCGTAATTAGCATAGAGCAAACATTTAATTCACATGCTAAATAGGAAGAACATACATTTGCAACCCCTGGAGTGGCCAATGATCTATCCTGGCAAAGAAAGGAAAAAAAAAAAGATTTTTTTCCTATCTAGGCTTTTATTTCCACTGTAAGTAAATCTCACCTAAACTTTTAATAAGCATTGTAAAGCTTCACAGGCATCCTAGCGAGTGATTCTTGTTTGAACAACCTCATTTACAGACATCTTGTATTCTATTCTACAAATCCAGAGAGATTTAGATATTTATAATCCTCATTTTAGGACTGAAAAGCCTCAAAATGCAGAAAATATTTGTGAAGGTGCAATTTCTAATGTAGATTAAACCCTTGACTGTACTTGTTATCTGAGTCCTTTCTATTTGTTGTAATAAGTAATGTTTGTGGTCATATTGCTTGTGGTCCTTCCTGCGTAGGCGCTGGCCAGGCTATGAATTGAGATGAGCAGTAACCTGTTTGATTTGTTATAAAACCTGGAGCTTTCCACTTTCCATTTTTGCCATCATTATTTAAATACTCCCTTTTCTGTTCTGGTGTTCTCAGCCATTTGATTGGCGGCATTTATTCAGGTCGTTTCTTGTGTGCAAATTACAAAGTGTGTGCAATATCTTTGGTAAATGTGCTTCATTTACTGCTTGCTTGTATGCCTTAAGAATAGGGAAAAGTAATTTTGAATGATAATGCTTTTTCTAATTCTGAGTTTTGGAACATCCATTTTCATTGTAATTGAATCTTGCGGGTTATTAGTCCCACCATATTTTTCCACAGGCAAAGTTTCTTGAAAGTAATTATGCTAAGGCTTGTAAAATAGTCACATGCATATATCTTCTCTCAGTGTCTGGATGGCAATACCTGGTATATAACTTCCTATAAAAAGCTGTGCTGCAAATGATTCTTCTTGAGTACACATAAGATTCAAGCTTGGAAACTCCTGACCACTAACCCCCCTCCCCAGAGTCGGTGACAAGGTGTGGATGAGGAGTGGCATGGGTGCCTGTGGTAGGTTCTGGCATAGAAGATGGTCAGACGGCAGTCTGGATGTTACTGAGATGCTGCAGATTCTCAGACTGGAGCTTATGTAGAATTGTTCCACACGGGTTGAGCACTGGAACTTGCAAGTGCAGGAAGCAAAACCGTAGTCAAGACCAACAAGGGTTAACAACCATCATGTAGGTACCAAATCAGAAGGCAGGGTCAGAAGCCAGGCTGAGGCTAATATCAGACAAGAAACAGAAGTACCAAAACAGTAGGCAGAAGATAAATTCAAGGGCACAAGCCAAGATCAGCCACAGGAGATCATTTTAAAGCAGGGTCAAGGAACAATCCAAGTCAAATACCAGATATTGTGCTAAGTTTTAAAAAGGCCTCTGGGCACCAAAGCACGTGCTGGACATGCATACTAATTCACACTAATGTGCATGTGTGGTTGCACACACAGCCTCTACTCTATGTACTGATTCACAGGCTGCACCATGTGCACATGTAGATCTTTGAGCACAGCTATGCACTCAATCTTCCTGACAGAAGTGTAATAATATATTTAAAATATAGAGTTTGATCTCATAATACAGAGCTGTATAAATTCGTAAACACGACCAATTAGCATTTTACCTACTTTTGAATAGAATTGCAGCAACTTTGAAGTATGATGCATAACCCATTCCTCTATGTGTGTGTACCCAAGCCTTCTCCACATTATGTCAACTAACAAAAGAGCAAAACAATGAAGTGTGGTTTTGTATCATGGGAGTTGAGCTTTGTTTTCTTTATTCAGACCTTGCCTTGCCTATGACTAGAAGGAAAGGTTTGTGTAGAATTGCAAAACTAAAAACCTTGAGGCCGGGTTCACACTGGTACAACACGACAGTCATATGACTAAATTTGCCCTGCGACTTGAAGTCCGACATCCGTCCCGACAATGCCAGGCACTTTGTGTATGGTATGAATCTTTAGGGGGAACTCCATGCAAAATTTAAAAAAAAACGGCATGGGTTCCCCCTCCAAGACCATACCAGTCCCTTCGGTCTGGCATGGATTTTAAGAGGAACCCCCCATGCCAAAAAAAAAGGCATGGGGCCCCCCAAAATTCATACCAGACCCTTATCCGAGCACACAGCCTGGCAGGTCAGTAAAGGGGTTGGGGATGAGCGAGCGCTCCCCTCCTGAACCGTACCGGGTCGCATGCCCTACCCCAAAGGTGGGCGCTTTGGGGTAGGGGGAGCCTTGCTCCCCCATCCCAAAGCACCTTGTCCCCATGTTGATGGGGACAAGGCCTCTTCCCAACAACCCTGATCGTTGGTTGTGGGGGCCTGCAGGCGGGGGGCTTATCGGAATCTGGAACAGGTCCCGGCCCCCCACCCTATGTGAATAAGTATGGAGTAAATTGTACCCCTACCCATTCACCTAAAAAAAAAAAGTGTCAAAAAATAAACGCAGTACACAGGTTTTTAAAGTAATTTATTAAGACAGCTCTGGCCTCTCTTCTGATTTCTTTTCCCCTCTCTGGCTCTGCTGCCTCTTCTGCTGATGTCTTCTGCCTGTACCAGTTTTTCTCCCTCTCTGGTTCTTCTCCCTCTGTCCCCTGTCTCTGCTGGGTCTTGACCAATGTCTTCTCGCTCTTTTGCCGGGTACTCTCTGCTGTCTTCTCCCTTTGTTGCTCTTCCAATGTTGATTTGACGATCTCTCCCGCTCTGTTAGGTGCGCGATGTGACAGTACTTATATTGGTATGGGGAGGGGTCACTTGGTGATGTCAGCCGGATGCCCCCCCCCTTATGACGTGATTGCCCCATTATAACATCACCTGGTGACCCCGCCACATGCCAATATAAGTAGTGGCACACCTAACATTAGACCGGGAGAGAGCGTCAAGTCAACAGTGGAATAAGAACAGAGGAAGAAAGCAGCAGAGAAGACAGCGGTCAAGACCCAGCAGAGACAGAAGTGTAAAAATTGGTCATTGAATCTCAGAACTGTACAAAAAGTAGTGAGGGTGGGCTTTGCCGATTGCAGTTTACTACAATGGTGCATAGTTATAAGCAATAATGCAAATTAGGCAACATGGCAAAGAACATGCATACACAGCAGAATAATACAAAACAGATTATGAAAGCTGCACTAGCATAGATTCCTCACAGAAATACCTCTGTGGCTCAATTAGGGTAGCATGTGGCTGTAAAGTATAGTCTCCATAACACTCTATAACAACAGAAAGTATGAAAAGCACTACTTCAGTAAAATAGATCAGAACACAAACAGCTGCTTGCAATTAGTCTCATAAAAGCGTCCCTGTCATTGAAGTCCAGGGTGGTTGTGGTAACATAGCCTAAGGACCGCTTCACACTGGTCCGACATACACTCCGACTTTGAGAGCACAAGTCGCATGACGTGTCAAAATGAATGGTTCCCTATGAGAGCCGTCTTAACTGGTCCAACTTGTGTCAGTCTGACTTTGAAAAAGGTTTCCGCACCACTTTGGTCCGATTTGGGCACAACTTCAGCCCGTTGATTTGAATGTAAGTTGCATCCAAATCGGATCATCATCTTAACTGATCCGACTTGTGACATATGACTTGTGCTCTAAGGATCTTAAACGGAAACCCAAAGCCAAAAAAAAAAAAGAAAAACGGTGTGCCCCTACATACCTTATGGTCCGGTATGAATTTTGAGGAGAAACCCCGCGCCCAAAACTTTTTAAAAAAACAGCACAGGGTTCCCCCCCCAAATCCATATTAGACCCTTATCCGAGCATGCAGCCCGGCAGGTCAGGAAAGGGGGGGGGGCGAGCGAGCAACCGCCCCCCCCCCCCAAGTTCTGGACCATACCAGGTCACATGTTCTCAACATGGGGGGGGCACCAAAGCACCTTGTCCCCATTTTGATGGGGACAAGGGCCTCTTCCCGATAACCCTGGGAGGTGGTTGTGGGGGGCAGGGGGCTTATCAGAATCTGGAATTTTCCTTTAACAAGGGGGGCCCCAGATCCCCCCCCATGTGAATGAGTATGGGGGTACATTGTACCTCTACCCATTCAACCTAAAAAAGTGAGTGTATATAATATGAATTTGTAACAAAAGTGAAAACCCTTTAAAAGGTTAATACATTTCTATGTGGCAGCCATCAATGCCTTAGTCACCTGTGGGCCAGTACAAAGTACTCTGTTTTATGAATGTACAGCTCTGTTGCCATTGAGCATAACTAAGGAAGTACAGATTCTTAGAAATCAGTTGCTGGCCAAATATAGTATTGTTGGCCAGACTGCTGACTTTTAGATATTCTTTTTAATAAATGATACAGACTTTGCTGTTTTAATATACTTTACATCAGCATTGAGCAGTATCATTCATTTTCCCATACCTGTACAATTTTTTGACAGAAATTTCCACCTGCTTCAAGTGCACTGTAATAACTTTGGCTACTAATTAATTTTTATAATTGCTTTGCTGCCACAGTCATACATTTTTACTATTGCATTACCTGGGAAGTATAATTGAAGAGACACGGTAGTGATTGGGGTGAAATTCACAAGCTATGGCAATGTTAGATTTCTGTAAGCTGTTTTACTGGACCGTGAGTAATAATTCTTCAGAGGGAAAAAAAAAAAATTGTATGTATTGGCTGATTTCTGGAGAATTTAGTACATTGCAGTAGTGAAATTGAGAATTTGTGGATTACAACAGTTCCTTTCATAGTGAAAAATATAAAATATCAGTGCTGTTCATAAAACAAAAGGATTTTGTATGCTGCGTAATGGGTGCACACTCTTTTTTTTTTCCTTCTAGTTATATTCTGTTTATTACAGTGAGCGTGTATGTATGTGGAAAATTGGTAATAGGAAGAAATTGCAAATAAGTAAGCTTATTTATTTGCAATTCTTTGCTTCTAACTGTTTTCCACACAAAGCCATGCGTCTCAGAATATAATTAGTTACAAACATCATATACTGCATATGCATTTGCAAAACCTATTGACAATATGCATGAATCAGTTATTTATCTCATGTGCTTCTTTCTGGAATGGCTTGTTAATGGAAAAACATGTGGTTGGGCAAGGCGATATTGTCTTTGACAGTTTGAAAAGACTTGACCGTCCCATTAGCTACAACTTGCGACAAGTATATGATACCCTTTTTAATCCACATTCCATGGTCAGGGATGGAGATCAATTCGGGCATATGTGTGTTGTCCCAAAGGGGTGTGTGATAGTGAGGGGAAGGTGTCTCTCTGAGTTGCGTGGCAAGTTGCCAGATCTTGCAGTGGTGGAATAACATGTGCTTCCTGTCGCCGGTTTGAGACGAACCGCGGGGTCCGCAGAACAAGATCTGGAAGGGGTGGGTCAATGGGCCGGGGACCTGTGAACAGACTAGGGTGGAGTAACGTTCTCTGTCAGATTGGTTGAAGTAGAAGAAGTGAGAGAGTTGGGACGCTATGTAATATAGAGAAAGGTCAGTAGATTTAGAGATTTTAGTATTAGGTTGAACTTCTACTTTAAGTGATAAAAAGTCATATTTATATGTTTGATACAGTTCTCATTCATTTTCATATTTGTTGGATACTATATATACTGTATATGTACGTGTGTGTATATCTTTCTCTCTCTCTCTCTAGATAGATAGATAGATAGATAGATAGAATGATTTGAAATGCGCACATCCATGTAGCATTAGACCTCCATTCAAACAGTGCCTACAAATAGAGAGAACTTAAAAATGGAACATACAATTGACAGTGCATAGTCATTCTCATAGTTTAATATATTGGAAATGCTTATTTGTACTTAGAAAAAGTAGCTTTTTACTTTGTGTTTTTCATGTGCCCCTTTTGAAGTCTATGGGGCCAAACAGTCACTATGTTGCACCAAGAGAAGTGCCCGCAACTTTAGACAATATGGGATGCCTCTTACGCTTGCCATAAGTTAAAATCAATGCAATTAGAATCAGGTGTACAAGATTAGGTGCCAATGATTAGAACCTCTTAAGTGCCGGTTCACACAGGGGCGACTTGTCAGGCGACCTAGCCGCCTGACAAGTCGCGTCCCGTTCTGTACTACGGAACCGTTCTAATAGGAGCGACGCAAAAGCCTAGGCTTATGACATCATGCACAGCTCTCTCTCTCACTCTGGTGAGATTTTGCCCGGAAGGGGGGGGTGAGTCATAAGAGGGCCAATGAGAGCTGCAGAGCTGGAGGTGTACCTCTCTGTGTGTGTGTGTAAATCCATGAAGTGAACAGGCAGCAACTTCAGCTGCCCACAGTTAAAATAGATGCAGCCAGACTTGGTGAAGGGAGATTTTGCTGGCATATTTTGCAAGTACAGAATCGCAGTATATATAAAATAATATGCAAAGTGGTTGGAAGGAAGCTTCAGAATGGCAAAGGTGTTTTTATGACAAATTATGTGAGCAAACTGCCTGATCGCATGAAAACTGAATGTGTTTAGGTTTAACCTCATATTATATGGTTTTGGTAAATCTAAAGGAAATTGTATAGTGTGTATTCAGCTTTGGGCTGGCCATGCATCATACAATTTTCTTATACAACTTTCCTTTAGGTTTACCAAAACGATATAATATGAGGTCAAATCTGAACACTTTCAATTTGTATGCAATCAGGCAGGCCCTTGCACTACACAGTTAAAGGTAATCTAAAGAAAATTGTACAATGTATGGCCAGCTTTATTTTAACCTCCGATATCCAGGATCCTTTGCTCTCTTTGCTATTGAAGTGTGTGGTGTCATTGTGTCAAGATAAAAAGAGCTCTCTAAAATTCTCAGAAAGAAGGTTGTTGATTACCAGGAGTCTATGGAAGGGTTGAAAAAAAAAATAGAATTTTTTTTTTAATCAGTGCCACTGTAAGAAGTGGAATAGATTGGCATAGATTTCAGACAACTGTTAATTTCTCCAAAACTGGCTGGCCAAGCAAATTCAGCCCAAGCTTTGATTGGCGCTAAGCGTCTCCAAAATCATTAAAATTGAATTGGGGCTTTTGCAGGTAACTCTTGTAACATTTAGTGTCAAAGTGCATGCATCGTCCATCATATAGAGATTGCACCATTTTAAACTGCATGTGCTGTGAAAATGATTGTCCAAAAAGAATATTTGAATAAGAAATGTTTGTTATTTAACATACTGTATAGGCAAAGGCCTTCTGGAACAATGTTTTGTGATTGGGGCATTTAAAATTGGCAGCTCATGCAAGGAAACCCACAAACTTTGCATGGAGCAGTGGTTACAAATGTCACCAAGTGGATGTCAGAGACTGGTGGGTCATGCAAAACACTAGTCACTAGAACGAAGTAATTTCTTCTAAAGAGGTCAAATACCAACTTCTGAGCCCAAGGGTTAGTAAGTCTTTAAATAAAGCTGTATGTCCTTGTATTTTTATTCCAGTATATCACTTTTATCTGTAGGCACTGTCTTGCCCCGTATACACGATTAGAAAATCGAACGGCAGATCGTCAAACTTTTCTCGATTGCTGGTCGCAAGTAGAAGTTGAATAGGTTACTGAATTTATGAAAATTCTTGTACGACATAATAAAAAATTTGGAAGTGATGTAATGTGTTGTTGTGTATTAGTATTGTATTTTCGGACGACAACTGTACTGATTAAATAAAAATCGTACGAGAAAAGTTTTCACGCTTGTCCCATTGGATAATATTGGAAGAACTGTCCTGATCGGCTATCGAAAGCTATGTACTAACATTTATATTATCGTACGATCGCTTCGAAAGCGGTGTTCTTCGTATGATTTTTCGGATTGTGTTTTTGGGCCATTTGTATGAAGATCTAATGTTTGCCTGGTTGAATTCACAGATATAAAATATGCTTTTCTAAACATGTAAACTTAAAAAAAATAAATGAAATTGACAACAAAACATTAAAAAAAACAAAGCCCAATATTCTTAAAATGCCTGCATGCTGCTGTAATGGCTTTGGAAACACATAAAAATGACAATGTTATGCTATTTGGTGAATCTGTTAGCATGGCATTGTAGTATAAACATTTCTGTTATATGCTGTAAGTTAAGTGGAAAAAAAGGACAGGCATCACACTGTTCTCCTTCACATTTGTAATTCAGGAGAAGTACAGCTTAGTAACAATTTAGCATCATGACTGACTACTATAAATAAATGTGACATTGTATAGTTCTGCTTCTCCTCTAAACTTCCATCTACCTTCCAAGAGCTTAAACCCTTTCTCAAGTCATTATTGTGTGTGTGTGTGTGTGTGTATTCTTTTTTTTTTTTCTTTTTATATTGCACTTTAAGGTTTCTTAAGTAATAATTGCACTAAAATAGAGCTGCAGCGTAGATCACACTCTGTTTACTGCAGCTGTAAATGCTCAACAAATATCTTGACAGCTAAATTATTTGCTTGGTTGAACAGCTACAAATGGGCTAATTGTTACCTGTAATATGCAAATAATACAGATAATTTTAGTCTTTACACCTGTTATTCTCTTAATTGTTGCACAGACATACAAATGCAATATGATCATTTTGATGTTCCTTTTACTGTGACTGGTAGTCTTCTCCTATGAGGCATTATTTGGAAGAGAGATTAGAGATAATAAAGATACGCTACAGTTAATTTTTTACATGTGCATGCCACAACGGTCTGGACTAATGTATTTACATATATATGATTCAGTGGACTCCAAACTCCAGATGTAATATAAAAGCCCTGGTAAATAATACATAAAACAGTGAGCAATGTAATTCGGTATAGCAGGCCAGTTTCGTATCATTTAACCCTTTTTCTGCCAGGCCCTAAGCTCCATTTTTGACATCAGGTGGCCAGACCATTTTTTGCAATATATTCCTTTTTTATTTTATTTTTTTCAAATACAGCTTTCGGAGCTTGTAAAAGACTCTGCAAGCCATACGTTTTCTGAAAAAGAGTGTTCAGTTAATAAATAACAAATATTTGTAAACTTTATGTTGTGCCCTTTTTGACAAACGATGAAAATTGAACATATGGAAATTTTGGAAATAAGCAACCAACACTATAACTCTGAAAGTTGTCTTTACTCCTATGCCTTGTGCTATCACTGATCTGCAGTGTGCTGCATTGCTGTTTTGTTGAGATAAAATGATCCAGGCATACATTTTATTGCACTGCAGCATGGTACAAATGCAGTGCACCAACACACAAAATGTGTAGCACCACAGTGTGTGTGGTACACATGTGTACTTTATGTGTAATTTGTGTGTGTGTGTGTGTGTGTGTGTGTGCTTAACCCCTTGTCGACCCACTCACAGTAGATGTAATTCGAGTGGGCGGCACAGCCAGTCACTGCGCCATACCTGTACAACGCAGTGTACCTTCTGGTTTGGCAGAATGCGTGCATGCACCCCCTGCTGACCCGTGTTGTGATTGGACACAGCACAATTTTGTCAACGGATTTCAGCCAATGATTTATGGCTGAAATCTGCTGATCAGCTGTGACCAATCACAGCACAGAGTTCTGTGTTAACAAGCACATCTGTCTGTGCACAGACAATGATCTGTCTGATCTAATCCTTCAATTCTGATTTCGGGGAGAAAAAGCAGCATACATTACACTTGGTAGACACACAGTTAACCCCTTGCTTGCTCCTTGATGTTAATCCTTTTTCAGCCATTGCCATCAGTACAGTGTACAGTATTACCACTGATCACTGTATTAGTGTCATTAGCGACGTCAGTGTGCGTGTCCCTTACAGCCAGTGTTAGTGCTAGATTGCCCACAACACTATCACAGCCACACTATAAGTTGCTGATCACCGCCATTACCAGTATAGTGTCTGTATGGATCATTATCTTGATCATAATCAGAACTGTATTCCCATGTGTCCCCAAAAATAGTTGTTTTTTTTTTACCCATGATATGTAGCAGAATAAATTTTGGCCAAATTATATGAAGAAATTAGATTTTATTGAATGTTTTCTAACATAAAGTAGAAAATATTGTTTATTTTTCCAAATTCTTGGTATTTCATTTGTTTATATAATAAAAAGTTAAAAACCAAGCCAGGGACAACATTATTAAGGCCCTCAATTTGCACCATTAGCTCACCTCTCCCTAACGGGAGGGCTGTGTTTTGGCCATGGATGCGGAGAAGGCGTTCGACAGGGTGGCCTGGGACTACATGGACGCAGTCCTGGAGAACCTGGGACTTGGTCACTGTATGCGGGCCTTTATCAGGGCGCTATACACAAATCCCAGGGCTAGGGTCCGGGTTAATGGCCACCTGTCGGACGCCTTAATCATCCAGAATAGGACCAGACAGGGGTGCCCTATCTCCCCTATACTGTATATCCTCACTCTATAACCTCTCCTCCACTGCATTCGACCAAACCCGAACATTAAAGGCATAGAAGTACACCAGCGGAAATATAAGATTGCCGCCTTTGCAGATGATATCCTGCTCTTCCTCTTGTCCCCGTTAACGTCCCTTCCCAATCTAATGCCAGTTCTAGAAAAATTCAAGACTATCTTGAACCTAAAGATTAACTATTCAAAATCCTTTGCGCTAAACATATTATTACCCCCTACTGTAGTTCAACTCTGTCAGGATAACTTCCCGTTTTGCTGGAAAGCAGAGGCCCTCACCTATCTAGGTATACAACTCCCTAGTAAGCGCAAAGATTTATACAGCAAGATCTCAATAGGTGGGAAGCCCCCACCATATCATGGTTTGGTAGGGCTGCAATTCTCAAAATGACAGTACTCCCTCGTTTACTATATAAACTCCAAACTGTCCCGATCCATTTGCCACCTACAAGAGGATGTGTAGGGCCTTTCTCTGGGGAACCAAGACAGAGTGTATTGGATGAGCAAAATTGGTCCTGTCAAAAACAGGAGTCGGGGTAGGCCTCCCGGACCTGCAAAGATACTACTGGTCAGTACACCTGACCCGAGTGGTAGACTGGAGGCTTCACAGATGACACAAGGGCTGGGTACTACTAGAAAAGCTGATTGCAGAGACTGATTTGCGTATAGCTCCTTGGCTTCCGCACAAACACATACAAGCAACCACTCAAGCACACCCTCTCACCGGAGCGACCCTGAGTGCATTCGATAAGGCATGCAGAATACACTCAATCTCAGCGAAAACATGCACAATCACGCCTAATAAAGGCAACCCAGACTTCCTTCCTGGTATGGAACAAGCCTACCTAGTGGCTGAATGGCCATATCCGGAGATGCGGGCTCAACACTTCTTCCTGAGGGGTAGATTCCTTCGACAGTGAAAACTTGCAGCAATTTCAAACACTAAGGGGGTTATTTACTAAAGGAAAATCCACTTTGCACTACAAGGGCACTTGAAAGTGCAGTCGCTGTAGATCCGAGGGGGGCATGCAAGGAAGATAAAAATCATCATTTTAGCTTGTATATGATTGGATGATAAAATCAGCAGAGCTTCCCCTCATTTCAGATCTTCCCCTCATATTTACAGCGACTGCATTTCCAAATGCACTTCAATTGCACTTGTAGTGCAAAGTAGATTTGCCTTACATAAATAACCCTCTAAGTCTTTTCCCTTTTTATTCAAATAAAACATATTTTGACAACCCCGCGAGAGTCCCCCCAGAGTCATTTGATTTCAGTGCTCTGCGCCGCAATGTTCGGGGAATCCTATGCCTCCCTGCGCTCGGAACGCGCTTTTTGGGAAACCGCACTTGATAGAGAGATAAAGGACACCAGTTGGGACCGAATTCATCTGTATATCCACAAAGGCTCCCTCAACGTACACACACACGAAAAACGGGTATAAGATTAAAATGAAATGTATAGAATGCCAGAAATACTCCACAAGTTTATCCCTATGGTCTCTGACCGATGTTGGAGATGTGAGCAAGACCCAGGGACCCTTCTCCATATATGGTGGACATGCCCAATGATCCAGCTGTATTGGAAAAGGGTCAACGCAGTAACAACGGAGATAACCTCCCTCCCCCTGGAGTTCACACAACAAATCAGTGGCCATGCATATGATAAATGCTGCTTGGCTATGCTTACCGGTCCATTGGAAGTCCAAATTACCCCCTTCTGTGAAGGAGTGGACACTCCGAATCAACCAAATTGCAGCGATAGAGGAGCTGATCCACGCCTCACAAGACAGAATGCCGCATTTTTCGACTACATGGGCTCCCTGGCTTGAATATCAAGACTCACAATACTAAACGCTGTCACAGGACAGCCCTTGACTTCTGTCCCCACGGGTCTATGCCCCTCCAGCGATATGGGCACAGAAAGCAATAGATCCTGTACACTATATGTTATGCCCCGGGACACCTGGAGAGTGTAGCTGGTGGCTTTTCCCACCCCCTCTCCTCATAGCCCCCGGGCGGTCTGCACCTCCCCTGCAGGTACTCCCCCCTCAACACCCCTCCCCCTTACCCACCCTTCTACTCTGTTCTTTCTTCCCCTACCCCCTTTCTACATTAATTCTCTTCTAGGAGAGAGCTGGGATGGCGAGATGACCTGGATTCAGACGATGTCCTCCCCCAACTAAAGACTAATAGTAGGACCAAACGCTGCCTTATGCTACCTTACTGGCCCTCAACGCACAGTACTACCAATAAGCTATAGAGCATTGCAGCATCATCGCCCTACTTGAGGAAAAAAAAACCCTGCCACAACCACTAGAAATCAAGGGGCTAGTTCCCTACTAGACCGACTAAAGAGGGCACGTGAGGGGCACTAAATGTTAGTTCATTGGTTTATAACTGAATTATAATGCCTTGTTGATGTCAAATGCACTACGTATGTTCTGAAATGTACTTTCTCTTTCCTATGAAACTTTTCAAAATAAAAACAAACTTTTTGTGGAAAAAAAAAAGTTAAAAACCCAGTAGTGATCAAATACCACCAAAAGAAAGCTCTATTTGGGTGGAAAAAAATGATGTAAGTTTAATATCTGTACAGTGTTGCATGACCATGCACATGGCAGTGCTGAATAGCATAAAATACCCTGGTCTTTAAGGTGGTAAAACCTTCCAGAGATCAAGTGGTTAACCAGTTCTGCCTGCTGTAGGCATATATGTGGCAGCAGGGTAAGTGGGCCTTTACATCAAGCCACTGTACTAATGCATCCATGGGGAACATCCCTTCTGTGCTTAGAGTATGCTCCCAGCACAGAGACCAAGCTGTCAGGGACAGCTTCTGGTCATTGTTTACTGTCAGGAGCTGCCAATCACACCAGTCACATGATCAGAAAGATGCCTTTGCTTTCCAGCATTTAGAACCCCTTAAAGGGCTGCCAGGCGTCACAATGTTCAAGTCTCTGCGCTGTGGCAATGCATGGACATTGATGTGCAGTTTTATGTGCATTATTGTTCATTTCTTTGTGTTCCCAGTGAACAATACAGTAAATCACACCAAAAACATGTTTGTACTTTTTTTTAATGCAGCATATCGCAATGCATAGAAAAAAGATACCATGAATCATTTAGGGTTGCCACCTCACCTTTAAACCCGAACACATATGAATTAAGCAGGTTCTGAGGCAAATTTAATGCAGATAAGGCACCAAGTGAGTTTAATTACCACCTTAATCAGCCACAGAACCTGTGTAATATGTGTTCGGTTTTAAAGGGATGAGGTGGCAACCCTAGCATCATGGTGCGTAATGAACTTGTGTTAGCAAGGCACCAACAAGAACACATTTTCATTTGTTGCAGTAACACATGCTGCAGGTGTGTCCATATTGCACAAATGTAAATAGGTTTTTTTTTTAACATTTTTTTTTCTTACTACCGTGGGAGGGGGGCTGTAGTGAAATATCAGGGGTATGTTCAGAAATATATTTTAAAATAGAGAAAGGGATTGAACTGGAAGTGCTCTCTGCAGAACACTTGATCACCCCGGTGTTTGATCAATACAGGAAATAGGTTGGTAAACATAACACTCCTATTTATCGATCCTCCACTCTACCATCCTGAAGGATTGAACATTGGCAGTCTTCTTTCCTGCAAAGCCTGATTTCTTCACTGCTTCCATCAGGGAGAGAACAGCAGAGAAGTTTGGAAGACACAGCTGAACCAGCCGGCTGTGTAGAGGACACAGAATGGAGCTCCTGGCTGAGCATTGACTGCTTCTCCCCTGCAAAGCCCGCTGTCTACTCTGCTACAGGAGGGGAAGAGAAGGGGGTCGGAATATTGGGCTGTGCAGGGGATGCAGATCAGAGAGAATTTGTGTGGTTAGAGTGTGGTTCTCAGCAGCTTTGAGGGGTAGTAGCAGGGGAGTCATTTTTGATTGAGCTTCTATGATCAGAGGCTTATCAGCTGATGATCAGAGCTACTCATTTTATCAGAAGAGTCAGGAGTATATTTAAAATATACTAAATATATAATAGTTCATATGATAGCAGGTTGTGTTCTGTTCAGTCACCCATTAGCTATATATAAAATATATAATAGTTCATATGATAGCAGGTTGTGTTCTGTTCAGTCACCCATTAGCTTTGATATCACTTTCCTGTATGGGTTTTACCTTCTGTAGTTCCTGGCTATACCTTCTGTAACTTTCATTCCAAGCCATCACTTCTCTTGCAGTATGATCTTTAAGGTAATATAATTAGGAATCCTACAGCAAGAACTACATGTAAATGTGATGAGTAAAACAAATTGGAAAAGCAGTTGTGATAGATTGGCAAATTATTTATTGTTAGAAAGACACTACTAAGCTTTTATTCACCCAGATCTCAAAAAATAAAATAAAATAGGTTCTGACTTTCAGTCTTTAACAGTAGGCCAGTCCTTTTCTATCATGCTACTCATGCAGGTTGACCACATCATCAGTCTTACTAATGTCTTAAGATGACTTACTAGCCCATCAATAACTATGATTAATTATGGAACATGAACCTAGGTCTTTTGTTTGAATCTGCGAGCTGCTTTAAAGGTTGCCATATAGAAAATTAAATTGTTGAATTATTAAATTAGTTGTGTGCTATTTTTCTGAATATTTGTAGTGTAAAATAATTTTACAGTTCCCCACTGTCATCTCTAGGTATTGAAGAGATAACAATGAAATGAAACAATTCAGAATTTCAGATTTTGTTATTTTAAATAGCATAATGAAGATCTACTCTATGGGCCCTCCAATCTGCTCAGACGGAGGGGAAAGGATACCCTTTTGTTTTTTTAGCGGTTTAGATTGGAGGTAGGCAGGTGTTAACGGACAATTTATAGAGGTGAATGGAGGATCCAGTTGGGTCCGTCTGAAAAATGGATAAGTGAACCTGATTTAACTGATTGTGTGTAAGGGGGCCTAAAGCTTCACCTGTGGCTTTCCTGCGGGTAAGCTGCACTTTGCCATAGACTTCTATTATATCTTGCAGGTGTTAACCATTGCAAAACTATTGCTCATATATACTCAAAATCTGCAGAACTCTGATATTATATCCATTGCTGTGATGCCCAAACTATGATTTTCATAAACTGACCTATAAACCTTCACTTTCTAAAACTGCAGGAATTGCCACTTTCTGCAAGTTTTGCGGGCTGTAGAAAATGTTGCTGTCCCAGGCAGAGTGCATTTGGTATCACTCTGTTTGGGACAGGAGCCGGTGCTATAGAGGAAGCATCAGCTTATGCGGCTCTGCTCCGCAGCCATTTGCTTCCTTTACCACCGGCTCCATGCTCCATCCACAACACTGATTCCAACGCTGCTGGAATTTTATGGGCCGTTCCTAATAGTGACCCACTTTGTAGTTGCACCTGGCAACCCTTTAGTGGCAACATTTAGACGTACTGTAAGTCTCTTTGTATTTTATTTGCTCATTCACTTCTAGACAGAGGATTAGGGATACAGGATACCTAAAACTGAAAAACTCTTTTTTTTAAGACAGATATAGCTTTCTTTTGAAGGTATTAAATCACCACTGGCTTTTTGTTGTTTGCCTAAAAAAAAAAGTAATTTTTCTTCTTCCCTGATGTGCACTGATGGGTGCTGATGAGGCTGCGCTGATTAGCTGCACTGATAATCAGTGCACTGATTACCAGTGTAAATGCTATACTCACTATGCCCTGACAGTTCAGCTCTCCTTTCCTCACCTAATGTCTCATGACAGCTGTGATTGGCCCTTTACCCCAATCTGTGATCAGCTGTGTCCAAAGCACACAGGGCTAACAGAGCGCACCCCAGTGGGTGTGTGGGAGGACGTTTTCCCAGAACTGGGGGCCCGCGCTGTAGCTATCTATCGGCTATAGCGTGGGCAGGGCTGAGTGATGAGGTCTCCATGCGATGTCCATCTAGAAGCAGCTTCCCCCAAGCAATCCATGATATTGTTCAGCATAACAGACTCCTCTGTAGGTGCTCCAGCAGTCATCCATCTTCCAGATTCTCCAGATCCTACCACAGGCTAGATTAGATTTCTTGGACCTTGGCTCAGGCCTGGAACAAAGCCTGACAGGGAAGACTCACTCTAAAGTTAGCTAGATAAATCACTAAAAATTGGTTTCCTCTAATTGGGACTTTAAACGGGACGCTGCTTCAATAAGATCAGGCAATATAGTTATCATCAAAATGTTATTTATTGAATAGAGTAAAAAATATCAGTTAGTGCAAGACATAGAAATACAGGATGCAAGAAAGGGGGGCAGATACAATGGTAAAAAATTACAATGCATGTAAACCAATACTCAATTGAAACAAATGTAACAAGAGAGATAACCCAACGCGTTTCAAATCTATCGTAATAATTCTCTTCTTCAGGGGTAAACGGTTACATCAAGACGATAATGCGTCTACAATTGTAACAACATAAATTAAAAAATGCATAGTCATGACATTGAAATGTTTGACAGGCAATGATTGGATATTTCACTAGGTCTATATTCAAAAATTTAAACATTTAAATTTCATGACTATGTATTTTTACACTTATGTTTTTCAATTGTAGACACATTATCGTCTTGATGTAACCATTTATCCCTGAAGAAGAGAACTATTACGATCGATTTGAAACATGTTGGGTTATCTCTCTTGTTACATTTGTTTCAATTGAGTATTGGTTTACATGCATTGTAATTTTTTACCATTGTATCTGCCCCCCTCTCTTGCATACATTCTCTAAAGTTAGCTAGGGAAACCCCAGCTCAAGGCAGGGTTCCTGCTTTGTATTATCCTTGGTAAATGTCAGTACTACCGATGTACATTTACATGTCAGATGTAGTAATCAATAATTAACTTGGAGATTAAACACTTTAGGATATTTGTGAAAAGCAAAAATAAAACACCATGTGCAAAAGTGAATATAATGGATAGCTGCTGGTCCTAACTGTGTATATGCTTATACATATAAGGTACTAAACATAAACTTGTTTGTTTAGTACTTTGGGAATTTTGTACTGTATATAGTTGTACATCATTTCAGTGGGCTGCAAAATGCACTGGAACACAGAAATAGCAGCGCAAGCACTACTTTTTCAGAATGTCCACACGAAATAGCACAATACTGTGGTACGTTTACGATATGCTGGCTGCAAGCACTATGCATTTGCAAGATATCTTTTGGGGTGCTTATAACACATGCATGCTTCTCACAAGGGCAGCGCATTCGCCTGCAATGTAGAAAATGCGCCTTTCCCAATTATGGTGTGAACGGGTTCGGCCCTGTAGTCTTTAAGCTCATGTACAAATCTGTTCTTGCAACAGCAAATAAAAGCATTGAAGGGATATTTAACGTGTTAAGTTCCCAGTTGTTCGGTAATGATTTCTAGAATTAGTGAATCTCATCATCCTTCATGTGTATTTCAAATTCAGGATTGTCAAATGCTGCAAAGTCATATGCCATTGTTTTGAAAGAACAAATAAAAAATGTTGGCTTTTCTTTTTCCACATTTTCATGTTTGTCTTTTAAATTAAAGCGGTAGTAAACCAAAAATGTACCAACCACCAATCCCTCTGTTTTCACCTGCTGATCTGTCCAGTAACACACCTCCTATATTAGAGTGCCCCCACTCTGGATGAAGGAGCACAGGGGGGGTACCGTTGGACATCAGCATTATCAGTCTGGGGGTTGGGGGGAGTGTTAGATGTACCGTATATACTCAAGTATAAACCGAGTTTTTCAGCACATTTTTTTGACCCCTCGGCTTATACTCGAGTCAAGAACTTTTCTGGTGCAAAGAATGACATTTTCAAAATTTCCAAATTTGGTGTGCAAACCCAGTGGAACTAGCACTATAACATATTCAAAGCTGGTGTTTCTAGCACCAAGTGGCCCCAAGATATGGGGCCCCAAATTCGGTTCGGAAAATGTCATTCTCTGCTGCAAGTGCTTGACATTTTCTGAACCGACTTTGGGGCTCCGTATCTCGGGGCCACTTGGTGCTAGGTACCCCAACTTTGGATATGTTGTAGTGCTGTTTCCAATGGGTTTGCAGACCAAATTTGGGGTTCCTAGCAGCAAGTGGCCCCGGGATACGGGGCACCAAAATCAGTCAACTGTGTCCATCTGCAGCAATGTTATTTCGGGACCCTTTGGGTCCAGAGACCCCAAATTTTGGCTGCAGCTAGGGGGCAGCTAGGAACCCTTAACTACCGAGTTTGAAGTTCGGGGGACCTATGGCTGCAAATGGGCACAGTGAGGCTGCAAATGGGCATTGTTGACCCTCTTTTCCACTTACAGTAGCTGCGCATTTCTCACCCTAGGCTTATGCTCGAGTCAATAAGTTTTCCCAGTTTTTTGTGGTAAAGTTAGGTGCCTCGGATTATATTCGGGTCGACATATACTCGAGTATATACGGTACTAGCAGATGTAAATACACAAAGAAATTGAAGCAGAACTCTAGAACATTTCATAAGCAGTTACCGCAAACAATTTGTTCCTTTTGGGATAAAAGTTTTCAATAAATCAATAAAAAACAGATCATTGTAAGCAACAGATTTACTGGCCTGATCACCAGGCAAAAATAAAAGAAAGAGAGCCTTAACCACTTAACGACCAGCCTCGTTTTGGATTTTATGTGTTTACATGTTTAAAACAGGTTTTTTTGCTAGAAAATTAATTGGAACCCCCAAACATTATATATGTTTGTTTTTTTTTTCTAACACCCTTGAGAATAAAATGGCGGTCATTGCAATACTTTTTTTGCACCATATTTTGCGCAGCGGTCTTATAAGCGCACTTTTTTTTTCCTTATAAGCGACTTTTTTTGGAAAAAATTCACTTTTTTTGGAAAAAATTCACTTTTTTGAATAAAAAAATAAGACAACAGTAAAGTGAGCCCAATTTTACGCCAATTAAATTGACACCCAACATGTCACGCTTCAAAATTGCGCCTGCTCGTGGAATGGCGTCAAACTTTTACCCTCAAAAATCTCCATAGGCGACGTTTAAAAAATTCTACAGGTTGCATGTTTTGCGTTACAGAGTAGGTCTAGGGCTAGAATTTTTGCTCTCGCTCTACCGGTCGCGGCGATACCTCACATGTGTGGTTTGACCACCGCTTCTGTGCGCAAGCTCGTCGGGACGGGGGTTTTTTATACATTTTTTTATTATTTATTTTACATTACTTTATTTATTTTTACACCGTTTAAAAAAAAAAAAATTGTGTCACTGTAAACATCCCTTGTAATAGAAAAAAGCATGACAGGACCTCTTAAATATGAGATCTGGGGTCAAAAAGACCTCAGATCTCATATTTACACTAAAATGCAATAAAAAAAAAGTCATTTAAAAAAATGACATTGAAAAAAATATGCCTTTAAGAGGCGTGGGCGGAAATGACGTTTTGACGTCGCTTCCGCCCAGCAGTGTCATGAAGTCATGAGCCCCTCACTCATCACCAGGCACAGGATCGCCTCCGCGATCGCCTCCGCCACTACCGACGGCTCCGGTAAGCGGGCGGAGGGTACCGGATCGCGGTGGGAGGGGGGCCCCTCTCCCGCCACCGATAAAAGTGATCTTGCGGCGAATCTGCCGCAGGGACCACTTTTATCAGAAAGAGGACCGGCGCACGAAAACGGGAGCTAGCTGCTGCCATAACAACGATATACCCCTTCAAAGTTTGAACGTACATTGGCGTGCGGCGGTCCGGAAGTGGTTAAGCCCAGATTCACACTGAGCTGCGGGAATGAAGCCGTGCAAGTACAGCTGAATTCGCACAATTTCACTCCCGCATATCGGTCTGATTTCGGCCGTGATTTCAGAAACATCTGTGCAGGTTTCTGCACAGATGTCAATGTAAATCGCAGCCTGAAATAACAAAAATTAGTACAGAAACTACTTTTTTAAATCGGTGCGGCGCCGCAAATGCAGCATTTCACCGATTAGGATGGTGCCGTTGCCACCAATTTGACATGCGATTTGACATGTCAAATCGTACCAATGTGAACCAGGGCAAAACAGAAAACGAGTGTAGCCACCACATCTACGAATTGGTAAACCGCAATATAATAAATGTTTGCTTTTCTGTTTAACCGCTTGCTATCCGCGCTATAGCCGAATGACGGCTACAGCGCGGACCTGCATTCCCGGGAGGCCGTCATATGACGGCCTCCCCTGTGCACGTGCCCTGCGCGCGCCCTGCAGGGCGCGCGTGGAGCGCGCTGTGATCACCGAGTCACTGAGACTCGGGTGATCACCGATCTGTGTAAGGGGCCGGTCCCGGCCCCTTACCATGTGATCAGCTGTCAGCCAATGACAGCTGATCACATGATCAAAACAAAAGCTCTGTGATCGGTTTTTTTTTCTCCTCGCGCTGACAGTGCGAGGAGAGAAAAAAGCCGATCACCGGCTCAGCTGCAAGGGACATCGGTCCCGAAGAGGAGGAGGCAATAATGCCTCAATAGTGCCTTAATTATGCCACCAGTACCCCCTGCCAGTGCACCCAGACATTACAACATCACAGTGCCCACAGTGCCCACCAGTGCCACGTATCAATGCCCATAAGTGCCACCTATCAATGCCTACAGGTGCCACCTATCAATGCCCACCATTGCCACCTAACAATGCCCACCAGTGATGCCAATCAGTGCCACCTAACAGTGTACAAGATCAGTGCCCATTATTGCCACCAATCAGTGCCCATCACTGCCACCCATCAGTGCCCATCATTGCCACCTATCAGTGCCCATTGGTGCCGCCTCATCAGCGTACATCAATGAAGGAGAAAAATTACCCTTTTAAAAAATTTTATAACAAAATATAAAAAAAAAAAATTTTTTTTTTTTAAAAATTCGGTCTTTTTAAATTTTTTTAACAAAAAATAAAAATCGCAGAGGTGATCAAATACCACCAAAAGAAAGCTCTATTTGTGGGGAAAAAATGATAAAAATTTCATTTGGGTACAGTGTTGTATGACCGCGCAATTGTCATTCAAAGTGCGTCAGCGCTGAAAGCTAAAAATTGGTCTGGATAGGAGGGGGGTTTAAGTGCCCGGTAAGCAAGTGGTTAATACTGTTTTAAGAACAGTCAAGCCACTGCTCCTGTCTCAGAGTGGGAATTATTGGTAGTGTTGATGCAGCATATGCATATTTATATTACAAACATGTATTTTCTCTGGATAATGGAACACTTGAAAAGCAAAGACATCATCAATGTATGTATGCATGCATGTGTTTACATTTCACCTATAAAGTTTCATTACAGTGTAATAGAAAACAGTGCATAGTAAATACATTAGGCACATTTGCTTCACAGAAGAAGCTCGAATCATCAAATGACCACATTTGGCTTCCTAGACATCACATCTAACCCACAGATGGAGAGAAACATCAACTTTTCTAACAATCACATTCTGTATTTTAGAAAAAAAAAAAAAAGCTTCAACATAAACTGTTTTTCCGTTTCAAGTAAATAAAGGCACTTCATACAGCGCATCAATTTTCACAGTCGTTTAATAGATTAGAAAGTAGTTGTAAACGGCGAAACCCCCATTATCGGAGCCTTCAAACAGATTTTCTTTTTAAGCTTTTTGCTTTAGAATTTGCTCTCTATTTTTGTACATATTTATGTTACTGCTGTTTGTGTGAAATGGCAGACCAGAAATGATTACACCAGAAGTTGCAGGGTATATTCATGTCCTCTGTGCCAGGTGTGATAATTATGGAAGCACGCATGTAAATATGTTTCTTGAAAATAACGGAACAAGAGCATTGGACAGATTTCTTTATCTTGTGTTTACTACCTGGAGCCCTCATTCAGCACTGACAATGGAAGCTTTGTTTAGCTATAATAAAGCTAGTAGAATATTGTTTTAAAAATAATTCATTTTAAGAACATTTATTTGATTTTCTAATAGTTATCGAGATCAAATCAACATTTATTTTTTTCAACCACAGTGATGGGAAAATTCGAAGAAGCAGGGAGAAAAAAAATTATCAAACAAATTTCTAACAGTGTATGTGCTTTTCTTCAGGAAAGTCAATTTATTCCAAAATCAAATGTAGTACTTTTGAATGACATTTGTCGGGTTAGTGTACCCAATGTACTGAGAAATTGCACGCAAATGTTCATATGAATATTCATACAAATGTTTGTTTGAAAATCTACTAGTGTATAGACAGCTTTAGTAGAAATTATCACCGCCTGTCTCTCTCTTGCTGCGGTGTTGTACACATTTTGGTCTCTTTTTACATCATAGTGAAACAGTAAGGATGATTTATTGTTATAATTTGGTTTATAATTTACATCATCCAATACAATTTGCACATTTACATTTGCATTTTCTTACTAAATAGGTTTGTAATTCACAGTAATACTGTTATTCCACATGTAAACCACATGGGATTGCACACCCATCATACCAGAAGAACATACCTAAAATATAAAATAAACACACAACAAGGATTGTGGAAAAGTTTAGGCCGCGGCCCCTTGATTGGGTTTAAAACTATTTGAATTATGACATAAACTTTAACCTTTAATACCAAACAGAATCGCTGTTAACCATTAACAGACCAACATGTTAATTTACTAAGACTCAAGCAGCAATATCTTATACCAACCACTGTCCACCCACAAAGTGGTTGACATTACCCAAAAAGATGGACCTTCAATATCAAACAGAACTGTTGTTAACCAATAACAGACCAACATGCTTAGTCACTAAGACTCAAGCAGCAATATCTTATACCAACCAAGTAACAGCGTACCAACCACTGTCCACCCACAAAGTGGGCGACATTACCCATTACATTACATAAAGGGAGACCGCGACAATGGAATATAACAAAGGGGAGGGAGGGTTGGAGAGCAGGTCAAAAGATCCAGAAGGAAGGCTGAGGAGAATCCAGAGGTGAGTCCAGCTGACAGACCTGAGGTAAATGCTGATTCCACCCAGTGACAGGAGAGGATATAAGTAAAAGTTTACACTCATTGGCTAGATGTTTCCTGCCAAAGGAGTTGTCACTAATCCAGTGCTCAGCAGCTGAGGTAAATCTTCCTAGCAACAGCAGGCAGCTTGTCACCTGAAACACAAAACAGAAAGAGCCAGCAAAGCAGCCATAGAAAGACATGTACAGTACTTAATAATCACCATAGCCCTCTATTAAGAGTAAAAAAAATATATTAACCACTTGACCACTGGGCACTTAAACCCCCTTAATAACCAGACCAATTTTCAGCTTTCGGTGCTCTCACACTTTGAATGACAATTACTCAGTCTTTCTTTTGGTGGTATTTAATCACCGCTGGGTTCTTTATTTTTTGCGCTATAAAAGAAAAAAGACCGAAAATTCTGTAAAAAAAAATCATTTTTCTTCGTTTCTGTTATAAAATTTTGCAAATTAGTAATTTTTTCTTCATATATTTGGGCCAAAATGTATACCGCTACATATCTTTGGTAAGAATAACCCAAATCGGTGTATATTATTTGGTCTTTGTCAAAGTTATAGAGTCCACAAGCTATGGTGCCAATCTCTGAAAATTGTTCACACCTGAAGTACTGAGTACTTGAGACCCTAACATGCCAGAAAAGTACAAATACCCCCCCAAATGACCCCTTTTTGGAAAGAAGACATTCCAAGGTATTTAGAAAGATGCATGATGAGTTTTTTGAAGTTGTCATTTTTTCCCACAATTCTTTGCAAAATCAAGATTTTTTTTTTTCACAACATTGTCATATTAGCAGGTTATTTCTCACACACAGCATATGCATACCACAAATTACACCCCAAAACACATTGTGCTATTACTCCTGAGTACGGTGATACTACATGTGTGAGTCTTTTACACAGCGTGGCCACATACAGAGGCCCAACATGCAGGGAGCACCATCAGGCATTCTAGGAGCACCCAGGCCAATTCTGACATTTCTCTCCTACATGTAAAAATCATAATTTATTTGCTAGAAAATTACATAGAACCCCAAAACATTATATATGTTTTTTTTGCAAAGACCCTAGAGAATACAATGGCAGTCGTTGCAACTTTTTATCTTGCACGGTATTTGCGCAGCAATTTTTCGAACGCGTTTGTTTTTAAAAAAAAAAAGTTTTGTACTTAAAAAAAAAAAAAACAGTAAAGTTAGCCCAATGTTTTTGCATAATGTGAAAGATGAAGTTATGCCGAGTAAATGGATACCTAACATGTCACCCTTCAAAATTGCACACGCTCGTGAAATGGCGCCGAACTTCGCTACTTAAAAATCCCCATAGGAGATGCTTTAAAAAATTTTACTGGTTACATGTTGTGAGTTACAGAGGAGGTCTAGGGCCAAAATTATTGCTCTTGCTCTACCGATCACAGCGATACCTCACAAGTGTGGTTTGAACACCATTTTCATATGTGGGCGCAACTTACGTATGCATTCGCTTCTGCATGCGAGCACACGGGGACACAGGGAAATTTTTTTTTTTTTTTATTGTTCATTTTACTTTATTTTAGTTTGATGCTTTTTTCCAAAAAATACATTTTTGATCACTTTTATTTCTATTACAAGGAATGTAAATATCCCCTGTAATAGGAATATGGCATGACAGGTCCTCTTTACAGTGAGATATAGGGTCAATAAGATCCCACATCTCACCTCTAAGCTGGGAAGCCTGAAATAAAAAAAAAAGATCCTGGCTTCGATCGTAGCGGTGAGTCGGTAGAAGCACCTTAGGGCGGCGAGAGGGGGGACGTCCCCTCTCGCCTCCCATAAAAACGATCAAGCAGCGGAACAGCCGCTATGATCATTCTCATGGTGTAGGGAATCGCCGGCTGAAAAAGCTGATATTTGAATGATGCCTGTAGCTGCACCTATCATTCAGATATCCCCACACAAAGTCAAGGACGACGTATGACGGCCGGCGGGCAGGAAGTGGTTAAAACACATTTTTTTTAACACAAAGTTGTCCATTTATACAATATTTCTAACACATAGCATGTACATACCAAAAATGACACCCCAAAATAGATTCTCCTACTCTTCCTGAATACGGCGATACCACATACGAGACTTCCACAGCCTGGCCACATACAGTGGCCTAGTACAGCAGAGTATGGCTGAGTATAGCCGAGTATGGCTGGGTATGGCTGAGCATGGCAAAGTATGGTCCGGTATCACCGAGTGTTGCTGAGTATGGCTGGGTATTGCAGAGTATGGCGGAGTATTGCGGGGCATCGCAGAGTATTGCGGGGCATCGCAGAGTATTGCGGGGCATCGCAGAGTATTGCGGGGCATTGCAGAGTATTGCGGGGCATTGCAGAGTATTGAAGAGTATTGCGGGGCATTGCAGAGTATTGCGGGGCATTGCAGAGTATTGCGGGGCATTGCAGAGTATTGCGGGTCATTGCATAGTATTGCAGGGTATTGCCGGGTCATTGCAGAGTATTGCAGGGTATTGCCGGGTCATTGCAGAGTATTGCGGGTCATTGCAGAGTATTGCACAGGGTATTGCAGAGCATGGATGGATGTGACTGCACATGTCACTGAGCAGCGCTGTGGGCACTACACATCTAGTCCACAGCGCGGCTCCCATCCGATCTCTTCCCCTCTGTACCGATCGGTACAGAGAAGGGAGGGAGGAACCGTCGTCATGACATGACGCCGGTTTGTTTACATGTGATTGCTCCGTCATTTGACGGAGCGATCACATGGTAAATGGCCGCGATCAGCGGCCGTTTCCTGTGATCCATGATGCGCCGGGTCCTCTGGACCCGGCGGTCACGAAAGTTCCCGTGTGCGCACCCCAGGGGGCGCGCGGAAGCAGTTTTCTGGAATCACGTCATATGACGTGATCCCAGAGTTATCCAACCGCCCTGCAGCCGTCATTTGGCTATGGGCCGGTTGGCAACTGGTTAAACAAATGGGTATCAGGGGCGACAATCCCATGGGGCCACTTCTCTATCGTATTCTTTCGTGGCCCTGACCATCTACTGTAACTTAGATAAAACTGCTATGGTTTGTGCCCAACCAATGTTTGTGTACACTTTGTGCATTCATTATATCTACAGTATACATTTCAACTGAGGCTACTGGTAGTAAAATATAATAAATCCCTAGGAGTATGTTTTGGTGCTTAACCCCTTTCCAACCAGCCGGCCCAGTTACGCTCCCCTGTGCAAACTGTCATAGCTCTACGTCGGCTCTTTAAGGCGCTTTAGCAGGCGCGGCGTGCCCCTGGAGCCGATGCGCGCGAATGGCGGGCACAATGACCAAAGGGCGTGACAGAGCGAGAACCAGGATCTGTGTGTGTAAACACACAAATCCAGTTCTCTCAGGGGAGAGGAAACAGGTCGTGTGCTCCTACTAAGTAGGAACACGATCGGTCTCCTCCCTAGTCAGTCCCACCCCCCCACAGTTAGAACACCCCTAGGGAACACAGTTAACCCCTTGATCACCCCCTAGTGTTAACCCCTTACCTGCCAATGACATTTATATAGTAATCAGTGGCTATTTTTAGCTCTGACCGTTGTATAAATGTCACTGGTCCCAAAAAAGTGCCTGTCCGCCGCAATATCACAGTCACAATAAAAATCACCGCCATTACTAGTAAAAAAAAAATAATAAAAATGCCATAAATCTATCCCCTATTTTGTAGATTCTATAACTTTTGTGCAAACCAATCAATATACGCTTATTGCGTTTTTTTTTTTACATCAATTTTGTTTGGGTACACTGTCGTGCGACTGCGCAATTGTCAGTTAAAGCGACGCAGTGCCGTATCGCAAAAAATGGCCTGGTCAGGAAGGGGGCAAATCCTTCTGTGGTTGAAGTGGTTAACATCATTTGGAGAGCAGCAAAATTGTGTTCCTTTTAGCATACAGTACTGTGTAAAAAATCACTGCATGCCTGGTTTAAAGGCCACGTTCGATTTTATTATAATTTTATAATATTTTTATTATTTTTTTATTTCACAGGAGCCTACAAAGCATTACATCCATGGATGCATTGTCCGGCTCCTGCAAACTCTTCCTCCAGGGCCCTACCCCTTTCTCTGTACGGGCTTTCAATTGGAGAACTGGAGGAAATGCTAACAGACTACAATACGTGTGCATACAGTACTTCTGTTCCATTGATAAAAGTTTTGTAGCTAGTGGTTAATTCACAGATCTTTGTGAAAGAATGATAGAAATGCATGGGCAGAGCTTCGCATTCCAAGCCGATTTCAAATTTGCCAACCAGCTGCGAGAGGGGAGATGAACCTCCTAATGCTTTTAGAGGGGGGACTTTGGGGCTGGGAGGGATGCATAGAAACTATTTTACTATTTATACAATGAATAAACATGTAACATTTAGCTAAAGATGGAGTTAGGCTTTACTCCTGCCACATGTTTAACACCCAACTACTGCCATTTTTTTTTGCATAAGAGTGTAGATAAAACTTCTGTGAGACTTCTATCTGTATCCCTTTGCTCCTGTCACCAGGACTGCAAGAAGGTCACAAACCTTTGATTTGTCAATGAATTGAGAACGTATGTGGGGAAAGATGGTAGTTGCGCTGTGATAAAGGGACAGTGGGGGAGGGGAGATAAGGGAGAGGCTACAAAAATGACCAATGTGACAGAGTGAACTGAAAAAAAGGGGGCAGATACATCAGTGGACTCTAAATGCTAGAAAACGTAGTGAGGATGCAGTACAAAATTGCTGGTCAACATAAATATATATATAATATTACAGGCAAACAAAGCATAATGTAATTGTGAAACAGTGAATCCGGTAGCAATGACTGCTTAAATAAAACTAGCCTAAAAATAAGTACATTTGCTGACACAAATAAGACTGACAGTGACACAATGCAAAAATAAGAGATGAATCCAAAATAAATATGGGCTAGTACCACACTAGCAAAAACGTGCCAAATCCTGATGGGCTGCAAGTGACAAATACCTAAGGAAAAATAAATAATAGTTCTATCACCCAATCCAAAAACACGTGATAAAAAACACAAAACAGTTCCAATCGTGAAGGGAGGGGGATCTTCAGTGAGGACACCTCCGTGTTTGCAAGCCGCTTACCTTACAGCTGTAAGGTATACAGCTTGTGTTGCAAATGGCCAGCAGGTGTAGACGTTCCGTGTATGCAGGTAGTGACAATGATGAACATGCCAAGCAAAATTTAAAAATAGAAAATAAACAGCATGTAATATGACTCTGCGACGACCACAGTGGAGAGGGGCAAAACACACAAGGCGGAAGGTTGCACTCACTTTGATAAAGTGAGTGTGGGCATCAATGCACGAGCGCCGAGCTCATATGCCTCCAGGGGTATCACCAATCTCGAATCTGTCCCCGTGCCTCACTCCTCAGTGTTCATCAGGTAGAGTAACGATGTAAAGTATAAGGGGAAAGAAACGCACATAGCGTGATCCCATATAAAAAGTATATTTAATAAATAAAACAAGTCCAGTCAACTTACATTTAAAACAATGCTGCAGTGTATAGTAACCACGAGCGCCGAGCTCGTCTCCTGTTGTCTGTCTGTGGCAGCGTCCCGTGCTCCAATCCTAACGCGTATCGTCACGTCTTCAGAGGAAGTAATGTAAACAAAGCATTTTCCTGTACTGCCTAGCACCATGACAGGGATCTACTGCTCCCTGTCATCGGGAGCAGTGATCTCTCATGTTCTAGTGAGCCCATCCCCCTACAGTGAGAACACACTGAGGGACCACAGTTAACCCCTTGATCGCCCCCTAGTGTTTAACCCCTTCCCTGCCAGTGTCATTTAAACAGTAACCAGAGCATTTTTACAGTACTGTTCGCTGTACAAATGTCACTGGTCCCAAAATAGTGTAAAAAATGTCCGATAAAAAATCGCAGATCGCTGCTATTACTATTAAAAAAAAATATTAAAAATGCCATAAATCTATCCCCTATTTTGTAGACACTATAACTTTTGCGCGAACCAATCAATATATGCTTATTGCGATTTTTTTTTTTTTTTTTTACCAAAAATATGTAGAATAATACATATCGGCCTAAACTGAGATCGAAATTTGTTTTTTTATATTTTTTGGGGGAATATTTATTATAGCAAAAAGTAAAAAATATTGCTTTATTTAAAAAAAAATGTCGCTCTTTTTTTGTTTATAGTGCAAAAAATAAAAACTGCAGTGGTGATCAAATACCACCAAAAGAAAGCTCTATTTGTGGGAAAAAAAGTCAATTTTGTTTGGGTGCAACGTCAGTTAAAGCAACGCAGTGCTGTATCGCAAAAAGTGCTCTGGTCAGGAAGGGGGTAAATCCTTCCGGGCTGAAGTGGTTAAAAGAAATGATAGGCACCTGAGAGCTTCCATTTTTAATTTTAATGTGCAGGCTTCAGGAATGTATTCCTCACTATTGATTCTTACCTGGACTGAAGATATTTGACAGAATTTCTGACTTCATTTGCTTAATTTAGTGAGTGTAGTGGCTAAGTAGAAGATGCAAGGATGAGGATGATTGTCCCAAACTTTTTCCCTTAAAAAAAAAAAAAAAAATATTATCAGCTTACAAATTTTTAAGCCAGTTAAGGAGAGAGACAAAGTACAGTAACATTTTGCATAATAGCAATCCAGTAAATAACCTTTGAAAGGTATTAAAGTGTACAGTGGATATAAAAAGTCTACACACCCCTGTTAAAATGTCAGGTTTCTGTGATTTAAGAAAATGAGACAAAAATAAATAATTTCAAAACTTTTTGTGACCTATAAACTGTAGAACTTAGTTGAAAAACAAACTGAAATATTTTAGGTGGAGGGAAGTAAAAATAAAAAACTAAAATAATATGGTTGCATAAGTGTGCACACCTTAAACTAATACTTTGGTGAAGCATCTTTTGATTTTATTACAGCACGCTGTCTTTTTGGGTATGAGTCTATCAGCATGGCACATCTTGACTTGGCAGTATTTGCCCACTCTTCTTTGCAAATACACTCCAAATTTGTCAGATTTTCAATTAGAATCAGGTCTAGGCTCTGCCCGGGCCATTCCAAAACTTTAATCTTCTGGTGAAGCCATTCCTTTGTTGATTTGGATGTATGCTTTGGGTCATTGTCATGCTGAAAGATGAAGTTCCTCTTCATGTTCGGCTTTCTAGCAGAAGCCTGAAGGTTTTGTGCCAATATTGACTAGTATTTGGAACTGTTCATAATTCCCTCTACCTTGACTAAGGCCCCTGTTCCAGCTGAAGAAAAACAGCCCCAAAGCATGATGCTGCCACCACCATGCTTCACTGTGGGTATGGTGTTCTTTTGGTGATGTGCAGTATTGGTTTTACGCCAAACATCTTTTGTAATTATGGCCAAAAAGTTCAACCTTGGTTTCATCAGACCTTTTCCCACATGCTTTTTGGCAGACTTCAGATGTATTTTTGCAAAATTTAGCTGGGCTTGGATGTTTTTCTTTGTGCGAAAAGGGTTCCATCTTGCCACTCTACCCCATAGGCCAGACATATAAAGAATATGGGAGATTGTTGTCACATGTACCACACAGCCAGTACTTGCCAGATATTCCTGCAGCTCCTTTAATGTTGCTGTAGGCCTCTTGGCAGCCTCCCTGGCCAGTTTTCTTCTCGTCTTTTCATAAATTTTGGAGGAACAGCCAGTTCTCGGTAATGTCACTGTTGTGCCATACTTTCTCCACTTGATGATGACTGTGTTCCATGGTATATCTAATGCCTTGGAAATTATTTTGTACCCTTCTCCTGACTGATACATTTTAACAATGAGATCCCTCTGATGCTTTGGAAACTCTCTGCGGACCATGGCTTTTGCTGTAGGATGCGACTAATAAAATGTCAGGAAAGACCTACTAGTACAGCTGAACTTTATTTGGGATTCATCAAAGGCACTTTAAATGATGGCAGGTGTTTACTGACTCCTGTTTAACATGAGTTTGAATGTGACTGCTTAATTCTGAACACAACAATATCCCCAGTTATAGGAGGGTGTGCACACTTATGCAACCATTTTTTTTTCTTTACTCTGCTGCCCAGTTTCCTGCCTACAGATGCTTCCAGTAAAAACACTCTGTTGAAAGCCAACAATGCTAAACCACTGTCCCATAATTAGCAATTTAGCATTGTTGATGATATGCAATTGCTACAGTTTGCTTGCTTTACTTCCCTCTGCAAGTGTTCAAATATTAAGCCCATGTAATTTCTGGGGATATTTCTAATACATCCGTACAATATTCATATGTTAAATGTAAAATCAGCTTGCCATAAGCAGAATCTACCCAAGGCTGAATTGTTTTAAAATCATATTAACCATATTTAATTTAACTTTGCAGTTTTTCTGTTTTGTTTTAAGATGTGTTAAACAGTAAATTAGTTTGACAAAAATGAAATTGTACTTTATCCCCACAGGACATACCTGTATACTGTGTTTTCATACTGAATTAATTTATATTACCAATGTTTATGATGAAATAAATTAACATGAATGTGAAATGCTTCAGGTTTATCTGCAGCCAGTGAAAAGAGAACTTGCCTGTACATTCCAACATTGTCTATTGTAGAATAGGAACCTCCTAGTTGATTTAAAGATATTTTGGCATTTATAGTTCTTTAAAAGTGTCTTCAGATCGAAAAAGTAGCTGTGGAATTTTTGTTTCATTACTCAAATATATTCAGCAGCGCTTGTGAAGCATCCAGAATTTTAAAAACCCATATAAATCAGATTTGTGAGCCCAATTTGTCCAATACATATTTGATCTTTGGCAGAATGGGACTAAAATGGCCATGTTTGATATGAAGCATTCTAAGGCTATTTGAAAGAAAGTTGAGAATATTTTTTTTTTCACGCTTTCATATAACACAGAAATTTCTTCCCCTTTTTCCTGCTGTTAAAATCAGGTATTGCAGTACAGCCATACCTAGTGAGCTTCTTCTGAAAACTTGTGTTTCAAAAAACAGGTATTGCAATACAGGCACAATAATGAGGTCTATTGCATTTCAGTGTTTGGACTCCAAAAATAATGTAAGGAGCATTAGGTTTGAGGTCTTCCTGTTTGTGGAACACCATGGCTATATAATTTTAATGTATTGATGCAGTGGCTTTTTGTATGAATATTGTCTAAAAGAAAAGCATCTCATTTCCCCATAAAAACAGTTTCCTTTTGGATGCTATTATGGCCATACGTTAGACAATTAAACTAAGCGATTAGTTTAAGTAGATTAGTGCATATTGCCATAAATGTAATGCAATAATCCATCATTGTAACAGGCAAAATAGTAACAAGATACAAAGGCCCAGAAAAGAACCAAAAGCGACTCTCTCAAGGGGATTATAAAAATGCCAAAAACACTACCCTGTAAAGAAAATTACTTCATACTTACCTGTTTGTCTGCCAGTTTACTAAAACTCTGCTTTATAGCAAAGTCCCCACTGCCAATGCTGTTAAATGACTCAAGCTGGTTGAATAGTGTGTTCCCCCACACACACATACACACACACTGGTGGCTGTGGTTTCCCCTACTGACCCCTAGTCACTACAGGACACAATAATGATGTAAGGCTTGTTGGGAGTAACACTGCAGCCAGCAGGACCACATGTCCCAAAAGAGTAGAATAGGATCGGTGCCAAGAGCTCTGCTGCAAAGGGAAGTTAATGAAAACTGCCAGCAGACAGGTAATGGAGCTTCATAATGGTGTACTAGATAATGCTTATACAGGTCATATGCAGATAGAGAGGAGGGGATGAAGATCATGTAGAGGCCCCATACAGTGGGAATATGAAGATAAGGGGGTTATTTTCAGATGTGCAGGATAAGGAAGGTGAAGGTTTAATGTGCATATCACATAGAGACAGGATGGAGATCAAATGTAGGGGAATTATATCTTTTTTTGTTGTTTTAATTATTTTTTTGAAGGGGGGATATATTGAACAAATATGTCAAAAGATTTTAATGCTATACTTATCCAATCAAAATCCGGTCAAAAGGGACCAAATGGGAGACTTTCACCTGTTATAGTGGTTGTATACCCCTGTAGGTAATTTTTACATACAGGTAAGCCTATAACAAGGCTTGCCTGTAGGTAAAAAAAAAATCTCCTAAACCGTACAGTATTCTGCTGTACATACTAGCGCCATTTTTTTTTGTTTTTTTGCGGGTATACAGCCGCTTTAAAGTAGCACTTTATTTACTCTTTAACTGCTTCAGATCCGGGCCATTGCCAAATGACGGCAACAGCGCGGATCTTAATTGCCGGGACTACGTCCATTGACGTCGTCCCGTGCACGAGCGGCCTGCGCGCCCCCTGCAGGGCGCGCTCGGTGATCAGCGAGTCTATGAGACTCGCCTGATAACAGATCAGAGTAAGGGGTTGGTCCCAACCCCTTACCACATGATCAGCTGTCAGCCAATGACAGCTGATCATGTGATGTAAACAGAGCCGGTAATCGGCTATTTTCCTCCTCGCGCTGACAGCGTGAGGAGGAAAAAAAAAACCCGATCACCGGCGGCCGTGATCGGGACATCAGTCCCGATCACGGCGATCTTGTAACACAGCAGTGCTGCCTACCAGTGCCCACCAGATTAACCCATCAGTGCCCACAGTGCCATCAATCAGCGCCACCCATCAGTGCCCACAGTGCCACCCATCAGTGCCCACAGTGCCACCCATCAGTGCCCACAGTGCCATCCATCAGTGCCACCCATCAGCACCCACATCAGTGCCACCCATCAGCACCCACATCAGTGCAACCTATCAGTGTCACCTACCAGTGCCCATAAGTGCCCATCAGTGCCGCCCATCAGTGCCCCCCATCAGTGCCGCCCATCAGTGCCCCCCATCAGTGCCCCCCATCAGTGCCCCCTATCTGTGCCACCTATCTGTGCCACCTATCCGTGCCACCTATCCGTGCCGTCCATCCGTGGCCATCAGTGCCACCTTATCTGTGCCCATCAGTACCGCCTTATCTGTCCCCATCAGTGCCGCCTTAATTGTGCCTATCAGTGCCGCCTTAACTGTGCCTATCAGTGCCGCCTTAACTGTGCCTATCAGTGCCGCCTTATCTGTGCCTATCCATGCCCATCAGTGCAGCCTATCAGTGCCCACCAGTGCCGCCTCATCAGTGCATATCAATGAAGGAGAAAAATGACCTGTTTGCAAAATTTTATAACAAACTATTAAACATGATTTTTTTTTTTTTCAAAATTTTCCATCTTTTTTTGTTTGTTTAGCAAAAAATAAAAACTCCAGCTGTGATTAAATACCACCAAAAGAAAGCTCTATTTGTGGGGAAAAAATGATAAAAATTTCATTTGGGTACAGTGTTGTATGACCGCGCAATTGTCATTCAAAGTGCGACAGCGCTGAAAGCTCAAAATTGGTCTGGGCAGGAGGGGGGTTTAAGTGCCCAGTAAGCAAGTGGTTAATCCTTATGCTTCTAGCATCAGTAAATAGATACTGTAGGAAAGTATACCATTTTTTTTTTACATTTTTTTCAATTACTTCCTTTTTTCCAGACCTAGGCAATTGATGTCACAAATCCCAGGAGTCTTCAGTAGGGTTTTTTTCACCTAAGCATACCCTCCTGTCGCTATGAGCTAAGGGCCGATGAATTCCAGGAAGTAAATGCTACATGAATCATCTGCCCTTATTCAAGATGATATAGAGACATGGATGAATGGGTGTGTTTGCTTTGAGTATCATGAATTAATTAAATAGCTTATTTAATTAAATCAATGAATTACATAAGCACTCTTTTAGAAATATTCATGGGGAGATTCTGAGTTCTTATTCATATTAAAGGCGTAGGTATATTTCTAAGCTCAGTGCTGCTAATGTTAAGCCATTTGTCAAGAATTAAGGTTAGAGTTACAGTAAATGTTAGATTAAATGTCAGTCAACTGTTAAGGATTAATTATCAGGATTAGATAACCTTCGGGGTGAGGTTAAAGCAGAACTCCAGGCAAAAAAGTGGATATAAATAAATAGTAAATTAAAAGATACAATAACAAAACCAGCTTTTGGTGTTACATTCAGCTTCAATCAGGAGATTGTACCTGTGTTCATTATTTTTCTAGTGGCCCACAGCCTGATGACCAAAACCATTAAACCCACTTCCACTGAGCCCAGATTGTCCTGGACTTCATTCTAGCCTGCCAGCCTGTGATTGGACATTAAAAGGAGAAGCAGCACAGTGATGAGCACATTTCTTTGTCACTACTTTCTCTTCCGATCAGCATGCTTCCTCTTAGGGCATTACCCAATTGTCTCGTTTTATTGCTTCTTCCGCTCTTATTCTAGTTCTGCTATACAGAGACTGCGAGTTGCTGATACCAGGTCAGATTTAAACACTTACACTACACTTCTATTAAAAATACATTTAAGGATTTAATAATGCTTACAGAGCTGCATTCATTTATGTTGTGTATATATGCCTAGCGTTCAATTTTTAGTATTAGAGTTTGGGTGAAGATTGGAGTTGGGGGTTACAGGCGTTGGAAAACTTTTTGAAACCTGCTTGTAGCTCTGAAAACCAAGTACTGAGAACTATCGGTCATTGTGATTTATTCCCTGAAAGCCTGTTCTGTTGAGGACACATATTTAAACAACACAAATAAGCTGAGTGCAGATAATGTCTAGTACCTCCTGCTGATGAAATAAAAGTAAACAAACTTCTCTTCTACATAAAGAATGATACTAGACAGGCCATCGGCACGGCCTCGGTAGTGACGTCACATCTGGTCCGGCGCCACCTTGCGTTCCATGCTGGTAATTGGCCACTTGCTGCTGTCTTCAACTGATACAGCTCCACTGCCTGATGCTGGTATTCCACCAGGGCTATCCAGGAGAGCCTGAGGACTGACCAAAATGATTCTATACATGCTTATTTGATCTACCAAGATGCGAGTTGCCCTTGGTCTTGTTTTTAATGAATTGGATTATCATTAATGCTGCACTTAGTCTGCCACCCCTCTGTGTTTTCTCTTTATACCAGACAGGGTTGTCCTCTTGCACCCTTACTTTTTACATTAATATTGAAACCGTTAATCAGAACAGTGAATGCCGATGCCTCTATATGGGCATTCAGTGCTTGTAATAGGGAGTATATTGGCAGCCCTTTGCAGACGTTCTGCTAATTTCTTGACTCACCTTCACACATCAATCCCCAATCTAATAAGAACCAATACCATTTATGGTTTTGTTTCTAAACTGCCTGAACACCTATACATAATGCATGCCCTACCAATCATTATTCCCAATAGCTTCTTCCAAAAACTTTCATCTCTACACACAAGAGACTGCATATCAGATTCAAATTGATCATTAAGCCAAAAGATTAAGGTGGCATTGGTCTGCCAGATTTTAAACATTACTATTATGCCACATATTTGACTAGTATCATTGACTGACATTGCCACAGAGCTTTCAAAGATTGGGTGCAATTGGAATCTGATATGCTTTCACTACTTCTGCAATTCTCCCTGTGGATCTCCTGAACAAATCGCCCCCCCCCATGAAGGATAATCCACTTGTGGGAACTACTTCAGAGATATTCTACAAGGTAATGGACACACAGAGACTTTCACCGGCTCCAGGCCAGTTAACCCCGTTAACAACCCATATTTTCCACCAGGGATGGATAATCCCCTCTTTAAGAATTTGCTTGATGGCAGGACTATCCTTGCCACACATCTATTGAAACAGTTAAAATGTACCCAGAGATTAGGGCAGGTAAAGTGGGAAACCACTTTACAATCAGATCTCTGAAAAGCAATGGCAGAATTGTCTGGATTTTAAAACGTGTACTCCATGAACACAAGAAACTGCTTACAAACTCATAAAGCACTGGTACGCTACCCCTGTCAAAATTCAGAAATGGTTTCCTCAATCTTCCAAATTGTGTTGGAGCTGTGGACAAGCCTTGGGATCATGGGTGCACATTTGATGGCACTGCTCTTGTATAGTTTCTTTTTTGACCCAGGTTCATGACTTCATCTACAAAATCACAGAGACATCAATGGAGCTGACGCATGAATGTTGTCTTTTGCAGATTTCTCTGCTACCACTATGTTAATATAAGCACACACTAGTGAAACATCTGCTTACTGCATCTAAAGCGCAGCTTTCCATTTACTTGTACTCCAACAGTCAAAGACTGGCTTCACAAAGTCAGTGCTTTATATGACATGGAGGAAACCCTGGCAATTGCTACTCACAATACAGATTGTTTCCACAAATTGTGGAAGGCTTGGTTTATCTTTATGTTCTCTGCAGATTGAGAGTCTATTATGTAGCTGAACATATAGATTGCTTATAGATGACAAATCTCTCTCTGGATTTTACTTTCTGTTGTTTCAACCCTCTTTTATGGTTCGGAGACATTAACCTGTAATTGCTATGCTGAATATTAAGAACCTGTCGTTGATGACTGATTCTATATTGTATGTTCACTTCTTACCCTAACTTTTTTTTATGACTCTTTTAAGCTAACTTAAGGCCTACATGCTCTCGAGTTAGAAGTATACTTACACCTGCAAATTGTTTATTATTATTATACAGGATTCATATAGCGCCAACAGTTTGCGCAACGCTTTACAACATGGGGGCAGACAGTACACTTACAATACAATTTAATACAGAGGGATCAGAGGGCCCTGCTTGTTAGAGCTTACAATCTAGAAGGGAGGGTCAGGTGGAACAAAAGGTAATAACTGTGGGGGATGAGCTGATGGAGAAGGGTAGGCTTCTCTGAAGAGAAGGGTTTTCTTATCGTACATCACGGGACACAGAGTCATAGCAGTTACTATGTGGGTTATAGGCCACCTTCAGGTGATGGACACTGGCACGCCCTAAGACAAAAAGTCCACTCCCTATATAACCCCTCCCACTACTGGGAGTACCTCAGTTTTTTTTGACCAGTGTCTAAGGTGTTGATCACGAGTAATGATGTGCTGTGCTCAGCTCCACTGGAGCAATCCTTGCTGGGGCTAGCCATGCAGCTGCATCCATTCGAAGTGTCTTTTAGGCCGAATTGATTGGTATTCGGGCCTCGTGTCCGAAGAAACGAGGTTTTGCCTGTAAACGCTTCTCTTTTTAGAGAGCTGGTCCCCGGGATCCAGTGCTTTTGGTATTAAGGCCATAAAGATTTACTGGCGGTGGTGCTATTACAGGTCCAGGATTGTGGGCTTCCCCGAGGATCCCCGGCTCCTGAAGGTTTAACGGAACCCACCGTGAAGGGTAAAGACTGGGTCTGTTGGTTTTACCAAAGAAAACCTTGCGGCGGGAAAGGTAAGTGGAGTTTTCTAAGAAATTTTTGAATTTTCTTATAAATGTCTCCTTTAATTAGTGAATGTTGTCATGCCTATGTGTCACCACTGGGGGCTGTATGGAGCACATACCTCCTCACACTTTCTCAGAGAGCTCACGATGTGTCCAGAGCAGCGGCTTCCATTTTTCTCCAGCCAGCAGCAGACCTCCGGTAAGTCTGGGGGGGTTTCTTCCCACCAGACGCCCCCCACCTGTGCTATTTATCCCCCTCTTCACGAGGAAGAAGCGCTAGAAAAAAAACTGCAAAACGGCACACCGCCCCACTCGGCGGCTTCCAGGCTCTCCTCGCCATTTCTTCCCCTCTCTGTACGATCCCATAGAATCAGAGGCCAGCACTCACGCGGGAAAGCTCTTTTTTTTAAAAGAGAGGAGAGGGGGCATAGGCGACGGAGGGGGCGGGGCTTAGGGTGGCATTGGCATCCTCCAATGCCCAGCGCAGGAAAGAGTGTTTTAAAAGCACCATTGTTACTGCTGCAAGCTGCGGAGGGACATGAAAGAGGTTAGGTGACATAGGCATTCCTTTTGACACATTTACTATTGCATCAGGCTGAGCATTAATAGCAGCGGCAGGGCTGGACTATTGCTCAAGCAGTGGATGCGTTCCTTCTGGTAGTACCTCTGCTTTGTGCATCGGGCTATGATTGGAAGGGGGGGTAAAAGCACCTCAATAAAGGGCTATATATAGAAAGACTTCTACAGTCACACGGAACCTAGAACCATCTTAAAAAACATGGCATCCTCCCCTGAGAGTGATATGGCTGGTCAGAGTGAGCCATCAGGGACGTCAGGTGTTGCAGCTGCTCTTAAAACTGCAGCCCCTGTATATATTATTAAGGAGGTTTTTTTCCCTTAACCATTTTAGGCTTGCAGCAAAAAATTGATGTTTTAATCGCATCCTAGAGTGTGGCTAAACGTAACAGGCCCCCATCCATTACTCAGGACCCTCAAACTGAGGAACAAGGGGCGAGAGATGACAAATTTCTCTCAGGGGACCAGGAAGAGGCTGATGACTCCTCTTCCAAAAAGCCTAATACGGAAGGATCAGGTTCACAAGAAAGATTGTTAGTACAATCTCTCACTGAATTGGTCCGCTCCACATTTTTGCTGCCAGCAGCGCAGTTGTCGATGAGCCCACTTCTGGTTTGGGTTCACTAAAGCCTCCCCAAACTATTCATGCTTTTCCTATCCATTCATGGCTAAAAAAGCTTATGTATTCTGAGTGGGAGCACCCAGATAAATAGTTTCTTCCTCCAAAAAAGTTTTCACTTTATCCTATGTAGGAAGAATTTAATAAGAAATGGGGGATTCCAGAAATTGACACTGCTATATCCTCTGTGAACAAAAACCTGACTTGTCCAGTAGACAATGCTCAAATGCTGAAGGATCCAACAGATAAGAAGTTGGAATTCCTTTTTAAAAACTATATTTCGCTCGCAGGTTCAGTGGTTCAGTCTGCGCTGGCAGCAATCGGGGTAGTTCAGTCCTTAAAGGACCAGTTTATAGAGGTACTCAAGATTATTCCTGATCAGCAGGCCCAAGATTTGGCCGGGATATCAGAGGCGTTATGTTTTACAGTAGACACTATGAAAGATTCTATTCTCCAAGCCTCACGGCTTATGCTAGGGCTGGTACATGTGCGTAGAATCTTATGGTTGAAAAATTGGTCAGCCAAGGCACCATGCAAAAAGCTCTTGGCCAGTTTTCCATTTCACGGTGAATGGTTACTTGGGGACGATCTGGATAAGTACATCCAAAGAATTTCTAATGGAAAAAGTTCCGTTTTACCAGTTAAGAAGAAGTTTAAGCGTTTTTCTTTCAGACGAGCTTCTCCAGTGCCAGGAGCATCAGCCTCCAGGCAGTCACGATAGCCTCCACCATCAGGTTCAAGAGGTAAACCCCAGGGTCAGTCCCAGGGTCAAAAGGGGCCCTGGGGGAGGAAACCCACAAAGCAAAATACTAAAACCTTATGAAGGGGCGCCCCCGCTTGCACGAGTGGGGGGAGGACTTCTGCAGTTTTCAAGGGTCTGGCAGGAACAATGTCAAGACAGATGGGTGGCTTCCTCAATATCTCTAGATTTCAAACTAGAGTTCCGAGAATTCCCGTCTCCTCGTTTTCTCAGATCAAACGTTCCCAGAGATCCAGTAAAAAAAAGTCACTCTTTCTAGCTTTGGATCATCTCTTCGCTTCGAGATAGAAAATCTTCATTTTCAGTTCGTAGCTCTGCCTTTCGGTCTAGCTACTGCACCTCAAGTGTTTACAAAGGTCCTGGCTCCTCCTTTAGCCAGATTAAGGGCTCATGGTATAACGATTCTAGCCTACTTAGACAATCCACTCTTGATAAATCAGTCGGTAGCCCGCTTAAACCAAAGTTTGGTCACCACAGTCAGCTACCTGGAAGACCTAAGTTGGATTCTCAACCTAGAGAAATCCTCCTTAAAACTATTAAGGAGATTGCAGTACTTGGGTCTGATCATAGATACAGCTCAGAAGAGGGTGTTTTTGCCCCAGAAAAGGATCAGTTCCATAAGGGAACTGATTCAGTTGGTCAAAGCAAAGAAGAATCTTTCTATTCGACTTTGCATGAAATTGTTAGGAAAGATGGTGGCTTCATTCAAGGCCGTTCCTTATGCGCAGATTCATTCAAGACTGCTGCAAAACAGTATCCCGTCAACTTGGAACAAGAAGGTCAAGCTCTGGACTTCTCAATGCGTTTATCCCCCAAAGTGCATCAAAGCCTCAATTGGTGGTTGATATCCAAGAATCTTCAAAAAGGAAAATCCTTTCTACCAGTTACCTGGCAGGTGGTAACAATAGATGCCAGCCTTCTGGGCTGAGGAGAAGTCCTGGAAGAAGCGTCTGTCCTAGGAAAATGGTCCAAATCAGAAATGACCTTGCCCATCAATATTCTAGAGATTCGGGCAGCATGCCTGGATGCTCAGATTACGGAATTGTCCTGTCAGAATATAATCCGACAATGCCGCAACAGTGGCCTATATCAGTCACCAAGGGGGCACGAGAAGTCATTCGGTCCAGAGAGAGGTGAATCATATCCTGTCTTGGGCAGAAGACAATATTCCTTGACTATCGGCAGTCTTCATTCCAGGAATAGAGAATTGGCAGGCGGACTATTTGAGTCGCCAACAGTTGTTACTGGGAGAGTGGTCTCTTCACCGGATATCTTTCTGTCAATATATCAAAGATGGGGAATTCCGGACACAGATCTGTTTGCGTCCAGGTTCAACAACAAGATCGACAACTTTGTGTCAAGGACAAGGGATCCAGTGGCATGCGGAACAGATGCCTTGGTTTTTCCGTGGGATCAGTTTTCACTGATCTATGCGTTCCCTCCTGTTCTGCTGCTTCCACGCCTTCTTCGCAAGATCAAGCAGGAAGGGAAGGAGGTGATTCTTGTGGCCCCGGCATGGCCCAGGAGATCTTAGTTTGCAGAGATCGTAAAGCTGGCGGTAGGGGACACACGGACCCTACCACTATGGCCAGACCTTCTCTCACAAGGTCCGGTATTCCATCCTACCTTACAAATACTAAATTTAATGGTTTGGCTATTGAGAACAACATTCTGAAAGACCGTGGGCTGTCAGTTTCAGTAGTTGCTACTTTGACAAGATTCCAGCCCTGCCTAGGTCCAATCAGACGCCGGTGACATCACTTCCTATTCCACGGTCCATTCTGGTCTGTGTGGAGCTGCTTGGTTCCTTTGCTCCTGGAGAAACACTGTGATCCATTCCAGCCAGCTGCTCAATTTTTTCCAGCTATCCGGAACAGCGGTGGGACCCACAGCGCCATGTGGAATGCCAGGACTGCACTTTACTTTGACGAGCATGCATCTTCTATCATCTTGTAAGTGTTTTTTTAATCTTATCCTATTAAAGTTATCATTTTAATACTACAATCAGGTCGGCGCCTCCCCTGTTTTTTCCTTACATGTCTTGCAGAGTTCTGAAAACACTCTGAAGGATGGCTGCCTTTCTTTTTAAACCTTAATACCCCTTTCTATGGATACATCACCATCCACCTATTACAGCCACAGACTATACCCCTAAGGATTACTCCATCTGGAGCGCCAGATAAACACTGACTATACTGCTTTTGAGCCAATAAGAGATATTCCCTTGGTCCTCTTGACAAGCAAATTCATTTTCTTGGTTGCCATATCTTCTGCAAGAAGAGGATCAGAGTTGGCTGCTCTTTCTTGTAAAGATCCATATTTGATTATTCATAAGGATAAGGTTGTATTACGGCCTCATCCTAATTTCCTACCGAAGGTAGTGTCAGGTTTCCATTTAAACCAGGATATTATTTTGCCTTAATTTTTTCCAGAACCTTGTTCTGCGGAAGGAAGTTCACTACATTCTCTTGATGTGGTGAGAGCAGTTAAGGTCTATTTGAAGGTGACCGCTCAGATTCGTAAAACAGATGTTTTGTTTGTGTTGCCAGAAGGTCCTAAAAGAGGACAGGCAGCATCTACATTTAGGACTTCTAAATGAATTTGTCAAGTGATTGTTCAAGCTTACGGTTTAAAAAGGAAAATTCCACCTTTTCATATTAAAGTGCACTCCACCAGGGCTGTTAGTACTTCCTGGGCAGTGCATCACCAAGTCTCCATGGCTCAGATCTGCAAGGCCGCAAGTTGGTCTTTGGTCCATACATTTACCAGATTCTATCAAGTAGATGTAAAAGGTCATGAGGATATTGCCTTTGGGTGCAGTGTACTGCAGGCTGCAGTATAAGTCCTCTAGTCTCTTAGTGTCCTACTTTTGTTGTGTCTCCCTCCCTTCAGTTGGCATTGCTGTGGGACATCCCACATAGTAACTACTATGGCTCTGTGTCCCGTGATGTACTTCAAAGATAAAGATTTTACAGGTAAGCTGTTTTAAAAATCCTATTTTCAGGGATTGTCTAAAAGCTAATAGAATAGGAGATAATCAGACAGATTGGGGTAAGGCATTCCATAGGATTCGAGAGTCTCTGGAAAAGTCCTGGAGGCAAGCATGGGAGGAGGTGACGAGGGAGCTAGAGAGCAGGAGGTAGGTTGGTATTTAGAAACTAGGCTAGGGATGTAGCTGGGGACTAAATTGTGGATGGCTTTGTAAGTAGTTGTTAGTATTTTAAATTTAATTTGTTGGGTGAGTGGAAGCCAGTTGAGGGATTGACAGAAAGGAGTAGCAGACACAGAGCGATTGGTAAGGTGGATGAGTCTGGCAGCAGCATTCATTAAGGCTTGAAGGGGTGACAGACTATGTAGAGGTAAGCCAATGAGAAGGGAGTTGCTGTAGTCGAGGCTTTGCTATGTATACTTTACGTAGCCTTGTCCATTCTGGAAAGGTTTTACATACTTTTGATGCATTTGCATTTCAAATCCTGTACTCCTTGGTGGTTTTTCCTAGCTCATGACCATATGAATGTCTGCCTTTTTCCAACTTTTGTTCCAACATAGTTTTTCTAACTATGTCACTCCCTAGGAGGCTTCTTTACATTGTGCTGTGTATTCCCGTATCATTCATTGTATTTATGAATAAAACCTTAATGTGAAAAAAAAAACTTCTAATACCTATACATTTCTATATGAAATATACATTTTGAAGGGGTCATAATTTTGGGGAACATTTTTTTTTTTTTTTAGCAAAAATGCTCAATAGAAATTTCTAAACCATTCTTTGGAAATATTTTAATCTCTCTTTATATGAAAAGAAGTTTCCATATAACAATTTGTATTTGTATGGTCATAGAACTAGTGTGCAGTCCCTTATATCCCTATATTTAACAGTGGGAATTGCTTTTATACCAGCTGTTTTTACAGGTATGTTCATCGCTTGTGCATTATTCACAGCAGTGTTAGAAGTGGCCTCATGCCGTTTTCATTCTAAAGTGCAATAGCAGAGACAGTGACGTGTCTCATGATTTATTGTGAATCTGCAACATACAGGATTTTCGCCTGTGGATGCAACATATGTTGTGTGTATAAGAGCTGCTGTCTCTCCTGCAGCTCTCTACACTACATTAATACTAACCTTAAAATGTGATGATCATTATTAAATATTCAAACATGATCATTCTATTACAAAACAAACTCTGTAAGCAAAGACTAGGTTTGCTTGTATTGATTGCTAAACGAAAAGGGGCCAAATATACAGTTTTGTTCCCAGTAATAGAGATTTAAAAAAAAAAATTTCTAAACTCGACAGGATGACATATCCCCAAATAAGCATGAGAAAATGAAACATATATTTCATAAACCAGGGGCTGTATTTTTTGGGGTTTTTTTATATAACAATTCATTTTATTGTGCAGAATCATTATTTATGTATTTGAACATAAATATCCTGAATGTAATTTGGAAAATATGTAGAATACATGTCAAGTACTGCATGTTTCATCATAACTGTGGTCTTTGATCTTTGGTTTTTACCGACACATCTTTACAGTAGCGATTTCTCATTTTTAACTATGAAAACAACATTCTGTTTGATAAAGTAGGTGATATAGGTCAGCCTCTGCAATCCATTAGCACTCTATTGATTTTAGAATTGTGCTACATTGTTCCCAGTGGAGTCGTAGAAAGGCAGACATAGTCATTTGTCTCAAAACTTGTACCAAAATCAACTCTTTGTTGAGTCCCTTTCTGTTTGAGGGCATTAAATGTTATTATGTGCACGAATCACTCAAAGTTGTAGCTTATTGGTAAAAAATTCATATAAACCTGCAATGCTTTTTTTTTCACACGTGAGAATAATTATACAAGTTCAGTGCTAATTTTAGGTTTGTATGAAAAAAATGTGATACAGTACAATTAATTTTTTTAAGGAATTCTTCCTAAACAGCTAAGTTAGTGTGTTTTTTCTTTATACAAATGTTGAACCTTGTAGCTAAGATAAAATGGATAGGGGGTTCTGGAAGTGATATATTTTTGTGATTTTAGTATTGGAATTAAAATAGTACATTTCATTTTAAAGCTATGCATATGGAAGTGACTGGACTTCAGGGAACACAGGACCCACTGTGATTTAATGTATCCATTTTTGTCCTGCACCCACTTTTCTGCAGCCAGTACTTACATTCATCTTTATGGATATCTTTCATTATTAGGCTTCATGCACACTGGACGTTTTTACAGCTGCTGTTTTTGGCCTCAGGCGTTTTTTTCTTCGGCCAGTAAACTCCCCAGCATGTTATCCTATGTGTATAAGAGCAGAGACAGACTAGCAAAGCTCCCTAAAGACCATAATGATGTGCCACCAGAGTATGGTTAGTGTCGCAAAAAATGCAGTTATGTCATAAAAAAAAAAAAATCACATTTTTTTACGAAAAATATTCGAATCACAACAATGTAATGAAAAAAGGAAAGCACCCACCATCACCAATGAAAAGACAACAATTTTCTAAAGATAGAAAATGCACCGGATGCCACACTCACATATACACAGTTCAGACATAACTAATGGAGCTAATAATAGCAATCGACTTGGTAGAACACTGTGTGTATGAGACCACCTAGCACATCTATTTGCTGCATAGTTTCAATTGCACACTGCTCCTGAGTTTGTTCTCATTATACAGAACATTCCTTCAATATTACCATCTTTCAGATCAGGATTGTAGCCCAGTCCACTGCATATATGTGCCATCAGAACTGTCCAACGGGAATCTATTCATTAAGCTATTTAGCCACCATGGTTTAGCCTATTTAGGTTATTCTCCCGTGGACTGTTCAATGCACTGTACCTCTGTGGTGTCTTCTTATTATGGTTCCATGTACCCGCCGATTTGATTTTGGCACTGCGGCATTTACAGATTCCTATTAGCCCCAGTTTGACCATTGTGTCCTTGGCCTTTTTCCCTATGGTTCTGTACCTGCCGTATTGCCATACCTCTGAATTGTGCTAGGTGGTCTCATATACATAATGTTCTTCCTAGTCTATTTCGATTATTCGCTCTATTGGTTATGTCTGAACTGTGTGTATGTGAGTGTGGCGTCCGGCGCATTTTCTATCTTTAGACAACGTTGTCTTTTCATTAGTGATGGTGGGTGGTTCCCTTTTTATCATTACATTGTTGTGATTCTAATATTATTTGTCAATAAATTTGATATCTTTTTAGACATAACTGCATTTTTTGCAACAGTAACCATGGCTCATCATTATGGTCCTTAGGCAGCTTTGCTAGTCTTTCCTCTTACGCAATGTTCTTTTTGATCATAGAGCCCCACTTTACCATAGTGAGTTGGTAGGTTATCTGAAGTTTTATGCTTAACCTCACTATTTTGTAGTTTCCCAATTCTTCTGTTTTTTGTTACAGTATATGTTATCCTATATGTCCATGCACATATAGGCTGTTATCAGCGTTTTCTGGCTGGGAAAAAAAACAAAACTAGCAGATTTTAAGAGGAGTTTTTCAGCTGTAAAAACGCTTTAACTCTGGAAAAGCTGAAAAAACAGAGCTATTCAGCGTTTTTGAGAGTATAGTTTTTCTAAAAAACCAACGCTGAAAAGCGCTACTGTAGAAACGCTACTGTAGAAACGCTGCAAAACTCATTCTATAGCTAATGCTACTGGCGTTTTTATAACGTCCAGTGTGCATCAGGCCTTAAAGGGTTTGTTACCCCATTTATATAAGACTATGCCAGCGTGTTATAAATTTGATCTGTCTTCAGGCCGGTCACATGACTCGCGGCCGCTTTACAGCTCCGATGGATGTCTTCTGTGGGAGTGGCCGTGATCTCACTCTGATGTCAGCTGGGGAGATCATGTAGGAAGAAAAAAAGAGAAAAAAGAGAGCGCACCAGCCTAGTGCATTATCCTTGGCAGGTTTATTAAATTAAAAACAAGATAAAAACTACTCACAAAAGTCGCAGGTAAAATTGCATAACAAACGCACAGAGGCAATAGTTCCAGTGGTAGGCAGCTGTCCAGGTCCCAGGAGGGAGGCACACGGACCGCCGCTGGCTTACGCGTTTCGAAGGTTTACCCTTCTTCCTCAGATCATGTAGCCCCTTGTCTCCTCTGCATCGTAGCTGTAAAGCTGCCGCGGGTCACGTGACCAGCCTGAAGACAGCTCATATTCAGTATTTGAGCTGTCGTTTTTGAAAACTACTTACATAGTGTACTATGCCAGCCTCTAATAGAGGGGCTGGTAGTGACACTTTTAGGTTTAGACACAGGGAGATGACAGGCAGGAAGGAGGGGGGAGAGAGGAGAGCAGAGGGGATAGCAGCATATCATGCAGAGACGTACTCTGATCACGGTTGTCAGCTCAGAGAGGGGATACAGGAAGTGCCAGATTCAGGGAGGTTTTTTTTTTTTACAGTTTAGAGGGGGGCAGATTACACAGCACAAGCATTGTGCTGTGTAATCTGCTTTAAGGGACCAAAATCTGTATTATTATTATTTTTTTTTACTTTTAAGCTTCTCTTGCAATATGAGCAGCCTAAACAATTCACTGCCACCATATGTTTTAAAATGGCCAACTGATGGATGTGTATTTTTGGAGTTCAATTTTAAAATAATGCTGCAGAAAACACACTTAGTGCATCCTGGAATAGCGATGACATAGGACAGCTCAAATCACAGGCACAATGTTAAGAGGCGCTCTGTACCTTTTTAATCAATGTGAACCAATAATAACCTAAAAAGCTCTGTCTCAAAAATTCATATAAAATTTCGTTGTGGGAAGTGTTACACGACCGGGTAATTGTCTGTGAATCTGTCACAGGACTGAAAAATGGCCTGGTAATGCAGGAATATTGGTGGACCAACATTGAAGTAGTTATGACCAATTAGAGCTAAACAGGAGCTTTTAATATCCAAAAAACAAATAAATTATGATGCAAAGTAGAGTGGTGGATGAACTTGTTTATTGGGGGGGGAAATTAAAACGCAGCAACAATGTTTTGAGAGATTGTATCATAAAAACATTAAAGGCTTGTACACACTATAAGAAAATCGGGCAAACATTTTCTTCCAAACAATTTTCGTACGATTTTCGTATAGTGCGTACACAATTTTCATCCAAAAATTTCCAAAGGGACAAACTCCAAAATTTTTCTCTTACGGAACTGAGTGAACAATTTTCATTTAATGTGTACCGTTTTCATACGATTTTTGTACAAGAAAAATCTGAGAAGAAAAACTGTGCATCAATCGAAACAATAAACAAAAAAAAGCCATTGTCGTAGGAATTTTCGTTCATCGGTTCCTATTTGCTGTAAAGCATTGAGAAAAATCGGACGAACTATCGCCCAATTTTCATATGGTGTGTACCCCACTTAAGATTCAGACTGCAGCTATCCCAAGAAAGGATTGGAAACCTTAGGATCTGTGTATACAAGGAGGAGTTGGAAGTGCCTCCATCTACATACAATTAGTCTAAAAAAAAAAAACATATAACCTAGTTGAAACTATGCAGAGCTCGGCAGGGTCATGGCTGGGTCTCTACAATCAGGCTGAAGGAGCTGCTGGGAGAGGACATTAGTTTGCTGGGAAGGTGCTGTGGATGGCGGCAGGTCAGCCGCAAGATAGAGACAGCAGGAGACCGGAGATCAGCTGAGGGGATGGAGGCTGTGGTGACTCCGCTGATGGAGATTTGGAGAATGGCGACTGATCAGCCATGTGGCAGTGGCAACAGGAGTTTGTAGCAATTGGCTAGCTGGGTGCACCACAGGAATGGTAGTCCTGTCAGCAGGCTGGAATGGTAGAGCTGATGTCCAGGAGAAAACAAGGGCAAGTTCCAAGAGGAGGACATGGCTGGCTTTTAATAACCACTTGACCTCTGGAAGATTTATGCCCCTCCATGACTAGGCCATTACTTTAACTGACAATTGCGCTGTCATACAACGCTGTACCCAAACAAAATGTATATCATTTGTTTCACACAAATAGAGCTTTGTTTTTGTGGTATTTAAACACCACTGTATTTTTATTTTTTTTTGCGCTATAAACCAAAAAAAAAAGAAAATTTAGAAGAAAAAAAAACCCCAATAATTTTTTACTTTCTGCCATAAAACATATTCAGTAAAAGCATTTTAAAAATCTGATTTCTTCATAAATTTAGGCCAATTTGTATTCTGCTATAAATTTTATGAAAAAAAATGAGCGAATATATTGATTGGTATGCGTGAAAGTAATAGCGTTTCCAAACTAAGGGGATGTATACTGGATTTTTTTTTTTTTTTTTTATACTAGTAATGGCAGCGATCAGTGACTTATAGCAGGACTGTGATAGTATGGCGGGCAATCTGACACTTTTGACACTGTGTGGGAACCAGTGACACTAATACAGTGATCAGTGCTAAAAATATGCTGTCTCTGTACTAATGGCACTGGCTGGAACCGGCATATTCCTGCTGACAGGACTGAGCTCTCTATTGTTTTCATTGACAAGCTCTGTCCTGTCTTCCTCCTTGCTGATCAGTGGGTGCCCGCGGCCAATCATTGGCCAGCACCCGCTGCTCACAGCACTAACTAAGCACAGCACAGCTCCTACACAGCAGTGCTGGATCTAGTCCGTGATCCAGTTCAGGGGAGCCGCTTTGCCACCGTACTCCTACGTGGGGCGATTGGCAAGCGGATAAGCAATTAAAGCTATTCTGTCATTAGAGAAATATGGAGTGTGTCTTTGCTAACTACCTTCAACAAAACAATGCTGGCTGCCTGGCAGTCATGCCTTCAATACTTGGAATCTCTTATCTTGAACAAGTATACAGATAAGCAAAATCCAGGATAAGTCAAGATGTTTTATCTGCAATTTTTTCTAGGTCAGTGACAAAGAAATCCATTGGGTAATCGGGACAACTGGCATTTTAGGGAGCTATCATCAATAGTTGTCTCAATGTTTCTCCCATGGCAGGTTTTCTTTAAGTAGGGAATAGAGTCCCAGATACTGCAAGTTGATATGCAGCTCTGACCTAGGATTCACAATCCAGTTTATCTCGAAAAGCAATTGTATTGTTTACACAAACCTAAATTGTTTGAAAATCCTGCTTGTGATTATTACTTGGAAAAACTTCACTTTTCTGACACATTACAAGTCATGGTATAGAGTTAAACCATCTATTAGATCCTTGTTTTACTGAAGCCTTTCATCAACTAGTCATCATTATTAGACCTTGTTATTGATGTGCAGAAAAAGAGAATCTTGAGCATAACTCACCATTTATAAGGCCATAATTTACTGTAAACACAACTAGAACATCACAACCTGCATGGGAACATAATGGCAACAGATTTCCACTTTATATTTTATTAAAAATTGCAGTGCTATCTATAGGATAATTAGAAAAAAATGAGTTATACCTTTTTAGATACCTAAGAAAAATGTCTCTTGTTATAAAATGCAGGTCATTAATCAACTCATTAATGAGCAGAGTGGGAGAGATTCTTTTTAGTTAAGCTTGCAATCAGTCCTTGTCTTTTAGTTTTATCCTAAAAATGACACGTAGATGTGTATAAGGCAATGGGTTATATATTCGAGTCATTGGAAGCTATCTTTGAACATTTTCTTGTCATGCACTGACAGTTGTGGAAGAAATTGTTTGTGTGAAGAAGATGAGATGGGAACATGAAGAAGGGAAGGTAGAAAGAGATGATAGCTAGATCTCTTTACCGTATATGAGTAATACATTTAAATATAGTTTTGACTGAAATGAGCAGCCATAGGAAGTGATGGATTAGAGTAAGGCAAACAGGATTAAAAAGGTAGCATACAGTTTTAGAAGTAGATTGTAATAAAGTGTTATTTCCATTTAACATGCTAAAATATATTTCAGAAAAATGCCTAAATGGTTTCCTTGTTCTATAGTTTCTCAGTTCTTCCTGCTGTCTACTTGTCAGAAACTATAGTCGATCTGTGGTTTTTAGTAGGATGTCATAGGCATCTGTTTTAGCACTAATTAAGTGATTGCAAGACAATTCTGATACAAAAAAAAAACCTCAATTCAACTTTTTTGTTAAATAATTTCTTCTGCTTATCTAAAGCATCAGGTACCAGGTTCATGATACCATTATCTATGTAAGGCTGGGTTCACATTTGTGGGAATTGAATGTGGGTTTCCTCGTATCCAATTCCAATGACATGCAAGTGTAACCGGCTCTCAATGGAGGGTCACATGTCCGGGGCGGCTGCTGAGCGGATTGCGAAAGAGTCCTGTGCATGTTTGGGTCCAGTTCAAGTGCGAGTTCAGGCAAAAATTTGGATCTGAATCGCACCTGAACCGGTGAACAGAGACGCATCAGACCCCAGGCACAAACCCGTGGCCGCACATATGTGAACCTGGCCTTAGGAACAATTTTCCACTAGAGCTAAGTCAGGTGGACATTTTAAGCATATGTCTTTCCCATATGCAGGGTGCTGGTGGGTAAAGTACTCTGTGTTCTCCATGATTTTACCAGACAGAACAGTCATAGTGAAATGCCCTTAATGCATATGAAGTCAATATTGGTCATCACCCTTAAAGTGGTAGTAAAGTTAGTGATGACAATTACTGGCAGCCCCTCTGTAATAACAAGCTGTGCAGTGTCTTTGTTTTTTATTTCACATTGCCACTGCTCTCCTTCCCTGATCTGAGGACTTCAGCGGGAGGGGCTGAGATTCTCCTCTGATGTCAGCCGGGAGGTCACGTGACCGCACACCGGCGATGTGAAATAAGGTATTTAGCTGCATAATTTAAAAAAAAAAGACACTGCACAGTATAGCTTGTTATTACAGAGGGGCTGCCAGTAAATATCATCACTAACTTTAGAGCCACATGGAATAGCGAAGGATCATATTATATTACAATCCAGTCTGCAAAACAGCATTTTTGTTCTTTTAAAATGTATTTTCTTTACATAAAAATGTTGATCTGATTTAGTCTGATGATATGTACCAGATTAAACCTCCTAATAGTATATACATCTCTTCTGTCTGTTACTCTCAGAGTGAATTCAATATTTTGTTCCCCAACCATATTGCTGGTTATTTATATGTACCACTGCATATAGATATTCAAAAATAAATTGTTGACTAAATTATACACCAAAAACTTACTTTGAGGTTTTTAGCTGATTAATTGAAACAATGATTGACCAACTAATCTATTATGAAAATAATCATTAGTTGTAGCCCTAGTATATACCCAGTTTATTTACATTTGTTTAGCTACCTATCAGATTTCTTGTGGAAGCGATTTGGGCAGCTATAAAGCTGCTTGATTGTGTCTACATGTGCAGTAATGCGAATGAAATGTAAGGTAAGTAAAGATTAATAAAAAAAAAAACACTAAAAATATTTAAAAGCACACCTCCCAAACGTACATGACCAATTTTTAATCACGCTGATCGCTGTATTAATGCCAATGGTCCCAAAAATGTGTCAAAATTGTCCGCCATAATGTTGCAGTCACGATAAAAATCGCTGATAGCCGCCATTACTAGTAAAAAAAAAATTATTAATAAAAATTCCATAAAACTATCCCCTATTTTGTAGACGCTATAACTTTTGCGCAAACCAATCAATATATGCTTATTGCGATTTTTTTTAACAAAAATATGTAGAAGAATACGTATCGGCCTAAACTGAGGAACAAAAATGTTTTTTTATATATTTTTGGGGGATATTTATTAGAGCAAAAAGTAAAAAATAATGCATTTTTTTCAAAATTGTCGCACTTTTTTGTTTATAGCTCAAAAAATAAAAACCGCAGAGGTGATCAAATACCACCAAAAGCTAGCTCTATTTGTGGGAAAAAAGGACTTCACTTTTGTTTGGGAGCCACGTCGCACGACCGCGCAATTGTCAGTTAAAACGACGCAGTGCCGAATCGCAAAAAGTGCTCTAGTCTTTGACCAGCCAAATGGTCCGGGGCTGAAGCAGTTAATGGGCACATGTAATTTTGTGGCTTGACATGTTTGCTAACCATAGACTTGACGCAACCTCGTCTTTTATATTTTTCTATAAAATTAGGTATTATATTGTGCTTTCATTTACTACATTTAAATAGAATGTGTTTTCTTTGAAATGGGTTTGTTAAATAGTTGGCTAAAATCCTGCCACATAAAAAAATGCAACTGCAACTTTGTAAGCTGCAGGATGTCTACTTTCAGACAAATATTTTATGTTTTGGAAGTTTTTAAGTTCTATTTAGACCTAAAATGTGCATTTTAACATGCATACAAAAATGGCTCCAACAGCGAAAGGGTTAAGATTAGCTCACAGGAAGTGATAAGGACATTGCATTTTTGGCAAAATCAATTGGTATTTTTTGCACTTGCTGAAAATGTTCTAAGCCTAAAAAATGAAAAGTAACCACATCTAGGGACTGTTAAGTTCCAAATTAATATATTTTCATTCTTGGGTTTAGATAAGCTCACATTTTTTTCTGCAGTTGTTTCTGATCAAGAATACATTTGCAGTATGTGACGAGTATCCTGTGGAAAGGCAACTTTGCTATTTACATACTGTACTTTGTACTGTGCATAAAGGCCTCAATCAAAGAACTACTTAATTCTTTTTTGAAAATAGTTTTTAACAATGTAATTTTTATTGTGTATTCACGTCATATCAAAAGTTGTGATGGCATTATGTCTGCCCCCAACTTTCCCTCACAATGTTTACATTTCTTTATAGTGGAGATTAGACAATCCCACCACATCACACAGTGCAGTGTATTGTCCCCCAAGAACCTAATCAAAAGATCTAAACACTGTTGCATGAGGGTTTGTCTGTGTTATGGAAATAACAATTTGAGTTGGTTCAGCAGAAATTTGGAACCATGCTTGATAATGCAGTCGTAGAAAAAAAAGTGCATGCAAACAACCTGTGTGCTTTGTTAGCACTATCATATTAGTAATTTTATGTATGCTGTACTTATATTGTCCCACTACCCAGCTCTATCCTACAGAAAAGGTGACCTGAAAGTGTACACTGCACATGTGCCATAGGCAGTGCACACCAAAACAACGGTGCTATGAGAAAGGAGATTTTGGCAAACATGGCATGCAAAGTGTCTGCTGTCAAAAAAGCTCCACATACTTGCAATTTTTAATTTTTAGAGGCATGTTTACAAATATTTGTAAGATTTTTGATGTAGTTTATTTTGCTGTAAATCTTAGTTGGGCATTTTTTTTTACTTATGTATAATATTAAAGTAGAACAGAGTTATTCAATCCCTTCCTGTAAGCCCAGACTGTCATGGACACACCCTCTGGTTTAACATCCAGTGCCCTACCACAATAAATGTCAATTCTACATCATTACATAAGTACCCTTTAGTGCTGCAGTAAGAACTACCAACTGCCAGGCAAGAAGAGGAAGGACTTTTTGGGGGTTGATTTACTAAAGGCAAATAGTCTGTGCACCCACAAGTGCAGTTGCTCTAGAACTGAGGGAAACATGCAAGGGAAATAAAAATAACAGCATTTTTGCTTGCACATGATTGGATGATAGAAATCGGCAGAGCTTTCTCTCATTTCAGGGCTTCCCCTCAGATCTAGGGCAACTGTACTTGCCGGTGCACAGTATATTTGCCTTTAATAAATCAACCTCATGGTGTTACTGGACTGACCAGAAGACAGCAATATATATGGTGTGTATGTAAAGAATAAATAAAAAAATAGTTCAGGGAGGGAGGCGTTGGAAGCGCTGGAGACTGGAGATCTGTTTTTAAATTTCTAGGCAGCAAAATCAAAGCTCATCAAAAAGATATGAAGAAAAATGTTAATTCGAATTCAGCAGTGCCAATTTTTTTTTACAGTAGAACTGGTAAGCGTTCTATTCTGGTGGGGGTGGTGTGAGAGCAGGGACATTTTCAGTATAAATCAGTGAGTTAATTTCACATATCTGTAAATTGGGGTAATGTATTCAATTAGAAATTAGATTTACCTGTTCTAATGCTGTAATGAAAAAATGTTACATTCTGTAGAAATGTAATAGCTGTGCCTTTTTAGAAACAGGTGAAATGGAAAAAAGGGACAAAAAAGCAAAATTGTAATTCATCCCTTTAAAAATAGGCCTGTAGACAGAAATGAAGATTTCATTAACATTCCAAAGTATTGTGTGCTTATGTTTTCAGTTCATTGCCAAGCATCCAGCTAAGGAGTGCTTGAAGTTTTAGTAAAGTTAAATTCAAGAGACATAAAAGCAATGGAAAGAAGAGAGTACATGATTAGAGCAATTCCTTCCACTGACACTGGCTGTGAATGGTATTTAATTAATGTTCAGAAATGTGTCTTGTTTTATTAAACTAGTTGTAGCTCTATAATAAGTATTGCGTGCAACAAATGATGCAACAAACATGTCCTTCAGATGTGTTTGCCAGCCTTGTTTCAACGACTGTGGGTAAAAAAAAAAAATCACAATTTGTCAGTGTACAGTATTTAGTACAATGACACGTATTTATATATATATATATATATATTTTTGTGTGTATACTGGGTCTGTGTGTGTGTGTATGTATATGTATGTATATATATATATATATATATATATATATATATATATATATATTTATTTATTTATTTTTTGCTTTACATACACCCATTTTCTCATGTTCTTACATTGTTTTACAGCCCACAGTTAGGCCATGAAGTGCAGATATTATCATAAAAACACAAAACTCCCAAAGAATGCACATAACGTGTGAAATGTTTTAGTTAGTACCATATTTCCTTAGAATATATACTGTAAACTGAGATTTAGAGGATAAAAATGAAAAGAAAACTGTATATATGAAAAAAATCTACAACGCGTACCACCAATTTTTTTTATTTATAACACATCTGTTATAATCAGTGGTCATCAACCCTGTCCTCAGGGCCCACGAACAGGCCAGGTTTTATGTATTACCTTGGGGAGATGCAGACTAGAATACTGCAATCACTGAGCAGCAAATGATATCATCTGTGATGTATTTCAGTTATCTTGCAAACCTGGCCTGTTAGTGGGCCCAGAGGACAGGGTTGATGACCACTGTGTTAGATCACTGTTATTATTAAATCTGTTTAGGAGTTTTAAAAAATTGTCCATGTCCATGAGCATTAATACAGTTTTTGCTATGGGTAGCAATGCATTAGTCTCCTAGACACTTTTGTTCATCAGGCCTGCTACATATCTTTCACCCATTTTTCTTGTTTCACCTAGGAGAGCCTTTCTTTTTTTACGAACAGTTGATCATTCCTTACATTTTACTCCAAAAGATTGGATATATCACTACCCCTTAATTATTTTGGAATGTTATCTTGTCATAATAGTGATAAGTGATAGACAGTGTACTTAGTAGAACATCATGACCTATGAGTAATTATTAGTGATGCCCAACATAACAAAAATGTAATGGCTAACTTGGACTTATTATTCTTATTCTTAAATTACTTTTGCACATGTTGCATGTTTTCTGCATAGATAATATATAGAAAAATTAGAAACAATTGTCAACAGGCACACTGGGAGACCTTTCACATGAATCTTAGAAGCTAGCAATAGAAGTTTTTTGGCACCAGTTCTGCTTTCCCTTCCCCAGAAATAACATTAGCAAGCAAGTGCTAAGTGTGGCACTATGACATGGATGGAGCAGAGGAAAGTTCAGGCAATTAAAATTAATAGGTGTCAGCATTCATGACACCTTGAGATCCAGCCTTCACTTTGGCAAAAGAAGATATTTTTAAGACACCATTTCCTGATAAATATGCATACTGGAAACATTTTAGAGCTAAATTCCTAAAGGATGAAGCAATTTATATTATAGAAAACATGTATACATTACTGCCATTTTACACCTGGGAGACAGTAATTACTACTCTTATCTTTGCATATAAAATAAATCAGACTTATTTTATGATTTGGTTTCTTTCTTTTTTTTCTTTCTTTAATTGTTATTGGATATTTTTTCAGTTGTTGTGATTGAAAGGGCCCTGCTTTGAGAGTATAATACAATTGTACAGAATACAAAGCACATCTGAAAATGTCTGCATAGACCCTACAGCAAAATATTTAAAAAGTATCTCTACTTTTGTTGAGAAAAAAAAATCCTTTCCCTCTGGGTGATCTACATTGCAAGGATTTTAACAAGCTTTGCTGCAGATTCCTACCTTTTGTTAAACTGAAGAAATCCCTGTGTGTTTGTCTGTGTCCATGTGGAATCTAATGGGAGTGGTTTCATAATTATCAATCAGCTGTTGCACCCACAGCGCTATAACGAGGAAAATTGCACAGTCTGAATCCCTTTAGGTGTGATTTGGTATTGGAAATATCTCACCAAAAATTACATTTTTGTTGCAGGGGATGATGCTTGAAATCTTACTTGTATCTTAGTGTAGACTTCTGGTAAAAACAGTGAGCCAATCACACAAACAGGAAATGATGTTTCTGGGGAACGTTCTGTATACAGAATGTGTACATGTAGCCATATTGCATTGCATTTTGTAGAAAATTACAGAGCTGCAGAAAGGTAAAAAAGGAAAGGTAATTTTAATAGCATTCAATCACAACATGACTTGAGTCGCAGTTGTATATGCTTTATTTTTATTATTATTATTTGACATTTTATTTTTCCATGAAAGTGGAGTTGCCCTTTAATTTTTTAATGTATAGCCGATATTATTTACCCTTTATCTCCTGATATGCTTTTCTTCCCTTGAGAGGTTATGTAAATAAGATGGGTATGATTGCTACTATTACAAATAAGGATTCAAAAATATGACTTGAACTTGCACTACAAGTAGCCCTGCCAGTTCTGGACTAAAGAACACCCCCTTCTCAACTCCATACTATAAGGTAGAGGTACTCTGTAGTCCAAAAGAAAGAATTCAGATACTGCCAATAACACTACTTTGCATTTTAGTATAACAGAGTTGTTTGTTCTGAGGGAGATTTGAGTTCATTGGCTTTCTAGCAGGATCAACAAGTATCTGTTTGTACCTGCAGTGTTTTAGGAGACAAAACATGGAGAAATGTGTAATGCAGAGATGTACTGCTCTCTTTTTTAATTGCAGGTAAAAATGCAGAAAAAAAATCTTTATTTAGTTACAATGTGCCTTTGCAGCTCATAACCCTCTCCCTTTCTGGAAGTATTTAAAGCAGCAGTCAGAGGCTTTGGGATATCTACACAAGGGAAGCTTACCTTGTTCCCCATTTGTGTGATCTTCAATTTGGAGCCCTGCCTGGTGCTACACTGTCACTAGCGAAAATGTCCCCACCAGCTTCTCCTCAAAGCACTCACTCATGGCTTTTCTTGGCAGCCTAATTTCATTGCAGTTCTCATCGGCTGTATTCCAGCTGAACCATAGTAATGAATAGGGTCACGGCATGTGTAAGCACTTTGAAAATTGTCCATTAGGGAAATTTTTACTAGAAAGGCTGTGTAGGTCTAGGCAGGGCTGCACTGTGAAGATTGCTGGAATGGGGGAGCAAGTTAACATAGCAGGCTGTACTAAGTTGGTTGAGCAATTATTTTTAGAACACATTAGCTAAGGGTGAACTTGTATTTCAAAAGGAAGCTAGTGCACAGTTTTAATGAGAAGTGCAAGGTATACTAAAAATATTTCTTATCGTACATCACGGGACACAGAGCCATAGTAGTTACTTTGTGGGTTATAGGCCACCTTCAGGTGATGGACACTGGCACGCCCTAAGACAAAAAGTGCACTCCCTATATAACCCCTTCCACTGCTGAGAGTACCTCAGTTTTTTCACTAGTGTCTAAGGTGTTGGTCACGAGTAAAGATGTGCTGTGCTGTGCTCCACTGGAGCAATCCTTGCTGGGGCTAGCCATGCTGCCGGATCCATTCAAAGTGTCTTTTTGGCCAAATTAAATGGTACCCGGGCCTCGTATCCGAAGAAACAAGGTCTTGCCTGTAATGCTTCTCTTTTTAGAGAGCTGGACCCTGGGATCCAGTACTTTTTGGTATTAAGGCCATAAAGTTTTACTAGCGATGGTGCTATTACAGGTCCAGGGTTGTGGGTTTCCCCGAGGATCCCCAGCTTCTGAAGGTTTAACAGAACCCACCATGAAGGGTGAAGATTGGGTCTGTTGGTTTACCACATAAAACCCTGCGGCGGGAAAGAGAAAACTCCACTTATAAGAAATTAAAAAAAAAAATTTCTTATGAATGTCTCCTTTAATTTAGTAAATGTTGTCATGCCTTTGTGTCGCCACTGGGGGCTGTATAGAGCACTTACCGTCTCATGCTTTTTAGAGAGCTCACGATGTGTCCAGAAAACAGCCTTTTTCTCTTCCTCCGGCCGGCAGCAGGCCTCTGGTAAGTCTGGGGGGGGTTTACCTCCCCACCAGTCGCCCCCTGTGCTGTTTTTTCTTCCCCTTTTCTTGGGGAAGGAGCGCTTAAAAACAAAATGGCGCGAACGGCAATCCGCTCGGCGGCTTCCAGGCCCCCCCTTTGCCATTACTGCTTCTCTCCCTGCGGACCCCATAGGAAAGGAGCCTGCGCGGGAAAAGCTCTTTTTTGAAAGAAAGAGGAAGGGCCGTAGACGATGGGGGGGGCTTAGCGCGGCGTTGGTGTCCACCAACGCCCAGCGTGGGAAAGTGTGTTTTTAAAGGCACCATTGTTGCTGTTGCAAGCTGCGGAGGGACACAAGAGCAAAGGTGGCATGTAAGAGGTTTTGGTTACACAGGCATTCCTTTTGACACATTTACTACTGCATCAGGCTGAGCATTAATAGCAGCAGCAGAGCTGGACTATTGCTCCAGCAGTGGATGCATTCCTTCTGGTAGTACCTCTGCTTTGTGCATCGGCTATGGTTGGAAGGGGGGTTAAAAACGCCTCAAAAAAGAGCTCTAGAAGGACTATAGTCACACGGGAGCCTAGAACCATCTCAAAAAAGATGACATCCTCCCCTGAGAGTAATATGGCTGGTCAGAGTGAGTCATCAGCAGGGGCAAGTGTTGCAGCTGCTCTTAACACTGCAGCCCCTGTGTATATTACTAAGGAGGATTTTTCTTCAACTATTTTAAGTTTGGAGCAAAAAATTGATGCTTTAATCGCATCCCAGAGTGGGACCAAGCGTAGCAGGTCCCCGTCCATTGCTCAGGACCCTCATACGGAGGAACAAGGGGCAAGAGATGACGGATTTCTCTCAAAGGACCAGGAAGAGGCTGATGTCTCCTCTTCCGAAGAACCTAATATGGGATCAGGTTCCCAGGAAAGGTTGTTGGTACATTCTCTCGCTGAATTGGTCCGCTCCACATTTTTACTGCCAGTAACGCAGACAGTCAATGAGCCCACTTCTGGTTTGGGTTCACTAAAGCCTCCACAATCTGTTCATGCTTTTCCTATCCATTCATGGCTAAAAAAGCTTATGTATTCTGAGTAGGAGCACCCAGATAAACAGTTTTTCCCTCTGAAAAAGTTATCAAAAACTTTATCATATGGAGGAAGAGTTCTTTAAGAAATGGGGGATTCCAGCAATTGACGCTGCTATATCCTCTGTAAACAAAAACCTGACTTGCCCAGTAGACAATGTTCATATGCTAAAGGATCCAACAGATAAGAAGTTGGAATTCCTTTTTAAAAACTATATTTCACTCGCATGTTCAGTTTTTCAGCCTGCGCTGGCAACAATCTGAGTATCTCAGTCCTTAAAGGACCAGTTTATAGAGGTACTCAAGGTTATTCCTGATCAGCAGCCCCAGGATTTGGCCGGGATATCAGAAGCATTGTGTTTTACAGTAGACGCTATGAAAGATTCTATTCTCTAGGTCTCACGGCTCATGCTAGGGCTGGTACATGTGCGTAGAATCCTATGGTTGAAAAATTGGTCAGCCAAAGTGCCATGCAAAAAGCTCTTGGCCAGTTTCCCATTTCATGGTGAATGATTATTTGAAGACGATCTGGATAAGTATATCCAAAGAATTTCTAATGGGAAAAGTTCCCTTTTACCGGTTAAGAAGAAGTTTAAGCATTTTAGTTCCCTTTTACCGGTAAAGAAGAAGTTTAAGCATTTTTCTTTTAAACATGCTCTTCTTCTCCAGTGCCAGGGGCATCAGCCTTCAGGCAGTCACGACGGCCTCCACCATCAGGTTCAAGAGGTAAACCTGAGGGTCAGTCCCAGGGCCAAAAGAGGACCTGGGGGAGGAAACCCACAAAACAAAATACTATAGCCTCCTTATGAAGGGGCGCCCCCGCTCGCTCGAGTGGGGGGGGAGGCTTCTACAGTTTTCAAGGGTCTGGCAGGAACAATGTCAAGACAGATGGGTGGCTTCCTCAATTTCTCTAGGTTACAAACTAGAGTTCCCATCTCCTCGTTTTCTTAGGTCAAGCGTTCCCAGAGATCCAGTGAAAAAGAAGTCTCTCTTTCTAACTTTGGATCATCTCTTGTCTCAAATAGTGATATCGGTGGTCTCCTTGGAAGAGCAAGGATTAGGGTTTTATTCAAACCTTTAACGGTTCCAAAACCAAATGGGGATGTCAGACTCATTTTAGATCTCAAAAATCTAAACCAGTTTTTGAATATCCGTTCTTTTCGCATGGAGTCAATCGAAACAGTAGTCTCCATCCTACAAGGGGAAGAATTTCTGGCGTCAATCAACATCAAGGATGCTAATCTCCATGTGCCGATTTTCCCCGCTCACCAGAAATTTCTACGCTTCGAGGTAGAAAATCTTCATTTTCAGTTTGTAGCTCTGCCGTTCAGTCTAGCTACGGTATAACGCCTACTTAGACGATCTACTCTTAATAGATCAGTCGGTAGCCCACTTAGACCAAAGTTTGGCCACCGCAGTCAGCTACCTGGAATACCTAGGTTGGATTCTCAACCTAGAGAAATCCTCCTTAAAACCATCAAGGAGATTGCAGTACTCGGGGCTGATCATAGATACAGTTCAGAAGAAGGTGTTTTTGCCCCAGGAAAGGATCAGTTCCATAAAGGAACTGCTTCAGTTGGTCAAAACAAAGAAGAATCCTTCTATTCGACTTTGCATGGAATTATTGGGAAAGATGGTGGCTTCTTTCGAGGTTGTTCCTTATGCACAGTTTCTTTCATTCAAGACTGCTGCAAAACAGTGTCCTCTCAACTTGGAACAAAAAGGTCCAAGCTCTGGACTTCCCAATGCGTTTATCCCCCGAAGTGCGTCAGCCTCAATTGGTGGTCGATATCCAAGAATCTTCTAAAAGGAAAATCCTTTCTACCAGTTACCTGGAAGGTGGTAACAACAGATGCCAGCCTTCTGGGCTGGGGAGCAGTCCTGGAAGAAGTGTCTGTCCAAGGGAAATGGTCCAAATCAAAGACGACCTTGCCCATCAATATTCTAGAGATTTGGGCAGTACGCCTGGCCCTAGAGGCCTGGACGCTCAGACTACGGAATTGTCCTGTCAGGATCCAATCCAACAATGCCACAGCAGTGGCCTGTATTAATCACCAAAGGGGCACGAGAAGTTGTGCGGCCCAGAGAGAGGTGAATCATATTCTATCTTGGGCAGAAAACAACATTCCTTGCCTATCAGCAATTTTCATTCCAGGGATAGAGAATTGGCAGCCGGACTACTTGAGTCGCCAACAATTTTTCCCGGTAGAATGGTCCCTTGACCCAGACATCTTCCTTTCAATATGTCAAAAATGGGGAGTTCCGGACGTGGATCTGTTTGCGTCCAGATTCGACAACAAGATTGACAACTTTGTGTCAAGGACAAGGGATCTGATGGCATACGGAACAGATGCCTGGGTTTTTCCATGGGATCAGTTTTCACTGTTCTACGCGTTCCCTCCTGTTCTGCTGCTTCCGCACCTTCTTCGCAGGATCAAGCAAGAAGGGAAGGAGGTGATTCTTGTGGCCCAGGAGATCTTGGTTTGCTGAGATTGTAAAGATGGCGGTAGTGGACCCTTGGACCCTACCACTGTGGCCAGACCTTCTCTCGCAAGGTCCAGTATTCCATCCTATCTTTTTGGTTAATGTTAGGAAGCTGGCCTCCAGAGTCATATACTATAGAGTCTGGAAGGCATATGTCTCCTGGTTTGAATCCAGGGGTTGGCACCCCAGGAAATATGTCATAGGGAGGATCCTTGAATACCTACAGATGGGATTAGAAATTAAGCTGGCCTTGAGTACTATCAAAGGCCAGGTGTCGGCCTTATCGGTGTTGTTTCAACGACCACTTGCTTCACACTCTCTGGTTCGTAACTTTATTCAGGGGGTAACGCGGATTAATCCTCCAGTTAGGTCACCCCTGAACCCTTGGGACTTAAATTTAGTCCTGTCGGCATTACAAAAACAGCCTTTTGAGCCAAATCAAAATATTCCCTTGGTCCTCTTGACGAGGAAAATAATTTTCTTGCTTGCCATATCTTCTGCAAGAAGAGGATCAGAGTTGGCTGCTCTTTCTTGTAAAGAGCCATATTTGATTATTCATAAGGATAAGGTTGTATTGCGGCCTCATCCTAAATTCCTACCGAAGGTAGTGTCAGGTTTTCATTTAAACCAGGATATTGTTCTGCCTTCATTTTTTCCAGAACCTCATTCTGTGGAAGAGAGGTCATTACATTCTTTTGATGTGGTGAGAGCGGTTAAGGTCTATTTGAAAGTGACTGCCAGATTAGTGTTGCCAGACGGTCCAAAAGAGGACAGGCAGCGTCGAAATCTACTATTTCTAAATGTATCCGTCAAGTGATTGTTCAAGCTAATGGTTTAAAGAGGAAAATTCCTCCTTTTCATATTAAAGCGCACTCCACCAGAGCTGTTAGTGCTTCTTGGGCAGTGCATCACCAAGCCTCCATGGCTCAGATCTGCAAGGCTGCAACTTGGTCTTCAGTCCATACATTCACCAGATTCTATCAAGTAGATGTAAAAGGTCATGAGGCTATCGCCTTTGGGCGCAGTGTATTGCAGGCTGCAGTATGAGTCCTCTAGTCTCTTGGTGCCCTACTTTTGTTGTGTCTCCCTCCGTTCAGTTGGCATTGCTATGGGACATTCCACATAGTAACTACTATGGCTCTGTGATGTACGATAAGAATATAGGATTTTTATAACAGCTTACATGCAAAATCCTTTTCTTTGAAGTACATCACGGGACAGAGAGGTCCCTCCCTTCTTGGTATACACGTGTATTGCTTTGCTACAAAACTGAGGTACTCCCAGCAGTGAGAGGGGTTATATAGGGAGTGCACGTTTTGTCTTAGGGCGTGCCAGTGTCCATCACCTGAAGGTGGCCTATAACCCACATAGTAACTACTATGGCTCTGTGTCCCATGATGCACTTCTTCTAAGAAAAGGATTTTACAGGTAAGCTGTTATAAAAATACTATATTTACATTTTGATTCATAAGCCATTTGTATGATTGTTTTGGATCGATCAACAGGATTTCTCAGTAGAAAATCCTAGCTCCCAGTTGTTCCCTTGCCCATTGACTTAATGCAGTTGGAATATCTTGTACCTTTCCATGGTACTGTGTTCACTCTGAAAATTGATGCCACTGACAGTACTGTGTCTGACTCACTTGACTATTGATTATCATCTGTTTTCTAGCAAAAACCTGTCTATATGGTCCTTTGTTGACACTTCAGTATCTTTCTGACAGCTTACAGGTCTAAGGTTACTCGGTAAAGACTTTTGATACATTTTAACTACTTGAGTATCAGCCTGTAATACCCCTTCATTACAGGACATTTGTCAGTGCTGCGATAGTTGGACTTTTGCTCAGTGGTACTCATGTTTCCCTGATCGCTTACTTTAAGTTAAAATAAAAATGCCAGGACAGTAAAGAACCCCAAAATGACCCCTTTTTTAAAAGTAGAGACTCCAAGGTGATCTAATTTTTTGCCAATATTTTTGGAAATTAAGAAACATGCTGGTATTGAGGTGAATAAAAAATGGCGTGTGATAATGGGTGCGCTAGATAAAGCACAATATTGCCCATATACAGAGAGAGGTTGTAAATGATTTAATGTACAGGTTGCATACAGTGGGGGGAACGCAATAAAATGGGTTATTATGCAGGATAATGGTGGTGAAAAATTAATTTACAAGTCAATGAAGATGCAGGCTTGTGATCAGATATATAGGAGAGGAAGGTGGATAAAGGGTTAAAAAAAGAAAGTTACTTGAACTTGCTACTGCCATGTTATGTTTTTTGCTCTGGAACTAGTGAATGATTTATACATTTATTATTTCCTCAGTGTTTGTGAACCAAGCTGTCTAAACATGGCTTATTAAACAGGCATTACCAGCAAACTGTCACCCAGCAGTTATTTCTGCAGTGGCATTTTTTAAATGCCACTGCAGAAATAAGTGTCCACCACTATAGCATTCCTATATCCACGACAGTAGGCAAGTGGTTAAATATAGGTGTCTCGACCTTGCAGAGCTCAGCTCTTTCAGGACACATAGTATAAACTACTACTACTAAAGTCCAAAGGTCTTTAGACAGGAAGTGATCCCCTATATAACCCCTCCCATACAGGAAGTACTTCAGTTTTTTACAAGTGTCTGCAAGGTGGATGGCATGGATGTTTGAGCTCTCTGAGCTCCAGGTCTCTAGTCCCACAAATGGTTCTTAAATGAAGCAAGAGATTGACTGATCTGATCCATTTGACACAAGCTCTATATGCTTAGACAAATGGTACCCGAGCCTTGCAAAGAAGACTCAAGATCCTGCAAGGTTTTGCCTGTAATGCGGCCTCCGGGCGTTGGACCCTGCAAAGTGGAATCCTGGACACCACAGCGCTAAGGCATTCCTGCAGGGTGCTGTACAGGTCCAAGGTAGTGGACCCTAAACATGAAAAGGATACCCAGTCCCTGTAGGTCCTCAAGTGACAGGAACCCACTGTGATGGGTAAAGATTGGGCTCTCAGTTTACTAAGCTGCGCTGCGCCTGAACGGGTAAGTGAAACACCTTAAATTACTTATTGTGGGGTGTCCCAGTGATTGTAACAATCAGTCAAGCTAGCTAGAGGCTGGACACCTGTGTGCGGTGACCATTTGGGGGAGTTTTGGGCTAGGTTGTGGGTGTTTGCAATGTGTACATTTTGCTTGTGTCTGGCTGTTTTTTACCTGTATGATGGTGCACGACGGTGCTTTGTTTCGCCTTGGTTCATCATGGTGCATGTGCATTCACGAAAGTGCCGATCTGCTTAGTAGTTTGTTTGTTTAGCGGCCAAGGGCAAGCTGCAAGGCCAAGGCCACAAAAAGCCCTGGGTCCAAAACTCTTCTAAACCTAGCACCAAGCCCTCCTTTTGAGGGGACGCCCTGCACTTTGCGGACATTTGGAGAACAATAGTTCAGGACGAGTGGGTCACCTCAACTATATCCCGCGGTTACAAGCTGGAGTTGCTGGGGGTTTCCCCTCAGAGCTTCCTAAGATCCAGAGTTCCCTCGCATCCTCCAAAAAGAGACTTATTGCTTTAGGCACTACATCATTTAGTGCATCAAGGAGTGATTGTAGAGGTTCCTGTATCCAAAAAAGGCACAGGGCTTTACTCAAACCTGTTTTCAGTTTAAAAACCACACGCAGACACTGGGCCCATTTTGAACCTAAGATCCCTGAACCAGTATCTACTGATCCAGTCCTTTCGGATGGAGTCTGTCCGCTCAGTAGTAGCCTCACTCCAGATGGGATACTTTCTAGCCTCTATCATTATAAAAGGTGCGTATTTACATGTATTTACATCTTTCAGCCTCATCAGAGGTTCCTGTGATTTACAGTAGAGGAACATCATTTTCAGTTTGTGGCTCCACCCTTCGGGCTTGCTACAGCTCCCTGGGTGTTCACAAAGTCCTAGCACCAGTACTGGGTCTTTTAAGGGCCCAAGAGACCTTGGTGCTCGCGTATCTGGACGACCTCCTGCTCTGAGATCATTCACTACAGGCTCTAGAACAGAGCATAATATGCACAGTGTGGTATTTGGAAAGCTTAGGCTGGATCATAAATCCTGAAAAATCTTGAGGCCAGCTCAAAGTTTAAAGTATTTAGGTCTGATCCTAGATACGGTCCAAGCAAGGGTATTTTTGCCAAGGATCTGTGTCCTGAAGGATCAGGTGCGTCAGATAAGAGGCACCAGACAACCCTCCATTCGGCTCTGTATGAGTCTTCTAGGGAGGATGGTGGCCTCTTTCGAGGCAGTGCCCTATGCCCAGTACCATTCCAGGTCTTTACAACAAGACATCTTGTTGGCTTGGAACAGAAGAGGACAAGCCCTGTATTATCCAATTTATCTTATCTCCTCGGGCACGCTTAAGCCTAAACTGGTGGTTGCAGGATCAGAACTTGCGAAAGGGAAAATCCTTCCTCCCGGTAACTTGGAGAGTACTGACTACAGATGCCAGTCTCTCAGGCTGGGGAGTGACCCTAGTATATATACACAGTGCTGTGAAAAAGTATTTGCCCCCTTCCTGATTTTTGTTTTGCATATTTCTCACACTTAAATCATTCAGATCATCAAACAAATTTTAATATTACACAAAGATAACCCAAGTAAATCTAAGATGCAGTTTTTAAATTATTCAATTTATTAAGGGAAAAAAAGCTGTTCAAACCTGCCTGGCCCTATGTGAAAAAGTAATTGCCCCTCCCATGCTGAATCATAAATTAACTGTGATTAACCACAATTTCTTGGAAAGCGGAGTTAAATTTCACTTGCCACACCCCGGCCTGATTACTGCCTGTTGAATCAAGAAATCACATAAATATAAACTGTCTGACAAAGTGAAGCACGCTAACAGAACACAAAAAGCCACACATGCCACAATCTAAAAAAAATTCAAGAACAGATAAGAAACAAATTAATGTACATGTATCAGTCTAGGAAGGGTTTCAAAGCCATTTCTAAGGCTTTGGAACTCCAGTGTACCACAGGGAGAGCCATTATCCACAAATGGAGATAACTTGGAACAGTGGTGAAAATTCCCAGGAGTGGCCGGCCTACAAAAATTATTCTGAGAGCATGACGATGGCTCATCCAGGAGGTCATAAAAGAACGGAGAACAAACTTAAAGAACTGCAGAGCTCACTTGCTTCAGGTAAGATCAGTGTTCATGATTCAAAAATAAGAAAGAGACTGGGCAGAAATGGTATGCATGGAAGAGTTCCAAGGCCAAAGCCACTGCTGACCAAAAATAACACACAGGCTCATCTCACATTTACCAAAAAATATCTTGATTATCCCCAAGACTTTTAGACAAATATTCTTTGGACTGATGAGACAAAAATGTAATTTTCTTTATCGTACATCATGGTACACAGAGCACCATAATCACTATGTGGGGTATACAGGTGATGGATGCTGGTATACCCAATACAGGAAGTTCACTCCCTATGTAACCCCTCCTTCTACCAGGAGTACCTCAGTTTTTTCGCCAGTGTCTAAGGTGTTGGTCACGAGTGAAGATGTGCTCTGAGGAGCTCCAGGAGGGATCCATGCTGGATTTAAATAGCCTCCACAGACTGGATCCATCCAAAGTGCCACCGAGGCTAAGATGGATGGTACCTGGGCCTTGTATACGAAGCACGAGGTTTTGCCTGTAACGCCACTCTTTGCAGGGCTGGACCCCGGGACCCAGGGCTTTTTGGTCATGCTCACATTACCTAAAGTTTTTCCTGAGGGGTGCGATACAGGTCCAAGGGAGTGGAACCCCGATAAAAAGTGACCCGGTCCTTGAAGGTTTGCTAAATGCAGCACGCCGTGATGGGTGAATTTTGGATCTGTCTGACTTCAGCAGTATCCTACGGCGAGGTTAAGATAAGGGAAGAAGCCTAGAAACTGTAAAAAGTTCACCTATGGTTTTTTCTTCCATAAAAGAGTAAAATGTTGTTATGCCTTAAAGTCTCCACTAGAGGGAGTAAATGCACATACCTTAGTACTTAGTCAGCTCAGTGTCTCAGCTAACAGCATGTGTGTGGTCCCAGCAAGCCAGGGGGATTCCTCATCCAGAGAACAGCATGTTCTTCCTTCCTGGGGGAAGGGAGGTACAACAATAGTTTGTACCCCCCCCCCCCCATGGTGGGTGCAGCGGCGGCTTTCCTATGTTCGCTTATCCCCACAGAAGCTCATAACTTTTTTAAAAATCCTGCCTCCTCGGCCCTCACTTCCTTCCCTCTCGCTGGGTCTCCACTGATCAAAGCAGCGATGCCGTTCGTGCGCACGCGAACTACGGCTAGTTTAAACAGAGGGGAAGATGTGTTGAATGGTGGGGGAGTGGCTTAAGGCGCAGTGCCGTGTGCAGGACGTAAGTCCACGAGGAGCACACAGCACAGGCTCTGGGGACAAACAGAGACATGGATTCTCAACCTACAGAAGTCTTCCTTTAAAATCGCTGGAGTACTCGGGTCTGATCATAGACAAAGCCCAGAAAAAGGTGTTCTTGCCTCAGGCAAAGATCAACTCCATAAGAGAGCTGATGCAGATTGTCAGGTCAAAAGGAGATCCCTCCATTCGCCTTTGCATGAGGTTGTTGGGAAAGAGGGTGGCTTCATTCGAAGTGGTTCCCTATACTCAGTTCCATTCGAGACTGTTGCAAAACAGTATCCTGTCTGCTTGGAACAAAACGATTCAAGCTTTAGACTTGCCAATGCGGCTGTCCCCAAGGATGTCCCAAAGCCTCAGTTGGTGGTTACTAACCCAGAATGTGCTGAAAGGAAGATCCTTCAGACCAGTTATCTGGAAAGTGGTAACGACAGATGCCAGCCTTTCAGGCTGGGGAGCAGTACTAGAGAAGGCAACTGTCCAGGGACAGTGGTCAAGAACCGAAAGAGCCATGCCCATCAACATCCTAGAGATTCGGCCAGTGCGTCTGGCTCTGAAGGCCTGGACTTTCAGGTTACAGGATTGTCCTGTCAGGATCCAATCCGACAATGCTACAGCTGTTTACTATATCAATCACCAAGGGGGCACCAAGAGTCTCGCATCGCAGACATAGGTGATCCATATTCTAACTTGGGCAGAAAGGAAAGCTCCGTGCCTATTGGCAGTCTTCATTCCGGGAGTAGAGAATTGGCAGGCGGACTACTTGAGTCGCCAGAAGTTATTCCCGGGGGAATGGTCCCTTCACCCTAACATCTTTCGGGCTGTTTGCCAAAGATGGGGGACTCTGGACGTAGATCTTCTGGCGTCCAGATTCAACATGAAGTTAGTCAACTTTGTGTCCAGGACAAGGGATCCACTTGCATGCGGAACAGATGCATTGGTGACCCCATGGAATCAGTTCTCACTGATTTATGCATTCCCCCTATGCAGTTGCTGCCACGACTTCTTTGCAGGATCAAGCTGGAAAGAAAGCCGGTATTTCTGGTAGCCCCAGCATAGCCCAGAAGGTCCTGGTATGCAGCTATCGTAAAGATGGCGGTGGAGGATCCATGGTCCCTTCCACTACGGCCAGACCTACTCTCACAGGAGCCGATATTCCATCCTACCTTACGAATGCTAAATTTAACGGCTTGGCTATTGAAACCCACATTCTGAGAAAATGTGGGCTTTCCGGGTTATCTCTACCTTGATTAATGCAAGGAAGCCAGCTTCCAGAACTATATATTATAGGGTCTGGAGGGCTTATGTTTCCTGGTGTGAATCCAAGGGTTGACACCCTTGGAGGTATATCATAGGCAGAATTCTTGCCTTTCTACAATTAGGGGTAGAAATGAAGTTGGCCTTGAGTACTATTAAGTGCCAAGTCTCAGCTTTCTTGGTCTTATTTCAAAGACCGCTTGCTACACATTCTTTAGTCCGGGGTTTTATGCAAGGGGTGATGCGGCTTAATCCGCCAGTTAAATCACCTTTGAACCCCTGGGACTTGAACTTAGTTTTGTCAGTGTTACAAAAACAGCCATTTGAACTGATACAGCATATTCCCTTAGTCCTTCTGACAAGGAAGCTAGTGTTCTTGGTTGCTATATCCTCAGCAAGGAGGGTTTCAGAATTGGCTGCTCTTTCTTGTAAAGAGCCATACTTGATTATTCACAGAGTGGTTTTATGCCCTTGCTCAGATTTTTTTGCCAAAAGTGGTCTCAGGTTTCCACCTGAACCAAGATATTGTCCTGCCATCATTTTTTCCAAAACCATGTTCCATGGAAGAGAAGTCACTACATTGTCTTGATGTGGTGAGAGCGGTCAAAGTCTATTTTAAAGATGACTGCTCAGATTCAGAAAACTGATGTGTTATTTGTTCTGCCAGAGGGTCCTAAGAAAGGACAGGCAGCATCGAAATCCACTGTCGCTAAGTGTATTCGGCAGGTTATAATTCAGACTTATGATTTAAGGGTTAAGATTCCACCTTTTCAAGTCATAGTGTACTCTACTAGGGTGGTTAGCGTTTCTTGGGCAGTGCGTCACCAGGCCTCCATGGCTCAGATCTGTAAGGCCGCAACCAGGTCTTCAGTACATACATTCACCAAGTTTTATCAGGTGGGTGTAAAAAGGCATGAGGACATTGCCTTTGGGCGCAGTGTGCTGCAGGCAGCAGTATAGGTCCTCAAGTCTGGGGATGCGCGTTGTCTCTCCCTCCCCTCAAATAGCATTGCTATGGGATGTCCCACATAGTGATGTGCTCTGTGTCCCATGATGTACGATAAAGAAAATAGAATTTTTATAACAGCTTACCTGTAAAATCCTTTTCTTGGAGAACATCATGGGACACAGAGTTCCCTCCCCTCTTTTGGGGTTTAGGTATATTGCTTTGCTACAAAAACTGAGGTACTCCTGGTAGGAGGAGGGGTTATAAAGGGAGTGAACTTCTTGTATTGAGTATACCAGTGTCCATCACCTGAAGGTGCCTATATACCCCACATAGTGATTACTATGGTGCTCTGTGTATCATGATGTACTCCAAGAAAAGGATTTTACAGGTAAGCTGTTATAAAAAATCCAATTTTTTGGAAGGTGTGCGTCCCGTTACATCTGGCATAAAACTAATGCAGCATTTCATAAGATGAACATCATATCAACAGTCAGACATGGTGGTGGTAGCATGATGGTCTTGGGCTGCTTTGCAGCTTCAGGACCTGGACAACTTACCATAATTGATGATGGAACCATGAATTCTGAGCTCTACCAGAAAATCCTAAAGCACCTGGGTTATGCAGCAGGACAGTGATCTGAAACACAACAGCAAGTCCACTCCAAATGGTTCAAACAAATCAAAATTTAGGTTTTAGAGTGGCCTAGTCAAAGCCTGGAGTTAGATCCAATTGAGATGCTGTATCATGACCTTACACAGGCCATTCATGCTGGAAAACCCACCAATGTGTCTGAATTAAAACAAATCTGCAAAGAAGAGTGGGCCAAAATTGCTCCCCAGCAATGTAAAAGACTCATTGCTAGTTATCGCAAACGCTTGATTGCAGTTGTTGCCACCAAGGATGGCAATAATTCTAGTCCTAGACCTTCTCTGTAACTCAAAACCTGTAGAATTTTTTAAATGTCGCCTATGGAGATTTTTAAGGGTAAAAGATTGCCATCATTCCACGAGCGGGTGCAATTTTGAAGCGTGACATGTTGGGTATCAATTTACTCGGCGTAACATTATCTTTCACAATAAAAAAAAAAATGGGCTAAATTTACTCTTGTCTTTTTTTTTTTAATTAAAAAAAGTATTTTTTCCCCCAAAAAAGTGTGCTTGTAAGACCGCTGTGCAAATACAGTGTGACATAAAGTATTGCAATGACCGCCATTTTATTCTCTAGGGTGTTAGAAAAAAAATATATATATAATGCTTGGGAGTTCTAAGTAATTTTCTAGCAAAAAAAAAAATGTTTTTAACTTGTAAACACCAAATCTCAGAAAGAGGCTCGGTCCTTAAGTGGTTAAAAGAATAAGTTCTACTGAAAATGTAGCAGTTAAATGGTTAAGAAAAAACATTTACCACTGACAGGGGTGCTTAATATGACCAGCTTGTATTCATTATCCAAAATCGTTATCCCAAAAGAAAAAAAATTGTTTGCTAGAACTGCTTATAAAGTGTGATCTGGAGTTTGGCTTCAATTTTTTTAGTGATCTAAATCTGCTAGTACATCTAACACCCACACCCACACACACACACACACACACACCGACAATGCTTCTGTCCAAATGTGTTCTATGTGCTCTTTCATCCAGAGTGGGGGCACTCTAATACAGAAGGTGTGTTACCGGATCACCAGGTGAAAACAGAGGGGAAAAAAGCCTAAAAGAAAAATAAAGCAGCCAACTTGTCTAATGATTAGTAAGCTGCAATATATTCCATTTTTGGTTTAGGGTTTAATACTGCTTTAAAGCGATGCATGAATGTCATACTTTCTGCAAGTTTGTGCTTGTAGATGGTGCTATGGTACTAAGTTTTTAAGTTTAGTATAAGTTCATGCAGTCATCTGTATATTATACATTAAATGGCTTTCCATTGACCGGAGAAGCTCAGGAATTGAGTCATTTCATTGTGTATTGTTTTCTTAATTATTGCTTTAGTAGTTTCCTAATGTGTGATTATGTTCAGGTCTTTGCTCTGTAAGTCCCTAAATGTGACAGCTCATGGAATAATTGTTCTCCCAGCACCTTGATTTATGGGTTCATTGTTTTTTTTTTGCTGTTTCCTTAGCAACCAGCACACATCTTTCATACTTATTTTCTAAGCATCCACAATATGCTTTACTGAAGCATATCAATTAAAGTACCACAAAGGAGCGTTTTCAGACAGTAACTCTAAATTTTAAGAGTTGACTTTTATTTCTCAACTTCAAGCTTTTTTCCCCCTTTTTTATGAAACTGAAATGCAGGAAAATAATATAAACGACAATCAAACACATCAACAGACCACAAGGTAAATGGATCATAAAATTAAATTGTTGCTTCAAAAGATATACTTCAGCATTTTTGCAAGATGCATCATTTTAAATACAGTGTTTCTTTCAGAAGACAGATTTCTGGTACTGACTACTTTCTTGTCAACTATACAATAATGTGGCAATCACAAAATTGTACTTCAGTGGTATAAAGCATGTATACTTAAAGGATAAAAGCTTGAAATGCATACTAAAAAAAAGAAATTAAATGTTTATCAAAAGGCACTTTTTTTTTTCTTGTTTTTTAAGTTTTTTATGTTGCGAGCCTACCTTACACTGCAAAAAATGGAATGCTATGTTCATAGCATATTCAAAGCTATTATGATTTTTATAGAATACATCAAGTTTTGAGCTAAAGAACTTCTGACTGCTAAATGGGTTTCTTTAGTATGGAATATTTGCCAAACACACAGTATTGTGTTAAAAGCAGCATTTAGACTCTTGCATAGTTCTTTGCTTAAAGTAGTATTAAACCCAAAACCAAAAATGTAATATATTGCAGCCCACCTATTATTACTTGTGGTGGATGTATTAGTTTTCGTTTTGTTTTTTTGTTTTTGTTTTTTTACTCTGTTTTCACCTGATGATCTGGCCAGTAACACATCTTCTGTATTAGAGCACCCCCACCCTGGATGAAGGAGCGTAAGGGGCACATTTTTATGGCAGCATTGTTAATCTAGGTGGAGGGGAGTGAGGTGCAGTGTCAGGTTCAGATATGTATGACAAATACTAACAAATTGTCGTTGGATACACTAACAGAAGCAGTTACAGCAACATTTTTTTTTTTCCTTTTGGGCCAGGAAGCCCGTTCAAAGCATTGGCAGTCTGACAAAAGCTGTGGCAGTTTGCATCTATCTGCACATCCAGGGGTTACCTGTAGTTAGGGTCTGATGATTAATGTAATCTTTTGGTGTCCAGGGTCGCTCATCCATTCCTAACCATAGGCAACCACTGGATGCGTTTAAATATGTGTATAGCTATGGCTCCTTTCTCCCTGTCATTGCTTTGCACAGGTTTCCTGACCACAGCTGTTTACATACACCTGCAAGTCCAGCCATAATAATTTGTTGCATGCTTTTAATAGGCCATGTGAATGTAGACTAAACGTAACCTTATTTTTGAAGGTGCAAGTACCCAGACCTATTTTTTCTTTACTATATTAACAGTAGTTTACTGTGACTACACCAGGGATGCAGAAACACTGTTCTAGTATATACACTATATTACCAAAAATATTGGGACGCCTGCCTTTACACCAGTGGTTCTCAGCCCTGTCCTCAGGATTCACTAACAGGCCAGATTTTAAGTATTACCTTGTGGAGATGCAGACTAGAATACTGCAATCGCTGAGCAGCAAATCAGATCACCTGTGATGTATTTCAGTTATCCTGCAAACCTGGCCTGTTAGTAGGTCCTGAGGACTGGAGTTGAGAACCACTGCTTTACATGCACATGAATTTTAATGGTGTCTTAGTCCGTAAGGTTCAATATTGAGTTGGCCCAACCTTTGCAGCTATAACAGCTTCAACTCTTCTGGTAAGGCTGTCCACAAAGTTTAGGAGTGTGTCTATGGGAATGTTTGACCATTCTTCCAGAAGTGCATTTGTGAGGTCAGGCACTGATGTGGATGAGAAGGCCTGGCTCGCAGTCTCTGCTGTAATTTATCCCAAAGGTGTTCTATCGGGTTGAGGTCAGGACTCTGTAGAGGCCAGTCAAGTTCCTCCACCCCAAACTCACTCATCCATGTCTTTATGGACACACTCCCAATCCTTGTGGTTAGCCTTCCCAGAAGAGTTGAAGCTGTTATAGAGTGCCTTGAAAAAGTATTCATACCCCTTGAAATTCAAGTTACAACCAAAAACGTAAATGTATTTTCTTGGGATTTTTTTCATAGAACAACACAAAGTGGCACATAATTGTGAAGTGGAATGAAAATGATAAATGGTTTTTAACATTTTTTACAAATAAATATCTGAAAAGTGTGGCGTGCATTTGTATTTAGCCCCCCTGAGTCAATATTTTGTAGAACCACCTTTTGCTGCAATTACAGCTGCAAGTCTTTTTGAGTATGTCTATATACCAGCTTTGCACATCTAGAATGTGACATTTTTGCCCATTCTAATTTGCAAAATAACTCAAGCTCTGTCAAATTGGATGGAGAGTGTCTGTGAACAGCAATTTTCAAGTCTTGCCACAGATTCTCAATTGGATTTAGGTCTGGACTTTGACTGGGCCATTCTAACACATGAATATGATTTGTTCTAAACCATTCCATTGTAGCTCTGGCTGTATGTTCAGGGTCGTTGTCCTGCTGGAAGGTGAACCTCTGCCCCAGTCATGTCTTTTTGCAGACTCTAAGGTGTTCTTCTAAGATTGCCCTGTATTTGGCTCCATCCATCTTCCCATCAACTCTGACCAGCTCAGGGCCGGTGCAAGGATTTTTGACACCCTAGGCGAAACCTCATTTTTCCGCCCCTGACTCCACCCCCTTTGCCAGTGTTAAATGGTTTGATTCAACCCTTTAATTGCTACATTTGCAAGACAGCTCATTCTTTTGAAAAACAACAGACTTACTAGCAGGATCACCAGGTGAATATAAAAGAGAAGACCTAAAAACAAAACAAATGCAGCCACCCATCTAAGAATTGTTAAGCTGCAGTATAATAAATATATTGCTTTGTTTTGATACCACTTTAAGTGGATAAAGTTAATCAAGTAATTCTGTTATACAGCAATGTATAGGCAGATGATGGGAAGGAAGGAGTTTAAACAGGAGATAAACAGACTGGAGTAAAGCTACTTCCAGTGCTGGCAAGGAGAGAGGGGGGCAGAGAGAGAAAAAAATAGAGAGCAAGGGGGGTCAGAGAGAGAAAGGTCAGGGAGATAGAGAGCTAGAGAGAAAGAGCTAGGGAGAGAGAAAGAGAGAGGTCAGGGGGAGAGAGACTGAGGTCAGAGGAGAGGGAGGTCAGGGAGAAAGAGAGAGAAGGGAGCAGGCTCTGGTCAGTGAAAGTGGTCACTCACTTGGAATGGTCCCCAGGGGCTCACTGGTTCATTCAGCAGTTTTTCAGTGTCGCTGTTGGCTGCTTGTTTTTAATCTTCCCGCCCACCTCCCCTTCACAGACGGAGCACACAGGAGGGACGGGACTGTGTGAAGCTGCTCGGGGCAGACATGCTGGAGGTGGATTGGACGGAGCACACAGGAGGGGCGGGACACGGGAGAAGTGTGCAGCTGATGTGACATCATGATCTCAGAGCGGAGAGCGCCCTGCTGGGGGGGGGGGCTGGGTGGTTGCTGGACACAAGATGTCAGAGTGGAGAGCCGCTGCTTGGCACATGTCAGAGCAGCTGCCTGGTAGATAGTTGAAACTTGCAAGCTCTGTGGACAGTGCAGGAGTAGAATAACCAGTGGTCGGGCGCCCTAGTCCACCTAGTGCTAGCATTAGCCCTGGACCAGCTTCCCTGTCCCTGCTGAAGAAAAGCATCCCCACAACATGATGCTGCCACCACCATGTTCCACGGTGGGGATGGTGTGTTCAGGGTGATGTGCAGTGTTAGTTTTCCGCCACACATAGCGTTTTGCTTTTTAGGCCAAAAAGTAACATTTTGGTCTCATCTGACCAGAGCACCTTCTTCCACATTTGCTGTGTTCCCCACATGGCTTCTCGCAAACTGCAAATGGGACTTCTTATGGCTTTCATTCAACAATGGCTTTCTTCTTGCCACTCTACCATAAAGGACAGATTTGTGGAGTGCATGACTAATAGTTGTCCTGTGGACAGATTCTCTCACCTGAGCTGTGGATCTCGGCAGCTCGAGTTACCATGGGCCTCTTGGCTGCTTCTCTGATTAATGCTCTCCTATTGCCCAGCCTGTCAGTTTAGGTGGACGGCCTTGTCTTAGTAGGTTTGCACTTGTGCCATTCTCTTACTATTTTCGGATGATGGATTGAACAGTGCTCCATGATGTTCAAAGCCTGGGATATTTTTTTATAACCTAACCCTGCTTTAAATTTCTCCACAATTTTATCCCTGACCTGTCTGATGGGTTCCTTGGCCTTTATGATGCTGTTTGTTCTCTAAGGTTCTCTAACAAACCTCTGAGGGCTTCACAGAACAGCTGTATTCATACTGAGATTTAATTACACACAGATGGACTCTATTTACTAATTAGGTGACTTTTGTAGGCAATTGGTTGCACTAGATTTTAGTTAGCAGTATCAGAGTAGGGGGGCTGAATACAAATGCATGCCATACTTTTCAGATGTTTATTTGTTAAAAAAATTTGAAAACCATTTATCATGTTCCTTCCACCTCACAATTATGTGTCACTTTGTGTTGGTCTATCACATTAAAATCCCTATAAAATACATTTTTCGTTGTAAGATGACAAAATGTGCAAAATTTCAAGGGGTGTGAATACTTTTTCAAGGCACTGTAGCTGCAAAGGGTGGGCCAACTCAATATTGAACCCTACAAACGAAGACTGGGAAGCCAATAAAGTTCATGTGTGTGTAAAGGCAGGTGTCCCGATACTTTTGGTAGTATAGTGTATGTATGTGTGTATATATACAGTATATATCAGAGCTGCATGATTAATCGTTAAAAAATTGTGATCTCGATTCAACCCCCCTCACGATCTTAATCCGGCATATTCACGATTCAGTTCAGAGACCTTCTCTGCTCACTCACAGCTGTAAAAAAAAAAAGCCTCCAGCAAATACAGTATTTATCAACATTGCTCGCATCGCTCTTCCAGCCTTTTCGCAGCCGCCCATTCATTTCACGGCATGGCTGGGGGGCAGAGACTAGAGGTCAGCTGACTGGTGAGGAATGTGAAGTGGGAGGGGCTGGAGAAGACCCTATCTCCTGATTTCAGCATAGGTGTCACTGCTGCGAGACATCATAAAGTCGGAGACACAGTGAGTAACACTACCTATGATTATAGTTGCCATTAAAAGCCAGCACTGCCACTCATCTCATTACCCCCACCCCCCCCCCCCACCAAAGAGTAAGAGAAGGAATGAAAATAGAGAATACATGGAATGGAGAGGAAAAGAGGGGGAGGAACAAAGAAAAGGGGAGAGAAAGAATAAGAGAAAGAACAAGAAAGATGACTAGAGAGAGGGATGGGGGGGGGGGAACAGGAAATTATGATAGAGATAAAAGGCAAGGAAAGGAGAACAAAGAGAGTGGTACATCCTAAAATGTACCATAAGGGGTTTTAATACTGTACGAGTGGAAGGGACTCAGGGAGCCCTTAATGTCCGTGGGTTAGGGGTGCAAATTATTTGTCTTGCCTTGGGTGCTGACAATCCACGCTATGAAAATAATTTTTCTGCTAGGGGTCCCCACAACTTGGGAAATGTTATCAAGGGGTCACAGCACTGGAGAGGTTGAGAACCACTGTTTTAGATCAAAGGGAGGAAATTTGGTCTGTAAACAAGGTCAGTTTAACCACTTAAAGACTAAGCCTTTTTCTGACACTTGTTTCGTACACGTTAAAAATCAGTATTTTTTGCTAGAAAATTACTTCGAACCCCCCAAACATTAAATATTTATTTTTTAGCAGAAACCTTAGAAAATAAGATGGCAGTTGTAATATTTTATGTCACACTGTATTTGCACAGCGGTCTTTCAACCCCATTTTTATGAGAAAAAAATGCTCTTCAATGAATTTAAAAAAAAACTAAACAGTAAAGTTAGCCCATTTTGTTTGTTTCATTTGTATTATCAATGCTTTCCAACCCAACTTTTGAGAAGACGCTGGGTGAACTGTTAGAAATTAGAGACTTACAGGGAATTGTAGGGTCTCGTGTTAACTGGTTTTGAGCTGGCAAAAAACTGCATTTATTCTCCCTGGTCGGAGCTCTAATAGTATTAATTATGAAACAAGGATTTGGAGACAAAGTGAATTTTATATATATATATATATATATATATATATATATATATATATATTCTTTAGGCATTTTTCTGTTTATCCACAAAAATGTACAAACAATGCCTACTATTTATTGATTCCTTCTTGTCAATATGTTTTGTAGTGTTGTTCTTAGATGTTTTCTTCATAGTTAGGTAGAACAGAATATATCTTTTTTTCTAAGCAATACTTTAACACCTTATTCTTTTTGGTGAAGTTTCTTTAAAGCGGACCTTCAGTCATTTTTTTCAACTTTCCATCTATTAAATCTTCTGCCCTTTTTCTTTTAACTTTGGATAGTAGAACATTTTTTTTCTTTCTGCCAGTAAATACCTTATACAGCCCACTTCCTATTCCTTGTCTGGTCATTAGCATAGGCTTATGTCATCATGCACAGCTCTCTCTCTCTCTCTCTCTTGTGAGAGTTTGCCAGGAAGGGAGGAGGGATGAGTCATAAGAGGGCCAATGAAAGCTGCAGAGATGGAGCTGTGCCTCTGTGTAAATCCAGGAAGTGAACAGGCAGGAGCTTCAGCTGCCAACAGTTAAAATGTCTGCAACCAGACTTAGTTGAGGAAGATTTCTGCCGCATATTTGGCAAGTACAGAATCACAGTATATATACAATTAGCAAATTGGTTGGAGAGAAACTTCAAAATGGCAAAGATGTTTTTATTACAAATTATGTAAGCAGGCTGCAGTTCCTCTTTAATCCAAACTTGATCCTCCACCAGCTTCTTTTTAATAATACCATTTTCTCCACAGTTTTGACGTGGCATTATTAAACATAGAAATGAGTTATTAATAGTAATAATCTTTACCTATCTGGTTGTATATCAGTTATGCCTGTGCAGTGTATTAAAGTAAACAGCTCAGAAATCTCTAAGGCAGTCCATAGATGTTTCTTGTTTCTTCTTTTTTTTTTTTTTGGGTTTAAACAGCGCGTTAAATGAAAAAAAAAAAGAAAACTTGATTGAGTGGAAATTTTGCAACAGGACGGTTTCACAGATGTCGATCTGTAGATTGACCTCTGTAAAACCACCCTGGCCATACGTAGATCGAAATCCGGCTAGTCCCCACTGAACCAGCCTGAAGTTCGATCTATGTATGGCCAACTTAAGGCTTCATTCAAATACAATAAGCAAATACAATAAGCTTTCCTTGGCTTTTAATAACATAATTGAAGTAAGCAGCAAATGTTTTTTTCACTGTAGTTTTTGTATTCTGATCATGTGCTTTACTTGCGGATCAGTTCACTTGCTTTTACCTTAAAGTAGTAAGATTCAAAATACGTCTGATTGCTTCCATGCACAATGTAGATATAAGCATTGGGGTTGATTTACTAAAACTGGAAAGTGCAAAATCTGGTGCAGCTGTGTATGGTAGCCAATCAGATTCTACCTTCAGCTTGTTTGATTGGCTTTGACAATAAAACCTGAAAGCTGATTTGTTTTTATGCAGAGCTGCACTCTCCAGCTTCAACCCCAATTGTGTTTAGAAGCATGAAGTTTGTTAACCTTGAATTTCACAATGTTTATCATTACACTTACATTACTACACTGACAATTGGGAATAGGAACAATTGGTACAATGAATGCTTCTACAGAGCCTGTTTCATTACAAAACAATAGATGAGGAATAATATTTACTATCCCAATAGGTAGGTGACAATTAGCTGTTTATGTTGCAATTAAAAGAAATCTCTGCCTATAGGTCTGAATTATTATTTAGCTATTTTAAAGATATGCTGTTTAGTTCCCCACCAGGTCTTTAATTCTCTCTTTAGTGCCCCAGTGGGAGATTCTCCAACACCTCTGGTGCAGCTATGCCATTCCTGAATTTTTTTATTTATTACTATGGTGTTCAGGGGATATCAGACCTGTGTGGCAGCCCAGAGCAAGGCTCATGCGGTGCATTGTTTAAAAAAGTTGCTGCATAACTGGCTAAGAATAAATAGGTTGGCTTAAAGCAATACACGCTAGCACAACCACAAGTAGCTTTAATGCAAAACACCAAAACGCTATAGTCTGTAAGTGATCCTATGTCACAAAAAAATTCAACTACTGTAAAGCAACGTTGAGTGTGTAGGGGCGCTCTAATTTACAAGGAAGCAGAGTTCTTCTTTAAACCTCTTTAAAATGCAATGGGGTTGTGAATTTTTGTGCTGACTATTTTTTTGAATAGTAAATATATTATAGTTGAAAACTCCCAAGACTGAGAGTAAATACCATGTCACTGCTGCTGGATGGAGCTCAAAGTCGGCACTCCCTCAGTTGAAGCCTTTGTTATGTCTGCTCAAATAGTGCCACGTGTCTTTATTACTGCATGCTACTTCTTCCCTCTGATTTACCACTCCTTGGTTCTTTATACTTAATGATTAATGTTTTCTGTACAGATATAACTGGGGAAAAAATACAACATGTTGCGTAATAATTCATTGCAGCCCAGAGGCTTAAACAGGACCCTAGGAGACTATTTGTTTTAATTTTTTATTTGGTTTTCCAACAGCGTTAATGCATTTAAAATTGATGAAAAATAACTCACCTTTACAGTACGGCTTTCAGCAAAGGAGAGAAAAGGAACCAATATTTAAACTGATTTTCCTGGGTAGTTTCTATTGCAAAGTGAGTCAGAAAATATAAATACAGGGTGACACTTCTGATAGAAATATTTTATTAGTGCCCCTATTATGTACTTGGTTAAGAAGTAGATATATGTATTTAGAGAAGAATGTCTGTTACTATAAAGTCAATAATTGTTAGATATACAGTTCTGTTTACCTTATCATCCTAGAAGCAGTCAAATTACTATTTATTTTTCTCCTCATTTTTCTTGGTGAATTTGTTCGGGGTGTGTTGGGTAGTGCTCAATTACTATGCAAATATACTATTACTAATTTATGTCTCATTTATTCCTAGCAGCCTATCACTTTTCTAAATGTATCCGCACAAGCATGGCATGCATAGCAAATTAGCATAAATGTAGTTTTGCTGCATTTAGACCATTTGTTAAAACATTAACACATGCCTCATAGAAATGGGTGTTCCAAAAACATTCTATTTGGTTGCAAATTAAAAACATAATCTAGTAAAGCTTATTATATATTTACTGTATATAATTATTTATATCCCTCAACCATATTGTGCAAATTACAATCCTTCAGATCAGGGTGGCGTGTGTTTTCCAGTACATTTCTTGTGCAGTGAAGCAGATTCTTGTGAGGGCGCCTTCATGCAGAACACTCATGTATTTTATACTCATTGGCACAACACTACACAGGCAAGGCTTTATTATTGAAGCAATACGTCTTTATTACAATATTTTCATGACATTTTTTAGGAAACCCTGTAATCAGACCTCACATTTTAAATGAAAACCTTGTAGCAGTGGAGGATAACAAGCACTTGCATATCACACCCCAAGTGTCCACACTCCCATATTTCAATTGAAACACACCATCTTAGATTGCGCTTTTTGCCCTTCAAGCATTAAACTCCAAATGTCAACCCATGTATCTTCTCCCCAGCATGGTAGCTCATAAAGGCAGAATTTAAGGCAAAATTATATTGCTTTCTGTAATTAAACTTTAATAGAAGTAAAAGGAAAGGAACTCACATAAAAAGTGCATCTGAATCTGTGCACTGAAATAAAACTGCTTATTAGATGATACAAGGGCATCAGTACTCCTTGTTCTCCCCACACTAAGAGATATTGAGGTTGATTTTCTAAGATGGGAGAGTGCAAAACCTGGTGCAGCTCTGCATAGAAACCATTCGGCTTCCAGGTTTTTTCGTCAAAGCTTAATTGAACAAGGTGAAGTTAGAAGCTGATTGGCTACCATGTACAGCTGCACCAGTTTTTTCACTCTCCAGTTTTAGCAAATCAACCCCACAATGACGGACTTCTCCCAGCATGGATTTGGCATCTGTTATTTAGTTTGGTGGACTGTTCACTTTTGATGTTGATGCACTTACTTGGATATACGCTTACCGCCCACTAGGCTGTGGCATTTAAACAATGCTCGATTGGTACTAAGGGGCCCAAAGTGTGCCAAGAAAATACCCCCCACATTATTACACCACCAGCCTGAACCGTTGATATAAGGCAGGATGGATCAATGCTTTAATATTGTTTGTGCCAAATTCTGACCCTACCATCTGAATGTCGCAGCTGAAATCAAGACTCATCAGACCAGGCAATGTTTTTCTAATCTATTCAAATTTTGGTGAGCCTGTGTAAATTGTAGCCTCAGTTTCCTCCTCTTAGCTGACAGAGTCGCACCCAGTGTGGTCTTCTGCTGCTGTAGTCCATCTGCTTCAAGGTTTGATGTGTTGTGCCTTCAAAGATGGTATTCTGCATACCTTGGTTGTAACGAGTGGTTATTTGAGTTACTGTTGCCTTTCTGTCATCTTGAACCCGTCTGCTCATTCTCCTCTGACATCAACAAGGCATTTTTTTATCCACACAACTGCCACTCACTGGATATTTTCTTTTTTTCGGGCCATTCTCCGTAAACCCTAGAGATGGTTATGTGTGAAAATCCCAGTAGATCAGCATTTTTTGAAATACTCAGAGCAGCCTGTCTGGCACAACAACTATGCCACATTTAAAGTCACTTAAATCTCCTTTATTTCCCTTTCTGATTCTCGGTTTGAAATTGAGTGTATTTTGTAGATATATTCTTTCACTGATATTAGGCATATTTATTTTTATTTATATACACATTTATATTGCACATGTAATTTGTTATGAAAAAGGGGTCGTAGGGGGAGTGCTGCACTATTTTCAGGGTTTTTTCTATTTTGTGACCCATGAGACTTTATTTCGTATCTGACCACTTCCTAGAAGAGTCAGTTCTGATCTGTGCCAGCCCTGACTTCAAAAAAGGGTGGGCTTGCCCTAAGCCCACCCAGTTATGTGACAATAGCGAATTAATATTCGCGTTTGTCTTCCTGATTCTCCTCCCAGCCAATCATGTATTGGCCAGGGAGTTTTAGGACATAGAACATTCACTCAAGTATTCCCTAGCTATATCAATTAATTATGTTTGATGTTCACTGAACAGTCTATCATTTGAGGATAGGGCAATGAGGTTGATAGTCCGGGTTCGCACATAGCAGTGTATTAAATTAGTCCAGCGGCAACACCTACTCTACTCTGCAAATATTACAATCTACTCATTCTTTGTTTACATTTAGGCACTTCTGTTTAATTACTTTATCACAGAGAACAAATCATTGTCTGAAATCCTAGATGTGCAGCAGAGGTGGCTGGTGGTAAATATTTCAATATTCCAGTGGGGGGGGGGGTCGGAAAACTAACCCCACCAGGGGGACATGAACAGGAAGCATCCCCCGAGCCTTCCTGTCCACCATTCGTCTCCGGGGGGGGGGGGGTTGTGCTTGCGGCGATCGCTGCCTAGATTGTAATATTTGCAGAGTAGAGTAGGTGTTACCACTGGACTTATTCAGTACACTGCTATGTGCGAACCCCGACTATCAACCTTGTTGCCCTATCCTCAAATGAAAGACTGTTCAGTGAGCATCAAACATAATTAATTAATAGCTGGGGAATACTTGAGTGAATGTTCTATGTCTGCCCAAATCAGCATGTCACATCCAAGATGGCAGTGGCATCAGCAGCTGTCAGGCCTGTTCATTATCATCAATAATTACAGGGAGGTTAAATGCATGAAAAAATCTGATTTGACATATCATTTTATGGAAAGATTGATGGTGATAGTAATAGTATGGTGTAGGGTCTGTACAATATGGGATTATTCAGTGAAAAACAAATTAACACATTTGCCGTTATCATCAGTCCACTCCAAGCTGATGTTGCTGCTATACTTTCAATGCATAGTCAACAAAGAAACAGATGAATGTAATGCAGAACGTCACAGAATACCACCAGCCATGTGTAGATCATCTCTCAATTAAAAATATCCTGTAGCTTGGATGTCAATTCAGGAATGTCCCATGTATTGTCTCATGTGCATCTCAGCCGCTTTACATAGTACAAAGCATGTTCCAATCTGACGATCATATCCGAAAATGCTTTTTTAACCACTTCAATACCAGACCTCCTTCCCCCCTTCCTGCCCAGGACAATTTTCAGCTTTCAGCGCTGTCGCTCTTTGAATGACAATTGCGTGGTCATACAACACTGTCGGCCAAACTAAATTTTTATAATTTTCTTCCCACAAATAGAGCTTTCTTTTGGTGGTATTTTATTACCACTGCATTTTTTATTTTTTGCGCTATAAATAAAAAAAGACCGACAATTTTGAACAAAAAAAAACTGATGGGCACTGATAGGTGGCACTGGGTAGGCAGCACTGATGAGGAGCTACTGAAGGGCTCTGACAGGCATTACTGATGGGGCACTGATTGCACTTTGTTAGGCATTGATTGGCCCTGTTGTGAGCACTAATTGCCACTTTTATGGGCACTGGCAGGCGTTTATTATAAGGCACAGGCTGGCAGCTGATGGGCACATCTCATGGGGGCTGCACTGATAATCAATGTGCTGATTATCAGCGCAGACCCTCCCTCTGACAGGGAGAGCCGCCGATCGGCTCTCCCTGTCAGCGTGAACCGAGGAAAGCCGTTTACCGACACTTCCTGGTTCACGCAATGATCAGCTGTGATTGGTCACAGCTGATCACGTGGTAAGAAGCCTCTGTCAGAGGCTCCATACCACGATCAGAGTTGAGGCGTGTCAGATTGACACACAGCACCTCCGATCGCCGCGCTGCATGTCCCCATGGACACGCCCCAGGTTGTTATCACCTCATATCATGTCCAATCAGGATAACTAAACCATTTTGCCACCATCATATTGCTATATGGCGGGCGGCAAGTGGTTAACTACTTCAGCCTCGGAAGGTTTTACCCCCTTAATGACCAGGCCATATTCTACGATACGGCACTGCATCGCTTTACTGGCAATTGTGCGGTCGTACGACATTTTACCCAAACAGAATTGATGTCCTTTTTTTTCCCCTACAAATAGAGCTTTGTTTTAGTGGTATTTGATCACCTCTGCGTTTATTTTTTGCACTATAAACAAAAAAAAGCTGACAATTTTGAAAAAAAAAAAAAAAATACAGTATTTGTTTACTTTCTGCTATGATACATATCCCAAAAAAATATATAAATAAACAATTTCTCAATCCAAAGATTTCCCTTGCAGTACTTTTTTTCTGCTGCTAGATGTCCTCGGTCTGACAGCCAGCATCATTCAACCCACTTCCTGCACCCACCTCCAGCCTGTGACTGGACCGGGAAAGAAGAAGCTGCGTAGTGATGAGCTCATCTCTCTATCACTCCACTTTTTCTTTTTTTATCAACGTTTTTGTCAAATTAGATGCACACATTTCCAGCTGCCTACCACATGTGAGGCTTTAAGTGTTCTTCTATATTTACTTTGCAAATAATGCATATAAGTTGTAGCAGGGGGAAAAACTGGGAAGTTGGGTGGGGAGATCTGCTCGAGTCTCTGAAAGATATTTGCTAGGGTTGATTCAAGACTTCAGACTCCACATAAAACTGAACTATATCCATTTTAAAGAGTCTTACCCAGCATATAAAAGCTGGAGCCATGCAATTTCATTTTAGATAACTGAATGAATACTTTTACATAACATTGCAGTGTGTACTGTCTTTGCTAGGAACACAGCTAAAACCAATCACAAAAATAGGTACGTAGGAAGTTTGCCTTGCCATAAAGAGAACTTATTACTGATGAGTCGTCATCACCTGGGACCTAAATTCTCCAGGACTACTTGTTAAATACAACACATGAAAACTTTTCAGTTGCATGTTTCTTTGACAAGGCCACAATGTGTAACTCCACATTTCAAGCTTCAAACATTTTTACTCCGGGGCTTCGTTTTTCCTCAAGAACAAATTAAAAAAAATATCCTGTTGAGCTTTCTGAGGGCATTCAATTGGTTTATTCTGTTTTTGAAACTGACTGTCAAACTGTTTTCTTCAAGCATTGACAGATTTCCCTTCTAACCACTTCTCCACTAACCCTTCACTGGTATCCCGCTGCTGCATTTCCAGGCTTTTTTTTTTTTTTTTTTTTTTTTTAGAGGAAGGATTGCACTTTCACCAGCTGTGCTTATATGGTGTCAGTTTGTTTAGTGCTCCCCTGTGTATTATATCCACTACCTGTAAAGACAAATACCAGGTTTCTGAAAGAAAAGGTACAATATATTTAGGAGTGAGTACTTTATTAAACCAGTGACTTCAAATTGCTTTCATGCGACCATTTCATAAAGTCTGCTGTCCCTGGTCTCTCTGACTTTATTTAATGTTTCATTTAACCCTTTCAAAAGTATAACTGTCTGCTGGGAAATTATGTGACTGAAATAACACAACTAGCTCTGCTAGTTGTTTTATACAATGTTCTTGCAAAAGATCATTTTTTTTAACTGTTCATTATGTTGTATTATTGCACTATCCTTTAATCTCCTATAGCAAGTGTCTAATACAGTATTTTAATACATTTCCTGGCTGATATGAAAAACGGTATCAGGATAGCTATGTCTAAAAATATTTTCATAATCTAGAATAAAGAAAGTGTCTGGTCCAGACTTGCTTGTAAGGGCCACAGTCAATAAGTTGACAAGAGGAATAAGAAGTTATCTAATCTGCAATAATGCAGTAAGCAAATAGTCTTTTAAGTCCATATACCTACAGTATCTCACAAAAGTGAGTACACCCCTCACCTTTTGTAAATATTTTATTATACCTTTTCATGTGACAACACTGAAGAAATTTCACTTTGCTACAATGTAAAGTAGTGAGTGTACAGCTTGTATAACAGTGTAAATTTGCTGTCCCCTCAAAATAACTCAACACACAGCCATTAATGTCTAAACCACTGGCAACAAAATTGAGTACACCCCTAAGTGAAAATGTCCAAATTGGGCCCAAAGTGTCAATATTTTGTGTGGCCACCATTATTTTCCAGCACTGCCTTAACCCCCTTAGGCATGGAGTTCACCAGAGCTTCCCAGGTTGCCACTGGAGTCCTCTTCCACTCCTCCATGACGACATCACAGGGCTGGTGGATGTTAGAGACCTTGCGCTCCTCCACCTTCCATTTGAGGATGCCCCACAGATGCTCAATAGGGATTGGGTCTGGAGTCATGCTTGGCCGGTCCATCACCTTTACCCTCAGCTTCTTTAGCAAGGCAGTGGTCATCTTGGAGGTGTATTTGGGGTCATTATTATGTTAGAATACTGTCCTGCGGCCCAGTCTCTGAAGAGAGGGGATCATCCTCTGCTTCAGTATGTCATGGTACATGTTGGCATTCATGGTTCTCTCAATGAACTGTAGCTCCCTAGTGCCGACAGCACTCGTGCAGCCCCAGACCATGACACTCCCACCACCATGCTTGACTGTAGGCAAGACACACTTGTCTTTGTACTCCCCACCTGGTTGCCAACACACACGCTTGACACCATCTGAATCGAATAAGTTTATCTTGGTCTCAACAGACTACAGGACATGGTTCCAGTAATCCATGTCCTTTGTCTGCTTGTCTTCAGCAAACTGCAGGCTTTCTTGTGCATCATCTTTAGAAGAGACTTCCTTCTGTGACGACAGCCATGCAGACTAATTTGATTCAGTGTGCAGTGTATGGTCTGAGCACTGACAGGCTGACCCCCCCCCCCCCCCCACCCCTTCAACCTCTGCAGCACTCGTACGTCTATTTCCCAAAGACAATCTCTGGATACGATGTTGAGCACATGCACTCAACTTCTTAGATCGACCATGGAGAGGCCTGTTCTGAGTGGAACCTGTCCTGTTAAACCACTGTATGGTCTTGGCCACTGTGCTGCAGCTCAGTTTCAGGGTCTTGGCAATCTTCTTATAGCCTAGGCCATCTTCTTATAGCCTAGGCCATCTTTATGTAGAGCAACAATTCTGTTTTTCAGATCCTTAGAGAGTTCTTTGCCATGAAGTGCCATGTTGATCTTTCAGTGACCAGTATGAGAGAGTGAGAGTGATAACAGTACATTTAACAGACCTGCTCTCCATTCACACCTAGCACCTTGTAACACTAACGAGTCACATGACATCGGGGATGTAAAATGGCTAATTGGGCCCAATTTGGACATTTTCACTTGGGGTGTACTCACTTTTGTTGCCAGAGGTTTAGACATTAATGGCTGTGTGTTGAGTTAGTTTGAGGGGATAGCAAATTTACACTGTTATACAAGCTGTACACTCACTACTTTACATTGTAGCAAGGTGTAATTTCTTGTGTTATGAAAAGATATAATAAAACATTTACAAAAATGTGAGGGGTGTACTCACTTTTGTGAGATGCTGTGTATATATGTTTTTATATATATAATATACATACACTCACCGGCCACTTTATTAGGTACACCTTGCTACCCTGTTTCCCCCAAAATAAGACCTAGCGTGATTGTCAGTGATGGCTGCAATATAAGCCCTACCCCCCAAATAAGCCCTACCCTGTTTCTCCCGAAAATAAGCCCTACCCTGAAAATAAGACCTACAAGGACTTTAACTAGGGCTTATTTGGGGGGTAGGGCTTATATTGCAGTCATCACCGACAATCACGCTAGGTCTTATTTTCGGGGAAACAGGGTAGTACCGGGTTGGACCTTCAGAACTGCCTTAATTCTTCATGGCATAGATTTAACAAGGTGTTGGAAACATTAGGCCATGGCGTTTAAATGATGCTCAATTTGTATTAAGGGGCCCAACTACCAGCTTGAACCGTTGATACAAGGCAGGATGGATCCATTCATGTTGTTTACACCAAATTCTGACCTTACCATTTAAATGTCACAGCTGAAGTTAAGACTCATCAGACCAGGCAGCGTTTTTCCAATCTTCTATTGTCCAATTTTGGTGACCCTGTGCGAATTGTAGCCTCAGTTTCCTGTTCTTAGCTGAAAGGAGTTGCACCCAGTGTGGTATTCTGCTGCTGTAGCCCATCTGCTTCAAGATTCAATGTGTCGTGCGTTCAGAGATTGTGTTCTGCATAGCTTGGTTGTAACGAGTGGTTATTTGAGTTACTGTTGCCTTTCTATCATCTTAACCAGTCTGCCCATTCTCTTTCTCTGTAAACCGTAGAGATGGTTGTGTGTGAAAATCACAGTCAGCAATTTTTAAAAATACTCTGAGCAGCCTGTCTGACACCAACAACCATGCAACGTTCAAATTCACTTGAATCCCCTTTCTTCCCCATTCTGATGCTCGGTTTGAACTTCAGCAAGTCATCATCACCACGTCTAGGTGCCTAAATGGATTGAGTTGCTGCCATGTTATTGGTTAATTAGCAATTTGTGTTCCCAACCAGTTGAACAAGTGTACTTAATAAAGTGGCCGGCAACTGTGTGTGTGGGTATGTATATATATTAGGGGTGTGCATCTTTACTGGCCTCACAATTCGATTCGATTACAATTATCTTGTCAATGATTCGATACGATTTGATTCCGTGATGCATCACGATTACTGCGCATGGTTTTCATCCAAAAAATTCAAGCAGTCAGAAGAACTCCCTTTTTTAATATTATCTGTTCTTAAAAAAAAATAACTCTCTGCATGTAGCAAAGTGTAAACACAGCAGACAACTTAAAGAGGAGCTCCAGACTGACCCCAAAATACTACAAGAGAGGATCAGAGACTACAGACATGATACAAGAGAAGGTCAGAGACTGCAGACATGATACAAGAGAGGATCAGAGACTGCAGACATGATACTAGAGAGGATCAGAGACTGCAGACATGATACTAGAGAGGATCAGAGACTGCAGACATGATACTAGAGAGGATCGGAGACTGCAGACATGATACTAGAGAGGATCAGAGACTGCAGACATGATACTAGAGTGGATCGGAGACTGCAGACATGATACAAGAGAGGATCAGAGACTGCAGACATGATACTAGAGAGGATCAGAGACTGCAGACATGATACTAGAGAGGATCAGAGACTGCAGACATGATACAAGAGATGGACAGAGACAATGTCCCCATAACGTCCCCCCAAACGACAACACATGCCATTTCATAAATTAAGGTTTATGTATGCCTTATTGTCCTAGTGATTGATTCACATCACAACTTCATTGATACCATCTTTTTTTTTTTGTACGATTTTTGGTTTTGCTCATTACTGCCCTACACATGCAATGCATAGCTGCATGTGTGGGGCAGTGATGAGCAAAACCAAAAATCATACAAAAAAAAGGGTATCAATTTCAAATCAATGAAGCTGTGATGTGAATAAATCACTAAGACAATAAGACATACATAAACCATAATTAATGTTGAAATGGCATGGTCATGCTCATTGGTCACTTTAATGTTTTCATAATTTGGCAAATTTGCAGTCCACATAATGGTGCATCAGATATATGATATATAATATGTTATATTATTGCTAGTAGTCAGTGGCGGCTGGTGCTCAAAATTTTTTGGGGGGCGCAAACAAACTGAAAAAAAAAACATCAATTGCAGCCACTGTGCCCATGAAACGCAGCTACTGTGCCCATCAAACGCAACCACTGTGCCAAATGCAACCACTGTGCAATTGCCGCCACTGTGCCGATCAAATGCCACCACTGTGCCGATCAAATGCCTCCACTGTTCCCATCAAACGCCGCCACTGTGCCCTTAAATTGCCACCACTGTGCCCATAAATTGCCACCACTGTGCCATCAAACACGGCTACTGTACTCATCAATTGTTGCCACTGTGCCCATCAAATGCCGCCACTGTACCAATAAATTGCCACCACTGTGCCATCAAACGCAGCTAATGTGCCCATCAATTGCTAACACTATGCCCATCTATTGCTGGCAGTGTGCCCATCAATTGCCGCTACTGTGCCCATCTATTGCTGGCAGTGTGCCCATTAATTGCCGCTACTGTGCCCCATCAAATGCTGCCAGTGTGCAATGTGCATCCCCCTAGTAAGTACCTGATGATGATGATCACTCTTAGCAGCCTGTGAGAGGGACGGAGGACAATCGCAGCCGTCTGGCGTCTCGGGTCTCCCATAGCAGCCTGTTGGAAGGAGGACGGAGGCAGCCTGTGTGTTCACACTGCACACAGTGTGAGGTGAGCCAAGGAGGAAGGCTCTGCGGAGTCCGCTCGGGACCGGATCATGAGTCATGACTCGTTGGGGGACAGACACTCGCTCCACGTGTCTTGCACGTTGACGCCAGGAGGCTGGGGATCCCGTCAGAGGGGGCGAGAAAAGAGGCGCGGCTAATGCCCAAGGCTCCTTCGGCTGCTTTCAGTTCATCGGCAAGGCATATAGCGGGTGATGGCATATAATCGATTTATGCAAGTTGTAGCAACGATGCCGCATCGTGGGTGGTCTAATCACGATGCATCATTGCTACGATTAATTTCAACACCCCTAATATATATATATATATATATATATATATGTATTTCTGTTTACCTAGATTTGAGATTTACACAGCCAGATTGAAAACTTCAATTTTCTCAAGTGCAATTAAAGCAGAAGTTCCGCTCTGTCTCCCCACTACCTCTTCAACTTTTGGGACTTAAACATTTCTTGAGGAGGAGCTGGTACCTGGTTTTGACAGGTATCCACTTCTGCTGACATCGCCTGGTTGATCCAAGTAGAAATTGTAGAAGACCCATTCCCCCCCCCTTCCCCCTCCACTTCACAGGTCCCAGAAAGCTACGGGACGGCTCACGAGTGTGCAATGGGCAGCCGACTGAAGCTGAAAGGAATCACAACTGGCTGCCCACAGTTAACATGCTGACACTGGGGACCGAAGACTGCTGAAGAAACTGGTTCAGGTGAGTGTCCTAATAAAAATCAGCGGCTACAAAGAATCACTTTTAAGTAACTTAGCTTGGTTACAACACTACCTCTAGCCTATGGTTGGCAGTGAAGTAAAAGCAGTTGGCTGATGAACTCATCCTTCTGCTCAGTCAAGACTGTCCTCCTGTATTCATGCTTCTTGTGTTCACATGTGCACTGCAACATACTTGCTTGACTTCAAGTGGTGCCCCTCATTCTCACAGTTATACTGTATAGGGAATTACAATATGGTGATACTAGCTCACATTAAGGTAATTCTACCCTAATGTGACCTAGTATCACTATATTGCATTCATTTGTGTGCTTTTTTGTCCTGGAATATAGCTTATTGGGTGACGGCATCAGGTTTACAGTAAATTTTTCTAAGGGTAAAGGTTGACCCTTTCTTCTGATTGGTAGCCTCCAAATACAAGAGTGCAGAGGTGTTGCAGGGAAATGTGGTAAAAGGAACATTTGAGAGTTTCCTCAGTCATGTGATCACAGCAAGCTGTCCTTTGTAACCATATTAACAAAAGCCTTGCTCAAGCCTACCTAGAACTCGAGTTTGTGTGCAGTCTGCATCATTTTTTAGCATTTAGGACCCAAAGGTAACTGTTTTTGATTCTTGTGTTACCAGGATGGTTCTTTATAATCCAGCTTTTTAGTTAGCAAAAAATGTAATATAGTTTAATAGACATCATAAAGTAAGAGATTACTTTAGTAAGATAAACATTGTCTTTTTTCTGTTGGCTGAAATAAAATGAAATATAAGACATTAGACATACAGCACCCAGGGGGTTAAGTGACTAAAAGTGCTTTTAGAAAGACATGAGGACTTTTCAAATTACATCTGAAATTTTGCCAAAAACCCTGACATTTTTATATTCATTGTGACATGAAGTTTGTAAGTGTCAATGACAAAAGATCCTTCAGTACTGAAGTAAAGATACTGAAGAAGAAGGGACATCACAGACAAGGAATATCAAACACTTGGACTTTTTGCTAAGAAAAAGGTAAACCACAAATGCTGCCTTGTCATTTGTAAGAAGTATTCTAAAGACAATACATTGATTCCAAACTTGTTTTAACAAAATAACATAGCAATCGTTTAAACCTTTGGGAAAGGAGAATTCCTCAAACAAAGCAAAGAATGCAGGCAATTAGCAAGCGAGAAGTTTACAAAGGGCACTTAGTATGTAACACAGTGAAGTGTTTAATGCATACTTGGCTCAAACAAATGGTTTTGAATTGAAGTTATTTCACAATTGCTATGGACACTTTGATACACATATACTGGCCTAGACCTGATACCTAGAATGATATTATCATTCACACGATAATGTTGCAGCATGTGCATTATGAAACGCCAAACACTGTATATTGCTCTGGCCACCACTGTTAGACAAATGGCAAGGCTAAAGGATTATCTTCATCTTCAGCTTGTTCTAATTTGTCAGCACACATCAGACCAGTCCTAGAGTTTACAACTTGTACTTGGTTTAAAGCTGAACTCCAGCTTTTGACACACTTTACATAGTTTGTTTGAGCCACGAACATGTGAGGCCGTCGGAAGTGCTGTATAAACTGTATGTAGCTAACAGTAGACCTTCCTGTCTCATATCAAACACCTGTCTCTGATCAGCGCTCAGCCATTTTTTATTTTGGGTCTGGGGTATGTGCCTCTGGTGACCTGCTCCCACTGTGATTGGACACAGCAGGCGCCAGTCAGCGAGCCCACCAATTTTTCATGAGGCAGACTGAATGGTGGTCTGTGTATGTAAACAAGGCGGATCGCTGTTCTGTGACAGAAGACAGAGATCTTTTGAAACACAGATCTCTGTCTTCTTACAGTACAAGCACCCCACACACACACACAGTTAGAAGGCAGGGGAACACATTTAACCCTTTGCTTGCCCCATGATGTTAACCCCTTCCCTGCCAGTGCCATTAGTACAGCTACAGTGCATATTATAGTACTGATCACTGTATCAGTGTCATTGGTCCCCAAAAAAGGGTCACTTAGTGTCCAATTTGTCCACCGCCGACTGTTGCAGTCCCACTGTAAGTTACTGATCGCCTCCATTACTAGTAAAAAAAAAAAGTAATAATAAAAAAATAATTAAAAAATCGTTTTGTTTTTTTTTTCTAAATTGTCAGTCTTTTTTTGTTGTTAGCGCAAAAAATAAAAACCGCAGAGGTGATCAAATACCACCAAAGAAAAGCTCTGTGGAAAAAGGTCATAAATTAATTTTGGGTACAGCGTCACATGACTGCGCAATTGTCAGTTAAAGTAATACAGTGCCGTATCACAAAAAATGGCTTGGTCAGGAAGCGAGTAAACCTTCTGGAGCTGAAGTGGTTAAATACAGTTTAAAAAAAGAATTAGGTGCTACACTCTGATTACACAGCTCTCAGGCTAAGACTCAAACGTCACCGTACCAGTTAGCTGTCTCCATCTGCTTGTGTATAGACATCCAAATCACAACATATTGGGAATATGATGCGTATAAAGGCTTTTTCTTTATTATTTTCGAGGAGTAAAATATTCCATAGAGCAAGTCAAGTCAAAAATGACCTTACTCATAGCTCATGAGTTTGCCCAAATTTCCCTAAAGGATGCACTACATGCCCTTAACTTTAGTAAGCGTCAAAGGACTTATGCACACGGCCAAAGGAGCTTTCAGAAAACTGACAGCAAGATCCTCCGTAAAAGGTGGTCCATAGTGCATCTCTACACATGTACTGTATGTCTGTATAGAGTTGAGCTGCGTATTATGTACATGGTCATCCATTTAGAATGACTGAAACCTGAGAACCGTCTGCAATATTGATATTTACATGTCCCCCTGGCCCTGAGTAAGTCATTCATTTGTCAGCAGCAGTGCAGAATGACCTTGGCCTTCAGTCATTTAGCAACATTGCTGCATATGCATTGTTTATGTTTACACATCGCCTGATGCTGAATTCACTGGGCAGCAGTGGTGGTGGCAGGGATGGCGCATATGTCCATTTATACATTACGCAAGTCAATGTTCATACAAATGTTTACATGTGTACATTGTAAAATATGGCTAAAATGAGACTGGGCCTTTAGCATATATTTTTACTACATTCAGATTCATATAAGGTCTCATTCACATGGGGAGATTTGATCCGTGTCCAGTTCAGGGCCATATTTTAGTGGCACAAGGATGCAGAGGTGTTGCATGCATCCTTGTGCCTGCATTCAGCTAGCTGTCTATTGAGAAGCAGCTGCTGCACGGACACAGCCATTGCTTCCAATGTGACATCAATGCAGGTGCATGGCCCTGAATGTACCCAGGATCATTTCAGAGACATACACCTACACATATGTCTTATTGGGAGCAGAAGTTTTGTCTGCATTCTTTGTAGGTAAACACGGCCCTGCACGGGGCATGGATCAAATTACCAGGGGTGAGCTTTTTATATGCCTGTGTGCATGGGCTCAAAAGGTTTATACATGAAGGGTTTTGGAGGCTCTGGGGCACCCTACAGCCATAGGTTTTCCAGCATGTTGTATCAATTGGCACCTTGCATTTTAGGTATCATATTCAGGTATCACCTGTGTTAACAGATTACCGTAATACAGCATTACACCAACATATACAGTACGCTTGGATTTTATTACAAAAAATTCAAATATATATTCATTAGATGTCATTTTTAGATAAGTGTCAGAATTTTTTTTATTTTTTTTTTTTATATCGGCATTCTGTAATCCCCTGCTCAGCCAGTATTACTTAGACTGGGATTGGGAGGGTCATTCAGGCCACTCAAAATCTATTGTTGGTGTGTTACTGCTTATCCTAATTTCAGGTTTTGGCATACGAAACCAGTCTGATTTACAAAACCATAGTGTTGTCCAAAAGCAAATCCAGGATCTGGCTAAAGTGTTTGGCAGAGGTATCTGGCTCACAAGATTGGTAAAGCAGAATTACAAATCCTTTGACTGGCGAAACAGTGTACATAGCTGTTTGCCTGTATTTGAGCTTTAACTCTACTTGCAAGACATACTAAAAAAAAATCTTGTTGTCTTTAAGATATTCTGATTATTTATAAATCTCTAAAGCAAAACTGGTACATGAAGACATTAAATGCAGGTGATATGACAGCTTCAAAGACACATAAATCTAACTGGGACAACATTCTGAGACTAGGCATGAAAGTTTGAACATCTTTGTGTTTAAGTCACACCGCACCAATCATTTTCTTTGACATGATTAAAAATACCTAGCTATTGATCTGCAGCCATCACATTCGTATGCGAAAGACATCCACAGAAGGGGATTACATTCAAATATCAGACAAGTAAAATACCTGGAAAATTGATAAGAAAGAGTAGGTACATGTGCAGACTAACAACTATGGACTCAGCACATTCCATGACTATGTTCTTCACGGGTCTGCAAGGCCTGATTTTAAAATGATCATTCTCAGACAAGATCAGTGGTTTTGTTTGATAATAATGCATTGGACATAGTATATGTTACAAATGAAATCCCTGAAACTACAATGCCATCTATAGAAATGTTCCTTTTTTTCTTGCTAAGGTACATGAAAAATCATCTTTTTTATTACATTTTAGGAAGGGAGAAAGAAGTCTGCAATTGGCACAGCTACTTCTTATAGTTTTTGCAGCATCTAATTTTTAATGTGAAATTGGGTTTTCTGGTAATGAACCCAGATAACCATTATGATTTGGTCAAATTTGTACTAATGTAGCCCAGGAGTGAGAATTTTCTATCAACAGCTCAGTAAAATGCTAATTCAGTCACATTTGTTATATTCTGCTTAAAGGCAAATTATGCCCCAAAAAAAGAAGTGATCAGGGCAGGTTCTGCTGCTTAAAATATCAACGTCATTTGATGGAGGCTTTCGTGTTAATGTGCAGATGCGCTGTAAGCGTGCTAGTATTCTTTCATGCACGTGGCCATTTGACTGAATGCCATTACAGGTCATATAAGAAAATCTTTCAATTTTAGCTTTATATACACATTCACATGTCTGGGGAGATTGCCAAAGCAGTCAATTTTCAGCTTTTACTGGCAAATGGAGGTGTGGTACAGTTATGTTCTTCTATAAGATGTAATCTGTGTTTTCACTGCTGCCATTTACTGCAATATGTATCAATCTTTATACTGTACATTGCAGTTCAGAAAAGAGGATATGCTGTGTGCATGTCTAGGTTTGACACATTTTCAAGTAACTTATATTTAAATGATCATTCATCTGTAAAAGTATATGCTTTGGGCTTCATTTTCTAAAGTAAAACCCAAATGTTCCTTTTGATCCTACGCTGACATTAGAGGGTGGACAGATATTAACCACTTAAGCCCCGGACGATTTGGCTGCCTAAAGACCAGAGTACTTTTTACAATTTGGCACTGCGCTGATTTAATTGGTAATTACGCGGTCATGCCATGCTGTACCCAAACAAAATTTGCGTCCTTTTGTTCACACAAATAGAGCTTTCTTTTGATGGTATTTGATTGCCTCTGCGATTTTTATTTTTTGCAATATAAACGGAAAAAGACCGAAAATGTTCAATATACTGTAGAGCAGTACATCTGTTTTCAAAACATCAGTTTTGAAGCCATCAGTTCCAAAAACATTTATCTTGGTCTCATCACTCCAGAGTACAGAATCCCAGTAGTCTTTCTTTTTCAGCATGGACTCTGGCAAGGCAGGCTTTTTTGTGCATGGGCTTTAGGAGAGGCTTCCTTTGTGAATGACACCCATGCATGCCATTCCTCTGCAGCATACGCCAAATTGTATCACAGGAAACAATCACCCCAGTTTGGCTTTCTACATCTACATCTAAAAAATAAGAGAATTGCGCTAATAAATGTGCAGTTTTACATACATAACATAAGTAAAAAAATTTTGTAATATGTGTAAAAGAGGATGAATGCAGATGACAACTGTGTATAATCCACAAAAGTGTCCCATCAAGTGAAGAAAACTCAATGAAATAAAATAGTGACTCCAAATAGCCCACAAATAATAAAGGAAAAGTCCAAGTGATGAATAATGGTTAATCCGTGACCACAAAAGAGGATCCACCACCGAGAATGGAAGGGGTTACTTCTTACCGAGTGGCTTCCGTCGGGCCACTCTGCCATAAAGCCCCGACTGGTGGAGGGCTGCAGTGATGGTTGACTTTCTACAATTTTCTCCCATCTCCCAACTGCATCTCTGGAGCTCAGCCACAGTGATTTTTGGGTTCTTCTTTACCTCTCTCATCAAGGCTCTTCTCCGATAGCTCAGTTTGGCTGGATGGCCAGCTCTAGGAAGGATTCTGGTCGTCCCAAACATCTTCCATTTAAGGATTTTGGAAGCCACTGTGCTCTTATGAACCTTAAGTGCAGCAGAATTTTTTTGTAACCTTGGCCAGATCTGTGCCTTGCCACAATTCTGTCTCTGAGCTCTTCACGCAGTTCCTTTGACCTCATGATTCTCATTTGCTCTGACATGCACTGTGAGCTGTAAGGTCTTATATAGACAGTTGTGTGGCTTTCCTAATCAAATCCAATCAGTATAATCAAACACAGCTGGACTCAAATGAAGGTGTAGAACCATCTCAAGGATGATCAGAAGAATTGGAGTTAAATATAGGAGTGTCACAGCAAAGGGTCTGAGGACCAGGACCATGTGATATTTCAGTTTTTCTTTTTTAATAAATCTGCAAAAATGTCAACAATTCTGTGTTTTTCTGTCAGTATGGGGTGCTGTATGTACATTAATGAGGAAAAAAAATTAACTTAAATGATTTTAGCAAATGGCTGCAATATAACAAAGTGAAAAATGTAAGGGGGTCTGAATACTTTCCGTCCCCACTGTAAATTGATGAATAAATTCATTTTTATTTTTTTTTAATGGGCATGTTTTTTTAATTGGGATTTCTTTTTCTGTTTTGTTATACAATTTTACAAATAAGTAATTTTTCTTCTGCACTGATGTGTGCTGATGAGACTGCACTGATGGGCACTGATAGGCTGCACTGATGGTAATGAGGCTGCACTGATAAGGTGGCATTGAAATGCTGCACTGAAGGACACTGATGATCAGTGCCCTATCGGTGTAAATGTCCCCTGTAACTGGAATTGCTGTGATTGGACACAGCTGATCACATGGTAAAGAGCATACGTCATTGGCTCCTTACCCTGGTTGGTGATGGGCTGTGTCCGAGGGACACAGCTCACCAGCGATCACTATGCTGTGTGCCCCCTGGGGCACACATGAGCAGCGTGATGTGATGGATGTCATATGTCGTCTACTCAGGAAGGTAAAGCACCTGCCCAGCCTTCAATCTGCTATAGGCCAGACGGGAAGGTGTGAACATTTACTAGTTGGGCTACCTCAAAGTATGTCACAAATTCAGCTGGAGAATGATTGGTTGCTGTGGCCAATACAGACAGTACTTATGTGAGGCACTGCTATATACTAGAGCCATCAAAAGGAACAAGAGATTTTGAATTTCTGTGCTTCTTTCACTTTTAGCTCCTATAGCAGCATATGAAGAACAAATTCAATATTCACCTCCAGAATTTGCTCTAAAAATATAACTATCTGTTTCTTATCATAAAGCTGTTCTCCTTACACAAGCAAGACTAAGTCTTAAATTTGTAATTCAATTATAGGTTAATGAAGCATTGTAAGCACTATTTATAACTGCATTTTTAAAAAGTCACAAGCCAATTATGCAAAATGTCTATATAACTTTCTTCACCTACCAATGTAAATAGATTTAACCTTTATATTAATTACTTGTTCATGTAGAGCGCTCCTTTCAATAATGCAGCATTTCCTGTAATAGCTTTATTTTTCAAAGGCATTACTTTTTTCCAAATTTACATGACTTTAATGAAAAATATTAACTCCTTAGTAGGCTTACTGCTTGATAGAAGTTAAATACATTGCTTTTTTCTAATGAAATCATTCCAAATCAGAAAATGTTCTTATAAACTCATTATGACATTGTTATTAACAGTTGTTAATAAAGTAAGGAGCAGAAAACCACATCAAACCAGTGATATTAAGTAATAGTGAAACTGGTCACTATGAGTTTCTATGTGCAGATGTTCTCTTTAAACTGCCATTTTTTACCCTGAATGCACGGATAAGGTAGTACACTGCTTTCTTTAAAGGTACCCATGGATGGGCACAAACAATCTTCAAATAAGGGCAATTTTGAGCATTTTCATGCCTGTATGTTTGAGTTAACATTGGATCAGAGCGTGATACCTAGACAAATGGTTGATCAGACTTGTTGTAAAAGTTTGTTTATTGCCAGACTTTGAGTGGAATATATCAATACAGAAACTCATTGAGAAGAGATTGAAAGCACATTTATCTTTAAACAATATCTTCCAAAGAAAATGCACGTATCCTTTTTGGTGCTTATCCCCTGCTGAGCTAAACTAGCTTTCCCAAGATGCTTACATAAATTGCAATCCTGCCCACTGCTGTGCATCTTTACGCCAAGGATGTTAACATAAACCAATGGCCAGGAGTGCAATTGCGAAGTAATATGCATCTGGAAAGGGAGGGGGGCCAAAGATAAGTGCACTTTGTTTGAAAGTCACTTATCCCTTACTGTCTTGCTGTTTGTACGCAATTAGTAATAAATTGACAAAAGATTGCTAATATATGGCTAAACCGGTCAAAAGAAAAGCCTTGAATGTTTTTGGCATGCAACAAATGTTTGTTTTCCTTGTATATGGTTACTTTTTGTTTGTTTATAAAAAGGCCTAATATAAAGAGTGACCTAGAAACAGTTGTATATTAATAGCTTTTACGTGTTACATTACATATGTAATAAAAATTCATTAAAGTGTAGCTAAACCCAGGACCCTGCATTCACTATATCTGATCTCACACAGAACATGGAAATGCAATTATTTTAGTAAATATAAACGGCTCAATACCTTTTCTCATCAGCAGTCTTTTGACTTTTGACTGAGTGTTTATTCACCTCCTGACTGCCCTATGATGCTACATGACCCCTGACCCTCTGTCTGGACAGTGCTGATCACATGTACCCTCCTAAAAAAAAAAAACCTTAGCAATACACACCAAACTGGGCATGTGCAAAGTGCCCCCTAGGGCTCTGTGCTATCAGGAGATGGATTGGGACAGTAAAAGAAGGGGGGGATTAGAGTAGACAGGATCAAACAGCCTTTTTACACAATGTACAGGATTAACCCCTTAGGTTCCACTGTGAGTATAACAAGCATGCTTTACTGCATATGCAGATTGATTTTATTTTTGTGGGTTTAGTAACACTTTAATGAACTGAATTGGTATACAAACCTCATGCAGACTGTCACAGTGCAACAATGCGTGCAGGCCAAGGCACCTGTGCTGTCGTACACATGTGTAGCAACCCACTGAAAAAGTCTTGACCTGACATTTGGGATAAAAGTATTCTCAAGAAAATGGTAAATTTGATTATGTTTCCTTTGTGAACATGTCCATTGAAGAGCTGCAATATAAATAGTCTTTGGTGGGCTTTAAAAGCTGTACCTATATTATACCAAACAATTTAGGATTTGTGTACCAAACACTAACTGTGCAAAAGAGAACTGAACTGCCCTAAAAACACTGCCCAAGGAATCTGGCTTTCTATCATTCTTACAGTAGTCATACAAATATAAATATACAGTAGGCTCAGTTTAGACAGATAACAAGATACTGGTATGTTTTTGCAGTTGAGATGAAAAGAAAAGGATCAGGAGCAAATGGTTTGCTTTAGGCTCAGATATTTTGGCACATTTTAAATGGGCAACATTAACTTTCACAGCATGACGTGTGTTGTTTTTTTTTTGTTTGTTTGTTTTTTGTTTTTGCTAGTTTTGGTGTCCTTAAAGTCTAACTCCACCATTTCCAAAAAATAATAAATGCATGCATATATTTGCAGGAAAAGTTGTGCGTTTATTATTTTTTGCAAATGAGCCTGCAAAACATTGCAACCATAATCAGTGGATCGTGGGTGCAATGCCAGGCTCCTGCAGACTTTTTCTCCGATTCTGTCGTTACTGAAGTATGGACTTTCAGTTTGAGAGCTGGAGGAAGATGGGTTACGGTTGACGTGATCTTCCGCACTTGAGTTCCATTGATGACAACAAATCTGCCTGCCGCAGTGGAAGACCAGACTGGTAGTTTATTCATTCACAGGCCTCTGTGAATGAATGATACAGCTGTGGAGTGGAGCCACACATATCTGTGCCAATTTCAAATCTGACAGCTTCTGAGAGGGAGCAGAGCCCCTGCACGCTGTTAGAAGGTTGGGAGTGGGAAAGTGTCCTTAGCACCATGTTTCATGTTACAACTCACATATGGGTTTAACATGTAACGTATTCTTAAATGTGTAGTTAGTATTTAATTATACTGTGTTTATTAATGTGATTTTATACATCCCTTTCTATTTGTTTTGAATAGAGTAGGGAAGAATTTAATTTCACTTTTTTATTTGTTTGTGTCCCCATTGGAATGATTACCCTCGCTTCTAGCTGAGCAAAATCCCACACAGGAAATGGGAAGTGACGTTGTAAAAGTAAGGTGCAGACAGTAATACAAACTATGTAGGATGTTCTAACCTTTCCCCACTATACTAAACATGTGTTTGTTTTTTTTATTTGTTACTATTGGAGAGATTTTCTATCACTTCCTGTCTGAACAGGAAATAGGGGAATCTTCCCAATAGGGGCACAAACCACAAAAAAAAACATAATGGGGTAGTAATCCATCTCTACTCTATCAATAATGAAATAAAACATCTTGGCTGCATAATTGTCTTTGTTCCAGGACACTGTCATCCTAGACCACAGCCCACACTTGGCATACACTTTTTGGGCCCGTTCCACACAGATCACACCTCACTTTCCAGGTTGTTCCATTCTCAACTGTGTCGTAAACTATTCATTCATGGCTTCAATCTACATAGTTAATACCCTTATTTTAGTTACTGCACATGCTCAGTAATACAAAAAAGGGCAATGCTGTTATGTTGGGATGCAGCCCCGGACACAGCAAATCAGTTGGCATCTATGGATTAGATTTGTAATTTAGCTTGATGTGCCCAGTTAAGTGTAAGGGCTAAGTTTAGGGCTTCCATTGAAGTTAGCAGGCAGTAAATGACTTGTTTTTTTGGGAGTTCCAAATTAAAGATGAGCTCCAGGATTCCAGGTAAAGATACTTTTACAAGCTCAGACACCTGCTAGGATATATTTGGAGTTAGTGACTGCAATGGTACTGGGGAGTTCACTCGCTGTCCACAAAGGAGTGCTCATGCTAACTGTCATTCATCTGAACTTCTTTTTCCAATGACGTTTGGATGTGTCTGCACTTTTATCTGTCTGTGGCCTCAGAGAGGGCGCAAGCGAATTAGATGGTAGGATATAAAGCTACAAAGTGTTTTCTTTTAAATAGCCCAGATGCCTATGCCTGGCCTTGCAAGGCCTCGTTTATACCACCTCTTAGCTTGCACATAGTTGCAGGGTGCCTCAATTGAGTTTAATGGGTCACATTTTACCGGTGGTATTGCCCGCCAAACGTGACTGCGGGGATACCTTTTTTTACACTATGGCATATGTACTGTACACTTTCTTCTGCTACCTTTGAAGATTAAGGGGGGGGGGGGGCAGTTGACTTTATCCTTGAAAGCTAAATGGAACCTAAATCTGTAATGCCGCGTACACACGAGCTGACTTTACGGCAGACTTGGTCCGGCGGACCGGACTCTGTCGGATAATTAGATCGTGTGTGGGCTCCAGCTGACTTTTTTCCCCAAAAGTTCGACGGACCTAGAGATGAAACATGTTTCAAATCTTTCCGACGGACTTGAGTCCGGTCGAAAAATCCGCTATATCCTAGTCCGACAGACTAAAACCGACGCTAGGGCAGCTATTGGCTACTGGCTATCAACTTCCTTATTTTAGTCCGGTCGTACGTCATCACGTACGAATCCGTCGGACTTTGGTGTGATCGTGTGTGTCCAAGTCCGTCCATTTGTAAGTCCGGCGCACCTATGCTACAAAGTCTGTCGGACCAAGTCTGCCGTAAAGTCCGCTCGTGTGTACGCGGCATATGACTACTCCTCTTTTAATATGCTTAAGCTTAATGTAGCTGGTATTTTCCATGTCGCTACTTGTAGCTTGGGTGAGAGTAAATACGCTGTACAGCAAGCAATTAAAAAGTAGCAACAGATATGTGCCAGTTATGCCAATATCTTCAAATCCAATAAATCCTTGCTGAAATACAAACATTTTATGTAACTTTGGTTCTGTGGAATGTTGATATTTTTCTGTAACCAGAAGGTGAAGACACCGTTAAAAAAAATTGTCAAGTTTGTCCAGGATTCTGTGTAAAATACTCATCCATCACTTTGAGCCTCTGGTCAGAAAATGACAATGCAGTAAATATCTTCAGCAACCACCTTTTAATGTACAAGCTGCTTTCAGAAGAAATCTTCAGCACCCACATAAACCACACTGTCATGAGTGACTGCCTGTGCTCCAAAGTCATTACTATTGAGATGATAGGACATCTTTCAGCAGATAACTGAAAAACTTTAAATGTCATACTAAGTTTTTGAAGCCATGCCCAATCCCCTAGTACAAGGTTGTCTGAATATTGAATTTACCTGAATCTAGAAGGCAGCATATCTACAGAGTGATCTCTTCATGAGAAGGGAAACTGGGTTTGTGAAGTCAGTCTCTTCGGAACTAGTAAACTTGCATCTCTGCTAGAAACATTCACAAATGTGTGCATAAAAGTTTCTTTATCTGCACGTAAAATGAGGCAGGTTGTTTGTTACCATATAGGAATTACTTGCATACTATTTTTTTTAATGCTCATGTTATATATTTTTAATACTAGTCTCCTAATCATGTACTTTATATTCATGTGTATGCAGTATTATTTGAAAAGCTAAATTTTATCTTGCACAGCAACTGTGTAACTGATATTCTTTTTCAAAGGCCTTGATATTCCATATCCATGCATGTGATATATACTGCTGACAGTATATATCACAGCGTAAAACCTTCTAGCGATGTTAGAGCATTAACTTTTATTTATGCCCTGGTAATATATAGAGCCAATGATACAGTTGTTGCTGTAACTACCTTTCATTAGTGACTAGCATGTTTATCTGTGTAGGTTAGCAGCTCTGTATCTAGGTGCTGCTGATCTACATTTGCTTTTGTGCCTACCAGAGGGTCCCACGAGGATGTGGACAATTGAAGGCCAAGTTCACCTTTTGCAACATGTTCCAAGTCCTGCCGCTAGTTCCCCCTCACCCCACTCGCTAGTGTCCTGTGAATGAATGAACTACAACTACTGTCGGCCACCACTCCTGAATGAACTGCAAGGGTGCTGATGAGCGCTTTTGTAGTACCTTCTCAAGGCCTGCAGCTTTCAACAGACTATGAATGTACGGTCAGAAAGCTGCAGTGCTTGTCTGCAGAAGCCTGACCATTGCACCTGTGATCATGGGTGCAATGCTTTTCAGACTCCTGCAGGAAAAAAATAAATGCACATTTTTTTCCTGGAAAAAAATTTGTATTTATTATTTTTTCTTGAAAGATGAACTTATCATTTAAAGCTGAGGTCTCCAAACTATGGCCATCCAGTTGTTCAGGAACTACAATCCCCATCCTGCCTAGTCACGTCTGTGAACGCCAGAGTTTTACAATGCATCATGGGACGTGTAGTTCCACAACAGCTGGAGGGCCATAGTTTGGAGATCCCTACTTTAAAGGATAACTCACGCTTGCTCTGTAAATTTATATACTTTTATCTTTAGAATTGTGTTTGTAATGGCTGTAAGTTAAGCAGACAATAGACAAGCAGATATATACTGTATTGTAAGTCAATGTTAGGGAGGGATATATCTGCCTATTTGTATACACAGTCTACCAAATGGTGACAGTAAATTTTTCATAAAGTATGAGAGGTAAAGATTTCCTTAGATGTATTGCAACTCCTCTTTAATCACATCCTTGTATTCAGTCATATTCCTATTACTTGATATTCCTATTCTCTGATATAAGCTTAATCACATAATGTTTTTTTGGCTTTCCTGGGCAGCACAATGTTCAGTGTTGCTGCAGTTTTAGCATACAGGATAGAAATGCTGGAGTCCCCATTGGCAACTTATCCATATTGTTGCTTCACTACCTGGCCATTCTCTTCTGTTAATGTAAATACACCCATGTCGGATGCCCTTACACTTCATTGGCTACAGTGAGTCAGAACAAGGATGTCAACTTCTGAGCTTGAACCTAAAAAAAAAAAAAAATTCCGCAAGATCAGAGTCTTAATTTTTCTACTCTCACAGTTTCTACTTTTGTTGGTGAAAGACAGTCCTCTTCAAGTGAGTTATATACTTTTTAAAGGAATTTTTCAAACTCCATCACCAAGTTTTACTTCTATCTGTTCCGTTGGAATAGAAACATGCATTCTAGTCCTTACCACTTCCTGAATGCAATATCTTGTACTGAAGATCTCCAGCATTATCAAGGTTACAGGAAAGCAGCATTACATTTGTTTTGGCTTTTAGAGTTTTCTAAAAATGCTAGTTGGCTGTTTGTTATGTTGAGTCCTTTGGCTATTTTTTACCTTCTGAGTCCATATCAATTATATCAGGGCTCAGGGCTGAGCTACTAGCCAGGCCTTAAGGGTTACTCGCCACCAGTTGCCCCACCCAACCCTATCATGCCCGTCCCTAATTCCACCCCTATATACACCCTTATAAATTATCTCATGAAATGCCCCTAAATGTTTAATGCAGAATTAAGTTACAAAAATAAATATTAACAACAGCTTTATCAGTGTCCATCAGTGCAGCCCCACCTGTGCCCAACAATGCAGCCCCACCTGTGCCCAACAATGCAGCCCCACCTGTGCCCAACAATGCAGCCTCACCTGTGCCCAACAATGCAGCCCCACCTGTGCCCAACAATGCAGCCTCACCTGTGCCCAACAATGCAGCCTCACCTGTGCCCAACAATGCAGCCTCACCTGTGCCCAACAATGCAGCCTCACCTGTGCCCAACAATGCAGCCTCACCTGTGCCCAACAATGCAGCCTCACCTGTGCCCAACAATGCAGCCTCACCTGTGCCCAACAATGCAGCCTCATCTGTGCCCATCAATGCAGCCTACCTGTGCCCAACAATGCAGCCTACCTGTGCCCAACAATGCAGCCTTACCTGTGCCCATCAATGCAGCCTTACCTGTGCCCATCAATGCAGCCTTACCTGTGCCCATCAATGCAGCCTTACCTGTGCCCATCAATGCAGCCTCACCTGTGCCCATCAATGCAGCTTCACCTGTGCCCATCAATGCAGCCTCATCTGTGCCCATCAATGCAGCCTACCTGTGTCCAACAATGCAGCCTACCTGTGCAGGGGTAGAGGATTGCCAGCCAGATCATCAGAGAGCGGGGAACATCACTGTAACAGCTTTCATTTGAATTGCCGTGTGTTCCCACTGCTCACCACCACAGCCCCGCTTCCTGGCCCTAGTTTGTTTGATATACGTCACAGGTCTGGGCATTGAACAGGTGATCTGTCTATCAAAGTACCTGGGCAAGGAGGCGGGGCTGTATGTGATGGCGAGCTGCGGGAACACACGGCAATGCAAATGAAAGCTGTTACAGCGATATTCCCCGCTCTCTGATGATCCGGCCACCTGCTCTCCTCTCTCTTCCCCTCGTTGATCGCTGGGAGAACGGCTCCCATTCAACCCCACCTGTTGGCGGTGCTCGCCCTTTTGCTTCGAGGCAGCCCATGCTCGCCAGCCATCATTTTCCACTGGCAAAATGCGAGTGGAAAATTTGAGGGCTGAATTATATTACGTAAACAGATCAAGTATACAGATTCTGGTTTGCATACTTGTCTTGGATCTGTGACCCAGAAAGTATTCAATCCTGTGAGGTTGATTTACTAAAGGCAAATAGACTGTTTATTTTGCTATTGAAGTTGCACTTTGCAAGGGAATTATCCCTAGTGTTTAGTGAATGAGGTGAAGCTCTGCTAACTTCCATCATCTGCTAACATCCATCATCTTCCAGAATGCTGTTTTGTTTTTTTCCTTGCGGGAGATTGGGTATTCACTGTGTAATTTCACCACATTCACTTAGCTCTAGGGTAAAATGTCACTGCAAAATGCAACTTCCCTTGCAAAGTGAATACCTTATATGCTTTAGCAAATCAACCCCACTGAGTCAACATTACCAGCTTGTTTTTTTGTTTTTTTGTTTTTTTTAAAGGTTAGCAATGGCAGCCCTTATATTTCTTGACAGGTCTTTATTTGTTTTTTTTATTTAAAAATTGCTCTGCAGCAAATGTTTGTTATATCATTCTTTTACTGAAAATACTGAAAACCAAAGTGACAACTTGCAGTGCTGCACTATAAGTGGATGGAAGGCCGGCTATGTTTCAGAAAATATTGTTCTTCATTGATCCCACGATAGCACACTTATATTAAGTTCTGTCAAATTTTGTGAATTTCATTTATTTTATATATGATTGCTTCTGTAAACGTTTACATTTAAAAAAAAAAACATACGGTAATTACTATTTTATATCCCTTTAGAAATCTGCCTGTGTAGCTATTTTTTTCACCCATGTAATACGTTGAGATTATTTTAATAGTAGCCTTCTAAAACTCAGATCACAACACAGGAATGTAGATTTCTTGGGAACATTAAACCGCATTGCTGTTTCCATTCGTGATGTAAAGTTTCCTCCCGACAGCCGGTTTATAACCAGAAACACAAGCTTGCTTATTCTTTCTAATGGATGCAAACGAAAATAAAATATATTTACTTGTGACCCGCTCTCTTTATCAAAGCCATTTTTATGTGGAAATGCAAATTACTCTGATAAAGATGTATTACCAACATCAATATCCTCCCCTCTCGGGCCAAATCAGCTATAAACTACTTTACAAAACAGCTTCTTTCTAGAGACTCTTCTTTAATACCAGTATATATTTTCTTTGGGTTTTTTTTTCCTTTATGCTCGTGCATTTAAGGCATTTTTTATTTTTATTTTTTATTTTTTTTGCTGTATGTAAATTACATATTCGATGATGTGTGCATGCAAAATCTAATGCTTTGCATACCTAAAATATAATTAATTTCAATAACTTTTTTTATTTGTGATTTCCACAGAGAACAAAAAGACACAATTTGAGAGGTCTCGCTCACGACCAAATCTCTACTCCAATGCAGCAAGGGCTCCAGTTGCTAAGGAACTCAGTTATGAGTTTGAATCTCATTCTTCTACAGTAAAAAGCAAAGTTACAGCTAGAAAAGAGGTGTGCAGCTCGGAAGGTCACAAAGACAAAGGTCCAGGCCAAAGCTCTGCAGCCAAACCAGAATCTATTCCTGAAGTAGAAGCTCTTCTTGCAAGGTTGCGTGCTCTGTGATGAAAACCAGCGTTCCACACTGCTTTGATTCAAAGGATTTCTCAAAAACAAATTGTGATTTGGACATCTAGCAAGTAAAATTGTACCTACCCTCTTAAAGTGTAAGTAAGCCCTCCTATTGTTTTCAGCCAAGGAAGCTGCCATCTTGGCCTCAGTTTAATCTTCAACTGCCATGATGCTGCACATGTGATCAGTTATGACACCAGCCATTGGATGGTTTGACAGTTTGGCTGAGAGCACAACCAATGGGAGTGTTACACGTGCCGGAAATGTAATGTTTTTTGAAACCGTTAAATAGATGGGTTTACTTCCGCTTTAAGCTAGCCATGGATATTTCATTGCCATTTGGCAATAGTCTCACACCAGTGTCTATTCCTTAATATCCATGTATTTGTATCCTGCCTACAATGATCTTATTTTTCTTTAGATTCATGGTAATAGTTCATTCCCTAAAGATTTCTAAGCCAAATGATGGACCCTCTAAGCTGTGCATATTTTCTCGGTTCTTGATAATTAGGCTTGTCACCAAAAAACTCCAGAAATGTAGTTATCAAGTGAAAACTGTTCACTCTCAATGACATGTATAACTCTGCAATGGATGTTCTTTCAATTCTCTAAAATTATAATGGTCGCAAACCTAAGAAATTTACACAGATTCCTGAGATAAAAGAAATCCAAACCATGGGTCATATACAGTGAAAACCATGTCAAAATACGGAGTAGATTCAGAGATATAGGCAGCTAAAATAATATGATATAAGTCAAGGTTGGTCCAGCTGCCACACTTCTCTTTATGTGTGATGTATAACATTAATTAGGGTGGCCCTCAAGGCTGAGAAAAGGGGTCATGTTTTTTCAGGACAAATTGAAATCTGCATATAAATTGAGCTTCCTAAACCTCTAGATTGCGGATCATTTTTACATTTTTTTTTTTACTCAAGAAGGTACCCTGTGTTTCTGCATTTTTTTCATTATAAGCTCAGTTTGAACTGAGCCATTTGTAACAGGTTTACTTTAAAACTGCAAGATAAAGGATTCGGTTTAAATTGTCATATTTATTTTGTTACTGGCAATAGTAGTAGTAGTTGACTATTCTACACAATCCATAAGGGATGTTTTTTTTTACCTTGAACATGGAGTAGAGAAGAGGGAAATTGCTTTCTGTGTGGAATGTTATACCATTGCTGCATTTCTCATCAGCAGAGTGAAAACAAAGTTTGATGTTTTATGCCATGGGTCTTGTTTTTGCTTGCACAAAGTCTTAAAAGTTAATGAAAAATTTCATTCTTTTATAGTGGAGATTTGTTCTCGCTTGCATTTATTCTCCGGTATATTTTACTCTACTATAACTATGTTACCGGATAGATAAATCATGAAATGTATTAACTGTGCAAATCAATGAGAGTGCAATCTTCTTGAAAAGTTTTCTAGGCAGCCGCAGGAAACATGTATTACTTTAAAGGGGGGGCAGGCATTAAATCCATTATAGGACAGTAAACGTAACCTTAATGACTAATTGTATTTTATAAGGCAGGATAGTGGAATGATTACATTTTCTATGTAAATGCAATTTACTTATCTTATTCCTTTTAGCGCATAAACACATTTGAAGTATCCATTCCATCTAAAGTAAAATGTAGAAATAGTGTAAACTCAGGGAATAAGGTGTATGAGAATTCCTTAATGACTTAACAGTTGTTGAGTTTGTTTGGTAGGTAATGAATCCTATTTGTCATTGTTTTCAGTGGCCTGCTTTGCAGTACTGGATGTATTTGAGGGGAGATGTACTTTACATGGGTATTGGCAAAAAGTTTGCCTTCGTAAAAAAGGAAATAAAAACTGACATTTACTTTACCATGTATAGCTGCTAATGTTACTAATAGAGGACAATCTTTTTTTTTTCTGTACACTATTAAAGATTGTAGAGGCAATATGCAAGACATCTTGGATACCAAATGTATAATATTAGCATCTGCTTTACATGCACATATATTTATTTTATGCAGTCTTACAATTCTTTAAAAATTCCAAAGTATTCTTATTATATGAAAACTCGGCTTTCTATGCATGTACACAAAGTTATAGTCTTTGAACACATATTTTTATGTTGAGTCTGTATGCGTGTTCTCCAGCTTTTATTAAATGTAATATATAACACGATGGCCTTAATGAAGCAGGAAGACTGAAATAAAAGCACCCCATGCGGAGAAGTGTTACTGTCATTGCAATGCTGGATATCCATTCACAGTGTGTGATAAGGAACATGCTGATCTCTGCCATGAGCTTAAAGCCAACAAAATTTCACTTTTGGCAAGTAACTACATGGAAGATCACCACGGCTCTGGCTGAAAACATGCCAGTTTATATAGTTATGAATGTGGTTGTAAAATCTCCTGCTTTTCTTTAAGGCATACCTTTCATATATACACATCAGCCTCAGTCTTATGTTTGTTATTCTTTATTCAAGTTTATTTTCTAAACTACCACAGTGCTTTATATTCAATAAACACTACATGTTTATTACTGAAAAGCCATTAACGTTGCAAATGCCTCACACAGTTCAGCAACTGTCCACCTTTTTTACACTGCAAGCATATGGCATGGTTGTGTCATGTTCTTTCTGAGAACAACAAGAGCACAGATAATGGGCACATGGGTCAGATTTAATTGATGGCTGTAACCAGTTTTGTGCAGGGTAATATTTCACTAGAAATGAGGCCTTGTGATTTTCCTATGCAAAGTTAATAAATATAAATTAGTACTGTGACACTGTGCCTGATCATATTAAGAAAACACTGTTCTGCGAGCTTTATGGAAAAGAAACCATCCTCATGTGTTCTCAGGTTTAGTTTATTGTTGCAGCTATCCATGACAACTTATTGGTCTTTGTTAAACAAGTTTATGTTCTGTTTGCATGGAGACAACCATTGTAAATAGCAATGCAAAATTAAAAATATATATTTAATAACTGTGTTCTGTGGTTTGTGTATGTTACTACGAAGACACCCCACAGGATACGCAACACTCCTTTCAGTGAGCATGCAGCTGGGTTTAACTATCTTTAAGTCAGGGAATATATGTAGATATTGATACCATAACCAGATATATAGGTCATGTGAATCATACAGTATATGACAGGACACTATATCCTAAATCAATGTTTTTCAACTCCAGTCCTCAAGTACCCCCAACAGGTTACGTTTTCAGGATTTCCCTCAGATGAAACAGCTGTGGTAATTACTAAGGCAGTGCAAAATAATGGAGAGCCTGAAAACATGACCTGTTGGGGATACTTAAGGACTGGAGTTGAGAAACATTGTCCTAGATCATGTGTTATGTATAGGCTACCTTCAAGTGTTTGGACACTGGCAAAAAGCTTCTAGTGTGCATATGACCCCTCCACTCCACGAGACTCCAGTTGTTTGCTAGTGTCGTTAGGTCAGTGCCTGTTCTCCTCTGGATAAGTATATATTTTTTAACCTTTTATTTCTTTCTCCAGGCACGTCTATCAAAATCTGACTTCTTCTTGTCCTGGGCTATCTATCAGTTTCTTGGGAACTGTACCCAGACCCCTGTTACGCCAGCCTGTAATGTTTGCTTAGGCACTGAATCCTGTGTTAGGCACTTACTTTGGCATGTAATTCAACATGTGTAGTTAGCCTCAAGTTACTATATACAATAGAGGGGGCTTTTGGGGGTTTAAATGAGACACATGGTAACATGCATCTCCATCCCTATTCAGGTACATAAAGAAAGAGGGTCGGGACTTTAAATGAGGTGTGTATATTTTAGCTAATCGAAAGAGTCAAAGTGAAACATGAACAAGTATTTATTTGTTTGCCATGATTGAGCAGGTACATGGCAGACAATACATGCAATAATGGCACATAATATCATAAATCATGTATCCAAATCATTTACATATTAAAAGCATAAATAGAATATACAGTAGTATTGTCCTCAGTAGTAAAAAAATCACTATAATATAACAGTTATAATCCACGATATTGCCTGGATCCAAAGACCATGTAAGTACGTATGCATTTACAGGGATTAAGTACAGCGCTGCGCTGAAGGCAACAAACAGCAGCCAACACACCCGTAGACTCAGGATCAGAACTAACAGTAAAAATATAAAAGTGTGGCGCTAAATATTACATAAAAAATGAATATACAGGTACAGTGAGTATAGATCAGATAATACGGTATAAACCGAAAAAATACGTGAATATACAAATTGGTGAGTATATAATGACAATCAGTATACATGTATTGAACAAAATATATGAAAAACGTGAAGTATAAAGTCCCAATATATGTGCATATATTGGGACTTTATACTTCACGTTTTTCATATATTTTGTTCAATACATGTATACTGATTGTCATTATATACTCACCAATTTGTATATTCACGTATTTTTTCGGTTTATACCGTATTATCTGATCTATACTCACTGTACCTGTATATTCATTTTTTATGTAATATTTAGCGCCACACTTTTATATTTTTACTGTAAGTACGTATGCATTGCATCTGGGTTAAGCCCAATGCGTTTCATGGGATCTATCCAATCAGGGGCGGATGCATGATACATCTGTAAAGAGAAGTATGTATATCAAAATCAACAATTCATAGACAAAAGTAAGAAAATAATGAATATACATACAGGGAGGATAAAATAAGCATCCCTGTAAGACTCCCATATCTGCTTAGTTTGAAACAAACACAGCGCCAGGGTGCTAGGGCCGAAAGGAATGCCTGGTCCGGAAGCTGTGGTAGTAGGGTCTAACAGGAACACAGGGAGCATAAATGTAGGTGTGACCCAGAGTATTTTCAACAGTGGGACAAATGGGCTCCATTCTAATCTCTGGATCAATAAAAAAATATGAATACTGCTGAAGATGTAAAAATGCAAGCTAATCAAAGAAAGGAGCCCAAATAAAAAGAGTATGAACTGATATCACAACAGCGTAAGTCCCCAGAAATTAGTAAAATCCTGGGATTAAAACCACATATGAAATGAATGTCATAATGATAGTGGTAGTTACCTAGTGTTGCTGATATATACAAGTAAAGGCCAGCGATGTCTGGTGCAGACCTCTAGCAGGCCTAACATCATGGAAAAGGTAAAACAAGGTTTCTCTGTATGTTGGCACTGGTGACTGGCTTTTAATAACACAATTGACAGTACATAGCACACTATACAGTTGTATAGGCAGAGAATTTGGGACGTATTCACTTTATTGAGGTCCCTTTGCCATTTATTTCTAATGTTTCCCAGTGCCACCCACTGGGCCAGGGTTGTGGCCCTTGTCCTCATCAACATGGAGAATAGGTCCTTTGCCAGTGGGTTACCCTCTGGCAAGGTATGGTCCTATGTTGAGGGTTTTTGATCTGTTATGGTTCAGGAAGCCTGCCAAGCTGCATGTTCCGAAAAGTGTATTGAAAAAAAATTGGGGGCATGAGGGGCATGCTTTTTTTTTGTTTTGATTTTTCTGTGAGGTTTCCCCATAAATTCATGCCAGATCCAAAATCAGATCCAATCCCTGTACAATGCTTCTGGCCAGCCAGGCAAAGCTCTACCTAGCATTATAGGATCCCCAATCCTGGAGAAACAAATTGTTTCCCCAGCTCCACTGCTAATATAAAAGTCCACAAACTGTGATCCGGTGCTCGAGCCAGGACGTTTAGGCCCCACAGATACAATACTTAAATCAGGAAGGCTGGCAACGTGGATGCTCTTGAATAAAAGTACTTTATTAGTTCCACGGGTACAGGCTATACACTGACGTGTTTCGGCTAAGAAGCCTTCATCAAAGCAACTGCTTTGATGACGGATTAGCCGAAACGCGTCAGTGTATAGCCTATACCCATGTAACTAATAAAGTACTTTTATTCAAGAGCATCTGAGTTGCCAGCCTTCCTGATTTAAGTATTGTATTGTAGTGCTCGCTGTTCTTCAGAGACCCCCCATCCCCTTGAACCTAATAGAGACATTCAGTTGAAGACCTCACTTGTAAGGTTGTCTTCCTGGTAGCCATTTCACCTTTTAGGCATGTTTCTGACTTGGCAGCTCTTTCTTGTAAAGGGCCCTTTCTTGTCTTGTCTAGGTGATTTCATCCTGAAAAGGAAATTTCCCTACACTGTCTGGATATGGTCAGGGCTGTCAGGGTCTAACTGGCAGCCATTGCCTTTGCTCCCAAGGCAGTGTTTCTCTTTGGTCCTGCCTGTAGGCCCTGGTAGAGGGCATTCCTTTCCTTGGAGTCCAGTACAGGACACAGGCCCCTCCCCTCTGTGTCTTAATCACCCCTCATTGCTTGCTAAAACTAGATTAGGGACAAGAGTGATATGAGGGCAGACTAGGGATGGCCCTAACAAGTTTTCCCCAGTGTCCAAAAACCTGAAGGTAGCCTGCATATACTGTAACCCATAGTCTCTAAATACATGTTCTGTGTTCTTTACTGTACTCCAACATAAGGAATGTAAAGGTACATCAAAATTCCTATTTTTTCATTGTAGTTAAGTGTTTCTTGTCAAATTTGTTTATTATTTTTTAAATCTAACAAAGATTGACAAATTGAGTACATATAATGATGGTGGTACAATATTCAAATAGCAATAGAGTTAAACATATTGATTTATGAACAGGATCAGTATATAACAATGTTAAAAAGTAACAAGTGGAGCAACATATAAACCAAAAAAGTATTACATTAAAAGCATTATAAAATTCTGTTCTATTCCATTGGTTCATTTTGCATAAGCAATAATGAGATCAATTGAATAGGTATATATAAAAACACAAGAGATAATCTGTTTATAAGTACCATGTAATTAAGTGTTTCAAATTTGTTTTGCTAAAGGAAGCTTTACATTTTAGCACATTTTCACTCATACAGAAGGGCTGTTATGAAACCTGGAGCAAAAATGGACCTGTTCTACATAGCAATCAGTTTTTTTTTTCCAAGGCTGACTTTACACTTACGTAATGCAATATAGTGTGTGTTTTACACCACATTATCTTAAGGCATTACAATGTGCCATAAACTTAGCACAACTACACTTCATGGCAATGCTGCAGCATATCATGACATGCATTGTGGTGCATTGCAAAAGAAAGTGGGGTATTGCCATTTTTCATTAACATGCATGTGGTAACATATCACAACAGGTTGGTACAGTGTGAAGGGTCCCTTCAAGGCATTGCTGCGGGGCAATAGTCACCCTCATTCCCATTTGGCAATTATCTGAGTATCTTCTCTGCTTGCTGTATTGCAGTACAGGCTTTAGCAGATAGGCCTGTCCATATCACATGTGAGAAGTTTCTGCAGTGTTTTCTGTGCACTTAAACTTTTGTAAAGTGACCTGACACTCATAATCAGTAGCACACTAAATAATGTTCTAAACGTTCTTTATTAGATGTGATCCAAGTTATACAATGTTTTTATGGGTCAAACTTTAGATGTGTTTGTCACACTTTTAATGTAGCTCAACAAGTAATGGAAAATCCAGTCTAAATACAGGAGAGATTGGTCAGAGTTACTGACATGAGCCACAAGATTCCCTTTGGGATAATTTCTTTGTGCTGCCAATTGATGCATTGATATAATCCATTTAGCCATATTCAGGGATCACTCTGCTTGCTTGCTTCAGGCAATTCCTTACTGCAATGCTTCTGGGTTTTATTTCTTTTTACAGTCATTTTTAGATGATGTAAGTGGTGAAAAGCACCATTTCATAGCACTGATTCCCAGTACAATTACAGAAAAATCTGCCACACTTTTGCTAAAAATAAACGTAATGTTTATGGAAACACCATGCTTTTAATAATTCCACACGTTGCGATGATGGCATCCATGCTTCCACTGTCTTTGGGGGTAGACAACTTCAAATAAGGATTTTGGTAAAGGGAGGCAGCGTCCACACATTATTTTCAAAGCTGAATGCCGGCCATTAATACTTTCCTTTAAATATTTTCCTCATAAGCCATGTATGATTAAAATCCATTCTGTGTGCACCAAATGCCTTTGGAAATCCAGATATTATCTTGTAAAAGTAGCAGTGACATCGTGAATGTGCTGTACACAGCCTGTGCAGTGAGCAAAGCAATGGGGGGGGGGGGTAGGTGGTCATGGAGAAAAGACCAGTCACCCTGCAGAAGGAGAAAGTGGAACGACGACTGGTCTTTATTACAGGAAGCACCTGAACAGAGGCTCACATTGGATTACTGCACAGATCTGGGAGAAATACACAAAGCACACTGATATTCAAACAAGAAAACACATGACTCTTGTATTTAGACAATAGTTGCTTATCCTGGAGTTCAGCTTTAGGTAAAATAATCCTGTCCCAATTGCCCAGCATTGTAAGGTAGGAGAGAGTCCTTAGCCCTGTGTGAGCTCTCACTATAGAACTTATGCAGGGCATCTTTTCCTTACTAATATAGCATAAGGAAGTAGCAGCGCTAATGCCAAAAAGTGATAATGCATGAATAGGTAATTTAAACCAACATGTAAAATACCATATAAGCATGAAAAATCATGTGTGGAAAATAAAAATCAGCAATAAATGAATGAAAAATAGTCATGTGAAAAAGCCTTTGGTAATAAATGCAACAAATAGGTGAATAGTTCCTCCACCGCACCGCTGTGATAACACCAATAAAAATGCGCACTTACCGCAAGGCAAGCCCAAAAAGCTTGCGACCTTAACCCGGTCGGGGCCTTTATCCAGGAGGATAGCTGGAAAGCGGTAGTCCACCAAGCCACACAGAGGGATCAGTCACAGCATGGAACAATAGGTAGGTACCGGGATAGATAACACTCAGGAGTTCCCCAGGAAAAGGAATCGACATAGCGTAATCCTGATAACTTACGTTTATTAGAAAGTTTAAAAAAGCACTTACAATGTAGTAGAAATAAAACAGCAGAAAGTATCAGCCGGCCGGCTTAAGCGATCACCCGTCCTGCAGACGGTACACACGGAACGTCAGCTCCTCCTTTTCCTTACTGCTGAACGGGGACGATGGAGTGAAGAAAAGTGAGTAACTGCTGCTAGGGAGGGGCTTATTAAAGCAAACCTGTTACCTTGTCCTACATGGGCAAGCCCAGGTTTGGATTAACCTCAGATATGAAATATGAACAAAGCATATCCCTCTATAGTGTGTACATTTCTCCATTAAGAGCACTAAATGCCAATTCAATCTGCTGCTTTGTTCCTCTGCTGTCAGCATAAATCACTTCTGACAAGTTTTCTTGTCACCAAGAGAAAAAAAGGTGATGGGAGGGACCTCCAGCTGATTGGCAGCCTCAGCTCTGTTTCTGTATGCTGTGTAAAGGAGGTATATCCCTTCCCTCCAACCAGCTTTCAGAGCTCTCCAGAGTGCGACTTCAGCTTTCTGCCCCCTTTTTCTTGAGTGCTCAGACAAGCTTTACAAATTCTGCATTTTGAATGGATGTGTAGAGAAGAGAAGACTGCAGATAAACAGATGCAACTTATGTAGGAGGATTTCTTTCATCTCTGTATATCACATGAGGTCAGCCACTTCACTGATTATACGTAAGGGTTTACAGCCACTTTAAGTTTAAGCTGACATCAACCAGCTTTGTGTTTAACGCGTTAAAGCAATGTAAACAACATTTCCAGCATTCAATAAACTAATCGTTTTACAAAAAACTAAAATCTAAATCTAAATCCTAGTCTCTCTAGTTTCTACTATACGTTTGAGTACAGCTGTGTCAGGTTGATGAGCCTTGTGTCAAGCTCCAGAAAACATAAACCCTTACATGGCTGCCAACACGAGGTCTCTCTCTTTTTCTCCTTCTCCCCATGTTTCTATCCCAAGCATTAAGAGAACCTTGTTCCGGCAGCTGCTTCCTTTTTAAGGCTCGGTTCACACTTGTGCAATGCGGGAACCAGCATGATTGCAGTGTGGGTTCCCGCATTGCACCTGAATCGCTGGAGGTTCACACTGCCCTCTGCGAAGCGCTGTGAGTGTCAATACAAAGTTATTGACACCCCCCAGATCTGATTGCAGTGTAAACTGTGAAACAGTGCAGGAATCGGATCGCATAGGTGTGAACAACCAATGCAATCTGATTCCAGTGCGGACCAAAAAAGGGTCCTGCACCATTTTGGTGCGAATGCGATGCGAATTCAGCTATACAAATTGTATGGCTGAATATGCATCGCATATAATCTGCACAGCAATGCGTTGCAAATCACATGCGATGTCTGGCATTGCACAAGTGTGAACCCAGCCTAAGACCCCTTTCACACGGGGCATTTTTCCAATGCCTGAAAAATGCCTTATCTGAAGTCCCAGTGTGAAAGCTTTCACACTGGGGCGCTGCGCTGGCAGGACGTTAAAAAAAGTCCTGCAAGCAGCATCTTTGGGGGCTCTTTAGGAACGGTGTATATACCGCCCCTAAAGTGCCCCTGCCCATTGAAATTTATGGGCAGCGCCGCTGAAGCGCGTCGGCAGCATCGCTTTGCGGGCACTTTTAACCCTTTATTTGGCCACTAGCAGGTGTTAAAAGCACCCCGCTAGTGGCCAAAAAGCGCCTCTAAAACTACGGTAAACTGCTGCTAAAGCTAGTGGCGCTTTACCGCTAACGCGGCCGCGCTGTCAATGTGAAAGGGCTCTAAAGGATAACCACAGCAGTGGAATAATCTTGTCTGATTAGACTAGTTTTCACAGGAGCACACGACACCCTTTTAGACCCCTTTCACACTGAAACGCTTTTGCGCTAATAATAGCGCCTGAAAAGCTCCTGAAAACTGCTTCATATTCATTTCAATGGATGCTTTCACACTGGGGCGGTGAAAAAAGTCCTGCAAGCAGCGTCTTTGGAGCTTGTTTGGAGTGCTTAAAAAGCGACTCAAAAACGCCCTCTCCATTGAAATGAATGGGAAGGGCTTCAAAAGCTCTGTAAAATGGTTCTTATTTCTTAAGGTCACGTGCTCTTAAAAAAAACGCACTGCTAACGCCTAAAAAGCGCGCAACGTTTTATGGGCAGTTTTTTAAGCACCTCAGTGTGAGCTAAAATGACCTTTCCAAAGCATCTCTCACAACATGTGGAAAAAAAATGAAGTATCAGCTAGCCTTCCTCAGTATGTCACAATTATTAGTATTGGGTGGGCACAGTTTTAGCGCAACCCCAGTGAAAATGCACACAGAAAAATTGATTCTAGTCTAATTTACAAGAGTAATTCAAATACTGTATCTGAAGCATTCCCAGTCTGTGAAATGGTGACAAGCATTAAACAGCAGCTGTGTTCTCAGTGTGCATTCTCCAGGGTGTCTTCCTTTCTTTGGTTTCACTTCTTATGGAGCTTCTGACATAATAAAGTATGAAGACCAAGAATTTCATCTTGGAATTGCTTTGTATAAAGTAATGAGGTGCGAAGGAGGAAAGTGCCAAACAAATTGTGTGGCTGTCCAGAATACATGTTGGTAAACAAATGCATTTTGGTGGTTCAATAGGTCCCCCTTGTATTAAGGCTTAATATAAATACATGATCCAGTGCCCCAATATGATTTGTATCCAGTCCTTCAATAAAAGATGACATCCGGGGGGGGGGGCATTGAATTTCAAAGGAAACCTGTACTATTGACAGTCTTCTAAGAATATTAGTTGCTTGGCCATCTTTAGCCTCAGTACTTTATCAATCACCCACCTGCAATAAGCATGCAGATTAGAAAGTCAGTGTGACATCAAGACTCTTGACCCACCACATACCCCTAGTACAGGCGTCCCTTAAAGCAATAGTAAAGGTTGCCCTCATATTTTTGTCCTGACCTATAAACCAACTTTCAGCTTCATTCTGGAAGTGTTTCATACAAATCATAAAAAGAACGCTGACAAAAACTTGAATCAAAACTTAAGCAGACATCTCACCAGCTTCAGCACTGCAATATGCTTGTGGCTACAGCCAGCAGTCCCATTAACAGCTTTATTCATTAATCCTAAACTTCAGCTAAAAGATGCATAAGGGAATTTATTGTGTATATATGTCCTTTATTTCTGGCCAGGACTAACATGAATTTAAATTTAGAAAAATGCTTTTCTTTGGTTAGTCCAGAAAATATGAATTATTGCATGTTACTAGTTTTATATCCATAGGATTTGAAACATCTTTGCAGTCGGATAGTGAGGAGCTTGGCACCCCACATCCATTGGTGAGGCTGGCATTGGTGTTTGAACAGACTATATAGCGTTAAAAGCTAGATATACAATACCTTTAAAACCATAGTAACCAAAAAATAAATAAGTCAATAAAATTGACCAAAAAACCAACACTTAAAAAATGTACTATGTTGGGATCAAAAAAGTAAGCAGCACTACTTGCTCCTAATCAGGAGTCAGTATACTTGGTAAACACACTTGTTTCATAACCAAAAAGTAAAGGTAGGATAGGAAGTACAGCCCTGGGGCAAACCCCTTCAAACGAGTGTACCGATATTTGATCCTGATCTCTTTTTAAAGCAAACTAAAATAAACTGAAAAGTACGAATCAACACTCACCAAACTTCTACTAACACAAAGTTAGCAGAAGGAGCCCAAAGGGTGGCGCTAAAGATCTGACAAACCACGTAGTACGTCACTACATTCGTGTATATTGGCCCACATTTCTTTGACATTTGTATGCAAGACAAAATCCAGACACACGCCTTCGGACAAAAGTCAGAGGTTTTGTCTGCGAAAAATCCGATCGTGTGTACGAGGCTTTAGGAAAGTGATGTCAGTACCATGCAGGATCTCGTTTTTTCATTCTTTTGAACAGGATGTATAATAGGGTGGTTCTTTCTCAACCTAATCCTTTCTCCATCCTGTTGCCTTTTTATTTGTTTGTTATCTGTTTAAAAAAAATCATTGTTAACAAATTAGTAGGGAGAACATGGGGCAAGACTTGGAGGAGCCACTGTTCTGTGCAGTGATAATCGCTGCCTGTTTGCACATATTGGAGCATCATGACCTACTTAGAGGAAGGTGTGAAAAGCCTGTGACCTCTCAGCTGCTCCGCCAGCAGGGCCGTAACCAAGAGGCCATAGACATTATTAGGTCCTGCACTGCAGTTGGAGGACCTTCTAGAAAAGCCTCAAGAATATAGTTTTGTTTACATGCATTTGAAATGTTTTATTTACAATTTTAGTGCTTGCATTGAAAAAAAAGATGAGATTATACTGTCAGGGCTGGGCTCAACCCTTCCTTCTCAAAGCTGGTCACTCAGCTGTCGGCTAATTGCCAGCTCCTATCTCTCCACAGTGACTCACCTGTTGATGATATCCTGCTCATCAGTCCTGCCTACTTAAGCCGTCCAGTCCAGATGATCTCTGCCTTCGCCTTGGTGACATCTCTAGAGACGCTCTCCTGTGTTCCTGTTTAACACTTGCTTGGCTGACATTCCTTCGGGCTCCAGAACCTGCTTGCTGTTTTACTACGCCCATCTTTGGCTCTCTGACATTTTAGCTTGTCTGACTATCCATTCAGGTTCCTGAACTCTGGTTATGTTTTGACTAGGTTTACTCTGTTTACCTTTTTTTATTATTATTAAACAAGTGTGATTTAACTGTACTTCTGTATCAGTCTGATTCATGGTTTCTGACATATACTTGTATTGAATTTTAATAGGTTATATTTAAAGATCTAAGAGCTCTACCATCAGCAACTAATGAAACGTTTTTGTTTTGGATAGGTTCTTTTTTTCTTCAATATATTAGTTGTAACAAAAAATACATTCTTACTCATATTTGTTCTAAACAATCTTCTGTTGTCTTAAAATATGTATATATAGTGTAATAATACTCTTTACTTATCTGAACAGCCCTTAGGTTCTACTTGATGGCATATAAAGCAAATCATATTTTATAGAGGAGCATTTTTCCTCCCAATGTGTTTCTTCCATGTGCAGTAAACCTAGTTGGATACCCAATCTGCATTGTTTACTAGCTGATCCATTAAAACGTGACATTTCCGAACAATAAATAAGAGCAAGCAAGAGCTGATTTATGTTTTACTGAATATAATAGCATACAATTGTTTCTAATTCAAGGTTTTGTTTGAAATCTGCTTTGTGTTCTACAGTGCTTATTTTCATATTCCTCTTACAATGTCAGTGTACATTCATCCTTGGGAACATGTAGGGCATAAATAATTTATTTGATGTTACAGTTTATATTGATGGATATATCAGTCCCGACTATTACGTGGATATCTTTTAGATGTTTTAGATTAATAGTGCTTCTATAGACAACTTAGGAGCGGCAGTTAAAATAAACTTCCAAAACCCTATGTGGGTACACACTTCTGTTTATTTATACTGTGATTCTCAGAAACAAAGTCAAACATATTCTGTGTATTTTCTAGTTCAAACTAAAGACACTTGTTACAAGATCATGACAGACGTGTGCTGTCATTTGGATTTTGTAGGCATGCTGAATATTTTTAGTTCTTTAGATAAATTGACAGACCATACATAGTTCATTTATTACTGTTTGTGTTAGTCTTGAATACATTATAGCAACTTATTAAAGTGTAACAAAATAAGCTGGCCTCTGGTCCTATGGTTACTACATTTTAGTCCATATAGTTTATAGAAATAAGCATATTTTATTTTGTAATTTGTCTGTTTTATGTACAACATATGCGCTAAAACTCATTTTCTGGTGTAAAGTGCTGTGGAATTATTTAAAAATATAAAATAGGCTTTTTTGTGTTTTTTAATTGAGGTGCTACAAAACAAATGTGAATAAAATGAAGGAAAGCAGCCCCGTTGTAGAGTAAGTGGAAGCGGCTTCAACCTGACTTCACCCATTCCATGCCCTCTAAAGAGTTTCATTCCACCCACTGTCGATTTAGCAAAATGCATCAGGGTGCGTGGCCTGGGAGGAGCCAGGCTGAAGCCGCTTCCATTCATTCGATCTACATCGGGGCTGTTTTCCTAAAGTGCAGTATTCTTTCTACCTGTCTTCCCTTAACCACTTAAGGATCACCCCATGTATATTTATGGTGGGGTGGCCCTTGAGCGCAAAATCATGTACCTGTATGCGATTCCTTCTTCCGGGTCTGGGGCAAGCTCTGCCGGAGACCAGCTCACACTGTGTCCAATCAGCGGGTCTGGCAGATGCGATGTCCGCCAGAAACCCGACGATTGTTCGTAGAGAGGCAGAATGGCTGTTTGCCTATGTAAACAAGGCAGATCGCCACTCTGCTAGTAAGAAAGACAGAGATCTTGTGTTTCTGCTAAGCAGAAACACGGATCTCTGTCTTTCTTCAGTTAAGCCTTCCCCCACACAGTTAAAAAACTCCCAGGGAACACACTTAACACTGTGATCGCCCCTGATGTTAACCCCTTGCCTGCCAGTGTCATTTATACAGTGACAGTGCATATACAGAGACATAAACCCTAACATTGGCTCCCTGCAGATTAAACTGGAAGAGTTGTACTTTACTATTTGCTTTAACCACTTCCCAACCAGCCGCGCAGATATACTGCGGCAGGTTGGCTCCCCTGTGCGAATCGATGTACCTGTACGTCGGTCTGTGCACTAGCTTTTGCAGATGCGCGCGTGCTGTGGGAGCTCGCAGCAGGTCCGGCGGACTCGATGTCCACCGGCCATCCGTGATCGTGGGAAAGAGAAGCAGAATGGGGATCTGCCTTAGCGAATCCAGTCAATAGTCCTCCGTAACACAGCTGCCTCATGATACCTCTCAAAATCTGGGAGATATAACCCCCCTCCGGACCTTGGTCTAACCAAAATCCCAATGGAAATACGAGAATTCCTGTTTTTCCATATAAATCTCCTTCATATTCTAAGAGTTTTAAAGTAGGCTTTTGGGATGTTTATCGGGAGGGTTTGAAAAAAACATACGGGGCTTTCGGAAGAGTCACCATCTTGATCACATTTATCCTGCCAAACTAAGACAGCTTATCCGCCGGATATCCCCTCAAGTCTTGCTTAATTTTATTTAACAAAGGCAAGTATTTATCTTGGTATAAATCCACTTCTGAAGTAGATAGAAAAACACCAAGATACTTTAAGCCCTTCTGCTTCCAAGCAAAAAGGATATAGAGATCTAAGATTTCTACATTCTGCTAAGGGAACAGAGACATTCAATATCTCCGTCTTCTCTTTGTGTTTGTTCCGGGTTGGAGACATATAACATCATATCATCAGCCAATGCAGAAACCTTATGTTCTTGTCCAGCCACCTCCACACCCCTAATTTCCTGATTTGCCCATATAGTTGCTAGCAAGGGTTCCAGAGATAGGACAAAAAGTAAAGGCGAAAGTGGTCATCCCTAACGTGTACCATTATAAAGCGGTCCCATTCACTAGTACCTGGGCCGTTGGTCTGGAGTATAATGCCTCTATCCAATTATACATACGTGATCCTATGCCAGCATGTCTCAATGTCGCAAGCATATACTCCCAGTCCAATCTGTCAAAGGCCTTTTTGGCATCTACTGACAGAAATAATAATGGTTTATTTCCCCTTTTGGCTCCATGGATTAAAAGTAATGCTCTTATTACATTGTCCCTCGCTTCCCTCCCAGGGACTAAGCCCACGTGATCTTTTTCTATCCATTTTGACATAAAGAGTTTCGGCCTCTCGGCCTATATCCTCACATAGATCTTATATATATCTTCATTGAACAAGGATATTGGCCTGTAGCTGGCACACAATGTTGGATCCTTAACCTTCTTTAGCTAGGAGAGTTATATGGGCCCCTAGGGCTTCCTCACGTATTTCCGCACCCCCCCCCCCCCCTATAGAGTTCATGTGTAACTGAAAATAGGGAGATAAAATTCCTAAAAAAATTTTATAATATAGTGAGGTATACCTATCTTTCATTTTTGCTATATACCGTCATTCAAATTACTTCTGGATTTAATTACCCCTGCCAACAATTTCCCAGGCTTGTTCCCCATTTCATAATATTTCTTACTTGTCCTATTAAATACCCATTTAGTATCTTGCTCCATCAGGTCCCTCAAAGTCTCTCACTTTAATGTAGCCATAATTTGAACTTCCTGTAGTCCTTTATGTAACTGTTCCAAAGCCGGGATTTCTTGTAGAAGGTATTGTTTCTGGGCTTGCCATATTCTTTTCCTCTTGGCCCTCTCTGCTATCAGTCTCCCCCTCATATAAACTTTATGCGTTTCCCAGAGTACAGTCAGAGCAATGTTTTCTCTATTATTTTCTTTAAAAAATAAAATAATTTTCTTCTCTAAATGAACCATTATCCTGGAATCGTGTAAAAAAGATTCATCTATTCTCCAAGACCTCTGTTCAGTCGGGATGTCCTTTAACTCCAGGACTGCCTCCACTGGAGCATGGTCTGAGAGAGTTATTGATGTTATTTCTAGCTTTCATAACCCTTCTAATAGTTGATGATCTAATAAGATATAGTAAATTCTAGAATATGACAAGTGTATTAAAGAGTAATATGTAAAATCTTTGTCTCTGGGATGTAAAATTCTCCATGCCTCTACTAACTGCAGTTGATGAAGTTTATGTTTAATTGCTCTTAAATATTTTCCCTCTGACCTCAGAGAGAAAGGTTAAGTATCCAGAGCTGGGTCAGAGACAAAGTTGAAATCTCCCACCACTATCAATCTTCCCTCTCTGAAACCCTCTAATTTATTTAAGACCTTTTTCAAAAAAGCAGAGGGATGTATATTAGAGCAGTATACATTCACCAACATATAGTCGGTATTAAATAAGGACCCCTTGATGAATAGATACTGCAGTTCGGGGTCTGACTCCATTGCTTTCAAGGTAAATTGTGTGTTCTTATCAAACCCCATTGCTGTCCCCCTAGATCAGTGGTTCTCAACCTGGGGGTCTGGATCCCCTCAGAGGTCGAATGACGATTTGCCAGGGGTCACCGAATCCTGGACTGTTGCTGAAGCCTTTTCGCAGCTGCCCAGCAGAGTTTTTCCCTGGAGCCTGTTGCCACCTAGCTGGGCTGTTCCCTGGAGCAGCTCATTTAGTTCACGGCATGGCTAGGGGGCAGAGACTAGAGGTCAGCTGACTGGTGAGGAATGTGAAGTAAGAGGGGCTGGAGGAGACCCTATCTCCTAATTTTGGCATAGGTGTCACTACTACGAGACACCACAGAGTTGGAGACACAGTGAGTAACACTACCTGTGATTAGAGTTGACATTAAAAGTCCCCATTACAGTTCAGATCAGCAGATGAACTTGATCAAGAACACCTAAGTTGACTGATCAGAACTCCCCCCAGCACCGCCATAGATCTCACCCCCACCAGCACTGCCACTCATCCCAACTCCCTGCCAGCACTGCCACTCATCCGAACCCCCCCACCAAGGAGTAAGAGAAGGAATAAAAATAGAGAATACATGGAAAGGAGAGGAAAAGAGGGGAAGGAGCAAAGAAAAAGGAAGAGAAAGAACAAGAAAGACGGCTAGAGAGAGGAATGGGGAAAAAAACGAGATTAGGATAGAGAGGGTTAAAGGGAAAGAAAGGAGAACAAAGAGAAAGAGTGATACATCCTAAAATGTACCATAAGGGGTTTGAATACCGTACAAGTGGAAGGGACTCAGGGAGCGCTAAATGTCCGTGGGTTAGGGGCGCAAATGATTTGTCTTGCCTTGGGTGCTGACAACCCACGCTAAGAAAATAATTTTACTGTTAGGGGTCCCCACAACTTGGGAAATTTTATCAAGGTATCATGGCACTAGATAGGTTGAGAACCACTGCCCTAGATCTTTTATTGGGCGAGTAACTGTGCATCCACGTGGGGGAATTTTTGGATCCCAAACTAATTTTTGATCTCCATTTCAGATGGGTTTCTTGTAAAAAAAAAACGATGTTAGCCGAAAATCCCTTCAATTCCTGAGATACTGTATCTGATGCCTCTTACTGGGGTTATTTAGACCTCTCATGTTATATGTAATTATTTTCAGGGGCTCCATATTTCAAAGGAGAGCTCTAAGAGCTTTGCAGTAGGAGTGATAGGAATGAAAAAAAGGGAAAGGGGAAAATTTCCCCTAACTCTAGTGATGTACCATTCAAATACCAAAAAATAAAACCTAATAACATTGAAACAACATATACTCCTCCACACCTATAACTCCCTCCCCCCTCCCCATACAGGGAAAAACAATATTGAGTCTCACCCGGCCACCACCAAATAGGGCGCTCAGCCGAGCGGACCCTCCCTCGGGGGCTTTTATATGCCCACCTAGTCCCCCAGACCTCATCCCCATTTATTAAAAGTGGTTCTGGAGGTCCAAGTGGGCATAGCCACTCCATCTTATTCCCCCCAAGTGATTCTTTTAAATGCCCTCTTACTCCACTCATCTCATCTACTCAGAATTCCTCTACATCCTTTTTTTCAACTTCAATATTTTGCAGAGGTATATACTTTATTCCACTCTTGATCTTTTAATTTCTTCCTCTTGTCCCAGTTTTCCAAATTTATATAGGGTACACCAAGTTTATTGCAAAATTCTTTTAGGTCTGCTGGGAAACGTAGGGTCGCTGAAACCCCCTGATTCTTTGCGATCAAACATGCCGGCACTCCCCACCTATTAGTGATGTTATTCACCTGTAGATGATTTATTAAAGGTTTCGGTGCCCTTCTATGGACTAATGTTTCTGGTGAAAGATCTGTGAAAATAAGTAGCTTAGTTTCCATAAATTCCATGGGAGTGGAATTTCTTGTACTTCATAGTAATGGAATCTTGCTATAACATCCCTTGGGAAATCTCCGGGGGATTTGTTTATTCTCTGTATTCTCTCAAAACAAATAGGCGTTGATATTTCTCTTTTCTGGGCTTTATTAAACACTTCCTGTAACACATCTTCTAATTCTGTATCCTTAACAGTCTCTGGAAGCCCCCTTATCCTTAAGTTTTGTTTCGTCTACTACGATTTTCCTGATCTTCAGGCTTATATTGAATGTTCCTTATCTCTAGCCATCCCATCTCAGCTCTTTCTCGCAGCTCCATTATTGCCCCTTTATGTTCATCCAGGTGTTCTTCTGTTTCTTCTACTCTTTGTAGGACATTCTGTATATCCCTTCTTGTTGCACTCATTTCACCTTTAATCAGAAGTTCTAGATGGGACATCATATCTGCCATATCTTGTTTTGTAGGGAGCGCTTGTGAGTCTTCAGAGCTCATTTTCTGTTGTTGCCCTCCCAAGGGTACCTGATCTATTTTGTTACTCTTAGCTTGTGGGGACTGAACTTTATTACCCTTTTGCGTATCATCTACCAGTGTTTTATCTCCTTCCACGTCCTCTCCTATACACCCTCTCTTTTTTTCTGGCTCTGCTGGTGGTGGTGATGTATTCTCATTTATATTTTATACTACTTAGTCTGCCCTATCTTGAACCAAGCATGATTTTATAGTATTGCAGCTTCCACCTTCCACCTGATTTGTTTTAGCCCCTTTTCTTCCTATTACTTTACTAGAATGGTGGTTACTGCAAGCAGCAACCCCTTCACTTGGTAATTTAATTTTATGACCAACAAATTACCAAGCCCAAAAAAAAAAAAAAAAAAAAAAGGAAATGTTCCCTTTCTTTTAATCCATGGCAGTCCGTGGGTACTCAGAGAGATATGCAGGTAAGTGCGTAGATAAATATGTGTCCCAATTGCAAGATGGATAAGCAGATAGATACACAAATAAATGCGGCTGAGTATGTAGATAAAAATGCAGATAATTTTGCAAGCAGGTGTACAGATATTTGTGCGGTTGCTCTATGGTGGATATGCAGATCTTACAGGCAGGTATGCAGATATTTGTATAGTTGCTATATGATGGGTATGAAAATTTTGTACGATTGCTATACAATAGGTTTGAAGATATTGATAGTTTTGCAAGCAAGCAGGCAGATGTACTGGTGGATACACAGATGATATGCAGTCAAAATGAGGTTTCAACTTCTAGGTGTGGTAGGAAGGAAAGATTTACAAACTGCCAAAAAAAAGCTGCCCTAAAAGCTAAAGCAGACTCTTCCTCAATGTTTTACTCCACACCAGCACTCTTAATAGAGCATAACAAGACAATTAAAATGTTTCCACAGACTATCCTCATCTGCTTCCTCTGCCTCCTCTTCTACGTTTTTATGCAGTTTTTACAACCCACAAATCCTACCCTGTCTTCAGTCCAGTCTGGTCCAGTCTGATCCCCCGCAAGATCTGCTACTCTCTGCTGCAAAGCTGTAACCACCTCTCTGCCTCTTCTGGGGTCCCCCATGACCTCAGCAACCTCAGCGGTCTTTTAGAAATCCTCAGCGGTTCTCTGAGATTTTTCGGAGATCTCCAGAGAACGGGACCGTCTCACTTGGTTTCTGCTTGTTCACACTACTTACTCACCCAAGTAGGTCTGGAAGATCTTCGACAGGCTCCGTCCGACCTCGCTCAGGTCCCTGACCCCTTCCGCTGCAGACGCTGCACCTCAGTGCTCCTACTCACAGCCTCAGCCTCTCAGTTTCCAGAATACACAGTCCTGACGACACCGACCTTCAAAGCCTGACCGAACAAACGTCTCTCCGCTTTCCCCAAACAGCAGCTGGGAACAAGAATAGATCAGGTGGGCACACTCAGCTGAGTAGATCTGAGTAGTGCTTCCAAATGCTTAATATAGAGTCCCAGGCTGGCTTCACATGAGAGAGTTTAAACTCTCAAGCATACTTCGCTCGGGGGAACACACAGGAGCTTTACAGCTTCATGCCACTGCCTGGTGCCATATTGTTACTCCTCCCCTACCAGCACAAGTCCGGATCTGCCTTTGTAAACAAGGCGGATCCCTGTTCAGACAGGGGAGGAGAGAGATCAGCTGTTTCTAGTGATCAGAAACAACGATCTCTCTTCTCCCAGTCAGTCTGTCCCCCATACAGTTAGAAACATCTCCCTAGGGAACACTTAACCCTTTGATCGGCCCTGGTGTTAACCCCTTCCCTGCCAGTGTCATTTATACAGTGATCAGTGCATTTTTATAGCACTGATCACTGTATTGGTGTCACTGGTCACCAAAAAGTGTCACTTAGGGTCAGATGTGTCCGCCGCATTGTCGCAGTCCTGCTAAAAATTGCTGATTGCAGCCATTACTAGTAAAACCAATAAAAAAAATAAAAAGTCCCTAAATCTTTCCCCTATTTTGTAAACGCTATAACTTTTGCGCAAACCAATCAATATACGCTTATTGCAATTTTTACCAAAATTTTATTACCAAAAATATGTAGCAGAATACATATTGGCCTAAACTGATGAATAAATTATTTTTTTTACATATTTTTTGGGGATATGTATTATAGCAAAAAGTAAAAAAATATTGTGTTTATTTCAAAATTGTCGCTCTTTTTTTGTGCATAGCACAAAAAATAAAAACCGCAGAGGTGATCAAATACCAACAAAAGAAAGCTCTATTTGTGGGGAAATTTTTTTGGGTACAGCGTTGCACGCCTGTGCAATTGTCAGTTAAAGCAGGCGCAGTGCAGTATCGCAAAAAATGGCCTGGTCATTAAGGGGTAAATCCTTCTGGGGCTGAAGTGGTTAAAGGGAAGAGTTGCTGACTTTATTTTAGCACATACATACTCTGGGCTGTCATTTTAATGTTTGTATTATGACTTCTTTATATGCAGCCAATGAAGCTTCAGGACACTTAATATTTACATACTCGTTACAGCTCAGCAAATTACCAGGGAGTAAAGCTAGATGGAAGATAATGGTCTCAGAGTTTGCACCATCAACACTGAGAGCTCCCATATTTCTATCCTGAAATGAGGATATGTTTTATCAGCTCAGACATCAGTATAAGTGATAACAAAATATTCTAAAACCAGTCTGGTGTCAGTCTATTTCCTTTTAGGTACAGGCACTTTCATTATTATTTCAAATATTACTTTTTATATATATATATATATATATATATATATATATATATATATTACTTTTTTTTTGAAAGATATAAAATCTTCTTTAAAAAAAATGAAAAAAAGCAAGTATGTGAACTGTTTTCTTGTGGTTTGATAGGGTCACAATGCGTGGGGATAATCTACAAACGCTATACAGAATAGCAAGGGTGCTAACTATGTAGTTACCATAGAAAATTACTTTTTACCACAGGGTATTCAAAGGTTTTAAGAGTCTCCATTTAAACATATACTACATTGTCAAAAGAATTGGGGCACCTGCCTTTACACACACGAGCTTTTATGGCATCCCAGTCTTAGTCTGTAAGGTTCAATATCGAGTTGCGTTTGGAGTGGAGGAACTTGACTGGCCTGCACAGAGTCCTGACCTCAAACTGATAGAACACCTTTAAATTAGAGCGGAGACTGTGAGCCAAGCCTTCTCGTCCAACATCAGTGCCTGGCCTCACAAATGTGCTTCTGAAAGAATAGTCAAACATTCCCATAGACACACTTCTAAACCTCGTGGACAGCCTTCCCAGAAGGGTTGAAGCTCTCATAGCTGCAATGGTTGGGCCAACTCAATATTGAACCCTCTGAACGAAGACTGTGCATGTAAAGGCAGGTGCCACAATACTTTTGGCAATATAGTGTATCTAAACTCTGGGGACATGTCTGTAATTGGAATTCCCCCAATTAATGTACCTAAATTAAGTAATTGCTATACTTAACACCTACCTTTGGCTTGGCCTATTTACAGGGCTTGGGAACAGGTGCAGCTATCTGGGGGTTTGTTTTCAGAGTGCCTTCAGACAGAACTAGTGATTGACTGGTTAGGCAGTCCCAACCAAAATGGACTATGTGTTAGGTAAGTATATGAAATCTTGGGAGGTTAGGGGAAGGGGGAATGGACTGTTCCCTAGGATTTAGGTCCACAGTAAGAAAAAAAAAAGATAATATATTCATACATTACAAGATATAATGGGAACCCACAGTGATATATTAGTGCTTGAAGAAAAAACCTGTACTGATAGTAATACAGGGGTTGAATTTTTTCCCCTCCTAAAATATGGAGTCTGACTTTCCGTGGCATCAATGCTTTGTCAGTCACTGACCCATAACAAGTTTAAATATTGGAAAGTCACTGAGCAGTTATAACTGCTGATCTGCACACTTGTTCCAGGACAGTAGCCCAGAAACTATTACAGGCAGTTAATCACTTGACAGCCAGGCATGTAGGATTGTTCTAAAGGAAAGGTCAACAATAGCAAGCGTCTATGTTCTCTCACTGCAGGTTTTCTTTAAGTTGACCACACACATCAAGTTTTGCTTTCATCTTTTTGCAATCCAATACATTTGTCAAAATTACAATTGTTTCAAAAGATAATGTTCTATGTATTTAACAATAGACTTAAAGGATACGTTCACTTTTCATAACATGCTACATTTTATACCCGCATTCAAGGTGTAATATGTTATGAAAGGACCGGCCCCCAATCCCCCATTCTGACAGCTAGCAGGGACCTTTCTCTCTGCACCTGCTGTCAGTTTTTTTTTTTTTAAATGCTGCCGTACGGGGCTCTGCCCGCCCATCCGCATCACTCATTCACAGTGTTCTGTGGATGGAAAACTACAAGTCCCAACAGCTTTAGCAGCTATCAGCTTGTAGTTTTCGATGAACTACCACGGCGCCGTCAGTCACTGTGTATTGGCTTACCCGAGAAAGCAAAAACACTGACTGGTCTGCAGGAGTACTGCATGGCATCAGTGATCTTCTGATCGCTTGTGAAATGCTTTAGTCTCCTACAACAAAAATATAAAAAAAATGCACATTTTTTTTTTACCTGCAAAAAAATGTGCATTTAATATTTTGTATAAAAAGGTGAACTTATCCTTTAAATTAAAAAATAGTTTCATATCATATGCATGCTACAATGCTAAAAATGATGACATATTCCACATTTTTATTTCAACATGTATTTATAGGAAAATGCGCACACAGTTTAATTTTCCACCCATATAATAGCAAATTGCACTGTTATACAATTGGATTGAAATGTTTAAAGGGGTTGTAAACCTTTGTGTTTTTTCACCTTAATGCATCCTATGTACAGTTTCCCCTATCCCTGCCGCCGCCCTCCCAATCCATGCACCCGACCCCTTTCAGGACGCCGGACGCATGCACTCCTATGACGGGGTGGGAGGGGATGTTTTTTTTGTTTGAAGCACCTGATTAGAGCCAGAGGCTCTAATAGGCTTCAAAATAGGGTGGGCTCGGGGTGCAGAGAATGCGCCCTGATCCACCCAATTGTGTGACCATAGCAAATTAATTTTTGCTATTTTCACACTACAGTGCCTCCCGCCAATCAGGAGGTCAGTGAGACCTGTTTCCCGATTGGCCAAAGCGCCAGGCGGTCCTATTGGATGCACAGAGCTTAGGAAGAGGAATCATGCATAGGAGGCACGTGCTGGAGGAATGGACACCGCCGCCACTGCCTGCACTCTTGAAGAGACACAGTAGGAGAGGACACCACAATCCGGTAAGTGAAGGGCCCGGACCTCTGGGTGGGTTGCCTTTAGAGTACCGTGCGCCCCGTGGGGGTGGTTGCCCTGTGAGTACCGCTAGCCGCGCGCACGGGGGTTATGGTTGCTTTGGAGAACCGCAAACCCCGCGGCAGGGGGGGTGGTGGTAGTTGCCTTCAGAGGGGGTGGTTGCTGTCAGTGTGGCGAGCCCCTGGCTGCTCCTGTCCAACCAAGTCCTGTGTGCTGTTACACGGTGAGCTCTGCACAGGGACAGGGAGCATATCCATCCAGACAGGAGAAATTGATTGTAAGCTGCCAGAATGCTTTTGCCTAACTGTTCTTGGCCACTGATTGAAAGCATTGACACAAGAGGGTCATATAGAAAAAAGAGTGGAAAGGGGAATGGTGGGACTTTGTATGAAGCACAACACCAGAACCAAATGAATCAATTAGTAGATACTATTTATTGGTGCACATGGATGCATGTGGGACGGTAAATATCATGTAATAAATAACATAATAAATACATATAAATGTATACACACACATAAGTGTTCCTACATAGTAAAATATATATTTTAAAATGTATTAAATGTAGCCCAAACTTCCATGTAGATATGATTGATTGCACAAATAATGTAAAATTAATTCAAATTTCTTCAAGGTAGTCTCATAGTAGACGCATGGTAGCTGTAACAATACATTGGTATATAGCTCTACGCATGTTTTGTGGATAACTTCCACTCATCAGAAGCAAATGCGATATAGGTATGTCTGTAATACTATATTATTTGGTATTTATATTTTAACTAAAATGACAGAAAGATGGGGAACCACAACTTAATCACAACAATCTTACCTATATGTAAGCTACAGTATTCAACAACATAGGTAGTATTAGTAGCTGAAGGCAATATGGAAACATCATCCCCAGGAACTGAGGTGGCGGTGACTGCGGCAGCACAGCGGTGAACAGAAAACAAGAAGTGAGCGTCAATAGAGATGTCGTCCCTAATAAATAACTGTGGTTGTAATAAGTGCTGAATAGAGGACCATGGGGCTTCTGTGGAAAAATTGTAAATAAAGTGTATCAGCAAAGTGACTACACAATAAATAATTGGGGAAGATAAAAGAGCCAATACCAAAGGGAAGAGAAACAGAGACCAGATCGTGAATGTAAAGTAGGAACAGGTGAGTGACTCACCATAGAATTAGTGATAGAATCAAAAATAGCACAAAAAACATAGATAAATAGAAAGCCAAATGTTACCCTTGGTATGAAGTGTAAAGCGGTCAGAAACCATGAAATCAGACCAAGACAGAAGTACAGTTAAATCACACTTGTTTAACCACTTGCCGACCGGGCCATTGCCGAAAGACGGCAACAGCACGGTCGGCTAGTTCTGGGTGGACGTCCATGGACGTGATTCCAGAATGATGCTCCCGCGCGCCCCCTGGGGCGCGCACTCGGGAACATCCGTGACCGCCGGGTCCAGAGGACCCGGCGCATCACGGATTACGGTAAATAGCCGCTGATCGCGGCCGTTTACCACGTGATCGTTCCGTCAAATGACGGAGCGATCACATGTCAACAGACCGGCGTCATCTCATGACGCCGGTTCCTCCCTCCCCTCTCTGTACCGATCGGTACAGTGCGAGGGGAGAGGGGGAGGGATCGGATGGCAGCACCGCTGTGGGCTGCATGTGTAGTGCCCACAGCGGTGCTCAGTGACATTTGCAGTCACATCCATCCATCCCTCAATGCTCAGCCAACCCTGCAATACTCTGCATAACACCCTGCAATACTCTGCATAACACCCTGCAATACTCTGCACTATACCCTGCAATACTCTGCATAACACCCTGCAATACTCTGCATAACACCCTGCAATACTCTGCACTATACCCTGCAATACTCTGCACTATACCCTGCAATACTCTGCACTATACCCTGCAATACTCTGCATACCACCCTACAATACTCTGCATAACACCCTGCAATACTCTGCACTATACCCTGCAATACTCTGCATAACACCCTGCAATACTCTGCACTATACCCTGCAATACTCTGCATAACACCCTGCAATACTCTGCATAACACCCTGCAATACTCTGCATAACACCCTGCAATACTCTGCACTATACCCTGCAATACTCTGCACTATACCCTGCAATACTCTGCACTATACCCCGCAATACTCTGCATACCACCCTGCAATACTCTGCATACCACCCTGCAATACTCTGCACTATACCCTGCAATACTCTGCATAACACCCTGCAATACTCTGCACTATACCCTGCAATACTCTGCACTATACCCTGCAATACTCTGCACTATACCCCGCAATACTCTGCATACCACCCTGCAATACTCTGCATACCACCCTGCAATACTCTGCACTATACCCTGCAATACTCTGCATAACACCCTGCAATACTCTGCACTATACCCTGCAATACTCTGCATACCACCCTGCAATACTCTGCATAACACCCTGCAATACTCTGCATACCACCCTGCAATACTCTGCATAACACCCTGCAATACTCTGCATAACACCCTGCAATACTCTGCATAACACCCTGCAATACTCTGCATAACACCCGGCACTACTCTGCATAACACCCTGCAATACTCTGCATACCACCCTGCAATACTCTGCATAACACCCTGCAATACTCTGCATAACACCCTGCAATACTCTGCATAACACCCTGCAATACTCTGCATAATACCCGGCACTACTCTGCATAACACCCTGTAATACTCTGCATACCACCCTGCAATACTCTGCATACCACCCTGCAATACTCTGCATAACACCCTGCACTACTCTGCAATATACCCGGGCAATACTCTGCAATATACCCGGGCAATACTCTGCAATATACCCGGGCAATACTCTGCAATATACCCGGGCAATACTCTGCAATATACCCGGGCAATACTCTGCAATATACCCGGGCAATACTCTGCAATATACCCCGCAATACTCTGCAATATACCCCGCAATACTCTGCAATATACCCGGCAATACTCTGCAATATACCCGGCAATACTCTGCAATATACCCGGGCAATACTCTGCAATATACCCGGGCAATACTCTGCAATATACCCGGGCAATACTCTGCAATATACCCCGCAATACTCTGCAATATACCTCGCAATACTCTGCAATATACCCGGCAATACTCTGCAATATACCCGGCAATACTCTGCAATATACCCGGCAATACTCTGCAATATACCCGGCAATACTCTGCAATATACCCGGCAATACTCTGCAATATAGCCCGCAATACTCTGCAATATAGCCCGCAATACTCTGCAATAGCCCGCAATACTCTGCAATAGCCCGCAATACTCCGCAATTTTTAACCAGTTCCCGCCCACAGTCATATGACGTCCTTGACTTTGAGCGGGTATATCTGAATGATGGGTGCAGCTACAGGCATCATTCAGATATCAGCTTTTTCAGCCAGCGATTTCCTACACCATAGGAATGATCATAGCTGCTGTTCCACTGCTTGATCATTCTTATGGGAGGCGAGAGGGGACGCCCCCCCCCTTCCCGCCACCCTCCGGTGCTTCTACCGACTCACCGCTACGATCGAAGCCAAGATCGTTTTTTTTTTTATTATTATTTCATGCTTCCCAGCCTAGAGGTGAGATGTGGGGTCTTATTGACCCCATATCTCACTGTAAAGAGGACCTGTCATGCCATATTCCTATTACAAGGATGTTTACATTCCTTGTAATAGAAATAAAAGTGATCAAAAAAATTTTGGGGGGGGGGGGAAAGTGTCAAACTAAAATAAATAAAGTAAAATAAACAATAAAAAAAAAAAAAAAAAATTTTTAAAGCGCCCATGTCCGTGTGCTCGCATGCAGAAGCGAACACATACGTAAGTCCCGCCCACATATGAAAACGGTGTTCAAACCACACATGTGAGGTATCACTGCGATCGGTAGAGCGAGAGCAATAATTTTGGCCCTAGACCTCCTCTGTAACTCAAAACATGTAACCAGGAAAAAATTTTAAAGCGTCACCTATGGAGATTTTTAAGTAGCGACGTTTGGCACCATTCCACAAGCGTGTGCAATTTTGAAGGGTGACATGTTAGGTATCTATTTACTCGGCGTAACTTCATCTTTCACATTATGCAAAAACATTGGGCTAACTTTACTGTTTTGTTTTTTTTTAAAGCACAAAACTGTTTCTTTCCCCAAAAAAACGCGTTCGAAAAATTGCTGCACAAATACCGTGCGAAATAAAAAGTTGCAACAACCGCCATTGTATTCTCTAGGGTCTTTGCTAAAAAAAATATATATAATGTTTTGGGGTTCTATGTAATTTTCTAGCAAATAAATTATGATTTTTACATGTAGGAGAGAAATGTCAGAATTGGCCTGGGCGCTCCAGAACGCCTGGAGGTGCTCCCCTGCATGTTGGGCCTCTGTATGTGGCCACGCTGTGTAAAAGTCTCACACATGTGGTATCGCCATACTCGGGAGTAATAGCAGAATGTGTTTTGGGGTGTAATTTGTGGTATGCATATGCTGTGTGTGAGAAATAACCTTCTAATATGACAATTTTGTGAAAAAAAAAAAAGAAAAAAAAAAATCTTGATTTTGCAAAGAATTGTGGGAAAAGATGACAATTTCAAAAAAACTCACCATGCATCTTTCTAAATACCTTGGAATGTCTTCTTTCCAAAAAGGGGTCATTTGGGGGGTATTTGTACTTTTCTGCCATGTTAGGGTCTCAAGAAATTAGATAGGCCGTCAGTAATTCAGGTGTGATCAATTTTCAGATATTGGCACCATAGCTTTTGGACTCTCTAACATTCACAAAGACCAAATAATATACACCAAGTTGTACTTATTTTTACCAAAGATATGTAGCGGTATAAATTTTGGCCAAAATTTACGAAGAAAAATTACTAATTTGCTAAATTTTATAACAGAAACAAAGAAAAATTCATTTTTTTACCAAATTTTCAGTCTTTTTTCTTTTATAGCGCAAAAAATAAAAAACCCAACGGTGATTAAATACCACCAAAAGAAAGCTCTATTTGTGTGAAAAAAAGGATAAAAATTTCATATGGGTAAAGTGTTGTATGACTGAGTAATTGTCATTCAAAGTGTGAGAGCACCGAAAGCTGAAAATTGGTCTGGTTAGGAAGGGGGTTTAAGTGCCCAGTGGTCAAGTGGTTAATAATAAAAGTAAAAAGAACAAAAGTAGTCAAAACATAGCCAAAGTTCAGTAACCGGAACGGATAATCAGCCAAGCCAGAAGTCAGGGATCCAAGTAGTGGAACTGCAAGCAGGATCTGGAGCCAGAAGGGATGTCAGCAAAGCCAATCTTTAACCGCTTCAGCTCCGGAAGAATTTAACCCTTCCTGACCAGAGCGTTTTTTGCGATTCGGCACTGCGTCGCTTTAACTGATAATTGCGTTGTCATGCGACGTTGTACCCAAACAAAATTGATGTCCTTTTTTCCCACAAATAGAGCTTTCTTTTGGTGGTATTTGATCGCCTCTGCAGTTTTAATTTTTTGCGCTATAAACAAAAAAAAGGCGACAATTTTGAAAAAAAAAGCAATATTTTTTACTTTTTGCTATAATAAATATCCCCAAAAAATATATAAAAAAAATATTTTTTTTGCTCAGTTTTGGCCGATACATATTCTTCTACATATTTTTGGTAAAAAAAATCGCAATAAGTGTTTATTGATTGGTTTGCGCAAAAGTTATAGCGTCTACAAAATAGGGGATAGTTTTATGGCATTTTTTTATATATATTTTTTTTAACTAGTAATGGCGGTGATCAGCGATTTTTATCGTGACTGCGACATTATGGCGGACACTTTTGGCGCTATTTTGGGACCATGCACATTTTTTTCAGCGATTAGTGAGATTAAAAATGCAATGATTACTGTGTAAATGTGACTAGCAGTGAAGGGGTTAACCAGGAGGGGTTAAGTGTGTCCTAGGGAGTGATTCTAAGTGTGGGAGGGTGGGCTTTGTGTGACACGACACTGATCAGCGCTCCCAATTACAGGGAGCTGTGATCAGTGTCAATGTCACTAGGCAGAACGGCAAAAGCTTGTTTACAACAGCATTTCCCTGTTCTTCCTCTCCATGAGACGATCGCGGGTTTCCCCGTGGGCATCGAATCTGCGGGACTTGCGGTTAGACTCACGGAGCTCACGGTGGGCGCTCGCCTGCTATCCGGACCCCACGAGATCACGTACAATAACGTGATTTCGCGCAGCTGAGCCAACCTGCCGCAGTAAAACTGCGGTGCATGGTCCACAACTGGTTAAACAGGAACGCAGGAGATAGTTTCTTGTGATGTGGCGAAGGCAGAGCTCCTCTGGACTGGACGGCTTAAGTAGGCAGGACTGACGAGCAGGATCATCAACAGCAAGTAACTGTGGAGAGAGATGGGAGCTGGCAATTAGTCGACAGCTGAGCAGCCAGCTCAGAGAAGGAAGGGCTGAGCCCAGCCCTGACAAAAGCATAGTTCAGAGATGTGCCTAGTGTCATCGAGGTGCAAGGAGCAGCAAGGAGTGTGTCCTCCATAAGGGTGGGGAAAAAATACCCACCACATTTCCACAGGATCCCACCCACCTCATGTTGCATGCTGATGGGAAGGTGAAGCCAGTGTTCGAGTTACCATTGACACTCGAAACTGAACACCACAATCCTCCCTCAAATCGCATGCAGATGGATATACGTTGGCCAGCGGCATAAGATTTACGTCAAAGGCATGGCGTGTAGGCGTGGCATTGACGCGGAGTGAGCATCCGCCCATCCCCCCACGTCTGAGAAACGGGAGAGGAGGGGAGGGCCCCAGTGCACATCACAGTTTCTGGGAATGGCACAAACAAGATGCATCCCAGCACAATCGCAACCTTGAGTAGATGCATCCTTCTGTATTTAATATAAATAATTATTATTACTTATGGATAAGAGTTTTGGGATTAAGTTGTGGTTCCCCCTCTTCCTGTTATTTTATTTACTATATTATTTGGTATTTATATTTTATTACTGACATACCTAGATCGCATTTGCTCCTGATGAGTGGAAGTTATCCACGAAACGTGCATAGAGCTATACACTGATGTATTTTCACAGCTACTATGCGTGTATTTTTTTTTCTCAGTTTAGGCCGATATGTATTCTTCTACATATTTTTGGTAAAAAAAAATCACAATAAGCATATATTGATAGGTTTGCGCAAAAGTTATAGCGTCTACAAAATAGGGGATAGTTTTATGGCATTTTTATTATTTTTTTTTTTTTATTAGTAGTAATGGCGGCAATCTGCATTTTTTATCGGGACTGCAACATTATGGCGGACACTTTTGACACTGATTTGAGACCATTGTCATTTATACAAAATCAGCGCTATAAAAATGCACTGATTACTGTGTAAATGACACTGGCAGTGAAGGGGTTACCACTAGGGGGCAATGAAGGGGTTAAGTGTGTCCTAGGGAGTGATTCTAACTGTGGGGGGCTGGTGGGCTTCCAGTCACATGACAGCGATCACTGCTCCCAATGACAGGGAGCAGTGATCTCTGTAATGACACAAGGCAGAATGGGGAAATGCCTTGTTTACATAGGCACTTCCCCGTTCTGTGGCTCTGTGACACGATTGCCGGAAAACCAGCGGACGTCGAGTCCGCCGGTCCCGCGGGCACGGTCACACTGTATCGGCGTGTAGCGGTCGGCAAGTGGTTAATCATGTCTACACGCAAGTTTGGGCTACATTTAATACATTTTAATATATATTATTTACTATAAGTAAGCTACTTATTTGTGTGTAAACATTTATATGTGTTTATTTTGTTATTTATTACATGTTATTTACTGTCCCACATGCATCCATGTGCACCATTACATAGTATCTATTAATTGATTCATTTGGTTCTGGTGTTGTGCTTCATACAAAGTCCCACCATTTCCCCATTCTCCTTTCCCCTCTTTTTCTATATGATTCAGGGATGGAGATATACGAACTCTGCAGCAGTCGTCTAATATAAAGTCCCAGCAATGTTATTAATGGACACAAGAGGGTCAGTGTTACAGCCAGGCAGCCAACATTTACATATGAGATCAGCAGTAGTTGTCTACATGATTCTCTCGTAACAGGTCTCTTATTTCAACTCACTAGTGTGGAAAATATTAATTCTAGTAACCGAATTTGATTATTACCTGTAATGATAGAATTATGTATATAATTTTTTCTTATTTCACGTTCCTTTATTAATAGATTTTTCCACATATGCATGCAAACTAAGCCATCCAGCAAAAATGACAGTTACAGGGGCTGGGACAACCATTTTACAATGACAGGGGTGCTTACAATATCTGCTTTCTTCATATGCTTTAAGCTTTCTCTCAAGCAAAAAAAAAAAAAAAAAAAGTTTCCCCTTAAAATGCAAGTTGAGGTTAGGCTTCCTCAAAAACTACATTTCAATCAAAGAGAACAAAGGGAAGAAGAACTAAATCTGCTTTGGAATTGTTATTGGCAGACTGATGCTAAATGTCATTCTGGTTTTTGCTTATAGTTCTGAAGGCTAAAGTTCACATTTAGGAGCATGTTACATGTTACACCCATATTTAGAAACAGGAAGTGGACATGACATATTGAATTGAGTGTATTGGGTGGTGAAATGGGTGAGGTGGAAGTGTCTTACAAGCTGGGAGAAGCAATATGGAGGCTAAGCCATCTCCATAAAGAGGAAGTCAGATACACCTTTTTTTACAACAGCGGAAGTGGATGTGAATTTGGAAGTAGTAATATGGAGGCTAATCCATTTGTGTGTAGAGGAAGACAGGCACACCTTTATACAACTAATATGGCCGAAACAGGAAGTGGATGTGACATACTGAATTGAGTGTAGCGGAAGGTGACGTGTGGGGTGGGAGTGTCTTCGGGGCATATAAGCTGTAAACAAACACCGATGGCTTCAACCTCTGAAGATGCCCAGTGTGAGGGGCGAAACACGTTATGTGGAAATTATTGGTGATATCATTTACGGTCAGGGGAGCGCATGGTGGAACACACGTCAATGCGTCACTTCTGATCCTGCTCTGTTTAATACTGTTTAAGTGAGTGTAACCAAATTTGCATGTGATTTTAAATAAATAGAATTATGCTATATGGATCCTTTCTGTCATTCCCTTTACACGTGAGAGTAAACTATGACCCTGAGCATTAATACTACACAAAAGGACTGGTCCCAGAGGAGGAACGCAAATCCCAGCAATCCTAGGACAACTGAGTATCAAGCCCATATGACTCTCATCTCATATGTAAGAGTCTGCAATTGTTGGTGAGTGAGTGAGGACACTGGAGGGGAGCACCGCACTGAAACTATTTTGCACTTCAGTTATAGGAATAGCACACAGCACTACTAAGAGACTGCATTTTTGTTCATTTCTGGAAGATACTTGTGGATATGGACTATTTTCTGCATATGTTTAAATTAATTTGTTATTTATACATGGTAGTATTTAATTAGGCAGGGCTTTAGTGTTTGTTTGCAACATGTTCCTAGTGACCCACCGCCAGGGCTCCCTGCTTTGTGATAGCGGGCAGGGGATAGTCTCCCCGCACTCGCTGTCACAATTTGAAAACAGCACAGCTGTGTCATCATTCATTCACAGTTTCCTGTGAATTAATTACACTACAAGTACGGTCAGCCATTGTGGCTGACAGCTTGTACTTATCAATGAACTGTGAGGGTGCTTGTAGTCCATTGACTCTTCCTGACATTCAGTAACTGCCTGCTTGTATTGGAATTACAGGCAGACAGTGTACTGAGAGATCCACACATTGTACCCGCGGTCTGCTGATCCTGGCTGTAATGCTTTAAAGGCTGCAATACAAAAAAATAATTTATTCTTTAATATAATGGCCCCTGAGTTTCTATATTCAAATCTATGCAACTGAGACCTCTGCTTTTGAATAGACGCTGCCTCTTTGCCCATTCATGACAAAATGTCAGTGTTTGTGTAAATCCCCTTACCCACTGATACTTAACTTGGTCCATGCTTTGTGGTATAGTTGAATAATTGTTTACAATATTTTAAATATCTGAGTGACATGGAAGGGTCAGAATGATCTGTTACATCTTCTTTGCAGACTTTGTTTAATTTTTTTCACTTGTGCTCTGGGAAGTACTAAAAGCCCTGACTCTGACAGTGCCTTTGTTCTGATAAAGCATATAACTGTAAAGTATCATAGCTACCTATTGTAAAAAAAAAAAAAAAAAAAAACTTAGACAGGTTACAGTGTGCGTATGATGAATCCATTAATGTATTTTGTAATGTTACTACACAAGACTTACATTTTATGATATAGTATTATGGAACATTGTACATTGAACAGCGCAGAGACCTTTGTCTGGCTAAACCAGCTGGTGGCATTATTAATGTGTTCAGCCAGGAGAGACTGAAGCAGCAAGTGTTCCTGAACAACAAACATGATAGATGCTCGGATGTGCACAATCACGAATAGTCCTCCCACACCTTTCTGCTGTGCCTCTACAATGCTTCATTCTCCAGTTTAGGTCATCATTTCATGTGTATGTGGATATACAAAATGTAAGTGTTTAAACAGCAGAGATATTAAGTTACATAAATCAGTAGCATTAAGTGTGCTCCATTTCACTATGCCCTCTAAGTGTCAAGTAAGTTTTACAGAATTCTGAATATCATCATTGAAAGCATATGCCCTGGGGGGATTGTTCAATAAAGAATGTACCTCTATAAGACCCATAGTGCGCCACCAACAGTAGCTACAGATGTTTACTGACATATAATCACACACATAGATTGGACTTGTGTCTTTTTTCAACCTACTATGTAACTATATATATATATATATATATATATATATATATATATGTTCTCTAAACCTAAATAAAGGGCATCTGAATATATCCAAAGGGAATATGTGCAGGAACATGAGGCCCGCTCAGTTTTTAACAGAATCCTAAACTGCAAGTTTGTGGGCAGGATTGGGTTTAGAGGCTTAGGACAGAGCTGGGAGGAGAGACAAAGGTGGGATAGCGTCAGTAGGTCCACCAGGTCCAGATAGGCCCACCTTTACCTGCAAATAACTGCACTGGGGGGGGCAATTTTTGGTGCTTTATAATAATGAGTAATAGTAGTATAAAAGTAAATTATGTGTCTATTTAGTCTCAGTCAAAGAAAACATGGGGGGACTAGGATCCGCAGAACTCTACATGGGTATAAAAGTTTTGGAAGGCGGGTCATTTTGATTGCATGTGTGCGTCATGTTCAGAACTTGTGGTACTTATCACATGAATCAAGCAAAGTTTCTGATTTAGTAAGAGGAGGATAATTGGCAGCATACAAGTAATGATACCTTGGCATCAAGTTGATTTCTAAATATGGGATTGATGGGGGCCATTGGAACAGGAGTTGAGCTCGTAAGGAGTGTAAGGTGGTCTCTGATAAGGAGACATTTAAAGCATATGATTTAACTTGATTGACACAGAGCCCCAATAAAGAGGCAAAGTCACATAAGATAGAAAGTCAATTGGGAAGGGAAGTATGAGGAAATGTTACATATAATAAAACATCATTAGCAAACATTGCTAGTTTGTGGGAGCCGGCCAGTTAGATTCCCTGAATTTTAGGACTAATGTTTGCCACTAGGGTATCCAGAGCAATTACAACCAAGAGGGGTGCCATGAAAGATTGTAAAATTAGAGGATTCATATCCCATGTATTTCATAGAGGCCCTGAGAGAACTGTTGGGGAAAGACTGCCAAAATGTAGCTGTTACTCTGCCGGAGAAGATCACTCCCTGTGGAGGTGGTTTGATTGGAGCCCAATCGGGGTTCTCAGGGGGTCTGGAGCCTGTAGACCTTCATAGACTAAATCTGCCCGTTATGGACATTAGTTTTTTGTGGACTTACTGCCTAAATAGACTTTTGCCTTTAAAGGATTGCTCTTATGCACTTTGCTATCTGCCTAAGGAAAAGTCACTTTATGGGGCACTAGTTAGCCGTGTATAGGAATTGCGTAGAAGTCTTGTTATTTGCAACTACTTCAATAAAAGATCTTTATCTGTCCATCTGAATTGGCTGGTCTGAAGTTCTTACTAAGAATTGTATGGAAGGCATACAAAAGTACAGGGTTTGTTCCAGAGTATGGACACTACCAAAAGTTAACAAGTGGTGAATGCTGCAGAGGGAGAAGGATCACCCTGCCGCTGCCATAAGTAGCTGGAGGGATATTGGATGTTAAAGCTGTCAGCCTGCAAGAGTGTGGGGTGACTTGGATGGGATAATGGAGTGCTCTGGTAGCAAGGGGGGTGGTCTTGAGTGTAACCTCCTCCCTAACAACTGGTGCCCATGTTCGGGACCAGAACCTTGGCACAGAGCCCTTATGCATCTAGTCGGCAAGTCACAGGAAGAACTGGGAGAGAGGATCCTCAAAAGTACAGAGCGTCAACAAACTTGTGTCTCATGCTAATGCAAGGTTATCATGATGTCCCTGGGAATGAGGTGGCATCAAAGCTAGGCTGGAGAGCAGGATGCAGACTCTGTGGTATCCCCTCGCAAGTGCTGCACTATATAGATGTAACCTGTAGCATGTTCCTTAATGAGGAAGTAAAGTCTTCCTCTTTAATTGTACTTACAGGTAAGCCTATAATAAGACTTACCTGTAGGTACTGTAAATATCTCCTAAACTTGCAACGTTTAGGAGATATTTAGGATATACGCTGCTGCCGGCATCATCAGCGCATGCGCACTAAAGAAACGGGCCGCTTGTGCCATTTTTTCAGAGCCCGTGCCGTGACGCGACTCTCACGTGCATGCGCGTGAGACACATCATCCCGGCTCTGGCCAATCATAGCGAAAGAGCCAGCGAACCCAGAAATAACTCTGGGAAAGATGTCGGCCGTGTATGCGATGCATACTAGTTCTCATTATGCCTTTGTCTGGCAGGGTTTTTTTCTTTTTTTTGGAGGTTTACAACCTCTTTAAGGTGAACTTATCCATGAATGTATTTTCATTTTTGTGACCCCATGCAAAGGAATTAAGGCTGCTGCTTCAGGCTCTAGTAGGTCCTTGTATGCTGACAACTGCTGGGAGTGCAGGCAGGGCAAAAGCTCCTCTTAGCTCCATAGAAGTCAATGAGGAAGGAAAAGAAGTCCCAGGAGCTGCACATCACAAAAATCCCTCATAGAAAGAGTGGAAGCAGCCACAGATAGACTCCGTCCAGGCCACACCCCGACATGTTTTGCTCTGCCCACAGAATCCCATGACTAAGCCCTGTGGATGGGGTGAAACATGTCAGGCGTGTGGCCAGCACAGAGTCTAGGCTGAGGCTGCTTTCCCTCTTTACATGAGGGTTTCGTTTAAAGTATGGCTCCTGGGACTTCTTTTCTCATTTTTCTTTTCTCTGCTTTATCTTTTTATACAATAACAAAAATGCCTTTATCTTTTCTTTTAAGTGTATCTCTACACAAAACTTTTATCATTTTGGGTGGCGTAAGGAAAGGTTATACTCTCTGTCAAGTTTTTGGTGCAATCTTTGTCCCCATTGACTATGGTCACTAAGCAAAAAGTAAGGGGAAATCTAAAATCTTAGAGTTGTCTCAGGATGAAAGGTAAGGGGAAATCTCCTAATGAGCACATTTGTTTCAGAAACAACTGTCTAAGTGGGAAATTCCCCTCACTGTGGGAGAATTGCTGTAACTTTCTGCTGCATCTCTGGGACAGGAAGTGAAGAGAAAGTTCCACAATTGGAAACAAACAGCATATAAATAATCTGGCAGGGATCTTAGCCCATCTCTAAACTATCTAAAACAACAAAAAAAAGTTTTGGCTATACATACACTTTAATCCAAAGAAGATATGATATCCATTTAGGACTCTAAAGGTAACCACTACATATTATTCCCATGAACAGAATTATGTGTTTTATTGGTAATAATCATAAAAATATAATATAAATTTTGGCTTATATTGGCTTTCAGTAAAGGTTGACATACATGCGTAGTATTCAGCTGTTATTATACAAGCATTGCTTAGATTCTTTTTCTACATAACAGAGCCTCTTGATGACTTTGTAGATGTGGAAACAGTTGACACGTTTCAGTTTTTCCTTTCTTCAGGGGTGTAACAAAAAATGATTCATGTGGTTTGAACAAATGCTTTATATGAAGCACATATAGCCATAGTAGTTTAAAAGCAGTTTTAAGTGCTGTTGCTAGTCCAGACCAGCAAAGGGTTAAATCATGCGCTATAGGGTCCATCAATCTGTAATATATTTGAGGCTTGCCAGCTGGAACAAGAAATGCTTCCAAACAAAAAAGATTCTCTGTTGTATAATGGCCTCTGGTGCATTATTTGTCCCTTTGCTGGTCTGGACTAGTCATCCCAGATAATTTAGTAGGCCCTCCCTGTGTGCTAGATCCAGCCACCATATAGGAGTACTTTATTTGGGATATAACAAGTATAGGCGCAAAACAAGTCAGACATCATACACATTCTGATACAAATCTGCTAAGAAAAAAAAAAAAGGAAGTAATGATAAAAATAGAGTCTGGTCAGTCCATAAAAATATTGCCTACAAGAGTCTATTTAGGAATGGTGAAAATGGAAAAAAAGCATCCAAAAAAATGCAAACAAGGCTGCCATCATGATAGGGTAGAAACCAATTCCTCAGCTGCAACAAAACACAAGTAGAAAGGTGCCTCTGAGTGCAGTATTTTAGAAATAACGCTTTTAATAATAGATGTAGATCAACATTTTGTAGGAATAAAGAGGCATGGTATTAATACAGTGACGCATCCCCGAGTCCTAGGCAGTATGGAATCCTTGCTGACAACTGTGACATCTTCCGGCAGATGGAGGACGCCGGCTCCGGAGAGCATCCTCAGAGCAAGGCGTGGAACGCACAGGACAGCTTGCTGCGGACAGATGACGTCATCAAAGCTGGACACGTTTCGAGAGCGTGCGCACTTGGCGATGTAAGCAAGTTGCGCTCCTTTGTCAACAGATTCGAATAGAAATACCATGACTAGACATTATAGAGGGCTGACATGGGAACGTGGGCGGGGTCATGTAACAAGCAAGATAAAAGGGGCGTGTATAAAACAAATAACACAATATGAAGCTAAAAACTAAACAATTATAAAAAACAGGGTAATTAAAAAACAATCAATCATATAAGCGGTTCTGGATGAAGGTCATATGTAATATAATGAAAAGAAAAAAAAATTCAAAAATATTTAAAAAAAAGGGAAAGAAAAAAAAACAAAACACATGGCTGAGGTAACGTGAGGAAAATAAATAAACACATGCCAGAGGTGGCGTGAAAAAGAAAAAACATCATATTTAAGAACAATGAGACTAGGTGTAGTAAATACTATTAAAAACAACCAATAGAAGCTAGAGATAATGCCAAAAAGTTAAAAACTAATACAAAGGAATATAGTAAGTTATTTTATATTTTTATAAAATGGTAGAAATTTTGATTCTTTTGTTAATTCCGCCAGGCGAGAGAACGTCTAAATTATAAATCCAAAAGTTTCTCTCGCACACAGCTTTTTAAAACGTTCTGCTGCTGGAAGAGAGTTGGAGATTTGCTCAATCACCCAGACCTGCAGGCCAACCGTAGACTGTTGACGAGCTTGAAAAAAGTGTCTAGGGACACTATGCGGGTCGGTACCACCTTCAATCGCTCTCCTATGTTCTCCGAATCTAACCCTGAGGGCTTGAATAGTCCGGCCTACGTAAACTAGGCCGCATGGACAGCTGAGCCCATAAACAACAAAATCTGAAGAGAAATTGTAAAAGTCCTTCAATTCATACACCTCCCTTTTGTGGTAAAGGACTTTTGAACATGCTGAACGCATTTGCACTTTTTGCATAGGGGCTTACGGCACTGAAACATCCCGACCAATGGGATAAGAACAGGCTTTTCAGAGGGGTTGCATCTAGATTTATTTTACTAGGAGCTATTTTTGTTTTCAGATTAGGCGCCCTACGGTATGTGACCCTCGGTCTCTCTGGAATATTGATATGGATCCTGCAATAGGATGCTCCAATGTCTATTATCTCTAGCTTCTATTGGTTGTTTTGTAATAGTATTTACTACACCTAGTCTCATTGTTCTTAAATATGATGTTTTTTTTGTTTTGTTTTTTTCACGCCACCTCTGCCATGTGTTTATTTATTTATTTTCCTTACGTCACCTCAGCCATGTGTTTATTTTTTATTTTTTTCACGTCACCTCAGCCATGTGTTTTTTTTTTACGTCACCTCTGCCATGTGTTTATTTCTTTCTTTATTTTTTATTTCTTTATATATTTTTTATTTTTTTTATTTTTTTTTATTCCCATTCCAATGGTAACATTATATTACATATGACCTTCATCCAGAACCGCTTATATGATTGATTGTTTTTTAATTACCCTGTTTTTTATAATCGTTTAGTTTTTAGCTTCATATTGTGTTTTGTTTTATATACACGTCCCTTTTATCTTGCTTGTTACATGACCCTGCCCATGTTCCCATGTCAGCCCTCTATAAAGTCTAGTCATGGTATTTCTATTCGAATCTGTTGACACAGGAGCGTGACTTGCTTACATTGCCAAGTGCGCACGCTCTCGAAACGCGTCCAGCTTTGATGAGGTCATCCATCCGCAGCAAGCTGTCCTGTGCGTTCCACGCCTCGCTCTGAGGACTCTCCCCGGAGCCGGCGTCCTCACAAGATCTCACAGTTGTCAGCAAAGAATCCACACTGCTTAGGACTCAGGGATGCGTCACTGTATTATTAATACCATGCCTGTTTATTCCTACAAAATGTGAGTTGATCTACATCTATTATTAAAAGCGTTATTTCTAAAATACTGCACTCAGAGGCACCTCGCCACTTGTGTTTTTTTTTTTTTTACTTTATTTGGGAGCAGTTTTGAACTACACTTGTTTGCCTGTATGTATCGTTTTTGTTTTGGTTTATTTATGATGTGTGTTAAAATGTATATGCTTAGGGCACTTGCACACTGACAGTGCGGGGACGTCGGCGGTAAAGCGCTGCTAGTTTTACCAGTGTTTTAGAGGCACTTTTCGGCCGCTAGCGGCTGAATAAAGGCTTAAAGTCACCCGCAAAACGCCGCTTCAGTGGCTCTGTCCATTGATTTCAATGGGCAGGGGCGCTTCAGGGGGCACTGCCCATTGATTTCAATAGGCAGGGGTGCTTTAGAAGTGGTGTATACACCGCTCCTAAAGCGCCCCAAAGATGCTGCTTGCAGGCCTTTTTTAACGTTCTGCCAGCACTCGGGCTTTCACACTGGGATAGCAGATGAGTCATTTTTCAGGCACATTACAAGCGCTATTTTTAGTGCTAAAGGCCTTAAAAAACCCCTTAGTGTGAAAGGGGTCTTAGGTAATTTTTTAAATATATATGTATATGTATTTTTCTTCTTTATAGTATAAACTACCTGTCCTCCTGAAGAAGCAGGCATCTTATTGTGCAAAACATGTTGAGGAACGACAGTCATCAGCCCAATGGATATTGTAGTATGCTAAGAGTTTATGCGCTACTATTTACATTTTTATAATGTTGTAATGTTCAATTCTATTCTGATACATAGTAGTCTCTACTGCATATTAAAAAAAAAAAATACTGTCCTGATGTACTGTACGTGTATTGAACACTTTATAGCTGAACTTTGTTTAGTTTTTATTCTTGCATTAATAAAGTATTGGATGGAAGTTACCCTCCCTCTTAATTTTATATTTATGTGTTTTTGACCTAAAAAGTCCATGTAAAATAATTTCTCTTTGTGGCATTCTTGGATTATTTTTGGATACGGTGCCTATGGTTGTTTATATACTTAACCAATATTATATCTCAAAAATATAAAAGCAAATAAGTATTTAAAACGTACATGACAAATGAAAGTAAAAATAATAATAAAGTATTATTTTAACTACTGAAAGTGATAAGAATGAAAGAAAATATATACCAAATGTTTACACTACACATTAAAGAAAACAGTGCAAAATGTGGAGGCTGCCATTGCTGGCTGCTTCTCAAAATGCTAGTTGCCTATATGTCATGCTGATCCAGTCGCTTCAATTAATTTCTAATCACTGACCCTAAATTGTTATGCAGATCATAAGTTCTGACTTTTTTTTCTGGTTTCACTTGCTGTATAAGTAAGGCTAATAGCATGTTCAGTAGCTGGGAAAGACAGCAATTACAGTCCATTATATCCCTCAGTACAGGTTCCCTTTAAAGGAAGAGAAAGTATCAGGTAACTATAATGTGGCTGTGTGGGGCACAAGGCACAACTCTTTCATCATAGACTAGGGAGGATCACAGCTATATCACTGTTTAATTATATGGACTGAAATTATGGAAATATATACATTGTGCTTGGCAGACATATGGTAACGTAAAACTTGCATAACATTTTATGTGTTAATGTTTTGCATGAAATAGGAAACATTGTTTTCTGTGATTGAAACAAATAGAATACAAATTCAGTTAGTGTGTGATGGTAACAAACTTTTAACATGCACAGCTTTGGCATCTTCTTAAATAATGCATAGATTTTGTACAGATGGTCAAATTCAGTGCTATTGTGCTATATGACAACAACACCTGCCACTTTTATAGCGACTTTTATTTCAATATCGGATTGATGTAGCTTTGTTATGAATAAAATGATTTATTTGTTTACTTTGCATTAAAGGAATTTTCAAAGTTACCATCTCTAATTTAAACTGCACTTTCAAATTGAAATGGTTATTTTTTCACATGCAGAATATATAGTGCTGCGTGTAGGAAATAAACAATTTGAACAACTATAAATGGTTTAAAGAATAAGTTGAACCACCTAAGACTGACACATCATGCCAAGCGCAAGGCCCCCATTAGTTAGCCCCAACTACCCATTACATTTGGGGCAAAAGCGGAGTGTTGATGATCATAGCAGGCAAATGCCCAGGCAAGTTGGCAATTTGATCCAAATAAGGAGCATTTGTGTACCAATGCTGAATTAGTCTACAGATTGACTTAGGGATGAGTGAATCTGTTTGGATTCCTTTTGTAAGGAATTTTTTGAATCCCGCTTGAAATCCACTAAACCCAAATTTAAGGTTTAATTATTTTTATTCATTTTAGAAAAAAAAATAACAAAACACAATATATATAGCCAGTATTTAGTCAATGATCAAAACAGAAATACAATACAAAAGACATTCAGGTCTCACACGTGTGTGTGTGTGTGTGTGTGTATATATATATATATATATATATATATATATATATATATATATATATATATATATATATATATATATATATATATATGGTGTATCCCCTAGAACCTTGTCATATTAGTTATAGTCATAATGATAATTCTTCCCCAAAGAGAAGGCAGGAGGCAACATGAGACGTGGAGGCATCCTACATATGAGTGCAAAAGTCCTAAAGGAAAAAGAAAAAACACTTGTGGTAATTTAGGGGGCAAATCTATGGAGAGTTACACTTAACGTCCTCCCCAATTATACCCATACTTACCCTCACAATATTCTCATATTCATCCCCGTCCCCTTATCCCTCCTTCCCTCGTAATTACCCATTCAGGCCTGTTATGGGCATTCTTTACCTGTGAACAAATCCACTATTACATATTTCTGTGGAAAAGGAAAGAAAATGTCTATATTCTCCCACCTATTGACCCCATGCCATAAAAAAATGATATGGGAAAGAAACAAATATAGCCCAGGATTGACAAGCTAAGGAGGCTCAACTCCTGAGTTACCCAGCGGTAAAAAAAAAAGGAAAAAGGAGGGGGAAGGGGGTAGGACTCGGGATAGTGAGAAACAAAAGCCCACACTGTATTTTTTCCACTTCCCCTCCACTGTCTCTTTTAGATGTCATGGGGTTTCCCATAACATATAAAACCCAACTTTTTGCAGCAAACCCCATTAAACCCTGATAATAAATTCAAAATTCTGGCAATTGTCAAAAGGTATGCTATTGTCAAAAGGGCACAAGGGAGCTGGGCATTGCTGTAGGGAACATTTAACATAGAAAAAAGAAAAAAAAAACTTAAAATACTGTACAACAGGGAGAGGAACCCTGCTAATATGACGTTTAATGTGTAATTGATTTGTTTACTTTTACTATTAGGTTGGCTCAAAGAGGAGCTCCAGGCTCCTTGAAGTTTTAAAGTCCGCAGCTACAAATACTGTAACTGCTGACTTACCTGTACAGGGCTCCTGCGATGTCGGCACCCTAAGCCGATTCCTCAATCCGCTTCGGGTGCAGGCACCGCGTCTGTAGTATGGGAAGCAGGAAGTGAAGCGAGTGGCGCTGCTCTTTCTGAATAGTCAGCTGTCTTCTGGGACCTGTGTGTGTCCCAGAAGGCAGCGGGGGGGGGGGGGGGGTGAGAAGGGGCCTGATATGTCATAGATGGCCGATCGTCAATCTTACCTGGAAGTTGGAGCGGGTACCTGTCAAAACCAAGTGCCTGCTCCCCCCCCCCCCAAAAAAAAGTACCAAATGTGGAGGGAGGGAGGATGCAAGCAAGTGGGGCTTTCCCTTTTACGGTGGAGCTCCGCTTTAAATACAATAGTACCCCAATCTGATTCATAACAACTTGAGGACAATTGCATGTTTAGGTAGTAACACTTGTTTTTTTTTATGTTTTTAAAACAGTGGTAGTAGTAGTTCTGAATTTGATTGATGGAAGTAACAACAACAAGAGTTCTTAAAGCTATAGTAAAGTAAGCTGATATTAATCATAAGGGCACAGGAGAATTAAAAACTTTATTTCATTTTTTTTTCATAAAAAAACAAACACACTTACATGTAAAATTGTAGTATCCAGTAAAGGCAGTAAAAGTCATATGAAGTGAGAGAAAAAAAGTTTAATAAAATATCGAAACTGAGTGCACAAAAACCACAGTCCCCATTTCCCTGAGCCCATTCCCATCCCCGAATCCCTGATTATTCCCCAAAAAATTGAGATATAGACTTTAGGTGTATTTTTTGTAGAAATTGACTAACATCAAGACAGTACATAAACATTTGAAAAGGCAGAAAACAGAGAGAGGCAAGTCAGAAATTATCTTGCAATCAAAATTAAAGTGTATTGTTGGAGAGTCAGTAGTCAAAAATTGTTTTCTGTGCTGCAATATAAGACAAGGCATGTTTTATCTGAAAACATAAATTAGACTAAATTATTTGAGAGACAATAGCTGCAAATTTGAAGATAAGAAGCATTTTTTTCTTGAAATAAACATTATCTGAGAGACAATAGTGAAAAATATTTTGGAGTGCAATAGCACTGAAATGGGTTGTAAATTTCAAGGCACAGCCTACAGCAAATAGAAAATTGGCAGTTGTGGACCAACTTTACACTTGGCACCTTTATAGATCTTTGGCACTGGAATAGACTGCAAAATCTGAGACACTAAAAATGTTTTATCCTGCAGAAAACATTAGAAATGTGTCAGCTAAAATCAACCTGAGAAAACATTCTGTGTCACCTTGACAGTGCTGGAGCTCTGAAATAGGCTGCAAGGTTTGAGGCACAATTCAGAATTTACGCTACAGGAAAGGTCCTGCTACGGAAACATTGCGTGGCACCTTTTACAGTGCCAGAGCAATAAAATTGGCCACAAACTTCTGGGGACAATGTAGAATTTGCCCTACAGCAAACTGACGTTTGGCAGCTGAGGTCCATCTGCAAAAACATTGTGTGGAACTGAAGTAACAGAATAGGTCAAAAGGGGTGGTAGGAGCTGGTGATTGTGGCAGGTAGTAGTAGCTGGCAATTTAGTCTGGTCTGTAATAGCAGCAGCAGGGATTTTGCAGTTCTTGTTAATCCACAACTGGTTCATTTTAATGAAAGTTAGATGGTTCACAATGTTGGGGAAAGGCAAATTCATCTCCATGAAACAAATCCTCTTGCTTCACTGAACGCCCTTTCAGACAGCACACTGGCTGTGGGGCAAACTAGAAGCTTCAGAACATACTTGGTGGATCTGGCCATTGTCTTACCTTGGACACCCAATAGGTCAATAGATCCTTATTTCTGTTGCATCAGCCCTTGACTCAATTTATTCAGCAACCACGTGATTCAGTTGCTTCCTGTAAGTGTTTCCTGCTGCTTGGCCTGCCCACTGTGGCTTAAAAGAACTCCTAAAAGTGGTGCTAAGTCAGCCACTGCCACCACTGCTTCTCCTTTCAAGGATCAGAGCATTGGAGGCAACATGGGTCATCAGGGGGGATCCTGCCATCATCCGATAATGCGGCAAAAAGATTGACATGCAGCACCCGCTTAAAGTGCTGCATTTTATTATTTGTTACATGTATTTAATTAGCACAGACAATTTTCTCAGTACTCTATCTAATGTACATCCACATCAGTCCTAGATCTTAAGGAGATTACAATCTAAAATCACTATACCAAATGCATACACACACACTAGTATCCAATTAACCTACCAGCATGTCTTTGGAGTGTAAGAGGAAATCAAGGTACCCGGGCAGAAAATATCCTTTTCAGGATATGAACCGAGGACCCCAATGCAGTATATTGGCCATTTTACACTTTTATTGGGAATCCAATGGCGTAGCCACCCAACATTGGTCCTTTTTCATGCCTCAAATCCTGGGGTCCTTGCACAGGCATTTTAGCAAAAAAAAATTCCATTCACCACAAATGCCTGCAGCAGAGAGCTCCGAGCCCCTAGTATCACCGAAAAGGAACCCAGCTTCCCAGAAGTTGTCATTGTACCTTAATCACACAGGTATTCTCCAATGCAAACACTGACTGAGTATGTCTGCCTTACGTGGCCATAAACCCTTCTGGCCTGATGAATGACTTACTGGCAACTAAGGTACTTCATGGGGAAGTGCTGCACCAGCAGGGTTAATGTTGTCACACACAAGTTTGCCTGGCTGAAGATGGCATAGGGCCAACTCTCAACGTGGGCCTGGAGAACAGTCAGAATCTCTGGCCCAATGTGGACTGAGCTATCATCAACATACAGAACATGGCACCACCAGCTTCAACGGTGTCAACATACAGAACATGGCACCACCAGCTTAAACGGTGTACTTTTCCTGCTTCATTTTCAGCCACTAGTAGATTCAACCAGTGTGTCGTGAATGATATGTAATGTCCCTGCCTGTGCTTGCTGGACCTCATGTCTGTGGTTAAGTGTACCCTGCCATTAACAGTGTGGTCTAGTAACATAGACCTATTTCATTTTACATGCTGGTGGAGGATAGAGAAGGCCTTATGGGCAAAATAATAGTGTCTGGGTACCTTCCACTGTGGTGGAGCACAGGTCATAATCTTGGGAAAGGGGCAGATTTCACAAACTGGAAAGCAGCTGCAAAGCCAGCAGTTTATCCAAGCTGGCATTGAGAGAGTGGACATAAGTTTGGTTTGGGGAATGTTTTCTTCTGCTCCAGCAGCTGCAGAAGAGACACCTGCCTTTGGAAGGATGCTGCTGTAGACAGCATGGTCAGTGTAGGAGAATTGTACAGAGGTTACAACTTTCGCTTGACCCTACTCAGCATGACCCCATGACCCTCTTCCTTTTTTGATGTAGTGTAACCTAGCTTCTAAAAACCCATTATAAGCCTTCTCTTCCTGTCACTAGAGGCTGCAGATGTTGCATCCAATGCAATGCAGAAGGGGGAAAGGAGATGGAAAGTAAGGAATGAGGAGGAGTGTGGGCCTTTTGCTGCTGATTTCTATAGTGATTTATCATTTATTTGGTACCAAAATGGCTGGTACATCTACCACGGCTTATATGCTGCAGGCAGGGACTGCAGACCCCCAATGGTACTATCAGCATCAGACACAATAAAAAGATCTGTCAGAAACCATGAATCAGACTGAGACAGAAGTACAGTTAAATCACACTTGTTTAAAATTAAAAGTAAATAGAACAAACGTAGTCAAAACATAGCCAAAGTTCGGTAACCGGAACGAATAGTCAGACAAGCCAGAAAGTCAGGGAACAGCGTAGTGGAACAGCAAGCAGGATCTGGAGCCAGAAGGAACGTCAGCCAAGCAAGTCTTTAACAGGAGTGCAGGAGATCTCTGTGATGTTGATCAAGGCGAAGGCAGAGATCATCTGGGCTGGACGGCTTAAGTAGGTAGGACTGACAAGCAGGATATCATCAACAGGTGAGTCACTGTGGAGAGAAAGGAGCTGTCAATTAGCCGACAGCTGAGCGACCAGCTCAGAAAAGGAAGGGCTGAGCCCAGCCCTGACAATACCCCCTCCTCAATGACCCCTCCCCCTCGGAGGACCACCAGGCTTGAGGGGAAAACATCTATGGAAATCACAGAGGAGGACAGGGGCATGTACGTCCGAGGATGAGACCCAAGAGCGTTCCTCCAGACTGTACCCTTTCCAATGCAGCAGGTACTGTATGCACCCACGGAACCAACGGGAGTCAACAATGTATTGTACTTCATACTCCTCATGGTTCTCAACCTGTACACGGTAAGGACGAGGCACCGTGGTGGTTACAGACCAAAGGTTTTGTTATAAGGAGACATGAAATACATTTGAGATACCCATATTAGAAGGAAGGTCTAATGTGTTAGCCACTGGGTTAATCCTGCGAAGGATACGGAAAGGCCCAATAAACCGAGGTGCGAACTTCAGAGAGGGAACACAAAGACACAAAGTTGGAGGTTGCGAGATGACAGCCAGTCCCTGTCCCAACCTGGTAGGAAGGTGCAGGCAGGCGTCTGCGGTCAGCATGGAGTCTGTACCTATCCGTAGCATGTCGCAAAGCCTCCTGGACTTGTGCCCAAGTGAACAAAGACCATGGCGATGCTCCTGTAATGCAGGAATACTCTGTGGAACAAATGAGTCAGGCAACGTGGAAGGTTGGAAACCATAGTTTGACATAAACGGGGACAATCGGGAAGCAGAATTCAAGGCACTATTGTGAGCCAACTCAACCCATGATAAGAGGTCTGACCAGTTTGATTCTCAGAAATATAGCAACGTAGGAATTGCTCCAAGGACTTATTGGCTCGTTCTGTGGTCCCATTAGACTGCGGGTGATACGCAGAGGAGAAAGCAAGCTGAATTCCCAACTGTGCACATAAGGCTAGCCAGAACCGGGACACAAACTGACTAGCCCTGTCTGAGACAATCACCTTGGGTAGCCCATGTAAGCAAAAGATCTCCCGTGCAAAAATGGAAGCCAGTCCCTTAGAAGTGGGCAACTTCTTAAGTGGAATACAATGAGACATTTTCGAGGATCGGTCAACCACCATAAGGATAACTGTGTTGCCCTGGGAGTTGGGTAACTCCACAATGAAATCCATAGACAGGTGGGTCCAGGGCCTCTCTCCATTGGGTATAGGTTGTAGGAGGCCCACTGGAAGGTGTCGTAGAGTCTTACTCTGAGCACACACGGAACAGGCAACAATGAAGGTGGTTACATCAACACATAGACTAAGCTACCAGAATTGTTGGGAAATGGCCCAAAAGAGTTGATTCTTCCCAGGGTGGACAGCAGCCTTGGGAGAATGGTAAATTTGGAGCACGGCAGTACTGAGACTCTCTGGGACACAAGCAGTGGTCACAAGGCTTCTCAGGAGGAGCATGGACCTGAGCATCAAGAATTTTGTCACCCAAAGGAAAAGATGAGACTTGTAGGAACCGTAGCCAGAATATGATCAGGAGGAATCACAGGAACCGGAACCGACTCCATCCTGGTAGTGTAGGAAAATTGTTGTGACAAAGCATCAGCCCTTACATTTTTAGTACTGGGTAAGAATGAGACAATGTAATTGAAACTAGACAAGAAAAGAGCCCATCGCGCCCTTCTGGGAGAGAGGCGTTTAGCCTCAGACAAAAATGTGAGATTCTTATGGTCAGTAAGAATGAGAACTGGCACAGTGGTACCTTCGTGGGGATATCTCCATTGTTTCAGGGCTAAAATGATCACTAACAGTTCTCTGTCACCAATCTCGTAATTGAACTCCGAAGGTGACAATTTCTTGGAAAAGTAGCCACAAGGATGCATAGTGCTCTCAGAGGTAGGACGTTTAGACAGAAGGGTGCCAACTCCAGTCTCAGAAGCATCAACCTCAAGGATAAAAGGTAACGTAGGATCAGGATGTGCCAACACAGGAGCAGAAACAAAGGCAGCCTTGAGACTCTCAAAGGCCTTAATGGACTCCGGAGACCAACTCTGTGGGTTACCGTCCTTTCTGGTCATATCAGTCAGGGGCTTAACCAGAGACTAGAAGTTACAAATAAACTTCCGATAATAGTTAGCAAAGCCTAGGAAATGTTGCAGAGGATGTAAAGTCACGAGTCGGGGCCACTGTAGGACTGCTGAAAGTTTCTCTGGGTCCATCGAAAAACCAGCAGTGGAAATTACATAACCCAGGAATTTAACCTGTTCACGATGGAATTCGCACTTCTCCAATTTACAATAGAGATTGTTCTCTCTTAGTTTCTGAAACACATGACAGACATCTGTGTGGTGGCTCTCCAGGGTCTTGGAAAATATAAAGATATCATTGAGATAAACCACCACACATAACTACAACATATCTTGGAGGGAATCATTAATAAATTCCTGGAAAACTGCCGGGGGGGTTACAAAGGCCAAAAGGCATTACGAGGTACTCGTATGGTACTGGCATTAAATGCAGTTTTCGAATCGTCACCCTCCTTAATCCTCATGAGATTGTATGCCCCTCTCAAATCAAGCTTCATGAAAACCGTTGCTTCATTGAGGAGGTCAAGTAACTCCGTAATCAATGGAATCGGATAGGCATAATTAATCATGAAACGATTGAGACCCCTATAATCAATACAAGGTCTCAGTTCACCACTCTTCTTCTTCACAAAGAAGAAACCAGCACCAGCAGGAGACAAGGATTTGCGTATGCAACCCCGAGAAAGTGTGTCTGCAACATACTCCTCCATGGTCTTATCCTTCAAGATCGACAAAGGGTAAACTCGGCCATGAGGGGGTATGGAACCAGGTTGAAGGTCAATTGCGCAATCATACGACCAGTGTGGAGACAAACTACCGGCTTGAGATTTTTCAAAGACATCGCTAAAATCGCGGTACTCCTCTGGCAGGGAGGAGAGTGAAGAGGTGCACAGGACCGTGGCTACCTTCTGGAAGCATGTCTTGCTGCATTGTGGCGACCAGGAGAAAACCTGAGCACAGAGCCAATCAAAAGAGGGGTTGTGCCTCTGTAACCAAGGATAACCAATAACCAGCGGAAACTTAGGTGAGGAAATAACTTGGAATTGGATTATCTAATGGTGAAGAGCCCCTACAGCCATGGACAATGGAACAGTCTCATGAGTCACATGGGCAAGCTGTAGAGCTCTCCCGTCAAGAGTCTCAATGGCAAGTGGAGTGTCACGCAGCTGCAGTGGAATCGAGTGCTTCGATACATGGCATGAATGGACAGGCCTGCAGCCTCAGAGTCGATTAGAGCCTGTATCTCGACGGACGACTCAGCCCAAGAAAGGGTAACTGAAACCAGGGGCTTATCCTTCTGGATAACTGGGGATAAAACAACCCCACCTAAGGTCTGTCCATGACAGGACCACAAGATTCGGGCGTTTCCTGGAAGGGTAGGACAAAACTTCAAAAAGTGGCCTGCCTGGCCACAATAAAGGCACAATCTCTCCCTCCTCCTAAGGGTTCTTTCATCCACAGAGAGACGCGTGAAGCCCAAGTGCATTGGTTCATCTTCACTGACCGACTCGGTACTAGGAGGCATGGGAGGTGTGGGAGGCAAGGGTGGGAAGGGTGGGACTGCAAAGCTTGGAGACAAATGTACAGTTGGCTTCCGCAAGCGTTTCTTAAAAGAGAGTCTTTCTCTGAGTCTGGAATCAATGAGGACGGCAAACCTGATCAACTTCTCCAGCTCAGTGGGTATATATCGGCTGCTATCTCATTCTTGATGGTATCCGAGAGACCATGAAAAAAATCAGCCACGAGGGCCTCATTGTTCCAAGCAACCTCTGCTGCCAGAGTACGGAATTCAATGGCGTAATCGGCAACAGTTCTCGTTCTCTGATGGACATAAGGCACTTGACAGCAGAAGCAGAGCGTGCGGGAACATCTAATACCGCTTTAAAAGAAGCCACAAACTCAGGGTAACTCAAGACAACAGGTTTTTGCGTCTCCCATAGAGGGTTTGCCCAGGCCAAGGCTCTCTCAGAAAGCCTGGGGCAGCATCTCAAATTATATATCAACCTGGTTGAGAAACCCTCTGCATTGGACTGGATCGCCCCCAAATTGATTGGGAAGCGGAGCAGAACCAGACATACCTGTTACAGAGGTAATACTCGAGGCAGGTGCCTGCACAGAGACTGGAGCAGCAGCAGGGACGGCCTGCAACACAGGTTGTACCGGAGCAGCCACAGTGGGAGATTCCAGGTTAGCCATGCGACTCAGGAGCGTTTGTAAGGCCATGGCAAACTGATCCATGCGGTGATCCTGCTCATCCAATCTGGAAAACATATTACCAACAAGCGGATTGATTGCATCTTCTAAATGGACTTGTGATTTATTCATAGGTGCCTGACTAGTTTCTATTTCCTGAATCTGATTACGTGTGTACTAATCATTTGTTGTTTCCTGACCACATCTTTTCATGACTAATTTTTTGATTCTTTACAAACTATGTTTCTGCTTGTGGCCTGGACTGACCCTTTGCCTGTTAACTAGCCATGTCTCTGCCTGCTGCCTGGAACACAGAACACAGAGCTGACAGGCAGGGAGGAGGGGGTGACGGGGCGAGAGAAGAGCAGAGCAGGGCTACAGATGATGGAGGGACATACGCTGACCGCGGTGGTCCGGGCTCAGCAGCCCTGATTATTATAGTCAGCGCAGGCAGGGGGACACAGGAAGTTGCAGGTTCAGCCAGGTTTTTTTTACCTTTTACAGAGGGACATATTACACAGCACAAGCACTGTGCTGTTTAATTTGCTTTAAGGAACCGATCTCCATTTTTTGGGGGGTTAACAAACACTGTAAGGGAACAGGCGTAGCTATATGTAAAGCTACACTGGCTAGCTATATGCCCTTACAACTCATGCTGGGATAAGTAAACAGTTGCAGGTTCAGCCAGGTTTTTTTACCTTTTACAGAGGGACATATTACACAGCACAAGCACTGTGTTGTTTAATTTGCTTTAAGGAACCGATCTACATTTTTTGGGGGGTTAACAGACAGTGTAAGGGAACAGGCGTAGCTATATGTAAAGCTACACTGGCTAGCTATATTCCCTTACAACTCATGCTGGGATAAGTAAACAGGATTCGCTGTGAACCCATTGTAGAGGCAAACCTTGCATATAATGGCAATGGTACCGGTTTACAGACATAAGCACCTGGGTAAAATACCCCTAAGCCAACGTTCCAGAGTCTCAGAGAGATAAAATTAGCAGGTAAATGATCAACCTGCAAGTCTTAACCTATAAAAGAAATATCAATTTTGTTTTACATGCAAGGCAAATTCAAAATGTTAAGGAGCCAATGCAGAAGTTGCCTTGACTTTAATAATTGCACGCTACCATTTCAGATTATATAGCAGTAGAATAAGCACATGTTGAACTTTTTATTTAAATTTAGGATTTACTTAAATTCAAACTTCTGACAAGCTTGCAGAAAGCTGCATACACTGCACAATAAATAATTTGGCCTGGTGTGACTAAAACCATACCTTGTTAACACCAGATAAACTGTGATGCCTTTTTTGCATTTTTAACTGAGACAAAATAAAAGAATATCTAATCTATTACTTCCAGTAAGGTCCGTTCACACTACTGCATAGCATTTGCATTACTGAAGCATTCCTTTGCCTATTTACTGAACTGCAGAATATTTCCTTTAAGCATTGTGCCATGAAACACTTTTTCTTTACACAAAGTGTATATCAATACAAAAAAACAAAAAAAACAAACAAAAACGTGCATATCTGCAATACATGCACATTTCTTTATGTTTTATTCCTCCGAGTACAGGGAAATGCACCAGAAATGCACTCAGCTCCTAATTTCTTGTTGTGGGCCAATATCATACAGACCTTTTGTGTGCAGGATGATATTCTGAGTCTTCCCCAGTTCTTTCTGAAGCAAGCGATATAATCCATGCGTACAAAGATGGCACACGGGACAAGAAGAGCACACTTCTTTACTGCTGATTTTAATATGTTTTGAATAAAGATGCTACTTTTACTTTTACTGAAACTCAAGCTGGAATGCAAGTGGATAAAAAATACACATTTTATTGGCATCAATGATGTGAATAAAATTGCATTCACCTTTTTCAATATTACATTTTAGGAAGCGCCATCTATCTTCAGAGCATACAAGATATGATCAATTGGCTTCTAATAATACCGGTGAATATTTATAGTGGGAATTTTAACAGAATCTGTGCACTATTCCAAACCTAAAGTAAAGGAAAAGTGCTGCTGGAGCTCAAACCCCCACGAGATTTTTGATGTTAGCCCCCTTCATGACCAGGCCATTTTTTTGATACGACACTGCGTTACTTTAGCTGACAATTGCACTGTTGAGCGATGCTGTACTCAAATAAAATGTATGTCCTTTTTTCCTTACAAATAGAACTTTCTTTTGGTGGTATTTGATCACCTCAAATACAAACAATTTAAGAAAAAAAAACAATATTTTTTTACTTTCTGATATAAAACCTAAAATCTAATTTCTTCATAAATTTAATCCAATATGTATTCTGCTACATAAAAAAAACTATGGATTATATATATATATATATATATATATATATATATTACTAGTAATGCCAGTGATCACCGACTTATAGTGGGACTGCAATATTGCTGCGGAAATTCAGACACTGACACTTTTTGGGGACCAGTGACACTAATACAGTGATCAAGTGATCACTGTATTGCTAAAAATATGCACTGTCACTGTACTAAGGGCACTGGCTGGGAAGGGGTTAACATCAGGGGTTATCAAAGGGTTAACTGTGTGCCTAGCCTGTGTTTTATTACAAAGTGGGAGGTGCTTTTATTAGGAGAAGACACGGATCCATGTGCCTGCTTTGTTGGAATGGCGATTTGCTTTTCTGCTGGATCATGAGTGTGTGGCGGCAGACATTCGCGCACCCTACCCGGAAAACTGCTATGGAGCGCACCTGAAGTGGTTAATTTTACTACAGGTGCCTGACATCATTGCCAAACCCCACTACCTGTCGTTACAGTGTTTAACCACTTGCCAACCAGCTCACATACATTTACTGTGGCGGGTCGGCTCTCCTGCGCAAACCTGTGCAGGGAGGATAGTGGGGCGTGGGAGTGTGCCTGCGGGTCCCCCGGACTCGATGTCCGCCGGTGACCCGCGATCGCTGTGTACAAAGGCAGAACAGGGAACTGCCTATGTAAACAAGGCCCCTGTTCTTCCTAATGATATGTCAGAGATCTCTGTTCCCAGTGATTGGGAACAGTGATCTCTGTCATGTCCCAGTGAGCCCATCCCCCCTACAGTTAGGATAGACCGAGGGAACACACTTAACCCCTTGATGGCCCCTTAGTGTTAACCCCTTCCCTGCCAGTGTCATTTATACATTGACCAGTGCATTTTTATAGCACTAATCACTGTATTAATGTCACTGTTCCCCAAAAAGTGTCATTTGGAGTCAGATTTGTCCACCGCAATGTCGCAGTCACGATAAAAATTGCATATCGCCGCCATTACTAGTAAAAACAATTAAAAAAAATAAAAGTCCCTAAATCTATCCTGTAGTTTGTAGACGAGATAACTTTTGCACAAACCAATCAATATATGCCTATTGCGATTTTTTTTTACCAAAAATATGTAGAAGAATATATATCGGCCTAAACTGATGAATACATTTTTTTTATAGATTTTTTTGGATATGTATTATAGCAAAAAGTATATTTTCAAAATAGTCGTTTTTTTTGTTTTGTTTATAGAGCAAAAAAATAAAAACCGCAGAGGTGATCAAATGCCACCAAAAGAAAGCTCTATTTGTATGTAAAAAAGGACGTCAGTTTTGTTTCGGTACAGCGTCGCACGACCGTGCTATTGTCAGTTAAAGCGACTCAGTGCCCTATCGCAAAAAATGTCCTGGTCATTAAGGGGGCAAATCCTTCCGGGGCTGAAGTGGTTAATAAAACTGCATCAGTGGCTAGTAAAGGCAATCTCATTCGGGGTGGAGTAACAGAGTGACGCTAAATCAGATAAGAGCAGAGAAGAGGTAATGTTAGCATCTTGTGGTGCCTTCTTTTTGGCAAAGAGTTTATTGTTAAAATTTGAAACTAAAGTAAGGTTCACTTTAAAGGAATTTAATCACTTGATATCACTGTGCATTTACTTTTTTTTCAGCAAATTAATATTTTGAATTATGGCTGCATTCCTCTTTGTGTCTACTAAAGCTTTACTTACATTTGAAAACTGTCGATAAAAGAACATTTTGGATAATGTCTGGGCTATTAGGGCTGTGCTAGTAACACTTAAAAAGGAATATCTATTTTATAGCGCATTAAAATAGCAGTAGTTATAATCCAACAAAACATTTCACATGATATGCCAGACCCAGGTCCCATTTCTCTTGCACCTGAACCTATCCTGTTATTCACAGCTGGTTGTGCACAAATTGCAGTTTTTCAATGAAGCTGAAAGGTATCCAGTCTTGTAAACAAGTAAACACTAATGTATTTGAATCTGGCAAAGTACCTCTACCCTTTAACAAGCCATTATCTTTGTACAGCCAGTACTAAAAAAGACCTTCTGTCACATAGCTTCCGATGAAACCTTCACTCCAGGTCATCAGCCCTAACGCCAAGACAGAAAAATATGCATGGCATAGAATAATCAATAAGATTAAAGCTGAGAATGCATTGCTAATCAAAAATGAACTAATTTGAAAGGAAATGACTAAATTCGAAGTAAAGCCAGGTGGGCAAATAGAAGGATTTTGCAGTGACAAGAATAGCACACTATGTTGCATGCAGGGGTGGACTGACAACTCATGGGGCCCCCGGGCAATAGGAGATCCTGGGGCCCCCTGTTCCCGCCCATGTGTTCCCACCCACACTCAAGCCACACGAACACAAATCCCCACAATCATATTGCACTGCCCACACTACATGCGTTTGTGTTTGTAAAGGCTCTTTTTTTTTTTAAATAACAAACATGTCATACTTACCTCCACTGTGCAGTTCGCTTTGCACAGAGTGGCCCCGATCCACCTCTTCTGGGGTCCCACGGTGGCTCTTGCAGCTTCTCCCTGCATCAGATATCCCCTGGCAGAAGCGCTCTCCCAGGGAGGTTACCTTGCGAGTCCAGCATTTGCATCTATAGACACATGTTTACATACATGTGCTCGTCCTACATAAACCTTTTCATATAGAACGTGTGCGGGGGTCATGGGTGTGCTTTACATTTTTTTTTAAAATAATTTTTATTTACTTTATATAATTTTCACTGATCACCAATGTAAGGAACATTCTTCCCACTGATCACCAATGTAAGGAACATTCTTCCCACTGATCACCAATGTAAGGAGCATTCTTCCCACTGATCACCAATGTAAGGAGCATTCTTCCCACTGACCACCATTGTAAGGAACATTCTTCCCACTGATCACCAATGTAAGGAACATTCTTCCCACTGATCACCAATGTAAGGAACATTCTTCCCACTGATCACCAATGTAAGGAGCATTCTTCCCACTGATCACCAATGTAAGGGACATTCTTCCCACTGACCACCAATGTAAGGAACATTCTTCCCACTGACCACCAATGTAAGGGACATTCTTCCCACTGATCACCAATGTAAGGGACATTCTTCCCACTGATCACCAATGTAAAGAACATTCTTCCCACTGATCACCAATGTAAGGAACATTCTTCCCACTGATCACCAATGTAAGGAGCATTCTTCCCACTGACCACCAATGTAGGGAGCATTCTTCCCACTGATCACCAATGTAAGGGACATTCTTCCCACTGATCACCAATGTAAAGAACATTCTTCCCACTGATCACCAATGTAAGGAACATTCTTCCCACTGATCACCAATGTAAGGAGCATTCTTCCCACTGATCACCAATGTAAGGAGCATTCTTCCCACTGACCACCAATGTAAGGGACATTCTTCCCACTGATCACCAATGTAAGGGACATTCTTCCCACTGATCACCAATGTAAAGGGACATTCTTCCCACTGATCACCAATGTAAGGGACATTATTCCCACTGATCACCAATGTAAGGAACATTCTTCCCACTGATCACCAATGTAAGGAGCATTCTTCCCACTGATCACCAATGTAAGGAACATTCTTCCCACTGATCACCAATGTAAGGAACATTCTTCCCACTGATCACCAATGTAAGGAACATTCTTCCCACTGACCACCAATGTAAGGAACATTCTTCCCACTGATCACCAATGTAAGGAACATTCTTCCCACTGATCACCAATGTAAGGAGCATTCTTCCCACTGATCACCAATGTAAGGGACATTCTTCCCACTGACCACCAATGTAAGGAACATTCTTCCCACTGACCACCAATGTAAGGGACATTCTTCCCACTGATCACCAATGTAAGGGACATTCTTCCCACTGATCACCAATGTAAGGAACATTCTTCCCACTGATCACCAATGTAAGGAACATTCTTCCCACTGATCACCAATGTAAGGAGCATTCTTCCCACTGATCACCAATGTAAGGAGCATTTTTCCCACTGACCACCAATGTAAGGGACATTCTTCCCACTGATCACCAATGTAAGGGACATTCTTCCCACTGATCACCAATGTAAAGGGACATTCTTCCCACTGATCACCAATGTAAGGGACATTCTTCCCACTGATCACCAATGTAAGGAACATTCTTCCCACAGATCACCAATGTAAGGAACATTCTTCCCACTGATCACCAATGTAAGGAGCATTCTTCCCACTGATCCCCAATGTAAGGAGCATTCTTCCCACTGATCACCAATGTAAGGGACATTCTTCCCACTGACCACCAATGTAAGGAACATTCTTCCCACTGACCACCAATGTAAGGGACATTCTTCCCACTGATCACCAATGTAAGGGACATTCTTCCAACTGATCACCAATGTAAGGGACATTCTTCCCACTGATCACCAATGTAAGGAACTTTCTTAGTGTACAGATCACAGCGTTAGGGAAAAGCACTCAGTGTATACATTTCAGTGATTTATATATATATATATATATATATATATATATATATATATATATAGGGAATAACACTCACTTAGCCTAGGTTCACACTGACAGCGGGAATGATATTGTGCGAGTTCAGCTAAACTCGCATGATTTCATACCTGCATGTCAGTGCGAGTTTGGCAGTGATTTCAGAGACATCTGTGTGGGTTGCTGCACAGATGTCTATGGAAATCGCACCCAGAAGTCGCCAAAAGTTGTACAGAAATTGGGAATTGGTGCGGCGCCACAAATGCGGCATCGCACTGATTCGGGTAGTGCCATTGCCAGCAATTGCCGATGGTTTGCCATGCGATTTGACATGTCAAATCACCTGCCAAATTGCTCCAATGTTAACCAGGGCTAAGTGCTATTCCCTATATATAACACTGATATCTATACACTGAGTGCACTGAGTAGCATTTAATGTACCAGATATTAGTGTGCACTAGTTAATAGCACCTGCCACCTGGTAAATAGGCACAGCACAGGGCAAGAAGGAAGGAACACTCAGCATGGCTCGTTCTTCTTATAAAAACACACACTAACTGCTGTGCTGTCTGTCATTATCACACTGACCTGCTGATGCTCACAAGACAGGTCAGTGTGGGTGCCGTTGGAAATTGTAAGATGACTCCGCTCCCCTATGTGTGCAATCTGCCTCTAGCTCCTTCACGGACTGTTCCCTGTGGCAGTGACGTATGGCCCCACCCCTCAGCTGAATTCCCCAGGGGGAGAGGTGGCTGGAGTGCCTGTCACTGAAATCATCCATGGCTGACTGCTCCCGGCCAGATCGCTCCTCTGAGCCTCTCTAGCCGCATCAACCGAGCGAGATTTAATGGTTCACTGGCACTGCTTCCTCGGGGGTATAGTTTTTTTTATTCTGACTGCATGATAAGCTGCGGGCACCTGCGGGACTGAGCCGGCCCAGGCCCTCCCGCCACAGGGCCCTCGGGCAGTGCCCGAGTGCCCGAATGGTCAGTCCGCCCCTGGTTGCATGCAATGGATCTATTAACAAGTGTGTATTACTTTTAAATAATTAATGCAAAGTTGATTATGAATGGACACAGTCCCCTGTGAAAAACAGGTGGTGAGATGCCTTTCTATTTTTAAGTGCCAGGGTGTCAGAACATACCTTAGTCTACTCTGCAGCATATGTGATGTGCGTTGATATTTTTGTTAGGAGTTGAGTGTTGATGAGGACATTGATTTCACCACGTTTTTGTTGTTGTTGTATTTAGAATAGTTTAGTATATTTATTTGTCACATTGACTGCTTAATATGCCCCTTGGGAGGGTCTATTTATATATTTTTTCAATTACCTTCACACACTTACTACCCAGGATTCACACATATTTATCTAATTGGATTCAACTAGAAAAGGGTGTTAATGGAATTTTTCCCTCTTTTTTTTATGCATACTTGATCATTATTGTGTACTTTTGTATTAACCAATTCAATACGGGGCACATTCTGACCTCGGGATTAGCGCAGCACCAACCCCCACCATCTCAATACGGGGCACTCCCCCCCTGCTTCCTGCCCAAGCCAACTTTTAGCTTTCAGCACTCTCGCATTTTAACCACTTCAGCCCCGGAAGATTTGGCTGTTGAATGACCGGGCCATTTTTTGCGATTCGGCACTGCGTTGCTTTACCTGACAATTGCGCGGTCGTGTAACGCTACAGCCAAACAAAATTGACGTCCTTTTTTCCCCACAATTAGAGCTTTCTTTTGGTGGTATTTGATCGCCTCGGTGGTTTTTATTTTTTGCGCTATAAACAAAAAAATAGCGACAATTTTGAAAAAAACACAATATTTTGTACTTTTTGCTATAATAACTATCCCCTTTTTTTTTTAAAAAAGGCAAATTTTTCCTCAGTTTAGGCCAATGTGTATTCTTCTGCATATTTTTGGTTAAAAAAATCACAATAAGCGTATATTGATTGGTTTGCGCAAAAGTTATAGCATCTACAAAATAGGGGATAGATTTATAGCATTTTTATTTATTTATTTTTTACTAGTAATGGCGGCGATCTGCGATTTTTATCATGTGACATTATGGTGGACACATCGGACAATTTTGACACATTTTTGGGACCATTGGCATTCATACAGCGATCAGTGCTATAAAAATGTATCGATTACTGTATAAATGTCACTAGCAGTGAAGGGGTTAACACTAGGGGGCGATCAAGGAGTTAGTTGTGTTCCCTGGGAGGTGATTCTAACTGAAGGGGGAGGGGACTGACTAAAGGAAGTGACGGGTCGTGGTTCCTAGCTAATAGGAACACATGATCTGTCACTCCTCTCAGAACTGAACAGGGAAGTGTGTGTTTACACACACTCATCCCTGTTCTGTGTCCCCTGCTCACGATTGCTCGTGGCCAGCGGTCATTGCGACCGTCGGCCATGAGCATCGGCACCCCCGCTGTGCAGCAGGTGCGCCTGCTATCCCGATCCCACGAGTCGACGTATAGCTACAATGGTTTGCCGGATTGTGCCGACCTGCCGCCATATATTTTGACAACGGCTGGTTGGCAAGCGGTTAAATGACAATTGTGCGGTCATGCAACACTGTACCCAAACAAAAGTTTTATCATTTTGTTCCCACAAATAGAGCTTTCCTTTGGTGGTATTTATTCACTACTGGGGTTTTTATTTTTTGCTAAACAAATAAAAAAGACTGAAAATTTGGAAAAAAAAAGTTTTTCTTTGTTTCTGTTATAAAATGTTGTAAATAAGTTTTCTCCTTCGCTGATGGGCACTGATGAGGCTGCACTGAGGGGCACTGATGAGGCTGCACTGATGGGCACTGATGATGAGGCACTAATATGTAGCACTGATAGGTGGCACTGATGGACAGCACTGATGGGCACTCATAGGTGCACTGATAGGCGACACTGATGGGCACTGAAAGCCCGCACTGATAGATGGTTCTGATAGGCAGCACTGATGAGGAGGCACTGGCATGCATTACTGATGGGCACTGATTGGCACCTCTAATGGGCACTGATTGGCAACCCTGGTGGTCCTGGGTGGGCATACCTGATGGTCCTGGGTGGGCATCCCTGGTGGACATCCTCGGGGGGGCTACACTGATAATCAATCAGCCAATCAGCTCTCCTCTACTCGTGTCTGTCAGTACGAGCGGAGGTAAAAATGATATATGGCTCTTCCTGTTTATGCTGTGATTGGACACAGCTGATCACATGGTAAAGAGCCTACGTCAGAGGCTCTTTACCGAGATCAGTGATGCAGTGTGTCAAACTGACACACCACACCAACAATCACTGAGCTGCGCGCCCCCGCGGCTTATCCTGCTGGACGTCATATGACGTCCAGTCAGGATAACTTAACCACTTTGCACACGCCATTCTGCTATATAGTGGGTGAGGTGTGGTTAAACTTATCATTTTTGTTTTTTTGATGTTTCCTTTTGTTTTTTTTGTTTCAGTGTAAATTAACTGAATAAATACTGAGACTATTAAGGTGTCGTTTTTGGCTGTAGAACAAGTCCAGGAGACTTGAAAAAAAATTCATAACTTTCCGGAGCCCATGAAAACCCATTGCATCTCTGAAATCCACCAAATACCACATTCATTTGCCTTACCTATTGGCTCCTATTCATTCTGACAAAATGACAAAACATTTTGGGGAAATAAAAACTTTCAATGTTGCATATTTTTACATTTGTTTCCTAGTCTGAATAGAAGCAGGAGTGATCTATGCACAAATAAAACATTATCCAACTAACTAAAAATTTTTGCTTGTGTTCAGTGATCTCAAGCACTTGCTTTTGTTCCCTAGGGAGGACCTACACAGCCTGATTGACACAAGCTGTGTATGTCCAATGTAGGAAGCATTCAAGTCTGAGTTGAATTCACTAGATACAAACAAAGCTGTATTAAAGATTTTTTTAAACAAATATTTGCTGCTTGAACACATATTAATTACTTTTGTCACTAATGATAGGGAAAATCTAATGTCAAAAGTGTGAATTTTCAAAAATTACTGTTTATGACCTGTTTAAAATTGCAGTATGTTATTGACTCCTGTTGCTAGCGCCTAATGAATTTAGGAAAGCAAACCTTATTCCACATGTTCCTCTAAATAACTCCTTTCAAGCACATCAAGTATATGACATTTTGTTTTTAATTGATAAGATATTTGACATTTAAACACGTTTATTATCAATTTTGAACTGCAATATTTAGCACTCTGAAAAACCACTTGGAGTTCTCTTCTTTCATGTGGTAGAACATTTGCATAGATTTCCATAGCTTTTTTTTTCTCACGGCAAAATCCTTGACCTGTTATTAATTGAAAGTTCTTTTTTTTCTATGCTCTTCTTTATACATTCTTTGTGATGGTCATTTATGCTGGAATTTCATTTTACAGTGCTTTCATTTCTTTTCTATCAGTTAATGCAAAGGAACATAGAAAACTAATTGCCTAGTTATATTTTTTCACCTTGGCTATAGTTTAAAAAATAATGATATTCAAATGGGTAAACCTTTTCAGCTAGATTAATGCCGCGGACACACGATCGGACATTCCAACAACAAAACCGGGGATTTTTTTCTGACGGATGTGGGCTCAAACTTGTCTTGCATACAGACGGTCACACAAATGTTGTCGGAAATTGCAATCGACAAGAACGCGGTGACGTACAACGCGTACGACGAGACTATAAAAAGGAAGTTCAATAGCCAGTGTGCCACCCTTTGGGCTCCTTCTGCTAACCTCATGTTAGTAGAAGTTTGGTGAGAGACGATTCGCGCTTTTCAGTCCCCTGCTTTTCAGTTCATTACGTTTCTTCATTTTGTGCTTGCGGGTTCGTATCTGTTCTTCAGTGCGTGTTGTCAGTTCGTTACTGTCTTTTAGTGCGTTCTATTTATTAGTTTGTATCTGTTTTTCAATGCGTTCTTGTCCGCTCATTTCTGATTTGCAGCTTGTTCTTCTCAGGTTCTTTCTGATTTTCAGTGCGTTCTGTTTGTTCTGACCAGCTGACCATTTTCTAGCCATGTTGTGGGTACGTACTTGTCGTAGAGTTCATGCTGTGCAAGGACTTGGTGTTGGAGTTCTTGCTTTGACCCAAGTCCAGTCCATGAACAAGGCAAGGAGGAGTTCATGGGCGAATAATTGGTTGCTCCAGCGTGACCAATTCTCTCATATGCCTTTGCTGTGGGAGATCCGGGATAATAATCCTGATGATTTCAGGAATTATCTCCGGATGACGAACCCTGTTTTTCACCATCTGTTGGCTTTGCTGTCCCCTTATATTATGAAGCAGGACACTTGCATGCGGCAAGCCATCACTCCAGAGCAGAGGCTAGTCGCCACCTTGTGGTACTTGGGGAGAAGTTGTAGGACATCAAGTTCTCGACTGGCATCTCCCCCCAGGCTCTGGGAATCATTATTCCAGAGACCTGTTCTGCCATTATTCAGGTCCTGCAGAAGGACTATATTAAGGTAAGTTTTATCCTTTAACATCACATTCTAAGTATTTAATATTTGCTAATGTATTGTATTTATTTCATCATTCCAAAATTACCATGATTGTAATATGCTGTGAATGTCCTCTTTGTCCTCATGCATGCTAGAAGCTTCTAATGCTCCTTTTTTTGTCCTTCATGCATATTTGCCTTCACTAACCTCCCCAGCATGCTATCCTGGGCCCATACACACCTAGCCTAGTCACTTAACAATGTATTTTGCCAGCTCCATTGTAGTGCTCATCCTAAACACCCTCTAAAATGTGTACAAATGTTATTTTTGTCCTTAAATTCAGGCATAGTGCAAGAGGCTTTTTTTTTGGGGGGGGGGGACTCATTTGAAACATCCCCCCAACTGCTAAGTCAGCCGATACCAATACTCTATCTGCTGACTTTGCCAAACCCATACACACTATACCTACCTCTTTTGTGGTCAGATTTATGGGTGAATTCACCAAAGCATGTAGTGCAAGGGCCTGCCTGAATACTTTAAAATGGTACTGTTTAAAGTTTTGTTCTCCCATTATCTTAAGTAATTAAGTAATAAGTAATTGCAGAATGTAAAAATGTGCTTCAATTTGGACAGTGTATATTCATATTTTTGGGTTATGACACTTCTTACCTGTCCAGTGGGCTGCCAATAGTGTAAGTAAGGAGGGGCTTGCCAAAGTAACACACATTATTTATGCATTCAGCTCTCAATGAAGTGGAGAGGGTTACCTGTCCAAAACATCTACCCACCCCGCTACTCCCCCCACCATAAAATTTTTACAATGGGCCATCAGAGTGGGTGAGGAATCTGATAAGTGGACCTTATACTTTTGTCTTTAAATACACAATTTAAGAAATGTTATACTTATGTTGGGCAAGAATGTTTGTGTCTAATCTTCTTGCAATGTTATGTGCAAAAGTACTAATTTTTTTTTCTTGCTTGACTCCACAGTTTCCTTCAAACACCCAATAAATGACAGACTGTGTCTTCCCAGTTTGTTCAGAATTGGGACTTCCCCAACTGAGGAGGGGCAATAGATGGGAAGCACATCCACATAGTCCCACACCCCAACTCGGGGTCATACTATTACAATCATAAGGGGTTTAATAGTATTGTGCTGTTGGCGGTGATGTCTGCGACATACGAGTTCCTGTATGTGGACGTGGGGAAAAATGGCCGGATTTTGGAGTTCTTCAGACGTCTCCAGAATGGCGGCTTGGGCTTACCAACTCCGGAAGACAATGTGGCAGGACTCCCATTTGTCTTCGTGGCTGATGAAGCATTTGGGCTGGGTGACCATCTGAAGCGGCCGTTCCCCATGAGGACCCTCACCCCGGATCAGAGGGTTTTTAATTACCGGCTGGCCAGAGGCAGAAGAGTGGTGGAGAATGCCTTTTGAATAATGGCCAGCCGGTTCCGCCTATTTCTCACAGCAATCAACATGGCGGAATATAAACTGAATCATATTGTCCTTGCATGCTGCATACTCCATAATTATTTAAGGAAAAATGCAATGAACTATGTGGCCTCAGTTGGGACTGAGGCTGGCTTTCCTGATCCTACAGCCCTGGCGTCACTTGCAGCTAGCCGTCCTGGCTTTCCCCCCAAAGCACTCGCGAAGTAACACAATAGTACGTAGAGTACTTTGCGGGTTGGCGGGGCCATTGATATGCCAGACAATGTGTGAAACATTTTTTAAATATTTTTTTTTGGTATAAACTGAACTCATATTTCATTTGATTTACTGCTTCTTTTAGCTGTCTCCTAGGTTCTCCAATGGCCTTTTCTTTTTGGCCATTTTCTTCAATAGTGCAAACGTAATTTATTTGATACATGAGGTGACAATCTCTTCTTCAGCTAACTATTATGTTGTGGGTCTGCTACACACACACACACATTGTTTTTGTTGTTAATGTATTTAAAGCATTCATGAAAAAAAAAAAAAATTCTTTTCAGCTCCATGAATGAATTGCTTTGTGAGTGAAAATGTGGATTTCCCTCCTGATCCCATGCCTAATGTCAACATGTGCTAGCTACCATCATGGGTGATCAGTGTTTCGGTGGTGCAACCCCTTCCTCTCATCTACTTTAGTTGCGAGGAAGGGGTTGCACCCACAAAACGCGTACATTGATATCCCGTGATGGCAGATAGCACATGTTGACACACTGTGTGCATCTTCAAAATTTGGCTTTCAAATTACTTTAAAAATTTTGTAAAGATAAAAAATATAACAACAAACTGTCAAAATTTTTGTGTGTTTTAGATTCTTCCTAAAACATCAATGATGTCGTTGAGTCTTTTTTGAACATCATTGATGTTTTCCTCGATCTTTTCTAATTCCCGATTGCACACCGTGATCTCCCCAATGAATAAAAAAAAATACCATGTATTATAAATATGCAGGCATACATGTATTACCTGAAGCTGTGGTCTCAGACACTGACCTGTTGTGGTCAAATTTTGCCCACTTCCTGAACCTCGGAATCAACATCCTCATGGTGTGTTGGGATTTCCCCTTCTTCAGGAGTTGTGGGGGTTTGTGGTGTCCTCAGATGTCCCGATTCTCTTCTCCCCTATGTGAATACAAAAAAAGTATACTTAGATACTTAGCACAAAGATATTTGAGGCAAGAAATAGTAATATGAAACATTGCTTGGAAGTGTCGTACAATTGTCTGTTTTGGCAGAGTTCCAAGCTGAAGACATGATTTTTTCCCTTTCTTAAAGGGGTTGTAAAGGTAAAAATTTTTTCACCTTAATGCATTCTATGCATTAAGGTGAAAAAACTTCTGACAATACCGCCGCCCCCAGCCCCCCCGTTTTACTTACCTGACGCCTCGAAAGTCAGCTTCGCGTTCCCGACATCTATTCCTCCGCTCACCCTGGCCGCTGATTGGCTTCAGTGGATGGATTGGAAGCAGCGCAGCCATTGGCTCGCGCTGCTGTCAATCACATCCAATGACGCGGCGCGCTGGGGGGCGGGGCCGAGTGATACAGTGAGCGGCTATAGCCGCCGGCTGTATCACGGGAGCGCGCCCGCAAGCACTAACCACCATGCGAGGGAGCTCGAATTAAGGTGGTTAATGCTTGCGGGGAGGAGCTGAAACAGCCGCCGAGGGACCCCAGAAGACCAGGTTCGGGGCCACTCTGTGCAGAACGAGCTGCACAGTGAAGGTAAGTATAACATGTTTGTTATTTTAAAAAAAAAAAAAATTTACCTTTACAACCCCTTTAAAGCTGGAATTTTTTTTACTGTTTTGGTAAAATTTCACACATGGAGAGACCTCTAGTATCCACTGGAGCTGGGGTTAATTTAGTACATTTTTCAGGCTGGGGGATTCATTGATTTTTTATTTATTTTTTGCCTTAGTTTTTGATATTCTTTAGATCACTTTTTGAATCTGAATCCCCACTGTTGACTTTATTGGTGTAAAGGAACCTCTCATGTTACTATACTCTAGTCAAGATAGGTATTGTGATTTTATGACATACATCTCTTTATGTGGCAATGGCTTATATACCAGGGGTTGAATTTGATGTAGTAATTAAAGCCACTTTTGATTTGAACTCTGAGGGGGATGAGCAGCAGGTGCAGGATGACATTAAACCCTTATTCAAGGAACATAAAAAAACTAATAATAAGATCTCTGAACCGCAAATGGGACATCCTCTCTCTGGAATCATATATAGAGAGAGGAGTAGTCCCTCAGGGTTAAGAGAAAGGGTTGTACCTGTGGCTCATCTTCAGACAGAGAAATTTCTGAAGAAGTGGGAAAAACAATGTATTGACCACGGTTTGAAAATAATGAAATTTATTGTGGAGGAAGAAAAAGATCAATTTGCTTTGTTACAAACACAGATTTTGGAGAGTAGTGAGAAACTAGAACCTCTTAAGGAGAACCCTGACTTTGACAGACTTAACGACATCCTAAAGAAAGAAATTGACTAAACTCAAAAAAATGTAAAATTAACAAAACAAAATAAATTTAAGAGAGACCTCGATGATTGGGCCAAAGGGGAGATATTTGACCTTACAACAAGAAGAGGTAGAAACTGTTCACGTAACCGTAGATTCCCCTCCCGCTCTGACACGGATACAGGTGCACGTACGTCGGAAAGTGAGGACGAAGTGTGCCATACTGTGTCTTTTTTAGACAAGGACCCACTGGATTTACAGGACCCTCCTCCACCCAGGGGTATATTGAAAGGAGACAGACCAGGGACAATGGGAGGAGCAAGGAGTCAAGGAAAAGGAAGGCAACAGTCTCAAGGGGACTCAACGAATGTAGATCGAACGACTACCAGGAGTCAGAGACCTCCTCGTTAACTAAACCCCTATTAAATAATTCTTCGGGAGATATGAAGGTTATTAATTTGTCGGATTTTCAATTAGAAAAATGACACATAGATCTATTAGGTAGAGGACTGTCTTTTTCCCCTACGACAGCACTGGATCATTTTGAGGTATAAAAAGACCTTTGTTTATTCTTGAGGAGGGTGTACTATAGAGAGATCTATTCAGACAAAGTGGTGAACAGTGACTCAGCAGCAGAAACGAACAAAGCTGATGCTTTGGAGTCACTGATGACATTATTGGATGAGGGTGGACAATCCTCTGACGATGATAAAACCTTGGAGACCTCTGCTTGGAGGAGAAATCCCCACTTAAAAATATGTTCTACAAAAATGCCTTTTTTTCGTAAAAATAAATGGCTAGGGGTCTTTCTGGATCTGGTCCAGGAAGACCTTGAGAAACTAGATTGGAAATCCATCCCTAGGGATAACCTTACAAGGAAAGAAAGAAGGGCATTAAAAGACCTCCGGCAAGCTGAGCAAATTATTATCAAGAAGAGCGGTAAGGGGGGGAAATGTGGTTCTCCATTCAGTAGACCAATATGAAGGGGAGGCACGATGCCTACTCAGTGATGAGTCCACCTATAGGAGATCTATGATCCCTTCGAACCTTTGGTAATACTCATTAATGACAAATTGCAATGGGCCTTTGAAGCTGATCTGATATCAAAGAAAGAACTGGATTATTTAAGGGTTATTGATTTCAATAAACCAACATTTTACATAATTCCAAAGATACATAAAAATAAGGAGAGCCCCCTGGGAAGACCTATCGTTTCTGCAATTAGGGGCCCCTTAGAGAGGGTTGGTAAATACCTAGACAGTCTGATTAACGACATAGTGAAATCACTGACCTCCTATGTACGAGATACAGGTGATGTGCTGAGTAAAATCATGGACTTAGTCCTCCCGGCGGGTGCCCTCCTTGTCAGTATTGATGTGGAGGCATTATACATGTCTGTTCCGCATGAGTGGGGTATCTACGCAGTATACCACTTCCTTGATAAATATTTCCCAGAAATGAGAGCGCAAAATGAATTTATCATCGAACTTCTTGAACTTGCATTGAAGCATAATTTTTTTCAGTTTAACTTTGTGTCACCTCCATTGGGCCACCGTGGGCACCTGCCTACGCGTGCCTACATCTGGGATGGTGGGAAGAGGAAGTGGTATATGCCTCGTCGATGTACCTTAGCCATGCATGCGTATAGCTGAGGTACATCAAAGATGTCCTGATGGTATGGTCAGGCCCCCAGATTGAACTGGAGAAGTTTATGGTGGAGCTGGGTAACAATACCCATAATATAAATTTCACATATGTTGTAGACCCCCAAAAAATTTCTTTCTTGGAACTGTCCATTGAATTTGTGGGTAGAAGGCTGATCACTACTACTTTCAGAAAGGAAACAGTTGCGAATACATTATTACAGGCGGACAGTCACCACTTCAGATCATTAATACGTGGGATTCCTGTGGGACAGTTTCTCCGGATCCGTAGAAATTGTTCCACTGAGGAAGACTATAAATGTTGAATCAGAATAACTATACCAAAGATTTGGAGAAAGGGGTACCCACACTGAATGCTTAAAAGAGCAAAGAAAATTGCAGGATAAAAAACGAGAACAGACTTACTCTTGCCCCAGACGAGGACAAAAGTTGAGACAGATGGACCAATAAGACTTATAACCCCCTACGGGACACATTGGCATCAAATCAATACAATTTTAGCAAAACACTGGCATATTCTGACACGAACCGGGAATCTAAAACAAATAGTTGGAGATAGACCACATATGGTAGCCAAAAGAGCCAAAAACTTGAACGATATGTTAGTTCAATCTGAGTTTGTACGGCCCCCAAATAGGAGTTGGCTCACAGACTTACCTAAAATCAATGGCATGTATCCGTGCGGCCACTGTGGCACCTGCAAATTTGTAGACCGTTCAAAAACTTTCACTGATTCAGAAGGAAAGCAGGAATTTGAAATCAAATCTTTTAGAAACTGTGCTACAACAGGGGTATTGTATGTCCTTGAATGCCCGTGTAAAAAACTCTATGTGGGGAAGACAAAGCGACAGTTACGTATTAGGTTTGGCAAACATCTACAAAGTATAAGACAGAGGGAGGAGACCCCAGTAGCCCAACATTTTTTGAAGTACCATCAAGGGAAAACTACAGGTTTAAGGGTAAAGGGTTTCTTCTCCCTCTCTCTTACAAATCGTAGAGGAGATTTTGATACAATACTGTTAAGAAAAGAGAAATTCTGGATTTTCATACGCAAGACTCTCCAGCCGAAGGAACTAAATCATGAATTGAGCTTGAAGATCTTCCTTGAGCCTTAAAAAAAATCCCCCTGACATTATATTATTATTTTGTTTTATCGCTCCCTGCCCATTTACCCCAATTTTTACCCTCCTCCCCCTTTTTTTTACCAGCCCCCCAATTTACCCCTATTTTACTCTACTCTCTTTTTTTTTTTTACCACCTTCCTCCCCATTTTCCCATTTTTTTACCCTCCTTAATTTTTTTTGTTTGTTTTACCACTCCCTCCCCATTTACCCCAATTTTTACCCTCCTCGCCCCTTTTTTTTTACCACCCCCTCCCCATTTTTCCCGGTTTTTTACCCACCTTAACCACTTGACCACTGGGCACTTAAACCCCATTCCTAACCAGACCAATTTTCAGCTTTCGGTGCTCTCACACTTTGAATGAGAATTACTCAGTCATGCAACACTGTACCCATATGAAATTTTTGTCCTTTTATCACACAAATAGAGCTTTCTTTTGGTGGTATTTAATCACCACTGGGTTTTTTATTTTTTGTGCTATAAAAAAAAGACTGAAAATTTGGTACAAAAAAAAAATAAAATTCTTTGTTTCTGTTAAAATTTATTGCCGAGTGTTGGCAGAGTATTAGCGAGTATTGCAGAGTATTGCAGAGTATTGGCAGAGTATTGCAGAGTATTGGCAGAGTATTGCAAATTATTGAACAGTATTGCAGATTATTGCAGAGTATTGCAGATTATTGCAGAGTATGGGCAGAGTACTGCAGAGTATTGGCAGTGAGCAGCACTGTGGGCACTACAGATCCAGCCCACAACGCTGCTACAAACGATCTCTCCCCCTCTCTCCCTCTCCCCTCACACTGTATAGATCAGTACAGAGAGGGGAGGGAGGAACCGGCGTCATGACATGACGCTGGTTTGTTTACAAATGATCGCAAGATATCACAAGATAGCAATGAGTACTTAATATGACACAAGCTAAGCTGATTGGACAGTGTTCCCTATATAAGGATGAGTCTTGCTTGTGTCTATTGTCCTGATGAAGTGCACTGACGTGCACAAAACGCGTCAACGTACTTGATGCAGAGCACGACACCAAGCTCAAACATGTCTCCTTATCCAGAAATGTAAGGGTTTTTCCGTTACAATCTTCAACATCTAAAGAGTGGCACATGAAATAGCCTACCTTGCAATAACTAAAGATGTCTTCCAGACATCATCTGACAAGTCATGTGACTTAATATCCCCAGGAGGCATTTCTGGATTATACACCTGGGACTTGAACAGCCGGCGGCCATTACCAACGTGCAATTCAGAGCTATCACAATTCATTCCAAACGACCTCCATGTGGAGAGACCATAGAAACAGAAACTTACTTTGGCTGAGGTGGTGATCGAAACGAGCGGTAAGAGCCCCGATGTGTAGCTTCGTCTGAACCCCTCTTGTCCATATTCACCTGTTCCTTTTGTGGACTGTGGAGGTCTATGTGACTTGTGAGATTTGTGAGGCACATATAACTCTTTATGCATGCTGTTGGCACTGATTACTGCCTAGTCACACTCATTAACAGAGATCCCTGGCTAATATACTAGATCCATTATGTGGCAATTTATGTGACATATATGCTTAATCAAAAGGGAATGCAATATTCTGAGCCTTCTAAACTTACAGGACTATTTGTCTTTAATGACTGACATTTCAAAAAGGGGCTGGTGTGGCTGTTTGCTCCCACGTTCAAGAAAATAAGCTATGTTATTTCCTCCTTATTGTATCAACTTATTTCCCATTGTGGAGAGAACTATGCTAATATCTCTATATGTCTACATGATACTTTAACAATAAGGCAATTTGGAGGTTCGAATACCAAGAAGACATCTTTATTGGGAGTTAAATGCGCTAACATCTTTCATCTGGAGAAGGGATAGTGATGGTGTGGGGTGGTGGTATTTACAGTGCTCTGTGTCTGTTTTTTATAATAACATTATTGCTAACTGAAGTATGTTTTTATCATTGTGATTGGGTATAGTGAGAGGTGCTGTTCTATATAGAACATAGTGTTGCCTATTATATTTCCCTATCATTGGGTGTGCATCTTTTTAATCAATAATTCATCCATTTAATTTGGAGGTAAGGCATGGCTTGGATTTCAATTTCACTCTTCACTGAGGACACACACAGCTGTGGAGGTTGCCTGCTGTGTTTCATTACTCTTATACTAAAGATATTCACCATACTCAGGTACTTACCATATCCACCTTTTGATGCTTACTATATGTAGGCACACTTACCTATCTCATACACAGTTCATTTTTTGAGCACTCATTTTTATTTTAGTTTTTTTTATTTTAGTTTTTTGATAACACAGATCCCACCACACAATCACAGTCCACCTCTCTCCCCTCTCTTTCTTTCTCATCTTGTCACTTGCTAGTATCCCTCTGCTATCCTAAGTTTTCCACCATCACCATGTCCCTACCATCCTTGACCCAGGCCTTTTACTTATGTATACATATCTTTATGCCAATACTCATTGATTTTACTCTACTACTTTACATGCCTGACAAACATACTCATGTTTATAGCCTATACTCTTTATGGACTAACGAGGTTTCTAGGAATACATCACTATACACACATTCACACAATCACAGTCCACCTCTCTCTCCTCTCTCTCCTTTCCTATCTTGTCACCTGTTAGTATCCCTCTGCTATCCTATAGATAACAACAAAACCTGGGGAATGCCCAGGAAAAATTTCCAAGCCTACTTACCACCAGCTCGCAGACAACCAATTGACCTGTCTAACTGTATACGTTAAAAACAGGGGTTCAGTCCGCACGCATTTGCAAACACATGCATAGGCCACAGAGCCACGTCATGGCACCCTGTAATCTGTGGTCCTAACACTAAAATTTGGGTGTCCCCACAGTGGAGGCACATGCATTCTAATTGATAAGTGAGGGCAGGTGGACTGAAGGGAGCCCACCCCTTCTCAAAGGTATAGGACACACCAAACACCCAGCAGGTAGCACAATGGCTGCAAAGGTGCTGGTGCGTTGCTGGACCAATACACACACCCACGTCCCATGTCTCCATCTCCATGTCACTACCATCTTTGGCCCAGGCCTTTCATTCATGCACACATATCTTTATGCTAATACTTATTGATTCTACTTTACTACTTTAGATGCCTGACAAATATACTTATGTTCACAGCCTATACTCTTTATGGACTAACGAGGTGTCTAGGGATACATAACTACACCTGTGCCATGCCTGCTCTCCGTTTGGCCCCTGGTGGGGTCCCATCTGACTCCGCCCCCTCAGCTCCCTGGTGAGGCACCTACTGCCGCCGTCTTGGAGCCGCGCACCTGTAGCCATGGTCAAGCTCAGTGGTGAGTATGGGGACCCATAACCTCTCCTACCCTGTGCCTTTATAATTAATACTGTGCCATATTGCCAAATATATACTTTTTCATCCTAGGTACATTGTTACACACATCCACCCCTGAAGAGCGAGCTGAATCTTGCAAAACTAGTCGGGTAGTATGATGCCCGTGTAATATGACTGCTATTACATTTATGTACCAATATTCCTTGTTTATGTATCTTTTTTAATTGGCAACTGTTGGTGATATCTATGCATGTAAACAATTTTACTTGAATAAACCATATACTGTATTTACTACTGTTATGTTTACTGGCGGAAACGTTACCCACTTCATTCAAAGTCCCGGGGGGGGAATCCTTCGTTTTTTCCATCAATAAAGTCTAATTAATTTCATCATAAAGCTGTGGTTGACCCTTCCTTTATTTGGCGTTCCCGGGACAATTTCTCTTTTTTTGTCCCATTCAGTTTTAAATTCATATATCCACTGGAGCACCTGTGTGGGACACCCTAAAAAGGGTGTTCTGGTGTCCCACACTAGTGCTCCTGTGACCAGATGTGTAAACAGCTGCTGAGTGTCCTCTCTTTACACTGAATCAAGTTTGCATTTCATTCTAGTTACAAACCCATCTAGACAACAATGTACTAAACTTCTTTTCACACAAATAGGCCTGAACAAGTGTAGTTAAGCTGCATCTGCCAAAAACATTGTATTAGTGGTCGAACGAATGATGTTTACTACGAACGAATGATGTTTACTATGAATGATTACTGTCCCCACTTTGTTTCAAAATGTACAACAGTAAAGAAAAGCACATGGAGCATGCAAGTAATAATAATAATTGGAACATATGACAAAATACTTACTTTTTTGGAGCACTCTCTTGATCCTTCTGTACTGATTGTGTTCCCTCAATTTGAGGTCTAACTAGCGTTTCCTCAATTGCTCCTTGGATCGTCATACCCCAAAATTCTTCTGCAGACTTCTCAAAACTTTAGTCATGATCTTGGCCTTTCTCACATTTGGGTTGCTGTACGGTCCATACTTCCCATCATAGTTGGCCCTGTTCAAGAGGTCCACCATCTCCACCACCCCTACAAATGACATATTTGACCCCTTAAATCTCCTCCTGGATCGGGACGTTTCTGGCTCCGGCTTTCCTCGTCCTCCTCGTTGCTGATATTATCATGCACCTGAGTCTCCCCTCCATGTGCTCTCCCACTGCACCGAAAGAGAAGGGCGGGGAATATACTAGAAAGAAGGTCCGGAGTGGAGTTTCACGCATGCGCAGTGTATCTAAAGCATAACACACGTGCGCCGTACGTAAGATCTGTGAGCGGAGGACAGAGTAGTGTAAGCGTCGATCGTGCAAACGAAGGTACCATTTTAACTTGGGGCATCAGTGGTTAGTGGGCTATACTTCTTATAGATTGAGGCCTATATTGGGACAAGATTAGGAGAGTTTAGCCTGACATTAGGGTTTGTCTTGTGTTGTGTCTTGCAGATAAAATGGATAAATTTAATGACCATGACTTCCTCCCCAACTTCATTGATAAGTACAGAGAGCTGCCCTGTCTGTGGCAAGTGAAACATCAATTTTATAACAAAAAATAAAGAGGAAGGCAGCGCTGGATCAACTGTTGGAATTAGTGAACCCGGTGATTCCCATGGCAGACATCGACTATTTGAAGTGCAAAATTGGTGGCCCGAGGAGCACATATAATAGGGAGCGCAAAAAGGTCCAGGATTCCATGAGATCAGGAGCAGCAGCAGATGACATTTATGTCCCCAGGCTCTGGTACTATGACAGACTGCGTTTTTTGTCAGACCAGAGTGAACCCAGGCCATCACTCTCAACCCTTCCTTCCACACTTCCTTCCACCTCAGATGAGGCTTCTGACATACAACCTGGGCCTTCCACCCAGGAAGATGTGGAGGAGCCCAGCTTGAGCCAGGTATAGCATTGTTCAACATATTTCTTGTCAAAAATTGAATGATGTTAACTAGATGTTATTATTGATCACTAATTTCTGATTTAACAAAGTGGTTTACATATCAATAGACAGTAGTAGCCAAAAAGGATTGGGACAAGAATGAAAAATGCTGGGGTCAGAATGATAGTCTTTTCTAATTGTTAACTTTCAATTTGCAACAGTCATGAGCTCAAAATTGTGTGTGATTGATGACCAAAAAACTAAAACTATGTCCCATTTTCATACAAAGAAAAGTCTCAGCCAGGAGGAGGGCATGGAAAGTGGCAGACAGGAAGTGGTTGTGGAAAGGGGCAGCCAGGAGGTGGCTGTGCCCAGTAGCCTGACTGAATCCCAGGTTCCTCCCCTCCGCCTTCCAACAAAAAGGACCAGGAAGGCGAAGAACCTGGAGGCGTCAGTGACTAATTTGATTCGCCAGGCTACTGTAGTACTCACAACCACCCCTAGTGTCCTTTGCATGTATGACGGCCAGTAAGATGCATGTAATGGAGGTGGGCCAACGCCTCATCTGTGAGGAGGTCATATTTCAGGCCCTAAATAAGGGGGTGAGGGGCCAACTCACAAATAAAAGCCACGTCTGTGAGTTTGACCATATGACTCCTCCACCACCTCCAGCAACACCTCCAACACCACAGCCACAGCCTGGAAGGAAGCGTGCAAGGAAGTGTTGAGAGTGATGGCCAAGGTTCGGTATGGCAAAAAACACAGGCTGTTGTAAGACCACAGCCTCGGGACATATATGTCATCTGCTGCTGCTCCCAATCTCCTGGACCGTATTGTGCTCTCTATTAAATGGACTCCTCAGGCTACCAATTTTGCCTGTCAAATAATTGATGTCTGCCCTGGGGTACAAAGGCTTCACCAATGTCAACAGTTTATCCAGTGTTGCCTTGCTCTTTATTTTGTTATGACCCCTAATAATTTTTTTTTTTTTTTGACAAATACTTGGCTATGTATTTTACTTGAAAAAGGACAGTTTGTTTGTGAGTAGGCGGGTACATTTTAAAAATGCAATGTCAAATTAACAAGGGACACTAACACCAACCAACCTCTTTTGAGGTTATCAAATAAAAGATAATAATGGTGAATGGTGTTTTGGTAACTTGACACACAAAACAACAAAAAATATTATGGAGATCACTATAAAAAAAAAATTTGGGAGATCTTGAGAAAAAAAAAAAAAGTAGATCACTAAAAAAATAAAAAAATTATTCTGGAGATCTGGCGAAAAAAAAAGAAAGAAAGGAGATCACGAGAAATAATAAGAAATCAGTTTGTCAGCATATCAGCAGCAAAGCAACTTCATTATTCTAGCATTATAAAGAAGAAGAGAATGTGCTGCATTGAAAGATTAAAAAATCTGCAGCGTAACGAATGTGCTGTCTCCATTAGGAACGCTAGCTTTACAAGACCGAGAGCTTCCGTCACGTACTTGATTCAGAGCATGCGTGGAATTTTGTGTGTCGGACTTGTGTACACACACTCGGAATTTCCGACAACAAAGTTTTTGACGGAAAATTTGAGAACCTGCTCTCGAACATCTCAAATATCCGATGGAGCATACACACGGTCGGACTTTCCGACAACAAGCTCACATCGAACATTTCCCAACGGAAATTCCGATTGTGTGTACGCGACATTAGAAACACTTATTTCTTTGGGTGTTCTTTTAAAACAGACCTTTACTGAGATAAATACGAAGGCTGACTCTGCTGACCTCTGACATTCTGAAAATTTTAGTTGCCTGACCGTTGGTAAGACAATGGCTTTAATAGATTCTAAGGTTCTGACCCCAAACAAATATGCAGGTTGGTAAAGCCTGATATGATAGGCATTTCATATTTGTTCCTAGTCAATGAGGGGACTTTACCAAGGCTGGAGCAGTCAATTGTGCATGACACCCAGTCAACTTCTAGCTTTCATTTTCAAAGCTTAGCTGAACAAGCTGAACTTAGAAGCTGTGATTGGGTTCAATGCACAGCTGCTTCAGATTCTGTCTGCTCCATTTTTAGTAAATTCCTCCCATTAACTCAAACTGTGGAAACAAAAGAGCTGTAATAAGAGCCAAGCAACTAGTGTTTGCAGAATGAGGCAGTTCAATTTTTCTAACTAGATAAGAATTCCTTTAAGATAGCTCTTGAAAAGCATTCCTAGACACTATTTTGCCATTTACTCCAACAAAGTTTGTTAATTCATTGCAATGTACAGTGGGTATAGAAAATAATCACCCCCTTTAAGATAATCACATTTTGTTGCTTTGCAGCCTGAAACGAAGACAGACACAGTTATATGTTTTATCCATCTGTATTTACTCAGTGCAACTTCTAATCCAAGTGAAAGATGTAACACTAACATGTCAGAATTTCTTTTTTTTTTTAAACAGAATCACTGAGTTGAAAAAAGGATCACCCCTTGTGTCAGTATTTTGTTGAACAGCCTTTTGCTTCAATTACAGCCTTTAGTCTATTGTGATATGTCTCTACTAACTTTGCACATCTAGACTTTGCAATATTTGCCCACTCTTCTTTGCAGAACTGCTCAAGTTCAGTTAAATTTGATGGTGACCATTTGTGGACTGCAGTCTTCAAGCCATTCCACAGATTTTCAATGGGGTTTAAGTCTGGGCTCTGACTAGGCCATGCAAGGACATTCACCTTTTTCTCCTCAATCACTGTGTGGTCATTTTTGCTGTGTGCCTTGGGTCATTGTCATGTTGGAAGGTAAACCTTCTTACCATTAACAACATTCTGGCAGAGGGTAGCAGATTTTCCTCAAGAATGTTATGTTTTTGTTGCCCATTCAGTTTTCCTTATAGTCCTGACAAGCGCTCCAGTCCCTGCTGCAGAGCAACACCCTCATAACAGAATAATTCCACCTCCATGCTTTACTGTAGGAATGGTGTTATTTAGATAGTGAGCTTCATTGGATTTCCACCAGGCATATTCTTTGGTGTAGAGGCCAAATAATAACATTTTAGTCTTATCTGACCATAACACCTTTTTCCATGTGGCCTCAGGATCTTCAAGGTGCGTTTTGGCAAAGCTCAGTCGTGACTGCATGTGGCTTTCTTGAGGAGTGGCTTTTTTCTTGCAACCCTCCCATACAAGCCACATTTGAGGAGAATTTGTGATATTTTTGTCACATGCACACGTTGACCACTCTTTGTCATACGTTCCTGTAACTGCTTTAGAGTTGCTGTAGGCCTCTTGGTAGCCTCTCTGACCAGTTTATTCCTGGTTCTTTCATCTAGTTTGGAAATGATGTCCTGTACCAAATACCTTCCAAGTAATATACTTCACTGTGATTCTAGACATTTATAAAGCCTTTGGTTTATTTGTATTCATCTCCTGACTTGTGCCTGCCCACAACTTTAACCCGGGATCTTTTGAGAGTGCCTTGCCAACTACAGTATCTCACAAAAGTGAGTACACCCCCACATTTTTGTAAATATTTTATTATATCTTTTCATGTGACAACACTGAAGAAACGACACTTTGCTACAATGTAAAGTAGTGAGTGTACAGCTTGTATAACAGTGTATATTTGATGTCCCCTCAAAATAGCTCAACACACATCCATTATTTGAGATTGTGTGGTGCCTCACTTGATATAGAAAAATCAGGTAGGGGTGGGTTAAAATTAAATTGAAATAAGGAACGGGTTAACTAGAACTACTCCAAAAAACAGTCCTCCCATCATCACAGGTGTTACTAGACATTATTGTTTGGAGTAGTTCTAGTTAACCCGTTCCTTCTTTCACACAGCCATTAATGTCTAAACAGCTGGCAACAAAAGTGAGTACACCCCTAAGTAAAAATGTCCAAATTGGGCCCAATTAGCCATTTTGCCTCCCCGGTGTCATGTGACTCGTTAGTGTTACAAGGTCTCAAGTGTGAATGGGGAGCAAGGATGTTAAATTTGGTGTTATCGTTCTCACTCTCTAATACTGGTCACTGAAAGTTCAACATGGCAACTCATGGCAAAGAACTCTCTGAGGATCTGAAAAAAACAATTGTTGCTCTACATAAAGATGGCCTAGGCTATAAGAAGATTGCCAAGACCCTAAAGCTGAGCTGCAGCATGGTGGCCAAGACCATACAGCGGTTTACCAGGACAGGTTCCACTCAGAACAGGCCCTGCCGCGGTCGACCAAAGAAGTTGAGTGCACATGCTCAGTGTCATATCCAGAGTTTGTCTTTGGGAAATAGACGTATAAGTGCTGCCAGCATTGCTGCAGAGGGTGGCCAAGACCATACAGCGGTTTACCAAGACAGGTTCCACTCAGAACAGGCCCTGCCGCGGTCGACCAAAGAAGTTGAGTGCACATGCTCAGTGTCATATCCAGAGTTTGTCTTTGGGAAATAGACATATAAGTGCTGCCATCATTGCTGCAGAGGTTGAAGGGGTGGGGGTGGGGGGTCAGCCTGTCAGTGCTCAGACCATGCGTCGTACACTGCATCAAATTGGTCTGTCATCCCAGAAGGAAGCCTCTTCTAAAGATGATGCACAAGAAAGGCCGCAAACAGTTTGCTGAAGACAAGCAGACTAAGGACATGGATTACTGGAATCATGCCCTGTGGTCTGATGTGACCAAGATAAACTTATTTGGTTCAGATGGTGTCAAGCGTGTGTGGCAGCAACCAGGTGAGGAGTACAAAGACAAGGGTGTCTTGCCTACAGTCAAGCATGGGGGTGGGATTGTCATGGTCTGGGGCTGCATGAGTGCTGCACTGGGGAGCTACAGTTCATTGAGGGAATCGTGAATGCCAACATGTACTGTGACATACCGAAGCAGAGCATGATCCCCTCCCTCCGGAGACTGGGCCGCAGGGCAGTATTCCAACGTGATACTTACCCCAAACACACCTCCAAGATGACAACTGCCTTGCTAAAGAAGCTGAGGGTAAAGGTGATGGATTGGCCAAGCATGTCCCCAGATCTAAACCCTATTGAGCATCTGTGGGGCATCCTCAAACGGAAGGTGAGGAGCGCAAGGTCTCTAACATCCACCAGTTCCGTGATGTTGTCATGGAGGAGTGGAAGAGGACTCCAGTGGCAACCTGTGAAGCTCTGGTGAACTCCATGCCCAAGAGGATTAAGGCAGTGCTGGAAAATAATGGTGGCCGCACAAAATATTGACACTTTGGGCTCAATCTGGACATTTTCACTTAGGGGTATACTCACTTTTGTTGCCAGCCGTTTAGACATTAATGGCTGTGTGTTGAGTTAATTTGAGGGGACAGCAAATTTACACTGTTATACAAGCTGTACACTCACTATTTTACATTGTAGCAAAGTGTAATTTCTTCAGTGTTGTCACATGAAAAGATATAATAAAATATTTACAAAAATGTGAGGGGTGTACTCACTTTTGTAAGATACTGTATAGTTAATTGTTTGCTTCAGTTGCACTATCAGGGACTGAAATACTCCAGGAAAGCTCTTTCATGCTGAGCTAATTTAAAATGACCACGGCTGATCACAGGTGAAAGTCAAATGGCTTTGTATGCCATTGAGAAAGTAATTAGCTACACCTGATTGAGATAATATTGACATTGTTTTAATTTTTTCTGACATGTTGGTGTTATATCTTTCACTTGGATGTTATAAATTAAGTAAATACAGCTGGATAAAATAAAACTGTGTTGTCTTCATTTCAACAGGGGCCCCTGTTGAAGACCCCTAGGTCAAAACGCGTCGGGTACATATACCACTCTCCTTGTTGCCCATTTGTTTTTATGCATCGTGATCACGTTTTTACTTGTTTATGGTTGTTTTTGTCAATAAAAACACCCTTTTTTATCTGCACCATGTGGAGGCATATTCTTTTTGTTTTCACATTCACCGCATGAGGCCTAGTTCCTCCAACCGTTCCTTTTGGTGACCTTTTGGAAACTCCTGATTCACGCTTGGACCGTTCGGTGTGAGGACCCATCCGGTTGCTGTCAGAGATTCATACAGACCACAACCCAAGGGATTGGCGATTCCAGATCTCCCATTCCACGTCATTGGTGATAAACTGCGCATGCGATTCCCTGTCGCCGACACGGGAATCCACGGGATCCGGTAAGAGGCTTTTTTGCACTTTCTCTGAATGACCCATTGGGACCCATTTTCTCTGTTGGGAAGTCGTTTTAAGATGCCAGGTGACTTCTGACAACCATCAGATCACCACCACCCCTTGGAGTACTTACACCTCCTGTGCAGTTGGACATTCACATCCATCTATGGACGTTTCTGTTTTAACGCACCTGTGGTTAGTTATTTATTTCAGCACCGATCACATCGACACAATGCGCATGGCCGGCGGCCGTAATGTTCACCGGTCGCCCACGATCACGGGAAACAGAGCCAGAACAGGGATCTGTCAATGTAAACAGACAGTGACATTTACACAGTAAACAGTGCATTTTTATAGCACTGATCACTGTATAGATGTCAATGGTCCCAAAAAAGTGTCTGATCTGTCCGTCGCAATGTCGCAGTCATGCTAAAAATTGCAGATCGCCACCATAAAAGTAAAAATAAATAAATAAAAATGCAATAAATCTATCCCCCATTTTGTAGACACTATAACTTTTGCGCAAATCAATCAATATACGCTTATTGCAATTTTTTTTTACCAAAAAAATGTCGAAGAAAACACATTCGCCTAAACTGATGAAGAAATTTGTTTTTTTTTTTATTTTTTGGATATTTATTATAGCAAAAAGTAAAAATTATTGTTTTTTTGTTATAGCACAAAAAATAAAAAACGCTGAGGTGATCAAATACCATCAAACAAAGCTCTATTTGTGGGAAGAAAAGGACATAAATTTTGTTTGGGTACAGAGTCACACGACCGCGCAATTGTCAGTTAAAGCGACCCAGTTCCATATGGCAAAAAAAGGCCTGGTCATTAAAGCGCACGCTTATGCCCTGTACACACGGTCGGAATATGTGCGATCGGAGCTCGTTGTCAGAAAATCCGACCGTGTGTGGGCTCCATCGGACTTCCGACACACAAAGTTTGAGAGCAGGCTATAAAATTTTCCGACAACAAAATCCGTTTGCGTAAATTCCGACTGTGTGTGGACAATTCTGACGCACAAAGTGCCACGCATGCTCAAAATAAATTAAGAGACGGAAGCCATTGGCTACTGCCCCGTTTATAGTCCAGACGTACGTGTTTTACGTCACCGCGTTCAGAACGATCGGGTTTTCCGACCACTTTGTGCGACCGTGTGTATGCAAGACAAGTTTGAGCCAACATCCGTCGGAAAAAATCTATGGATTTTGTTGTCAGAATGTCCGATCAATGTCCAATCGTGTGTACAGGGCATTAGTCATTTTTTTCATCTTTCCATGTATTAAATCTTCTGCCCTTGTTGGATAGTTAAAAAAAAAAATGTCTGCCAGTAATTACCTTATACAGCCCATTTCCTTTTTCTTGTCTGGTGTTTAGCATAGGCTTATGACATCATGCACAGCTCTCTCTCACTCTTGTGAGAGTTTGCCAGGGAGGGAGGAGTCATAAGAGGGCCAATGGGGGCTGCAGAGCTGGAAGTGTGCCTCTGTGTGTCTGTGTCAATCCAGGAAGTGAACAGGCAACAGCTCCAGCTGCCCACAGTTAAAATGGATGAAACCAGACTCAGTGGAGGGAGATTTCTGCAGCATATTTGGCAAGTAAAGAATCACAGTATATATAAAATAATATGAAAAGGGGTTTGAGGGAAGCTTCAGAATGGCAAAGATGTTTTTATTACAAATTATGTGAGCAGACTGCAGTTCCTTTTTAAGAGGGGGGATCTTCCAGTCTGTAAGTGGTTAAAGACAGAAAGTGAGGTGAATCTAAAATTTAGAGATGAGGATAAAGGTAAGTCTTCCTTTGGGGACAACTGTCGACAATGGGCATTTCCCAGCTTTTGGGGAGATTTCCTCTCACTTCCTGTTGCCTCCCTAGGAGAGAAAGTGAAGTGAAATCTCCCTAGTTGCAAACAGACACCAAAAATTAACCAGATTGAGGTTTTCACTCTTCTCTCCTCCAGTTTCTGATAGATGTACACTTACAGAAAAACACAAAAGAGTCTACCATGTGATATATTCGGAAAAAAAAATGGATGTTAGGTAAGTCATATAATGTAGTCAATTTAAAACAGAATAAAAAGATTGTACAAAGTAGATCATTACTGGCTCACTGGCTCACTTTTTTATCAATGAGGACATGCTATAATATTTTCTTGTTGAAGTAACCTTATTTTTTACTCTTTTTCCATATGTTAGACCATTGAGTTGTGTACAAAAAAGCAAATTGTGATGTTGTGTGCCTCACCATGAACACATGTACTGTTACATATAACAGTTAGCAAGTTAATAGCTTTCTGTGTCTTAAAAAATAATAAGCATTGTCTTCTAAATTGAATTATGTTGTATAAGTAAGTATAATGGTTTTGTCCACGTTTTCTTAATTTATAATATGTCAAGACTAAAGAATAAATAAAAATGAATATAGAATAAATATAAAATAAATATAAAATATAGTACAAATATTTTGTATTTTTTTATCTAGCCATCAGGTAGAACTCCTAGGACCTTTTCACATATTATCTAGTTCCTCAATATCTCCTGTTGTTTGTAGTTCAGTATCTCAAGCTGAAGCTTACACATAACAGTAAATAAGTGACTTACTCCCCCCATCCCCTTCTCCTACACTCCATGGCTCTGTTTGATGTGCTAATCAGACAGAGGCAGCTACTGCTAAATTTTTTTAAATATACTGTATATCAGAGGGTTCCAACCATGGGTATGTAAAGCCCTAAGGTTCTGCCACTGGCCATCGCTGAATTTGATTCATGTTCATCCAAATAAGCCTTAAAATCCTGCATAACTGACTGAAGGATTGACATCTGCTCAACAGTACCCCTTGCATTTTGGCACCTACTGTTACTATTGTGTATATAATGCTAGCATTATATACTAAAATATATATCAGAGGGTCTCAACCATGAGTATTTGGAAATCCTAGGCTTCTTCTGTCACTGTTTATCTTTGAATTAGAATCATGTCTATCCAATAAGCCTTAAGGCCTGGTTCACACCTATGTGTTTTTTTGGTGCTTTTTGCAGAAACGCACTACAGTCCATTTAACATAGTTATCTATAGGACATGTTCACGTCTATGCTTTTTTCAGCCGTTGCATTTTTGGAAAGGGTCAGGGACTTTTTAAAATAAAGAATGGTGCATTTTTGGTTCAATAGACTTCAATGGAGACACTGCAGAAAAGCATGTAGTGTGTTTTTTATGCATTTTGCGGATTTTTAACCTGCCCAAACAAACTGGGCAAAAAAAAACACAAAAGCTCAAAAAACACACCAAAAACGCCTCAAAAACGTGTGTGCAAAAATGCAAAACGCACCGCAAAAAGCACTCCAGAAATGGATCAAAAGCAAATTGCATAGGTGTGAACCAGGCCCAGCATTACCAACTGAAGGATTGGTATCTGCCATGTTACCATTCTGAGCCAGCTGTGCAGGACGAAAGGAAGACCAATGCAATGTTAGAGTTTTGCACTGAGCTCCAATGCACAGTTAAGAAATTTGCACTGACCACTTATGCATAGTTGATGTTGTCACTGAGCACCAATGCAAATTTAGTGTTTTTTGTGATTCTATCATTTAAATATTTGGTATGCTATTCTATTTTATAATATTACTTTACATGTCTGACCCAGAATTTAGTATTTGTGTGGCAAAAAAACAAGCTCAGTTTTCACATAAAAGAACAAAAAATGTAATTTCTTCTTATTATTATATCTAAAATTTATGTAGGGGTTCCCTAATGATGAAATGTTTGAGAGACATTTTAAAAAATGCAGTGTTATGTGTTGTTGCATTTTTAAATGGTGCTCGCAATGCGTTGTTAGGCAATGAGTTGAATGAGGTGTCAGTTTGTGATACTTCAATAAGTTCAAAAAAGAAAGAATAAACAGTGCAATGCATTGTATCAAAGCAATATGCTCCCTTAACAACACACACCAGCACGTGCATTTTACAGTGGGGAAAATAATTATTTGATCCCCTGCATATTTTGTAAGCTTGCTCACTTACAAAGAAATGAAGGGTCTATAATTTTTTATCATAGGTGTATTTTAAATGATGTTAAAATCAAAATATCAACCCAAAATCCAGAAAATACACATGATACAAATGTTATTAATTACATTTCAGTTCAGTGAGTAAAATAATTATTTGATCCCCCACCAACAAACAATAATTCTGGCTCCCCCAGACTGGCTACAGTAGGTGCTCATGTGGTACACAGATTAGTCCTGTCAATTTAAGAAGGTGCTCCAACGACAACTTGTTATGTTTATAAAAGACACCTGTCCACAGAACCTCTTTCTTCCATTGAAACCTCAGCATCATGGGCAAGACCAAAGAGCTGTCAAAGGACACCGGGGACAAGATTGTAGACCTGCACGAGGGTGGAATGGGCTACAAGACCACTAACAAGAAGCTTGGTGAGAAGGAGACAACTGTTATAGCGATTATTCGCAAGTGGAAGAAATATAAAATAACCATCAATTGCCCTCGATCTGGAGCTCTATGCATAAGATTTCGCCGCATGGGGTAAGGATGATCATGAGAAAAGTAAGGGATCAGCCCAGAACTACATGGAAGGAGCTTGTAAATGATCTCAAGGCAGTTGGGACCACAGTCACCAAACAAACCATTGGTAACATAAGAACTGAATGGTCCCCCTCCTCAAGAAGGCACATGTACAGGCCTGTTTGAAGTTTGCCAATGAACATCTAAATGATTCAGAGAAGGATTGGGATAAAGTGCTGAGGTCATGTGAGACCAAAATTGAGCTCTTTGGCATTAACTCAACTCGCTGTGTTTGGAGGAAGAAAAATGCTGACTATGACCCTAAGAACATCATCCCTACAGTCAAGAACGGAGGTATAAACATAATGCTTTGGGGCTGTTTCTCTGCTAAAGGTAAAGGCTGACTTTGCCGCATTGAGGGGCCAATGGAACTTTCTTCCCTCAGCCAGAACATTGAAGATGGGTCATGGTTGGGTCTTCCAGCTTTACAATGACCCAAAACATCCCGCCAAGGCAATAAGAAGAAGCACATTAAGGTCATGGTGTTGCCTGCCCAATCTCCATACCCTAATCCTATAGAAAATTTATAGAGGGAGCTGAAACTTCAAGTTGCCAAGCAAAAGCCAAGAAACCTTAAGGACTTAGAGAAGATCTGTAAATAAGAGTAGACCAAAATCCCTCCTGAGATGTGTGCAAACCTGGTAACCAACTATAAGAATTATCTCTCCACCAAGTACTAAGTCATGTTTTGCTTGGGGATCAAATACTTATTTTACTAACTGAACTGCAACTCAATTTATAAGATTTGTATCATGTATTTTATTTTTCTGAGTATTTGGTTGATATTCTGCCTCTATCATTTAAAATATACCTATGATAAAAATTATAGACCCTTCATTTCTTTGTAAGTGGGCAAACCTACAAAATCTGCAGGGGATCAAATAATTATTTTCCCCACTGTATACAGAACATCATGTGTGCTGCCTGGACAGGCCTTTGTATTCTTTCTTAAAAAATCTAGGAAAAAAGCCTAGTTGTACCTATTTCCTATTTGCAAATACCTAATAAGAATGCACATCTTAAAAGACATGTACATTAACCTATTTAATTGAGCAGTTATAGAACAGTTATTATATTTTGTATTATCTTCCTTTGTCTAAGAATCTTAAACTGAAGAAATTAACTTCAGGAACATAATAGCATTGTTACAGTGCCTGCAAGCTAACACTGGTGTTAGACATATTACAATGTTTTGCCTTTTTATGGTTATATCTCCATGATAGCAATTTACATTTATCCAAGAATTCCTCTGCGAATAAAGTCCATTGCTAACCTAAAATTATAGGCATTGAAAAAGAAAGAGAAGAAAGGCTATATTTTAAAATGCTAAAGTGTTAATTTGTTCTTTGTTGTGTATTTCTATTTTGTGTCAAATGCAAAAAATCTAAGTTTTATTGTCACACAAACCTTTTATGAGGAATGTCAACTGTACAATGTCCTTCCTCCTACTATTATGTGTAGGTAACATAGTCATTTAGAGGCAGGAAGAGAGAACTACAATGGATATCCACAAAGTAAAATGTTCTCTTTTTATTGGGAAGTATTGAATGCTGACATGCTTTGCAATTTTTCATAATATCTTTGTAGAACCAGTGCTTATCTGTTCCAATCAAGTAGCATATAGGACAAAGTGCATTTCAGTGAAAAGAATGTGCTAGCCCAGACAAAATGCAGATGAATACACATACAACACCAATGGTAAACAGTACCCTTCAGAAGTAGTTTCAAATAGAGGAATAGCAGAATGTATTCAAAAATGGCCATTCTAGTCTCTGACAATCTGTTTGGGCATGTATTCAAATTAACCAGTTCCAGTCAGGGCCAATTATGACATTTCTTGCCTACATGTAAAAATCATAATTTTTGCCTAGAAAACCACTTAGAACCCCCACACATAATATTTCTTTTTTCAATAAGGACCAGGCCTTTTTCTGACACTTGTTGTTTACAAGTAAAAATCAGTATTTTTTACTAGAAAATCGCTTAAAACCCCCAAACATTGTTTTTTTTTAGCAGAGACCCTAGAGAATAAAATGCCAGTTGTTGCAATTTTTTATGTCACAGGGTTTTTGCGCAGTGGTTTTTTAAATGCAATTTTTTTGAAAAAAATACACTTTAATGAATCTATATATAGATCTATATATATCTATATATAGATATATATAGATCTATATATATATATATATCCCATTTTTTTTGTATAATGTGAAAAATTATGTTACATTGAGTAAATAGATACCTGCTCATGGAATGCCACCAAATTACGGTGCTTAAAAATCTACCATAGGCGATGCTTTAAAAATTTCTACAGATTACCAGTTTAGAGTTACAGAGAAGGACTAGTGCTAGAATTATTGCTCTCACTCATGCGTTCGTAGTGATACCTCACATGATTGGTGCGAACACAGTTTACATATGTGGGCATTACCTACAAGTCTTTGGCACTGACGATGGGCACTTAAATGCGGCACTGATGGGCACTGGTAGGCAGCACTGATATGCAGCACTGATGGGCATTGATAGGCGGCACTGATGGGCACTCATGGGTGGCACTGGGTGGCACTGGTGGGCACTGATGGGCACTGATAGGCGACACTGATAGGCACTGAAAGGCTGCAAAGATGGGTTCTTATGGGTGGCACTGATAGGCGGCACTGCTGGGCACTGATGGGCACTAATAGGCGGCACTGATGGGCATTAATACGTGGCACTAATGGGCACTGATACGCGGCACCGATATGAGGCACTGATAGGCATCCTTGGTGGCACTGGCAGTGGTAGGCATTGTGAGTGGGCGCTGATTGGCAGCTGCCTGGGCATTGATTGGCAGCTGCCTGGGCACAAATTAGTATTTCCCTGGGGGTCTAGGGGGGGCATACCTGGTGGTCCAGTATGGATGGCCATCCTGGTGGTCCTGGGCGGCATGATGATGGTCCTGGGCGGGAACTGAGGGGGGCTGTGCTAATAAACAATCATCACAGACCCCCCCTGTCAGAAGAGCAGCCAATCGGCTCTCCTCTACTCGCGTCTGTCAGACGCAAGTAAAGAAAAGCCGATCACCGGCTCTTCCTATTTACATCGTGATCAGCCATGATTGGACACGGCTGATCACGTGGTAAAGAGTCTCCAGCAGAGACTCTTTACCTAGATCGGAGTTGCGGTGTGTCAGACTGACACACCGCAACAACGATCGCCGAGATGCGTGCCCCCGGGGGCGCGCAGCGGCTTAATGTCCTGATCACGTCATATGACGTCCGGTCAGGATATTGAAACCACTTTGCCGCTGTCATTCTTCTATATGGCGGGCGGCAAGTGGTTAAGGAATCCAAAAGAGGGACAATCCATATAAATAACAAAGTTCTGTTTGGTGTATCCACGTGAGGAGAAATGGTGTATCCAAATGATGTGTCCAAATGTTGGAAAATAAAGTGCTCAAAAAGAAAGCTGACAGCACCACCACCCTTAGGAGAGAGGTTTATCGGAACTCACAGATCTGAAGAGGCTTATACCTCTCAGATCGTGATTAGCGTGTAATGAGTATTCAAAGGGATGCGGCTAGTCCTTGTTCCAAGAGCGGTCACCAGGGCCTTACCTGATGTAAAGACTCGAGGGATGTACGATATATTCAGAGGAAGAGGGGGCGGTCATCAGATATCCACATATTTATGTGTTGAAACCATGTCAGAGAAAACGCCATATAGTGTAATATCGTCAAAAATATTTATTCATAAAAAAATTGGAAAGCACTCACATTTTTGTAGCTGTATACAGGCATAATATAGTGTGATATTGTTGGTATAGTCCACCCAGGGTGCCTGTATACAGCTACAAAAGTGTGAGTGCTTTCCAATTTTTTTATGAATAAATATTTTTGACGATATTACACTATATGGCGTTTTCTCTGACATGGTTTCAAGGCATAAATACGTGGATATCTGATGACCGCACCCTCGAGTCTTTACATCAAATAAGGCCCTGGTGACCGCTCTTGGAACAAGGACTGGCCGCATCCCTTTGGATACTCATTACAAGCTAATCACGATCTGAGAGGTATAAGCCTCTTCAGATCTGTGAGTTCTGGTAAGCCTCTCTCCTAAGGGTGGTGGTGCTGTCAGCTTCCATTTTGAGCACTTTATTTTCCAACATTTGGACATATCATTTGGATACACCATTTCTCCTCACGTGGATACACCAAACAGAACTTTGTTATTTATATGGATTATCCCTCTTTTGGATTCCCTAATATCCCGAATTGACATTGTCTATGTCAGATTTACTTCATTGTTTTTTTACACTCCTTTGTCACATATTTATTTGTGTTATTTAATATTTCACTGTTTATTTATGTGAGTTCTTGATATAGTCCTCACTCATATACATATAAGTTTAGCGCAGCATCTTTCTTATCTATATCATTGCTGTTTGTCTTTTGGCGGTGTTTGCTGCTTTACTTATATACTTTCATTCACAGCGCAGTATATACCCACCATTTTTCATTTACAGTTTGTAGGCCTGCATCTGTACCATTGAGGTTGTGGTTCTGTAGCACAGATTAAAATATGCTTTGGATCTTGGATACCTGATCTTTGGTTACAATTCATATATGAGCACACAACAGAGGACTTTATTCTTTCACACGTGGACTTTTTAGTGATTCATTTGGACTTTTAGACTCACTTGATTCATATTTTTTCATTTTTGAGTGACTATCATAGCATGTGTATTTGGGAACATTTTTTTTCACATTTTTCTAGAGCAGCTCAGCTTCTAAAATAAGAATAATCATCTCCATAACTCTTAACACTTACCTAACATTAGGTAACACTAGATTATCTAATACTAACCCTTAAAGTTAACCTTAAACTGCTAACCTGAACCATAACAAGTCCAGCCAAAATGTTTTCTCTTGAATACAACAGGGATAGCTTATATTTGTCAGTTTTTTTTTTCACTGCTTGAATCCCTGTTAGGAAGGTTTCCCTTTACCTCCTGATTCCACTACGGGACACATAAGCCAGTCACAGCATGCATTGCAGGTGAGTGTATTCTCAGATACCTGCAGCAGCCAGGCATCTGCTACACAGTGGTTTATGAATACATGGACTTTCAGAAAAGTAAATATAAACAAACAGCTTTTAACAGGATAGCTCTAGTTTGATTTGCACCCTTTAGTGGCAGGGTGACATCAAAAAGTGGGTTTCACTGGCATTGATTTATTGCAATATGTGAAATTTAGAAGTTATTTTGTAACACCTAGACATGTGTTTATGTTTTAACTGCTTGCCGACCAGCTACCATCATTATACTGCGGCAAGTCGGCACGATCCCGCGAGCCGTCGTAGCTATAAGTCGGCTCCTTTAAGCGGGATAGCAGGCACACGCGCCCGCTGCACTGCGGGGGTGCTGATGCTCGTGGCCGACGGTCACGATGACCGCCGCTCACGAGCGATCATGGGGACAAGAGGCAGAACAGGGACGTGTGTGTAAACACAAAAATACCTGTTCTGTTCTGTGAGGAGAGACAGATCGTAAGTTTCTAATAGCTAGGAATCACGATCTGTCATCCCCTCTAGTCAGTCCCCTGCTAGTGTTAACCCCTACCCTGCCAGTGACATTTATACAGTAATCAGTGCATTTTTTTAGCACTGATCATTGTATAATTGTCAAACGTCCCAAAAATGTGTCAAAAGTGTCCGATGTGTCTGCCATAATGTCGCAGTCACAATAAAAATCGCAGATCACCGCCATTACTAGTAAAAAAAAAAAAAATAATAATAAAAATGCCATAAATCTATCCCTTATTTTGTAGACGCTATAACTATTGTGCAAACCAATCAGTATACGCTTATTGCGATTTTTATTACCAAAAATATGTAGAAGAATACATAAACGGCCTAAACTGAGGAAAAAATTTGCTTTTTTAAAAGAAAATTGGGGATATTTATTATAGCAAAAAGTACAAAATGTGTTTTTTTTTTCAAAATTGTCGCTCTTTTTTTGTTTATAGCACAAAAAATAAAAACTGCAGGGATGATCAAATACCACCAAAAGAAAGCTCTATTTGTGGGAAAAAAAGGACGTAAATTTTGTTTGGGTACAGTGTTGCACGACCGCGCAATTGTCAGTTAAAGGGACGCAGTGCCGTATCGCAAAAAATGCTCTGGTAATTGAGCAGCCAAATCTTCCGGGGCTGAAGTGGTTAAAGAAGAGTGCAAGGCTTATTAGAAAAGTGTAATATATTGTCCCTTAAGTTCAGATTTCCAAGCGTCATTGACCACCAAAAGATCAATAAATGGCTGTTACCTCTGGTATAAACAGGATCCTCCTCCCAGTATCTGTTTACTATGGCTGAATGGGGAATGTAATGTTGGGAGATCTTTTTACTGCTTGTAGGGAAAGTGCAGGTAATATAGTGTGGATAGTGTTACAGCTACTGGGCAACAATGAGCAGCAGAGCACGCTGGGCCACCAAAAAGAAGAGGTTGGAGCTGGAGCTTTTCCTCCTTTTCATAAAAAGCAGTCACTGAACATTTATTGAAAAATATGACAAACAAGAGGGGGAGGGAGGAGCCGGATGTGGGCGTTGAGCAGATACCGTGGCTAGGCTAGGCCCGTGAGGCCGGTCGCAGCTCTCCCAGCGATGCGAGTCTAGGCGTCTACTCCTCTGCCCCCCTCACTTACCGGTGTCCCCCCTACGGATCAGCGCGGGATCAGTTCGGTGGTGTTTTCATGTTGTGATGTTGTGTCCCTGGTACTCGTGCTCTCTTGCATTCAGCGCGTGCCCGGTGGGAGGGATGCAGGGATAGTAGCGACGAGCTTCAGCTTTGTGCCTGCAGTGTGAGCCCGCAGTGTGAGCCCTGCGGGAGGAATGCAGGGATAGCAGCGACGAGCCCCAGTGAGAGCGCCTGCAGTGTGTGTACACCAGCTGCAGCGGCTTGTAGTGGCGGGTAACCTGCAACTTGCCTGGCTTACGATAACCTCCCCCACACGGCCCGCACCATCCGCACCACCCGAGTCTCGGCTTCCCCGCTGGCCCGGGGATATAGAGCTGGTATAGAACAGCGGAGCCTGAATGAGAGGACCAGGGGCGGGAACGGAGATCGCGGTTAAGGGAGGGCGCAGGAGCCCTGGAATTCTGGTGCTTGACAACAGTTATCGCCCGAACATCTCACATTTCACACAGCGAGAAGTGGAGGTTTTTGGTCCCCCTAAGGAACAGAGAGACGGCCTGTGACAGTTTGTCTGTGTCGGCTACAGTGGTGAAAAGAGCTCCAGACCCAGAAGACCTAGTGAGCGGCTGGAACAAGAAAGACATAAAGAGAACAGAAGAAGAAAATATAGAGAGATGGAAGGACATTGAAAGACAAAGGTAAAAAAAAAAAAAAAGAAAAGGAGATACTCATAGGGAAGAGGAGGGAGCCGCCAAGAGCAACTACTAGGGTAAGCAGAAAAGCGGAAATTTCTTGCACAAAGCTCTGTTATGCTACTTGTATAATGCTGCCTGATTAGGCAAGGTCAAAATAAATGAATACCAAATGAATGCTGACTGAAAAATCCTAGAACAAGGCTGCCTGAATGTTGTTGTAGGTTGTTGAATAACGCCGGAAGGGATGTCCATGATGATGCACCATACTCTCTGCCGGCAATAGCCGGTAATAGCAACTGTAAGCAACCGAAGGCATAATGAGTATAAATAGTATTTCCTAAACAATATCCGGCTGGTGCCAGGCGTGGAGGAGCAACCGGGACTGGGTAAATGGAACTTTTTTTTTTTTTTTGTTTTTTTTTCTTTCTTGTTACACCTCTTCCTATGTAAGTCTGTGCAAGCACTCGCCAAGCGCAATTGATAACAGGACATAGACATATACTTTCTAAACTTTCCAAACTGTCCATAGAGGAGAAGCATCCCTACATAACTATATACAGAGTAACACAAAGGGGAAGACGTGAGAGAAGGAAAGTGGAAAAGAGCGAGGAAGGGGAAAGGGGAAGGAAAGACCCAAAGACCTAAGACCCAAAGGGGACCGAAGCGGAGATTATAGACAGGACTTTGTCCTTCTTTTTTTTTTTTTTTTTTTTTGAACTCTAAAACACGAGCCCCTTCCTTGTCTAATATAGTTTCACGCAAATGGTCTATGTTGCTGCTTTGTTGAACTCTTGCACGGTTTAGCTTCAAGCTGTCCCCTGAAGCATATCAGCATCGCATCAGTATACTAGAATACCCAAAAGGAAAAAAAAAAAAAAAAAACACTCACGGGGTACAAGGAATTAAAGAGGTGTGGAGATACTGAATGCATCCGGTACACAACCGCAACGATAAAAGAAAACTCAACCGCGCAAACTTACATCCATAAATATACCTGGCAGTACCAACTACTTCATTAATATCAGGGAACAAAAAGTTAGGAATGAGAGGTAAATCAACAAAAGGAATGTCAGCTAACCCACCCAGAACAAGCGCAAGCCCGGGAACTATCAGGAAGTACATGGTACAGGATAGTAATAGAGAAAGCCCAGGCAAACAAACAGGAGCTAAAAGTAAAGCCCCGGAGAGCTTGCCAAAGATGGCTACTAGAAGACAAATAGCAGAATTAGAGATCCACGCAGCAAATGATGAGACTCAGGACACAGAAATAGAAGACCCCCGAGAAAAACAACTACCAAACAAAAGCGAAATGGCGGAGATGTTCGCAAGGCTGGAAACCGCCATAAACGGAAAAATCGACTCCCTACGAGAAGACATGAACCAAACACTAAAAAGGGTGGAAGAGGTAGAAACAAGGTTAGATCAACATGGAGTAGCGCTGGAAGATGTCAAAAAACTGATAGAAGAGGTCACAAAAGCACAGAGAAATATCCTGTATAGACTGGAAGATCAGGAGAACAGGAGCAGAAGAAGGAACCTGCGAATAAGAGGTCTACCTGAGGCTCAGGGAGAACAAGAAGATCTTCAAGGAAAAATGGACGCAATCGTCGGGGGAATGATCACTTCACCAAATATAAACGGTAAAATAAAATTTGACAGAGTGCATAGGATCCGTAAGCCCCCAGAGATCAAGGGGGATGTCCCAAGAGACGTGATAGCGAGATTCCACAACTTTCAGGACAAAGAACTAGTGAAGACGTGCATAAAAAAAAACCAAGCTGTGCGATATGGAGAGACGAATCTACAAATCTTTGCAGACCTGGCGGCGGAGACGCTGACCAGGAGAAGAGTGTTGAAACCGCTGCTGGCCCAGCTTTCAGCGCACGGGGTTAAGTACTTTTGGGGCTTCCCAGCCTGTTTGAACGGGTTTAAGGAAGGCCGCTCGGCAACTTTGAGATTTCCCGAAGAAACTCAGAAATTTTGTGACCGCTTGGGAATCCCTTTAGTCGAAGTCCCAGGATGGTGGGAAAGAATAAGAAACCGGGACCCTATTAATGAACAGCAGGCCTGGCTGCCTGTTCTCAAAGTAAAACTGAGATAAACTGAGATAATCAGACCTACACCTGTAAGGCAACAGAAAATTAACATGCGGTCATATGGGGGGACGCTGGTGGGGGGGCAGAGGGGGCGGGAGATAGGGCTGACATGGGCCACCCCCCAAACTAGGGGGGAGCACGGGATCTGGGAATGCCTAACCCGAGCTTCACCTCAAGGGGTTTAACCAGTGGGCCAGGAGGGGAGGTGGGGCTCATGGTGGTGCAGGTCATCGGGAGACCAGATTGCCCCAACAGAGGGGAGGTGGCGGGAGGGGTGGGTGGGGGTGGAGGGAGGATCTGGGGGGTGGGGGGGGTTGGGTTGGGAGGGGAGGGGGGAGAGAGGGAGGTGATGGTGGGGTGTCGGGAAGAGGGAGGGATAGGAAATCTACCATTAAGAATAGGAAAGAGTAAGGACGTGGCCCTCGGTCCCATAATGTGGTGCGCCCAAACATAACAAAAGAGGCTCTTAAGATCATTTCCTACAATGTACGTGGCATAAATGCTCCCAGGAAAAGAGCGAATATTGTGTGCGAGCTGAGGTCCCTGGCGGCGGACGTGGTCCTACTTCAGGAAACACATTTCGCAACAATAAATAAGAATAAGATAAGCTCAAAAGATTTCCCCACATGGTATTATGGCGATTCCCCACTTAGTCAAACAAAAGGAGTAGCCATAGGGTTTGCCAGAGGTGTAAAATTTGAGCTAGACAAGAGACTAGTGGACCCCGACGGGCGATACCTGTTCTTAAAAGGAAAACTAAATGGAGTAGAGTGCACCCTGGCAAACATTTATGGCCCAAATAAGAACTCCATCGGATACCTTCTTAGGAGGTTAACTGACCTAGTGGAATTTAAGAAGGGGGGCCTCATAATAGGGGGCGACTTCAATTTCTGTCCGGAACCAAAGGAGGATAGTACGACGAGTGCACAGGGAACTGGGATGAGATGGAGGAATAAGCTAAAACAGAAACTGCACCAATATCAACTGGTAGACGTATGGAGGTCACAACATCCTAAAACAAGAGACTTCACGTTCCACTCCCATGTCCACTCGTCATACTCCAGACTTGATTATTTTTTAATAGAGCACAGGTGGCTAGAGGTGGCTACCCATACAAATATTGGCATAACAACGTTTTCTGACCATGCGCCGGTAACGTTACAACTAAAGTTAGGAGAGGCAAATATAAGGAACAAGAGCTGGAGATTAAATGAGGAACTCTTACACGATAAAACAATAGAAGAACGAATGAAAAAAGAACTAGAGGCCTATTCTAAAGAAAACAACACAGAAGGGGTATCTAAAATGACAGTGTGGGAGGCGCATAAGGCCTATATAAGAGGCATTATGATAAAAGAGGAGGCGGAGATAAGAAGGTCCACTAGAGAGAAGAGCAGGACCCTGAGGAAAGAAATTTACACACTAGAACAGCTGCATAAGAACAAGAACGACAACGAAACTTTGTTAAAACTCAGCAGAAAAAGGGAGGAGATGAGAGAACTTATAGAGCAAGAAACGAGAATGATGTATAACAAAGTAAAGAAAGAAAGGTACCTATATGGGAATAAACCGGGGAAACATCTAGCGCAGGTTTTAGCAAAAAAAAAATCAGCAAATTACATAGATAAAATACAAACAGGTAACGGGGAATTCGCATATAAATCGGTGGAAATCGCCAAGGTGTTTAAGGATTACTATGCGAGTTTATACGATATAGGTACCAAAAATGAGATCAAACAGAAGAGGGCTAAAATAAAAACATATCTGAGAGAGAGCGGCCTAAAGAAAATCACAGAGGAACAAATCTGCCAGCTAGAAACACCCATCACGGAAGAAGAAATAACAAAAACCATAAGAGAAACCCCGATGGGGAAAAGCCCGGGGCCCGATGGTCTGACAATTCTCTACTACAGAAAGTTTGAAGACATCCTGATCCCAAAAATGTGCTACCTTATGAACAGGTTAGGGGATAAAGAGGAAATACGTCAAGAAGCCTTAGAAGCCACTATTATTGTTATCCCTAAGGATGGGAAGGATGGAACGCTTTGCTCAAGTTACAGACCGATCTCCCTCCTTAACTTAGATACCAAAATTTACGCTAAAATCCTCACGGATAGGCTGAAAAAAGTTATGCAAAAAATAATACACCCAGACCAAGTCGGCTTCATCACAGGGAGGGAAGGGAAAGATAATGGTATCAGGACTCTGCTAACAATACAGGAGATGAAAGGGAAGGGGGCCCCAGGTCTACTCCTGTCGATAGATGCTGAGAAAGCATTCGACAGGGTAGACTGGGGCCTCATGCAAGCTACATGGGAAGAAATAGAATTAGGTGAGAAAACGATAAAACGCATAAAGGCCCTTTACACTAGACCTACAGTGAGGGTCAGGGTAAATGGGATAGTGTTGGACCCATTTGAAATGTTCAACGGAACAAGACAGGGGTGCCCACTATCCCCCCTGCTATTCGTGCTGGCACTGGAACCACTCCTGGCTAGGATAAGACAGAATCCTGACATGGGGGGGTAAAAGTGGGGGAGGAAACTCACAAACTAGCCGCGTACGCGGATGATATCCTGTTCTACGTAACCAGCCCAAAGATATCTCTCCCAAATATAATGAAAACGTTAAAAGAGTACGGGGAGATCTCGAACTTTAAGTTAAACCCAGCGAAATCCGAAACCCTCACGTTTAATATCCCAAAGAGAGAGGAACTTATACTTCAAAAGAGTTTCCCTTTTGTTTGGGGTAAAAAAGAAATAAATTATTTAGGGGTGAAGCTGACCAAAACCAACGAAAATTTATATCAAACAAACTTTCTCCCACTACTAGATGAGATCAGAACTGAATTAAATAGAATAACAACAGGAAACATCTCGTGGGGGGGCAGAATAAATATCATCAAAATGATTCACCTCCCCAAAATCATATATAAAATGCAGATGCTACCGATCCCACACCTTTTTCAAAACAATTCAAAAGCTTTTCACAAACTTTATCTGGAAAAGGAAAAAAGCAAGAATAAGCATGGCACAGTTAACTAAAGACAGAGTAAGAGGGGGTTGGGGTGCACCGGATATTAGAAATTACTACAACGCGGTGATATTGTCACGGGCAGTAGAATGGGCCAAAGAAAACAGAGAAAAGAGGTGGGTGAAGATGGAGGGCACAATAAGCACTGTCAACTTAGGTAAAATAATTTGGATTCCTCCACAATATAGAAAATTAGATAAAGGCACAAACAACATCACTAGACATGCACTAAAAATTTGGGATCACATCCACAGACAGGAAAAATGGGAATTCAATTCACCACTAATACCTTTAACAAACACAGAATACTTTATACCGGGAATAGAAGCCTTGTTTGGAAAATGGATAACAATAGAAAACGCACAATTGAAAGATATCATGGACCAAGGTAACATTCGCACGTATCACGAATTAAAGAGTAAAAGGGAGTGGAGATTGATTGATGAATGGCAGTATAATCAATTAAAACACTTTACAGAGTATTTGCCCCAGCCAATAAGATCGGAAGCAAACTTGCTTCCCTTAGAAAAAATTTGTGAGGACAAGGGAAAAAAGAGGGTGATCTCAAAAATATATAGTATACTTATAGAAAGGTCTGGTCCAGACATTCCACCGCATATCACTAAGTGGGAAAACGAACTAGGAACTAGCCTGAAGAAGGAAGAGATTAGCCAAATTTTGCGTAGGGTACATACTACCACGGTAAACAGTAACATGAGGGAGATGAATTATAAATGCCTGATGAGATGGCATATCACCCCCGATAAAGCGCACAAAATTCAAAAAGAAAAGTCACAATATTGTTGGCGAGGGTGCAATGAGATTGGGACGACTGCCCATGTGTGGTGGCAATGCCCGGAAGCTAGAAGGTACTGGGAGGAAATCAGGCAAATAATAGGAGAAATAACTAATCTAAGGCTTCTAGACGACCCATGGAGTTGCTTGTTTCACGGGACAAATATCCCGAACAAACAATATTTGAGAAGTCTATTGCCGCCAATGCTAAACGCAGCCAAAAGTCTTATCCCCAGACACTGGAAGAAACCCACGAGACCCACAATGAGGAGTTGGTGTAATAAAGTTAATGAGATCCAAAACTTAGAGTACTTGAGGTATAGTGACTGGGAAGGCTTGGACGCTTATGGGGAAAAATGGCAAGAATGGGATAAATTTAAACAAACGCTGAGATACGCTGAAGTTGTGGGAGCTTAGGGAGCAGTAGAACGTAGGCACCAGGGAAAAGGAGAACTAGAGGACAATCCAACCAGAAGACAGAGGAGTAACCAAGAGAAAGGCCCAGAAAAGCGACTAGTAGATGGGGGGGATGAGGTTGGGGGGGTGGGGTGGGAGGGCTACGCGGTAAGGTGGGTCGGGGAAAATGAAGGCGCGAATTGATGTTATAGACCATCGATAGGTATACAGAAAGGGGAAAGGGAAGACTGCAGTTAAAAAAAAAAAAAAAAAAGCTACTATGATGTAATCGTGAGGGAAATAAATGAACGGAAAAGTTGACTAAAGTACCTCAAAACGACAAAAGCTGAAGTAGCAAAAAAAAAAAAAAAAGAAAAATATGAATTTTTTACATTATTTCTATAGCATCTTAGTAAAAATAATTCCATATTGAAACTTGCAAAGATAGTTAAAATACCTTTGTCGTGAATTCTGCAATAATAACATTCAAGTGAACCTGGCATTCAGAGGTGAGTGAACCATTAGGAACTTTCAGTATGACTCATAAAATGTAATGCTTAGGTCATAATAACAATAGTGAAAAAAGCTATTGTTAAACAAATACCACACTTAATTGTTCTTTCTCATCTTTATTGAAGAAATTATTTAAATAGTCATGGTTTGGTGGAAAAGTATGTGAAATCTCTAGGGCAAAGACATTTTAAAAGAGTGTAAAATATAGTGGAGTATATGTCAAAGACTTACCTTTTCCAGTTCCTATGTAGGTTTAACTCGCTCTTCTCCCTCTGCACTCTTTTTCTCTCTCTGATAACTCATTTTTTTTCTTGCTCTGTCTATTGAAGAACACTGCTCATTAACGGACAGAAGCAGACAATATTCCATTCTTAGGGGAAACCCAACAAATGCAGAGACCAATAATAATCAGAGCCTAGTCTATCTGCCCACTAAATCTAGACTAGTGGCACTCCAGCTTTGGCTGGGCCAGTACACTCTGATTTCTAGACACTTCTCAAAGAACAAGGTTGGTTTCATTACATCCCTCTTACTATCAGTGGCCTTCACAAATACAATCATTAAACTGTCAGGACACCCATTTCAGCAAGATCAGAGTCATCATCAGCAAACCTAACAATGAAAGCAAGAGTGTATAGCTCACAAGAAAATAAATATGCTAAATACCTTTTTTTGCTGCTATAAAGTTTGGTCTTGTGATGTGCTCCACACTACACTGTTAAATAAGGTGATGGGGCAAGCAGAAAGTTTAGGTTATTGTGGTCTCTTAAAAAAAAATGCTATAAGGAGGGAGAGTAGGTGAGAGGAAGCGGATCTCTTTGTAAGGAGCTAGACATGCGCTCTTAAGCCATCTGATTGTGTCCTTCCTCAGGCCACTGCTCTGTTATTTTTATCCCCACCTTTCTCTTCCTATCCCTGCAGCCAGCAATGCTATAATGCCCATCCTTCACCCCTCAGCTGCAGGCAGGGGAAGGGAGGGCAACCACTGCTGGAAGAAATATAGGTAGTTGCAGGGAGAGGTGAAAGCAGATAAGAGTTGGCTTAGGAAGAACCTGTAATATAACCTGCCAGAGCCAACCCTCAAGACAACAAAAAGGATCACGTGGGGTGGGTTACAGAGGAGAGGAGAAAGGAAATAGCATTTACAAGGGAGCTGTTGGAGCAGAAAGTTATGAAGTTGGGGGGCAGCATAGCAGACAGAGGATCAGCTGCTATATCTTTGCCACTAACAGTCCTTGAAAACTGCAGGATCCACCAGGTATTCTCCAATAAGGAAAAGTTTTATTCTGATGAACCTGTGCATACAGGTTCAGAATAAACTTTTAAAGAAATACGGCACAAATACAGTTTTGGCATTTAATGACACTTTAAGTAAAGTAAGGGTCATAGTTAACATTCAGATACAAATAATAATAAATGTTCTAACCATCCAAATGTGAATGAAATTTTCCCAGGATGTCCTTATTGTCATTTGTTATCCTTTCAGACAGGCAGCTGTGAAAAAAAATCACAGTATTGTAAGAATAAGAGGTGTTTTGACACTATAACCAAGACAATACTCTCTGTTTTAAGTAACATAAAATATGAATTTGCTCAAAGTCAGAAAAATATTTAAAAAATTGCATGCAAAGTATAGGTAATGCTTACCTATTTTGGAGATATTTAAAGCCTATTTAAATCACAAGATCACAAGCCTCAAAAGCAAAAAAAAAATGCTGCTTTGCATTAAGCACAGAAGATCAGTATCTCTACAGCAGATATTTATTCAACAAGCATTTGCTATGAAATTTATGTTTTTCAAAAAGAACAGCTTTAAAAGTCTGCAAAAATCCAGCTGTTTCTCCAAGATAATCACTACTCATAATTCATCCAGTTTATATTTGGAAACGAATAAGCAATCTGTTAATTTGTCTCTGAAAATATGATAAAATTGCTTGCTATTCCATATTCATGTAATGTATTTTCAGATATAGATGAATGCTTAGTAGCTCTGATTTTGGGCTAACCTTACACATTGACCTGTTTATATTATTTTATTGTGCTTATGTGTTAGGTTATTCATTAAAGTTGAACCCCAGGAAAAAAACAAAAATCCTACCTTGCAGTGCTGCTCCCTCCACACACCAAGGGTTAACTATACTTTTACTCCTAGGGTACCTATAAACACGACTTTTACCTGCTTCATCCCTTGCTCCCCCTGCAGCCGGAACTTTCCTCTTCTCCCTGATACTACAGATTGACTGTGAGGGGGCTGAGGGATTTCCCACAATGCAGGGCTATCGGTCTTGCATTATACTTGATGATGTAAGAATGCCTGTGATCACTTAGACTAGAGGCTACGGAGGCCAGGCGCATGAAGCATGAAGGAAGCTTGCAGTAGCAGGAATTGGGTAAGCAAAAGTTTTCTTTTACTGGTACCCTAAGCATAAACAAGCATGTAAACTCTGCAGTGCATGGGGCACCCCACTGCAAGGGAGGATGTTTCTTTTCCCCAGAGTTACGTTTTTTTTTTTTTTTTTTATTCAAAAGTTTATTTATTGGTAGTGACAGATATTAACAGTATCAATGCATACAAAGACATGCACCTCCACTGTACATATTTAGTCAAAGTAATAAATAGGAAAAGAAGGAATAATTTATACAGAAAATTGGTAAGCTAACAAGTCATTAAAGGGGTTGTAAAGGTATTTTTTTTTTTTAAATAACAAACATGTTATACTTACCTCAACTGTGCAGCTTGTTTTGCACAGAGTGGCCCTGAACCTGGTCTTCTGGGGTCCCTTGGTGGCTGTCTCAGCTCCTCCCCGCAAGAACTAAACACCTTCATGCAACCTCTTTTGCATGGTGTTTAGTTCTTGCGGGAGCGCTCCAGTGATACAGCCGGCGGCTATAGCCACTGACTGTATCACTTGGCCCCGCCCCCCACGTCATTAGATGTGATTGACAGCAGCGCAAGCCAATGGCTGTGCTGCTTTGAATCCATCCACTCTAGCCAATCAACGGCCAGGCTGAGTGGCGAAGAGGATGTTGGGAGCAAGCGCGGGACTTTGGAGGGGTCAGGTAAGTAAAACGGGGGGCTGGGGGGGGCCGGCATTGACGGATGATTTTTTCACCTTAATGCATGGGATGCATTAAGGTGAAAAAATGTGAACCTTTACAACCCATTTAAGAACAAATAAAATAGGAGCAGTTACAGACTGTACAGAGAACTGCAAGCTAGTACAACAAAGCCCATTAGAATATAACCAGTTGCAAAAAAGACTAAAACTAGAACCAAAAATGTCATATTCTACCTCTGATACAAGAACATATGAAAGTCAGTAGTACCTATACACATAACAGAGGAAGAGCATGTGAAGCACTGTACATAAAAACATCAAACCTTAAAGGGTAACTCCATTTTCGTGGGGAAAAAAATAGCAAATAAAGAAAAAATAATATAGCGCATATAATTGCTACACTAATCATATTGTAATTGAATGTTATTAAAAATTACCTTTCCTTTTCAATCTGCAGCCACTGTAATTTTCTGAGAATGCATTCCAATATGGCTACCTGAAGTGTGTACTGACCACCTCCCAGAAACATCATTTCCTGCATATGTGGCTAACCAATTTTCTCAGAGGTCTGCCTAAGATACAAGTCAGATTCCAGGCATCCCCTGCAACAAAAAATTTCATTTTTGGAGAGATACTTTCAATAGGAACACGTCTAAAGGGATGCAGGCCCAGCAGATTTCCTCATTAGTGCTCTGTATCTGCACACCTGACACTTAATTATGAAACCACTCCCATTAGAACCACTCAGAAAAGAGGCACAGGGAAACACAGAGGGATACAGAGGGATAAAAAAAGGTAGAAATCTGCAACAGTTTGTTATAATCCTTACAATGTACATAGATCACCCAGAGGGGAATGTTTGTTTCTGGATAAAAGTGGAGTTACGCTTTAACACATGACGGGAATGGCCCTTCCAGTCAAAAAAGAGAACCCAAGACTAGGAGAGGACAGATAGAAAGGACTACACAGGCTGAGAGAGTGGTAATAATGGAAAAAAATTTCTACTGAAAGTGGTTGGTGCAATAAGAATGCTGGAAGAATAATGCCCCGTACACACGGTCGGACTTTGTTCGGACATTCCGACAACAAAATCCTAGGATTTTTTCCGACGGATTTTGGCTCAAACTTGTCTTGCATACACACGGTCACACAAAGTTGTCGGAAAATCAGATCGTTCTGAACGCGGTGACGTAAAACACGTACGTCGGGACTATAAACGGGGCAGTGGCCAATAGCTTTCATCTCTTTATTTATTCTGAGCATGCGTGGCACTTTGTCCGTCGGATTTGTGTACACATGATCGGAATTTCCGACAACGAATTTTGTTGTCGGAAAATTTTATATCCTGCTCTCCAACTTTGTGTGTTGGAAAATCCGATGGAAAATGTGTGATGGAGCCTACACACGGTCGGAATTTCCGACAACAAGGTCCTATCACACATTTTCCGTCGGAAAATCCGACCGTGTGTACGGGGCATAAGAGTGGAAATTCATGAACTTATTAAAAGACAAATTTATGGAACAGTTTATAGAAGCCTCAACTAGAAAAGATACTCTGCTTGTAATCTCAAACAATACAAAGCTTATTACAAATGTTTATATAAGGAAAACTCTGGGTAGCAATGATCATGGCATAATTTATTTTAAGCTGTAAACAATGTGCACTGCAAATACTGCAAAGATAAAACACTTCTCTCCAAGTTTTAATCTTTCTTCATGACCCTATTTGAGATTTTTCACATTACTTCCTGCCTCTGTTACAGCAGGACATAAAAATGGGTGTCACTGGGACAGAGAGATTACCAGTAACCTGACAGAGGTTTCTAACACTTCTCCGCTGTATCTAAAGTTATCCTTCTCCACTGTATGCTATTAAAGCAATCCTTTCCTTTGACATGTTTTATAGAATATCTTACCAAATATGAACTATTCAGGTTTTTAACAACCACTTTTGCAAATTCAGCAAACAAAAATCTCTGCCTATCCTGCGATTGTCATGCCTCACTGCTCTCTGAAAATGTTAGCAGCCAGGGAAAGTAGATAAAGAGGAGGGATTAGCTGCTTTAAATTTGCTTTTAAGAAAAAGCGCTGTTTGATCCGTTTAGAAAAGAAAAGGAACCGGTTTGAAAGAGTCGATAGAGCAGATTATAAAGTTACTGCTATGTTTAGAATGCTTGTAGAATGGAAAGGTTTACTTTAAGGGCTCATTTTAGAGGTTCGTTTTTTTGTTTTTTTTTTGGGGGTGGGGGGTGCTGGTTAAGTGCATGTAAACTCCCCTTTGGTCTGTTAAATATAGGTAAAGCATGTTGTTTTATCTGTTTTGTAAATGCAAATAATACCTATTTATCCTATTTAACAGCAACCTAATGAACTTGTGCTGTAGCTTCTTACGCGACCCGCGATATTGTACATGAGCAGGCAAACAGTGCGGCAGATTCTTACCAAGGATTTGGAAATAAGGGAGATTTCCACAATGATGGTGCCTCAATTCTTGACAGAAGATCAGAATGAATTTTCATCCAATCCTTTGAATAATGAAGAGATGTTTGACGGGTATGAAACATGGTGTTTCCTCTATGATCTGAAAATAAAACGGCGGAGCATGCAGTGTAAATCAAAGAATTCACCTCACCCAAAAGAAAGTATGCATGTGTTCAAAACCATGCTGTTGTCTTTTTTTTATCCACAAGGGGATAGTTCACTACAAGTTCATGGAACATGGTACAACAGTCAACCAACATTGTTACTTGGAAATTCTGAAAAGGTTATGGGAATCTGTTTGGAGAAAAAAAAACGTCTCTCTCGTCTGATAAGTGGATTCTCCATGACAATGCTCCTGCACATGATGCAATAAGTGTTCCTGGCCCAAAAATCCATTCCAAAACTTGACCTACCACCTTATTCCCCTGACTTAGCACTCTAACTTTTGTCTGTTTCTAAAATTAAAAAATGTTTGAAAAGGACACAGATGTGTTGAACTCCGGCCATCCAGTGCGACATGACAAAGATACTGCTCAGCGTTCCAGAAAATTAATTCCATGAATGTTTCTGGCAGTGACACAGTTGTCTAGAAGAGTGCATAGTTTCACAAGGGGACTACTTTGAAGGTGCCAACAGTTGCTGGTGTATAGGTAAGCAAACATTTTTTTTTTACAGTTCATTTAGGGAATAAAATTGTAAACCTCGTACATGATCAATGAGTGGATATGTTTTTCACATCCAGTTTCAATGACAAAGCTTGTGATGAATGTGAATATTAGATCCCTGCCCTCCTCACCAACTCCTGACAAAGGAATGGCCAATCTCCCACCGTGCTGTCACTTACATAACAATACAACTCTCAGCTGCACCCTGCACAAAGATTTTCCAGCTAGCAGGACCCAATCTAGATGCCAGCAGTCTGAGAGTGATTGTCACTGAGTTAGGTTAGTTAAGCAAATAACTCTTTTAGCTACCACCACTGCCTTTTGACCGAAAAGGAGGAAACTCACAATTTTAACAATACCAACTATGATTTTAGAATAAACATCTGTAAAACACACTGTCACCACAGGCAGGTATGTTCAAAGAATGTATATTATACAGTAGCACTCTTCAAGAGACATAATTTTTTTTTTTTAATTTGCCTTAAAAGCTTTTAGATACAAGGTTACCACTCTTCAAACTATGGTTTCATAATGAATAGGTCTAATAGTGCAGATAAAATATTTACAGAAAATGGTGTTACAAGCAGTGAAGAGACAATATAACAACAGAGAAATAAAAAGAGTTGAAAAGGAAGAATACTGGCAATGTCTTGGTTTCCTTGGTTGATGGTGCTGTCAAACTGTCCTGGTATCTCCCTTTTCTCTGGGATCAAAGGGGTGTTGACAGAGGCCACCTGGCCAATTAAGCATTTGAAGCGTGGCCATGGGATGTCACTGGGTTTATGACAGTATCATGGTTCTCCCTTACACACAGTTTTATACTACTATTAATATCTTCCAGTATGTTCCGGTTGCATTCTGGAAACTGATAGATTATGGTTCAGTATTGAATTTCATGCCCAGGGATACTAAACACAGGGTATCTTGGATAAGCCTGTCATCCCAGAGGTAGCTGTCTGCTATCTCCCCTTCTGTATGCTATAGCTTAGTCATTTGTCTTAGTCGATTTGTTCGTTAGGATATTCCTCAATCAAATATATACTTAATAATAATGTGTCTTGGTCTTGTTTGATTTTTGAATTGTGTGTAGATTTTGTTGAATTGTGAATTGAGCAGAGGTCTCTGAGAGGTCGCATGACTTGACTGCTTTTTATAATTCTCATTAGTTCTGGGTAGAAATTTATTTGGCATGCTATGTATTCCTAGTGATTTACTTGTCCTACAAACCATGGGTGACAGAACTGATGGATTTGGTCATAGTTTTATGACAGGTGTGGTCAGCAGAAAAAGACATCCTGCCAGAACTCAATTAGCTGTTTACAGCTCTGCAAAGGCCTGTGTGCTGGTTTCTGCGGTACCAAAGTTGAGATAACAGGCTCTTTTGAAGTGCGTTAAAGTTAAGCTTATGGATTCCATGAATTGAATGAGGAGGGAGGGGGTAAGGTCACTGCTATTATGGCAAACATGGCTGAGACCTGAACAAAATGGACGTTGCCGCAGCTTTTCATGGGCTTGATGCGCACAACCATTACAAAGCAGAATGAAGCTGTCTCCCTAGACATTACATTTGTTAATCCAACCCTTCAAGGCTGTCCACTTCCCCATTTATATTAATTGTTCTGCTTGAACATCTCCTGAGGTGTACAGTATTTTAAATAACAGTAACATCGCAGGCTTAGAGGTTAGGGAATGCAACAAAAGTGAGCTTCCTAAAAACATATGCTCTACTATTCTTGATCACTAAACCAGAGCCTACTATTCCCAACCTCCTGCGGGAACTATAGACCTATTCATAACTTCCAATTACAAAATCAACCTGGTAAAATGGGAAGCATTAGATATCAACAATCCCACTCCTTGGTAAAATTCTATTATAGTTAACTTTGCATTTGAGTGGGCAAATGAGAAACTCAAGAACCCTAGAGTCTATCACCTTAATAATTGAAGGTATCTTCATGGAAATCTTCCTTCCTTTTCCTTCAGGAACTCAACTTGACCTGTAAAGATGACAACTACTACTTAGTTTGAGAGGAATTCTAAAAAAAATATACTAGCCCAACTTCTGTATCTGCTTCCATACCTCCCAGTCCATATTTACACCTTCCTGACAAAGGTGAAATGGGGATTCACCTATATCTGTGGGAAAACCAACCTCGCAGAATTAAAAATACATCCCTCAATCTCCCAAAATACAGAGGAGGTCTTGGTCTACCCAACCCGCTACAATGCCATCATGCTGTACATCTCATAAGTGGCATAGGCTGGTGTAAATGTACAAATACAAAAAGCGTGTGGGCCTTGTGACCCTTTCCCTTCCAGACACTTCCATGACTCCCACTATTTAGTCACAGTGGCAGTGAAAAAACACCACTTGATAAGGACCACAGTTAGGATGAGTCCAGAAGATGAAATGCATAACTTGCACTTGATCAACCCTCTACCTAATGGTGCTTGTAATCCTGAGTCCCCTCCCCCCGGCCTTCAACACCCACTCCTTTTTAGGCAACCTTACATTTAGAATATGGGACTTCCTCCCAAAAGGGGGTTGAAAATCAGTGTCAGAATTACAAACTATGATTGACCCTCTGCTTATTATTTGGCAAACTATGCAAGCCAGACATTTCTTGACTTCCTTGCAGCCCCAATAACCAGACCCTGCTCAGCTCACCCTTTTGAAACTATTTTTAAGGATCCCTTTAAGATCCACCGTGTACTTGTCATCTCATGTTCCACTCTTATTATTCTCCTGAAGACTATACCCCTCTGTTTCTGGGTACAAGAGAGACAATCAACAATTCACAATAAATTGCTAACTAGATGGTACAAGTTCCCCACAAAGCTTCATCAAATGCCCCCTGAGGCTTTAATTACTGGAGATGTGGCGATTACATGTTTTTGGTCCTGTCTACAGGTTGGACCCTTATTTTGTTATTTTCCTTGTCTACTCTCCCTTGATCTGAAAGAAAAAAAACACTGCTGTGGCCCAGCTAATACTAGTTAATATACTCTAATTAATATTGGGATTTTTGTTTCATGTATACACTGGATGTGACTTTTTGTCTCTGTTGAGTGTAACTTGGTGTTTATGCTCTTACATGTATTGTCATAATATGGGGACACTTTGTACCTGTAAACTAAATAAAGAATTTACAGGAGACACTATCCAGCTATACTTTATTCTATTTTTTGACATACATGCCTAAATACACTTTTATTTTATATGATATCTTACATACCTGAAAAAAAAATGGACAATCAACTTTTACATATGCACATGGGTCCTAGTTGGGGATGGGGTATTCTTTTTTAAATGTAATTTATGTTTTTACACTGACTTATTTTTTGTTTACCTAAGTTTTTCACTGTCACAGAAAGACAGAAAACCCACCTAATGTGATAGTGTTGTGCAATCACAGGCTTTCTTAAAGTCTTTAAGCCTTTTAATCTGTGCTAGCCAGATTGGGACAAATTCCTGATGTGCCATTTACCAGGCAGGGTAGCTGTGGTTCAATGGCAGACAAAAGTGCTAAGGAATTCATTCTGCATAGGGGAGATCAGGGAGATGGACAGTCCCAAATCTCTGCTTAACATTCTGAAGCTTTTTTTAGTGGCCCCAAGCCTACAGGAAAAGCAGGTGATCCCAAGAAGTGCTGCAGGGTAGGGAGTGATGTTCATTTCCTAAGATTATCAGAAGTGCTTTCTTCTACAGCCAGCTGTTTAATGTAAGGCAAGAGCAGCTGGGATCTTGTTGTTACCCTTCGACTGCCTTGATGTATAGGACACATCCTTAACAGTCAATTGGTGGAATAAACTGCTGTTGCCAACCTGGTACTAGTATGCATGGGTTGACTTACTGAAGACAAATAGGCTGTTCACTTTGCAAGGTAATTTCCACATCTCCAAGGAATGTTTCCTTAGCTTAAAGTGATATTAAAGTCTTGTTTTTTGTTTAAGAATAACAAACATGTTATACTTACCTATGACGTTCATGTTATACTTACCTGCCCTGTGCAGTGGTTTGCACAGAGCAGCCCAGATCCTCCTCTTCTCAGATCCCTCGCTGGCACTCCTGGCCCCTTCCTTCTGCCTGAGTGCCCTGATAGTAAGCAGCTTGCTATGGGGGCACCCAAGCCAAGCCGCTGCTCTGTGTGTTCATTCAGACACAGAGCCAGGGCTTGGCCCCGCCCCCTCTCTCCTCATTCAATGACTTTGAGTGACTGCAGCGGGAACCAATGTCTCAGCCAATCTACAGGCAGAGTCTTGGAAAACTGAGGCTCTTGTGCAACATTGTTGGTTCGAGATGTTAATATTAGGGGGCTGGGGGGGGGGTGCACACTGAAGTTTTTATCGTAATGCATGTAATGCATTAAGATAAAAAAGTTCTGCCTTCAGAATCACTTTAATGAATAAGATGAAGCTCTGCTGACATCCATCATTCAGTCACGTAGAAGCAAAAATAGTATATCTTTTTTAACTTCCTCTGCATTTAAATGTGCTGACTATTTCCATGTCAGCAGGCAATGGTGAAACCGGAGGAACAGCATGACTGCCTTGCATTTTTAAAAAAGAGAGTTAGTGAAATCACAGGGTGTAGACTTGCAGCATTCTACAATCCCATCATATAGTATTTATTAATGTGAATTATGAATATTGCTATTGATGTCCTCCTGGAAGGGTCAGTTTCCTGGGTGTCTGTGATTTTACTTTATGAATCCAGAACAAGTATGGAGCGAGTACTGAACTACATACCTGTCCAAGATCATTGAAAGTACTAAACTTATAAATCAGTTGACAGCCAGGCAACTATGATTTTTGAAAGATTCACTATATATTTCCCTGTATATTGCTTGTATATTTTGTATATATACAAAAAAAAAGTGTAAAACATGTGAATCAAAAAATCAAATAGTAAGCAGCTGCTTTAAAAAAAAAAAATATAATGTATATAAATTAACTAACAGCAACACTTAGTGTCGGTTCACACTAAGGCAGCACAACTTGCAGCGCGACTGCCTCAGGCGACCTGGACACGACAGGAGCGGCGACTTGCAAAACGACTTCGGTATAGAAGTCAATGCAAGTCGCCTCAGGTCGCCAGCAAAGTCGTACAGGAACCTTTTTCTAAGTCGGAGCGACTTACGTCGCTCCGATTAGAACGGTTCCATTGTACAGAATGGGGCGCTACTTGTCAGGCGGCTAAGACTCACCAATTGTTCAGGACACAGGTAGAACGGCGGTCTGCATATGTAAACAAGGCAGATTGCCATTCTGTCAGTAGGGAAGGCTCTGATCCTGTGTTCCTGCAAAGCAAAGCAGGAACACAGATCCTTGCCTTCCCATAGTAAAAGCACCTCCCCCACAGTTAGCAAGCACTCCCTAGGCACACATTTAACCCTTTGATCGCCCCTGATTTTAACCTCTTCCCTGCTAGTGTCATTAGTACAGTGACAGTGCATATTTTTAGCACTAATCACTGTATTCGTGTCATTGGTCCCCAAAAATTTTCACTTAGTGTCCGATTTGTCTGCCACAATGTCACAGTCCCACTATAAGTCACTGATTGCCGCCATTACTAGTAAAAAAAAATCCATAAAAATATTCCATAGTTTGTAGATGCTATAACTTTTTCGCATATACACTTATTGTTTTTTTTTTTACACCAAAAGTATGTAGCAGAATACATATTGGCCTAAACTGAAGAAGAAATTTATTTTTTTAAATTTTTTTTTCAAAATTGTTTGTCTTTTTTTGTTTATAGCACAAAAAAATGCAGAGGTGATCAAATACCACTAAAAGGAAGCTCTATTTGTTTGGGTACAATGTCACACGACCATGCAATTGTCAGTTAAAGTAACGCAGTTATCATAAACAATGGCCTGGTCATGACGAGGGGGGGGCTTAAAAGCTGTGCCTTTTATGAATGCTATCTTTACATAGTGCTTCCCCTTCTCCCATACTTGCCTTATTACCTTTACTCAAAAAACGCTCAATGTAACTTTTCCTTGCCCCTATTCACTAAGATAGAAAATTGATACAATATATAACACAACTTTTCCAAAGTGAATTGATGATAAACCCAATAGTAAATATGTATTATATTGCAGCTTACTAATTCTTAGATGTGATGGCCGCATTCAGTTTCTTTTTTAGGCTTTCTTTCTTTTATTTTCACCTGGTGATCCTGCTATTAAGTCTGTTGTTTTTCAACAGAATAAGCTTTCCTGCAGATGCATACTTACACTGCTTGTAATAATAAGCTTTTATTTATTCATGTAAAACCTTTATCCCAAAATGTTGTTGTAACTGCTTATGAAGTGTTAGCTGGAGTTTGGCTTAATTTAGTTAATGCATTTAAATCTGCCAGTACATTTAACACTGCCCTCCCCACAAGACTGACAATGCTGCTGTCCCACGGTGTCTTTGTTGCTCTTTCCAGATCACAAAGTGAAAAAACTTAAAATTGGTAAGCTGCAGTATATTACATTTTTGGTTTTGGATTTAATAATGCTATAAACATAAATTGTAAACAATACAAATGAAAAGCATTTTAATAAATCTTATAAATTGCCAAAAACATAGCTACGGGGCTTTTTTTTCTCAAACAATAGGTGCTGGAACCAGTGGCGTAACTAAAACCTTCAGGGCCCCGATGCAAGAAATCATGAAGGGCCCCCCTGACCCCTGGACAGCGCTTTTCCTAGGGGGATGTCTGATAAGAGGAGGAGCCGCGAGAGCCGCCGAGGGACCCCAGAAGTCGGTGTTCGGGACCACTCTGTGCAAAACTAACTGCACAATGAAGGTATGACATGTTTGTTATTTAAAAAAAAAAAAACTTTACAATCACTTTAAGGGGTTAAAACAGGTGGTCAGGAGGCAACATATTGCCTCTTTACCTGCTGTAAAGTGCCTCTAAAAAGTGATCTGAGCATGGATCGCTTTTCAGAGGAACAGCATTTTGTTGCTGGTACTTTGAACGAGCAAGAAAAAAAATCAGCCCTGATTGTACATATATAGGTAGTCAGGATTAAACGTGCATACATAAAATGTGCATACATACATCTAAACAAGGGCGGCTGGTGCTCAAAATTTTTTGGGGGGCGCAAACATTTTTTGAAAAAAAATCATCAAATGCAGCCACTGTGCCCATCAATTGCAGCCATTGTGCCACTTAAATGCTGCCAGTGTGCCCATCAAACGCTGCCAGTGTGCCCATCAAACTCTGCCACTGTGCCCATCAAACGCTGCCACTGTGCCACTTAAATGCTGCCACTGTGCCACTTAAATGCTGCCAGTGTGCCATCAAACGTAGCCAGTGTGCCCATCAAATGCTGCCAGTGTGCCCATCAAATGCTGCCAGTGTTCCATCAAATGCTGCCACTGTGCCCATCAAACGCAGCCAGTGTGCCCATCAAACGCTGCCAGTGTGCCCATCAAACGCTGCCAGTGTGCCCATCAAACGCAGCCAGTGTGCCCATCAAACACTGCCAGTGTGCCCATCGAATGCTGCCAGTGTGCCCATTAAATGCTGCCAGTGTGCCATCAAACGCAGCCACTGTGCCCATCAAATGCTGCCAGTGTGCCCATCAAATGCTGCCAGTGTTCCATCAAACGCTGCCACTGTGCCCATCAAACGCTGCCAGTGTGCCCATCAAACGCTGCCACTGTGCCCATCAAACGCTGCCACTGTGCCCATCAAACGCTGCCACTGTGCCACTTAAATGCTGCCACTGTGCCACTTAAATGCTGCCAGTGTGCCATCAAACGCAGCCACTGTGCCCATCAAATGCTGCCAGTGTGCCCATCAAATGCTGCCAGTGTTCCATCAAATGCTGCCACTGTGGCCATCAAACGCAGCCAGTGTGCCCATCAAACGCTGCCAGTGTGCCCATCATACGCTGCCAGTGTGCCCATTAAATGCTGCCAGTGTGCCCATCAAATGCTGCCAGTGTGCCCATTAAATGCTGCCAGTGTGCCCTTCAATGCACCCAGTGTGACCCCCGACCGCTCACCAGCACTTACCCTGTCTTGGTGGGGCAGCAGGTGACTGCGACGAGTGGGGTCCTCCATGCGTCTCCTGCTGTCCACATCTCCCGTCCTCTCCCCGTGATAGGTGTCCAATAGCGGCGCCTGTCGTTTCAGCCAATCAGGTGACGGGTAAAAGACCCGAGCACCTGATTGGTGGAGAGGCAGTTTAGTGTTAGTAGAGCGAATAGTCATTCGCTTTTCTAACACAGCTGAGTGGCCTGCGAGATCACCTTTTTTGATGCCTATTAGAGCCTATGGCTCTAATCCGGTGCTTCAAAAACACCCCCCGCCGCTGTAATTCAGGTTCCCTGCGCCCAAAAAAGGGCTGGGCGCCTGAATAGGGGGTGGCAGCGGCGGCCATAGATAGATTCATGCAATGCATGAATCTATCTATTGGTGATAGAGGGGTGGCTGGAGAGAGGGGGCGGCGCCCGTGCCCCCCCTAATGCACGGGCCGCCACTGCATCTAAACACACACACACACACACATAGATAAACACACACATAATATACACACACATATACTATATATACACACATAAAAACATATACATATATAAATACACACATAAACACATATACATATATAAATACACACATAAACACATATACATATATAAATACACACATAAACACATGCAAACACATACACATACATGAACACACATATAAACACACATAAGAACATACACATACAGAAAGCCTTTTTAAAAAACGGCAGTGTTTTACCTTCCCTCTTCCTGCCGGGTACTGCACTGTAGGGGGAGACAAAGAGCACACACACACTGCTTTCACTTTAGATCAGTGTGACAAGCAGCTCCCCGCACAGTGCCGATTATAGTTCGGCCAACGGTGGGGAGATCGATCTCAGCCGCTCCTCCTATCAAAATAAACAGGGGGGCCCTTGAGGGCCCCCTGCAGCATGGGGCCCAGTCGCCATGGCGACCTCAGCGACCCCTATACTTCCGCCACTGGCTGGAACTTAACCACGGCCCCACAAAACCCCTCCCCCTACACACACCCTCCAAATCACATCAAATAGTGGGTGTGTTCAGTCAAATTTCACGAAAACAGTTGGAGGGTCTTAAAGCGGCATTAAATACCAGGAATCCATTAGATACAGAGTGCAGAGCTGTCACTTATAAACACAGAAACCGGACTTCTGTGTTTACAAGTGATTGTGGTTAGCAGGCACCAAAGGGTCTGAGCCAGAGGTGGTGGAACTGAGTTCCACCAAGTTCCCCCTGAAAAAAAGCCTTGCATAGCCATATATGCAAATAAAGTGCATAATATGTGAAAAAAAAACAAAAAAAACATGCGCAATTAATCAATAAATGAGTCATCAATAAACTAGACATATAAGTGATCATTCCTAAGTTCAGTGAAACATCCACAATTCCACAAAAATTACAATAAACATACAAATAACCAATCTTAAGAACAGCGATGTATCCCTTTCACCCAAAAAGATCTTCTTTTTTCACCTTTCAACTTTTTTTTGTGGCCACTTCCACAAAGCACACTCCTATCCACTTTTGGGGATTCATTTACCAAATGGCGTTGACCCCTTAAGGCTTCATTCTCACGAGGCGGATCCGCTGCCATGGAGTCCGCCTCTGTCCGCCAGCTAAGTGGGAGATCTCTCCGTTGATCTCCGCTGACCCAGCAGATGACAGGTCGATCTCTGCTCACTGAGCAGGGAGGGGCTTGTCGAGCGCCGCTGGTTACTATGGAGAGATCGGACGAAAACGGACAGCATGTCCGTTTTCATCAGATCTCACCCGATCCGATCCGCCAGGGACGGATGCATCCATCAGATTTTAGCGGATCGGACCGGGTCGGATGTCAACGGACATGTCACCACTGACATCCGTCGCTCCATAGACTAGCATGGAGTACTCGTTCAGGTTTGCCTACAAAACTGACAGGCGAACCTGAATGGTCCGACAGTGTGAAAGGGGCCTAAGACAAATAAGTTGGTCTTGCAGCATGTATATCTCTATCTGTAGACCACACTAACCTCCCTCCATTCCCCACTCCCGCATACCAGATCCCAGTGATATCTATGCATGAATTTTTAAAATGACAAAATGGGGAAATCATCTTAGTTGGGTATTTGATTGAGACCCCTTTCACACTGAGGCGCTTTCACACAGGGGTGTGATGGGAAAAAAAGTCCTGCAAGCATCATCTTTGGGGCAGTTTGAGAGCGGTAACTTGCAGCGCTTTACCGCTAACTCCGGTCGCTTTCAGTATGAAAGTAGCCCTATTAAAAAATAAATTTGAAAACCATCATAAAACTCCCATTTTCTGAGTGCTGTCCTAGCACTAAGGATAACCTGCTATTATAATACCAGACAGAAAGTATACACCACACTAACTCCCAACACACGATAATTGATTCATACATATCATTGGGATCTGATAAACAGGACTGAGGAGTGGAGGGAGGTTTGTGCGCTATACAGATAAAGATATAAATAACTTATTTACCTTAAGGGGCCAACATCATTTGGTGAGTGGATCCCCAAAAGGGAGATTGCAGTGTGCTTTGTGGAGGTGGCCACAAGATAAAAAAAAAGTTTTTTCAAACATCTTCTTGGACTGAAGTGATATGTTACTGTTTTGAAGATTGGCTATTCATATATTTATTGCACTTTTTTGTGGGCTCCTGGATGTTTCACTGAACTGAAGAGTGATTACTTATATGTCTTTCCCATTTATAAAGGACTTTTTAATTTAGTTTTTTTTTCCCCCACAATTTATGCACTTAATTTGTTTAATTGCATATGTTTTGGGCTTTTTATAGGGTGTATTATATAGTATACCGTATGCTTCTAAGCTGCATTGTATACAAATTACTGCATTTTTAATACAATTAATTTTGCACTTTAGAGTGAATGCTTTATTAAACATTGTATCACATTTTCTATCCACAACTAGTGAATAGGTGTGAGGGGATGTTTTATTTATTTAGCCGTTTTTGATGCTAAAGGCTAATAGGATAAGTTGGGGAGAGGGAGGAGGGTTTTATTTTCAGCACCTTTCATAACTTGAAGATATTGAAAGCGCAGCTAGAGAGGGTTGGAAGGAAAAGGATAGATTAGAGAGTGCAGCTCTATAATTATTGATTTTGTAATTTGCTTTTTAGCTTTCAATGCACAACATTAAAGTTATTCAAGTATTTGGGAACTTCATATACACTGGAACACTAACACTGTGAAAGATTATAGGCCAGTAGTTCATTCTATTTTTTAAATAGCTCAATATGCTGATATGCCTTAAAGTAATTGTAAACCCTACTTTTTTCTGTAATTATAATAATAAACACGGTATACACACCTGCTTTGTGCAATAGTATTGCACAGAACGGTGACTTACCTCCTCTTCTGGAGTCCCCCGCCAGCGCTGTCAGCACCTCTCAGTGCTCCCTTGGCAGGCTGTGTGCTATGGGGGCACTCCTGCAGGTGTGCTCCTGAACCAGGCTGTGTGCATCCATAAACAAATACAGTGAAATTTGGTTCCGCCCACACTCCCTCCTCACAGGATTTGATTGACAGCAGCAGGAGCCTGGCTGTAAAGCCAGCATCTTTCCAGAGCCTGGACCGGCTGAGTGATGTCTACTCTCAGCGGACTTTAGCTCACTGTCAGCTGAAAATGGGTCACAGGAGTGCTCCTTAATTCCAAAGAAGTATAGCCAAAATAGCTTTGACAATATTTCTCCTTTAAATGATTATATGCTTAAAGTGTTTGTAAACCCTCACATATACCCAGTGAAGTGAACAGCCTCAGATGATACACAGAGGTAAAACAAATCTCCCTACATAAGTTTTATTTGTATATCTGCTGTCTTCAGCTTTCTAGACTGTTTACAAAATGAACATTGTGTTAGAAATCTTTCTTCCTGTTTCAGCAGTGGGAGGGGAGTATGGGCATATACTGTGTGACAGCTGATTGGAGGAAAGACACCCCCCTCCACATAGGCAGAGGGACGAAGAAACTCGCAGAGCTGTGCTGTGAATAGACAAGCTCTCTGCTAATCTATTTATAGCACTCTCCCTAACACAAATTTTCAGCTGCTTTTATCTCTTGTGTCGGAGAAGTTGTCAGAAGTTATCATGCTGATAACAGAGGAACAGAACAGCAGAGGACTTAGTGCTTTGGAAAGAGATAAGTAAACACTAGAGATATATGTTACCAGGTCAAATTTCATGAATGGGGTGTACATCCACGTTAAAGTGTTACTAAACCCACAGTAGTAAAATCAGTCTGTATATGCAGTAAAGCATGCTTGTTATCTCACTGTGGAACCTAAGGGGTTAATCCTCTATATTGTGTAAAAAAAGCTGTCTCCTCTGATCCTCTCTTTCTTCCACTGTCCCCAATATATTTCCTGATAATACAGAGCCAGGGGCACTCTGCACCTGCTCAGTTTGGTGTGTATTAGTAGAGAGTTTTTTTTTCTTGGGAGGGTGCATATGATCAGCTCAGGGCCAATCAGCACTGTCTAGATAGAGGGTCAGGGGTCCTGCATCCTGATAGGACAGTCAGTCCAGAATGAAAACTCCTCCAACAAGCTTTAACCAGACGCTGATAGAAGCCATAAGACTGCTATATACTGCTGATGAGAAAAGGTATTTAGCAGTTTATATTTACTAAAATAATTGCATTTCTATGTTCTGTGGGAGACCAGATATAGTGAGATAGTGAATGCAGGGCCCTGGGTTTAGTAACACTTAAAGTGGATGTAAACCCAATGTCACCCTTTCTAAACTACTGCCATAGGGGTTATCTATAAGGATATAAATGCCTTCTGCATGTATCTTTACCTGTCAAATGTCTCCCCTCTGTCTGTTATTAGACCCGAACAACTGCAGATTCTGTGGGTGGGTCTGTTGTCTGGAGCTCGGTGGGTGGAGTCGTGATGTCAGTAGACTCCCCGCCCACCTCTACACTCCCCTTGTCAATATGCATTTCTCCTGTGTATTTCTTACACTGAACTTCTGCTATTATCTCTAACATCCAGTGAAAAGACAGGAAAGTAACCACATGACTTTAGCATGCCAAATTATGCTGAGGCGTTGAACAGCCAATCCTTGCAGAGCTACTGAAGAAAGGAGTGGGAGGGAATTAACAAATACTGCATGTCTTAGTCTAGTGCACGAGATTAAATTATCTATGTGATTAGAGGTACTGAACCCATTTTTTTAGTTTTATTTGCGCAGTAGGGACAAGGTTAACATGGTGTTTCTCTTGATTTACCCCATCCATATATCCTAATTACCAAATGCAAGATAGAAATACAGTAATTGATATTTTATTTAGAGTTTAAAGTACGTGGTACATACTTAATTTATCTATCATTGCTGGAATGTAAGAAATGAGGAATTGGTATGTTGTCAAAGGCAGATAATATGTAGTTATGGAATTACAGGCTGTAATTTAACATGTGGTGGATAAAAGAAACACTGAGTGTAAATAATAAAAGAGTGAGGAAAATCTGACATATGTACAGGGCATTAGATGTCATCACAACAATGCCAACACACCACACATTTGAATTGCTAATTACACAAACTAAAATTGCCCATCTCCAGGAAAAACAAAGACGGGAACCATGGCTTAGCTGGTATGATAACTTTGTAAAAGGTCGACCACTTAATTCTTCACTATTTTGCTTGCCCAATGAGTGATAATGTTGTTGCATATCTCTTATTAAAGTGTTGATTCAACCTCCTCCTTGGAGACCATATGGATGGAACATGTTAAAGTATATCACCCCACTTTGTGTACTTTTGTATGTTCTTTCACTGCTATCATTTCACCTATGTTTTATTTTCTTTCTCCTCTTTATTCAAGGAGCTTTTTTTAGAACGACGACTTATGCTGCGTACACACGAGCGGACTTTTCGACGGACTAGGTCCGACGGTCCTAGAAATAAAGCATGTTTCAAATCTTTCCGACGGACTCGAGTCCGAGTCGAGTCGAAAAGTTCGCTCGTCTGTATGCTAGTCCGACGAACGAAAACCGACGCTAGGGCAGCTATTGGCTACTGGCTATCAACTTCCTTATTTTAGTCCAGTCGTACGTCATCACGTATAAATCCGTCGGACTTTGGTTGATTGTGTGTAGGCAAGTTCGTTCATTCGAAAGTCCGTCGAAAAGTCCGCCGGACCTAGTCCGTAGACAAGTCTGCCCGTGTGTACACGGCATTACTGTGCTACATACTCGCTTATGTTGTTTATGTTTGATGTATGTACTAAAATTCAATAAAAATGTATTGAGAATAAAACGCACATTAATGATATGATGATCTTGGCAGTTTTATTTTCCTATGTCCATCCTTGAGCTTATGCATACTCCCAGATCTGGGGACAAACAATTGACCTAAAACAAACTTTATAAACCACATCAGAGTTTCAAAATCGAGAGAAATTAAATGTGAACATCCACTCATAGAATCCAGCCAGATTTCTAGACTGCAATAGATAATAATACATAAACAGTGTTTCATTTATTTTTTCATGATTTTATAACAGATTATATTGATAACTTAGATCATTAACCATTTGAAGTTGGCCTACTTTTTTAATATTTGTGTAAGTGTCTCTCCTAACATATTAAAGCCAAAGAGGGCACACAAGCCTAGTGCATTATCCCACAAATTTTAATAAAAAACATATAGATTTACAAACACATGAGATAAAAGCGCTTGTCTAGTCACTCATCCGTGGCTTGGTACTTCCAGATTGGACAATCACCTGAACATAAGTGGGAATCTCACCAGGGTCCCTGCATGCTGACGCATTTCAAAGGGGATACCTTCTTCATCAGAGCCAAGCAACAAGTGATCTTTCAGGCCCAATGTATATACACACAAGAGAATAAGCATTTTGACATGCCCAGAAAATGGGAACCAAAGGTCCCTCACCCTTAGTGGGAGGAGTGAAGCCATAGGGAAAAAAGGGAACTATTATCATTATCATAAAATAAACTATAGACATTAATTAGGTATGCCCAAATCTGCATTTTGCACTCAATATTGTATCCATGTTTTGAGAAAGAGATCTACATAGGGAGATATATGTATTCCTTTTATTTACCCTAGCTGAGAGAGAGAGAGAGAGAGAGAGAGAGAGAGAGAGAGAGAGAGAGAGCGAGAGAGAGAGAGAAAGATTTATACATGTATGCAGATTTTTATGTCTATGTTTTATTTTTATTTTCTGATAATAACAGCTCCCTCTTTTCTCCTATGGCCTTACTCCTCCCACTAAGGGTGAGGGACCTTTGGTTCCCATGCTGTGGGCATGTCAGAATGCTTAATCTATTGTGTGTATATAAATTGGGTTGAAAGATCACTTGTTGCTTGGCTCTGATAGAATCCCCTTTGAAACGCATCAGCATGCAGGAACACCGGTGAGGTTTCCCCCCTTATGTACTGGTGATTGTCCAATATGGAAGTACCAAGCCACGAATGAGAGGCTAGACAAGCACTTTTATCTCATGTGTTTGTGAGTACTTTTAAAAATAATTTTATCATTAAAAATGTGTGGGATAATGCACTAGGCCTGTGTGTCCTCTTTTGTTTTGATTATTTTTCAGTGGTCATTTTTATTTTTTAATTATTCTTATTATTATCATACAGGATTTATATAGCGCCAACAGATTGCCTTTATTTTGTTAAGCGCTGCGCAGACATTACAGTTACATTACAATTTGGTACAAGAGGAATAAGAGGGCCCTGCTCATTAGAGCTTACAATCTAAAAAGGAAGGGTCAATTGATACAAAAGGTAATAGTTGTGGGAGATGATCTGATGGAGGAAGTAAAACAGTGTATTAATTAGAAGCAGGATAGGCTTCTTTAAAGAGAAGGGTTTTCAGGTATCGTCTAAAGATGGATAGATTAGGGGACAGTCGGACAGATTTGGGTAGGGAGTTCATAGGACATCCCCAGTCCTAGAGGGCAGCAAAGTCCTAAGAGATTACCGAGACGTGCATTAGAACAATACTTTTACCCTACTGAGCTGTTACACTCATGTGCAGGAGACTAATGTTTTTCTTGGTTGTCTCCTAACATATTCTTTAGTCAATGTCTCTAAAGTTGTTTAATATATCCCAACAATCCTAACCATGACACTTCCTGCCTGGAGTTTGCGTGTTCTTCCTGTGCCTGCGTGGGTTTCCTCCAAAAACTCCGGTTTCCTCCCACACTCCAAAGACATGCTGGTAGGTTAAATGGATCCTGTGTCAATTGGCCCTAGTATGTGTATGTATGAATGTGAGTTAGGAACCTTAGATTGTAAGCTCCTTGAGGGCAGGGACTGATGTGAATATACAATATGTATGTAAAGCACTGTGTAAATTGACGCCATTATATAAGTACCTGTAATAATAAAAATAATAATAAAAAAACATACAGTACATGTACACCACAGGGATGAATTGTGATTTACTAAATAAAAATATAGTCAAATGAATAGATTTTGGTTCAGGAAATCTTACATATTACAGGCTTTTAACATATTTCCACATTTATCTGTCTTCTTGTCATACTATAGTATTGACCTTGGACACACTTCACACACGCTGGAAATGGGTTGTTCTTTATAGTGCGGAAGATTGTTGTTAGCAGTTTATATGCTGTGCATTATATCCTGGGGCAAGATGTACGAATTCATATAAAGCCTTTATGTTTGTTTAAAATGTTGCTTTGCTGAAAGATTCCTCTTCCCCTATCCCCGCAGGGCTGGAATATAGTTGTTTTGATTTCCACATCTCTTCAGTGGTCTGGTGACCTCCCAGCTCAATATAATTGGCATGGCATGTTCCCTGGATTTGTTAAGCCTCCACACTTCTGTTTAATACTTTCGGTGAATATCCAGATTAAAGTTTTATGTATAGCTTGATAGAACATCGTTTGTTAAATGAGCGGGCATTAGGCCACCCAACAAAAGCTATCTGACATCAATCATCGCACTTCACAGCCTTGACTCCAGATGGGCTCTGGACTTTATTCAGGATACAGACCAAATTGCCTGGCAGGATGACACAGATGGAAATGATATATCCATAGCTGAGTTGTCAATAGGCAAAGGCCTTCTGCTACAAGTGCTGTATCTTTTCATCCATCACAAGCTCAGATCTCCAAACTAATTATGGAGTCAGCCAAGTTAGCAATTTTATGCTATGTTTTATATATTTTTTTTCTTTCCAGACAACATAAGCCCTTCTATTTATTTTAAGCATACTGCATATTTTCTAACTGGCAACTCCCCCAGGCGCGTTAGTAATACGGCATTCATATTTGGAAAGTAAAGAAGAAATTGAACCTGACGTTATTCACTCTCAAGTGCTGTAAATAAAATAAATAAATAAATAAAAATATAAAGCCTGTATACTTTGTCCATTATGCCTGTCAGTGTGGGGGAAACTGCTCTAATTTAGATGAGTTAGTGAAGTGTCAGAGCCATAGTCTCCTCTTTTAATCTCCCACGGGTTCCTATTATACAATATCACAATATCACATTTGATCAGATTTGGACAGCTCGATAGCATATGAACTGAAGTACTTTAAATCACAAGAGCTGTGTTTCAGCATAGCCCTGATTAAACACTTTCTTAATAGGTAAGCAAATGTTGTGAGCTATAAAAAAGTGTTTAATGGATATTGCACATAGTAAATGGTTCGGATTGGTTGGCAGTCATATCTGGTAGCAGATAAGTTCACATTTAAGCTCAGTTGCAAATCTAATTTAAATTCAATATAGTTAATTACATTTCAGGTGTCATAAAGCATTTGGCTTGTGTCTATAAAGCTACAGTTTGCACAGAATGTTAACTTTATAAATGACCACAAACTAAGCTGATCGTGTTAGCCATAGGATTTTTTATATGTCTAGTCATGTTTATATTCTATTATATTTTATATTGTCTTGTGATGGTATATACTTGTATATATATTTACAATTTAAAATGTAAAAAAGTGACCCGATGGTCACCTACGTGATTAAAATAAATATTAGCAAATCTAATTAGGATGCTATGCACGTACATTACAATCCAACATTTTATTTTCTTTGTTTAATGTTGAACGGGGTTGAACTGGATGGACTGGTGTCTTTATTTAACCTAACCAACTATGTACATATGTAAGCATGCATACCTACATATCAATTATTGGCATACATATCAAACAAAATAGTTCTGCACCTTTTACCCAGGTCTGCACAATTCTTAAGAAGTATTTTTCTCATTTTGGATTGCAAAAAGTTTCATACTTTTGTGATGTATTGCTTCAATAACCTAAATCAGATTATACAATAGCATTTCAATGAGATCACTCTCACAACTTTTACTTAACCATACTAAAATTAAAATAGATTTTTTTGTATGAAGCACCTTGTTTTTTTTTGTGTGTGTCTTTTGGATCATTACATACATTTTCGAGTTTTAGATTGAAGATTCGTGACTGAGCATATCACCATATAATTTCCTTATAATGCTTGAATTTAATTGGTCCCTAATAGTTGGAAGCTGCCCAGTCCCCTTTCCCCAATAAGGTCCAAGAGAAAAACATCATTTATTTACTTGGGATTGAATGGTCAGAAAATACCCATCCAAAAGCGGGCCGTTTTCCCCATGTCAGATTTTTTTAGCTAAATCAGGCAGCTTTATATTAGATCAGGGGTACCTTTACTCTCATTATATGATTGCCATAGTCAGAAATGTATTGAAGTGTGTTTCTTAAGCCCCATACACACGGGCCGAATGTTGGTTCAATAGAAACTGGCCGGCATTCAGCCTGTGTGTACCGCAGCTGGTCTGGCAGAAGCTGGCCATTTGGCTGGCTTCTGTTGATGGGGCATGACTAAATAAAAAAGTTTGCAGACTGGCTCCCATTCGACACCAATGGCTGAGAGCACTGACCAGAGTGTTCAGATGGGGGTGTCCCTATGTCAGAACACAATAGAACAAGAGGGGAGATTACTGTACTAACAGCGGCTCCGACCCGCTGGGTTGAGCGAAAAAAGAACTAGCAGTGTGTACTAGACTTTACACTGAAAACTTATGCCCATCCTGACCCTGTAGTTTTTAAAAAGAAAAGTATGAGCTGAGCATATCGCTTGTTCTTTTAGTGTAAAACTCACACTAGAGTGTCATATATATTTTAACATAGTTACATAGTCGGTAAGGTTGAAAAAAGATACCAGTCCTTCCAGTTTTAAGGACTGGTGCCCAGAACTGGACGACATACTCAAGATACGGCTGGACCAGAGTCTTGTAGAATGGGAAAAATTATTGTTTTATCTCTGGAGTGAATCCACTTTTTAATGCATGCTAATATTCTGTTGGCTTTGCTTGCAGCAGCTTGGCTGCTGGTGCGGAATGGTCCGGTGGGGTCCCCCAAAAATCTGTCCTAGGACCAATTCTGTTTAATTTATTCATAAACGATAAAGAGGATGGGATAAATAGCTCAATCTCAATATTTGCGGGACATAACAAATTTAAACAGGGACATAACTTATGCGCAGGATGTGGAAATCTTACAAGAAGACCTAAATAAAAAAAATGGGTTGGGCAACTACATGGCAAATGAGGTGTAATGTTGAAAAATGTAAAGTAATGCATTTGGGTGCTAATAATACAAATGCAAGTTACTTGCTAGGTGGAGAACCTCTGGGAGAATCTAGGATGGAAAAGGACCGGGGGGTTCTAGTAGATGACAAGCTCTTTATGGACCTTGATTTGTGCACTGGTCCAAATCATTTGATGGAGGGGGGATTAGGGTGTGGGATTGTTTTTCAGGGTTTGGGCTTGGCAGCTTAGTTCCAGTAAAGGGAACTCTTAAGGCATCAGCATACCAAGACATTTTGGAAAATTCTATGCTCCCAACTTTGTGGGAACAATTTAAAGTAATGCATTTGGGTGCATAAAAATATGAACGCAAGTTTGTTGCTTGGTGGATAACATCTGGGGGACTCTAGGATGGAAAAGGACCTGGGGGTCCTAGTAGATGACAGGCTGTTTATGGACTTTACTTTTTGCACTGGTCCAAATCATTTGATGGAGGGGGGGGGGGGGTTATGGTGTGGTGTTGTTTTTCAGGGGTTGGTCTTGGCCCCTTAGTTCCAGTGAAGAGAACTCTATGCATCAGCATACCAAGACATTTTGGACAATTTCATGCTCCCACTTTTGTGGGAACAGTTTGGGGATGGCCCCTTCCTGTTCCAACATGACTGTGCACCAGTGCATAAACAAGGTCCATAAAGACATGGGTGATCAAGTTTGGGGTGGAGGAGCTTGGCTGGCCTGCACAGAGTCCTGACTTCAACCTGATAGAACATCTTTGGGATGAATCAGAGCAGAGTCTGAGAGTCATGCCTTCCTGTTCACATCAGTGCCTGGCCTCACAAATGCGCTTCTGGAAGAATGGTCAAACACTGACCAGCTGTTATAGCTGCAAAGGGTGGGCCAACTCAACATTGAACCCTACGGGCTAAGACTGGGATGCCATTAACCACTTCAGCTCCAGATGGTCTTACCCCCTTCTTAAGCAGGCCATTTTGTGTGATAGGGCACCGTGTTGCTTTAGCTGACAATTGCGCGGACGTGCAACACTGTACCCAAATAAAATAGAGCTTTCTTTTGGTGATATTTGATAACCTCTGCTTTTTTTTTTGTGCTATAAACAAAAAAAGACAGTCAATTTAGAATTTCTACTATAAAACATATCCAACACATAAAAAATGTAAACATTCAAATCTCTTCATCAATTTAGGCCAATTTGTATTCTGCTACTTTTTTGGTAAAATAAAAAAATCACAAAAAGCGTATATTGATTGGTTTGCGCAAACGTTATAGTGTCTACAAACTATGGGATAGATTTATGGACTTTTTTTTATTTTTATTGTTTTTACTAGTAATGGCGGTGATCAGCGATTTTTAGTGGGACTGTGACATTGCGGCAGACAAATCTGACAGTAAGTGACACTTTTTGGGGACCAGTGGCACAATACAGTGCTAAAAAAATGCACTGTCACTGTATAAATGACACTGGCAGGGAAGGGGTTAATATCAGGGGCAATCAAAGGGTTAAGTGTGCTCCTAGGGAATGCTTTCTAACTGTGTAGGGGATGGATGCACTACTCGAGAAAGAGAGACATCTGTGTTCCTGATTAACAGGAACACAGGGTCTCCATATTCCTGTCTGACAGAACGACACTCTGCCTTGTTTACATAGGCAGACCGCGGTTCTGCCTCTCCTATGAATGATCTCAGCCGCCGGACCCACTGATTGGCTCCTGCTGTGACCAATGACAGCAGGAGTGCATCTCTGGGGGCGCGTGCTCGCTCCCCAGAACAGATAACAAGAATTACGTAAAGGTACGTGATTTTGCGCTTAAGGGCCGCCCTGCCACAGTAAATGTACATGGAGTGGTCCTTAAATGGTTAAAAATATTGGCTCAATATAAAATAGATAAAGGTCACGCTATTCAATCATGTATATACAAATGTAAAAATTAGATGGTTAGAAAAGTCCACAAGTGATGTGAAAATAAATCTTGATGTCAATCTCCATCATCCACCACCATAGTGATCTTAAATATCAGTGCCTCCACCAACAGCTGAAAGGCTCGCTTACCAGCTCCTATTGATCCCTCATTACAAGGGATCGTTAGCTCTTGTGGCTTTAGCCCAGCCAAGGCCTTTCTCCAGGTCCTTTGTGTTTCCTTCGGACAGAGTTAAGCGAGCCTTTCAGCTGTTGGTGAATGCACTATTTAAGAGGCACTATGGTGGTGGATGGTGGAGATTGACATCAGGATTTATTTTCACATCACTTGTGGACTGTTCTAATCATCTAATTTTTACATTTGTATATGCATGCTTGAATAGCGCTACCTTTATCTATTTTATGTTTACTCACTGTGTATATGTCTCACAGAAGGTTTGCTGGTTACACTTTTCGTTCAGAATACTTCTTAGCGTATTTTTTTTTCTTCACTTTTTTTATAATATTGGCTCAATGCATTCTCTCAGTCCAAACATCGGGAGCACATGCTGTGTGTACGAGAACAGGCCTTGAGCCTAAGGTCTCTTGGATACATTTTTTGAAAAGCTATGTCTCAACCACTGTACGTTTACACATCAGTGACAGGGCTTACGCCTTGTACACACGATAGGATTTTCCGGTAGAAAATGTGTGATAGGACCTTGTTGTCGGAAATTCCGACCGTGTGTGAGCTCCATCACACATTTTCCGTCGGAATTTCCAACACACAAAGTTTGAAAGCTTGCTAAAAAAATTTTCAGACAACAAAATCCGTTGTCGGAAATTTCGATCGTGTGTACACAAATCCGACGAACAAAGTGCCACGCATGCTCAGAATAAATTAAGAGATGAAAGCTATTGGCTACTGCCCTGTTTATAGTCCTGACGTAAGTGTTTTACGTCACCGCGTTAGGAACAATCGGATTTTCCGACAACTTTGTGTGACCGTGTGTATGCAAGACAAGTTTGAGCCAACATCCGTCGGAAAAAATCCATGGATTTTGTTGTCGGAATGTCCGATCAATGTCCGACCGTGTGTAAAGGGCATTAGAATGCTTAAAATTATAACCAATGCTATTTTTGTCCTTTATGTAAAATTTAGTGTTGGAAACATACTAATTCATTTGTCATATTTGTGGTGCTATGAAAATAAGACAAGTCCCACTTTACTGCTGCTCCCTTCTTTCAGTTTATGAAGAAATATAAGAATCTTTTTTAGCCACCTGAAGTTCAGAAAAATCACCAAAATCAATGGAAACATGAGAATTTTGTTGATGGTTTTGTGGGGAGAGACTCCAATGCCGCGTACACACGGTCAGACTTTATGGTAGACTTTGCCCGGCAGACTTTTCGACATACTTTACGACGGACTTTCTGAATGAACGGACTTGCCTACACACAATCCACCAAAGTCTGTCAAATTCGTACGTGATGACGTACGACCGGACTAAAATAAGTAAGTTCATAGCCAGTAGCCAATAGCTGCCCTAGCGTGGCTTTTTGTCCATCGAACTAGCATACAGACAAGTGGACTTTTCGACTGGACTCAAGTTCGACGGATAGATTTAACGATCGAATTGTCCGACGAAATCCCGTCCGCCGGGCAAAGTCTGTCGTAAAGTCCGCTCGTGTGTACGCGGCACAAGGGATGCTTAATGTTAATCCATTTGTACTATGGTTCAAGCTGCTGCTCAGAATCATCATATTGTGATTATTTCTACAACACAATAAATTGTTAAATATAATCTAAGATAGTCAGAAGTTGAACAAGAAGCAATTTATTTTCCAAGACAATTTATTGCTATGATATAGCCTATAAACTTTGTTGCCTATGAAACATACATTATCTATATTATAGCTCCTTATCTCTCTTTCCTAACAAATGCATGGCACTTAAATTCCTGGTGTTGGATAAATTGGCTAACAAGTCCTAGAGCGCTGTGTGCATGCAGAGTACATCTAGCCAATTGAATCCAATGTGCTTTATGTGACCTAAACAGTCATGAGAATGACCTTGGAGAGTGCCTGTTGTGCTAGTAGTCATCTACTTCCACTGAAATGGTTATACAAATTAATATATTTTTTTTTATTTTCATTATATAACCTCAAGTCAGGATTAAAGAATCGTGCTTTAGTACCATTGCAAATTTGCTACAGTATATAACAAGTTTTAAAAGCAATATATTTATGTACTCAAAACAGTATGTTCAAGCTGAGAACAGAAAAGATATTTGAATGCAATTCATATTTAAAATGGAAAAGAAATTGAGAACTATTCCTGGTATAAAGGCATCACAATATTTAGATAATATTATGATGTGTACACTTGAGTGTCTTTTTCTGTTTATTAGGTATACTAGCATACTAGTGGCAAGGGTTTGTTCAGCCTTGTATGCTGAAAAACACCCCAGATTAAAATTACCATGGTTTTCGAAGTGTGATTGCAGTGAGGGAACAAGGTATCTCAGTTGGACGCCTGCATCTGCAGGCTATTTAGAGCAGATCGATACTCAGAAAGAAAACATTTCATGTCTACATACATTGTAAAATCATCATTACTATTCCCATGGGATCAGGAGTGTCTTTTTTGAGCACTGTATAACTGTCAGTGATATAAATGCTGTTCAGCTAATTAACCACTTGACATCTGGAAGATTTACCCCATTCTTGACCAGCCCATTTTTTACGATAAGGCACTGCGTTATTTTAACTGACAATTGCGCGGTCGTGCAACACTGTACCCAAATAAAATTCTTTTTCCCCAGAAATAAAGCATTCTTTTGGTGGTATTTGATCAGCTTTGAGGTTTTTATTTTTGCGCTATAAACAAAAAAAGGCCAAAAAGAATGTTTTACGTTCTGCTATAAAACATATCCAATAAAAAAATTTTAAAAATCTAATTTCTTCATCAGTTTAGGCCAATGTGTGTTCTGCTACATATTTCACATTCCCATAAGCGTATATTGATTGGTGTGTGCAAAAGTTATAGTGTCTACAAACTATGAGATATTTCTTTTTTTTTACTAGTAATGGTGGTGATCAGCAACCTAGCGACACTTTTTGGGAATCAGTGACACTAATACAGTGATCAGATAAAAATATACACTGTCAATGTACTAATGACACTGGCTGGGAAGGGGTTAACATCAGGGGCAATTAGTGGGTTAACTGAGTGCCTGACCAGTGTTTTTCTAAACTGTGGAAGGTGTTTTTACTAGGGGAAGAGATGGATCCTAGTCCCTGCTTTGCAGAGACTGGATCTATGCCTCCCCTCCTGTCAGAACGGCAATCTGCCTTGTTTAGGCAGATTGCAGTTCAGTCTCTGTGGCTGTTGATCGGCGGGTGCCGGCAGACATCGAGTGCACGGTACCAGCTGATGTGTGTTAGCGGGATCGAGCCACGGATGTCGAGTTTGCGCCCCCTACCCGGAAGTGTAGGATCAATAATTTACAGTGTGGCTTGTTAGTGTTACAAGGTCTCAGGTGTGAATGGGCATCAGGTGTGTTAAATTTGGTGTTCTAGCTCTCACTCTCTCATACTGGTCACTGGAGATTCAACATGGCACCTCATGGCAAAGAACTCTCTCAGGATCTGAAAAAAAGAATTGTTGCTCTTCATAAAGATGGCCTAGGATTTAAGAAGATTGCCAAGACCCTGAAACTGAGCTGCAGCACGGTGGCCAAGATCATACAGCGGTTTAAGGCTTCATGTACATGAGATGTTGTTTAACCTCTCCTGAACGATTTAACTTGAGAGCTAGAAATCGGCATGTAAAAACGCCAGGTTTAGCCACGTTTTCATGCTGCATTTAGCCTCGTTTGCGTCTAGAAGCGTTTGTAAAAAAAAAAAAAAAAGAAAATCCTCTGTGTCAGGAAGGCTCTGTCAGAAGACAGAATAATAGCTGCAGAAGAATCCCTGTTCCCTGAATGCCTGGAAGAAAGTGCCGAAATGTGAACATGCGTAAATGTGCGCGGTGCATTCTGTGACAAATAAGGGCAGGAAATGGGCTATTTAAGCTGGATCAGCACCCAGGATCAGTGCTTTCTCGTCTACAGTGTTCTGTGAGTATCCTGTTTCCTGTTACCTGTATCTGCTCTTAAAGTATTGATCCGGCTTGTTTCTGACTATTCCTGGTTTCCACCTGCATCAACCCTGGCTTGTCCTTTGATCATTCCCCTGCTTCCGCATCTGTACTTGATGTGATCGTTTTGTGTATGATCCGACTTGTCTGACTCTGCTTAAGTTTCAGCCCTTCCAGAGCTACCAAGTTGTTAGCAACTGTCCAGCTAACTTTGGGACCTGCTCTTTGGCTAAGTACCAGCCTGTTCCTGCGCATGGAGACCCGCTGCCATCTGGCAAATTACTGAATCAACAACCCAACAAGCACGTTTAACCGGCACTCGTGCAACTCTGCACTCCTGCGCTACCTGTATACACTACCAGGGGCCCCGAGTCAGAGGTGCAAGAGAGGCTTTCCCCTGCATAACCAGGCTCTACCCACCAGGTATGTGACAGTCTGCAAACGAAACGCTGCTAAACGCGAGTTACCGCGTTTAGCAGCATTTACAGGCTGTTACAGGCATTTGAAGTTTCAAATGCCTCTGAACATCTGTGTGAACCCATTTTTTTGCGTTCCAAAAAATGCTTCTAAACTCAACTGCCTAGAAACGACTATAAACGTGTACATGTATTGATAAGATAACTTAGAGGAGAGTTCAGGGGCAGCTGAAAAAAATGCCCAACTGCTCCTAAACGTCCGTTTACCAGCAGCAGTGTACATGAGGCCTAACAGAACAGGTTCCACTCAGAACAGGCCTCACCATGGTCGACCAAAGAAATTAAAGTCACAATAAAGTCAATTCACAAACAGTGGTAGATGGCGCAAAGTTGGATGAAACAGGGGATCCAAAATGACAGCATGAATAGTTGTTGCACCAGAGGACACAGACAGACAGATTCAGCAATGACAGGCGATTAGAAGGCTGCTCTTAGGAGATGAAGGAATCTCTGTACAAAGCCAAACACAAAAACAGAGTGTCACTCTTAGTGCAGTATACATTAAAAGCATTGGTTTATGCAGACAAATGGAAACTTACAGTGTGATAGACATGAAAGCGCATATCAGACCCGCCGAGTGTCAGGAGGATCACTGTACCAGGACCAGTGAGGTAAGGCAAAGGCATCCATTCAGTAGTATGGGGCGGCCGGGTGGCGTGCAGAGAGCCAGGATGCTCAGGGTCTGGATATCAGTAGAACGCTGAGCATCGGTGGCCAGGCCTGACATCAGCGATGGGGACAGGAAAGCTGGGCATGGCTAACACGTTTCAGAGCCGCCCACGGCTCCTTTCCTAAACATCTGTTAGTAAAGCAAATGGTTTGTTGGTGGACCAGCTTGGTGCAATCAAACTTTTTAAAGTTACAATTAACCTGGAGTTAGGCTTTACAGTTCATGTACACCGATCAGCCATAACTTTATGACCACCCACCTAATATTGAGTAGGTCCCCCTTTTACTGACAAAATAGCTCTCACCCTTCGAAATATTGAAGCCACTAGACCTCTGAATGTAAGCTGTGGTATGTGGTTAGGACGAAACACGTAGGGCTTTTGCTTCTTTGCTCCCCACATCGCCTTGTTTTTATTGTGATCACAATTTTAGCTGCTGTATACTGTTTTTTTGAAAATAAAAACCCAATTGCTTTTGATCTGCACCATCTGGAGCCCTCTTCTTTTCACATATTTTCCTTGTCAAAAGAAGTTTATTGAGTATACAATATTATAAAGATACATAAAGTAAGTTTACAAGGATCTATAAAGTAAGCTCATTGTTTTACAGTAGGGTTTATATAGGTAAAAATCATGAAATTTCAAATATTAAACATTGGGTTCACGTAAACCTAAATTAAAGATATATATAATTTCCTTAGTTACTTTTGTAGGTATTTAAATGATTTATACCTACTATACATATTGTTTACAAGTAGAGGGTATATAGGTCAAATAAATTCTGATAATGAGCTTTAATCGTAAGGTGGAGAAAAGGAAAGAGAAAGAAGAAAAAGGGTTGAAAGGTAGAGGTATGGTCCACAAGGTTGTCCCGCTCGTCAGTTTATTATTCTTTTTAGTTCTCTTTGAAGCCTTAGAATGGGTGTCTCTGTAAGTCATTTAATCTGTTACCATGGCAACAGGACAGAGTCATTGAAGTTTGACAGGAACTGTTGTTTTATCCAAGGGTGCCAAAGTTTTTCAAATTTTGGAATTTGATTTTGATCGATGGCTACCATCTTAGCATGGGACATTGTATTATTCATTCTGTGAATTGTTTCTGCTAGTACCAATGTAGGAGATTTCCATGCCTTGGCCACTGTTTGTTTTGCAGCCGTTATTAGTTGGATCATAAGTTTGAATTGAGAGAGTGTTAACCATTCCGGTTTTAGATTAAGTAAAGTTAAATATGGATCTGGTTGTATTATTTTTTTAAATATTTTAGATGCAATCGCGAAGACTTCCTTCCAGAAGGTTTGGATTACTGGGCACGTCCACCATATGTGTAAATATGTGCCTATTTCTGGGCATCCTCGAAAACAAAGAGCTGAGGTATTAGGTGAATATTTTGCCACTCTAGAGGGTACAAGGTACCAGCGAGTTAGGACTTTATAATTTGTCTCCAGTGCTAAGATGTTGGGTGAAGATGACTTAGATGTGAGCCATATGTTAGACCAGTCCGTGTCTTCTAAAGTTCGTCCCAGGTCCTCCTCCCACCTCTGAACGTAAGAGGGTCTATTAAGATTTGCTACTCCATATAATTGATTATAAAGTGATGAAATTGTACCTTTAGCAAATGGATCTTTTGTACAGATTGATTCAAAAATGGATAATTGGGATAATGGTGTATCCCCCTTTAGGAATGGTGTATAGAAATTTTTGATTTGGAGATATCTAAATATCTCAGAGTTTGGTAGATCATATTTTTCTCTAAGCGATGGGAATGAAAGGAATGATTTAGATGCTATGAAGTCATTTAGTGTCTGAATGCCTGATGTTGTCCAAGCTTTAAAAGAATTTGGGTAGATCCATGCCGGATAAAAGGCCGGATTTCTGATAAAAGAAAGGAGAGGATTGTGTGGAGATTGTAACTGATATTTGGTTTTTAGTTTATCCCAGAGAGATAAGAAGTGTTTAGTTATGGGATTATGAATTTTAAAGCGGTCTTTAGGATCAAGCCATAATAAATTTGATATTAATAGAGGGTCATTTTCTGAAGCCTCTATAAATACCCATAATGGGATTTCCTGTTTTGCATGGTATTTGGACAGACTGGCCAAATGTGCCGCTCTGTAGTAGTTAGTAAAATTAGGGTATCCCAGGCCTCCTTTATTTTTGGGAAGATGTAGTGTGTGTATAGGTATACGTGGTTTAGAAGAGCCCCATATAAATGAAGTTGCTCTTTTTTGTACTATTCTCAAAAAATAGGAAGGAATTGGAATAGGGAGGACGCTGAATAGATAAAGCAATTTGGGTAGAACAGTCATTTTGATTGCATTAATCTTCCCTATCCAGGATAAAGGAAGTTGCGACCATTGTTTTATTAGATTTGTGATTTGTGATCTGTCTTAATACAGGAGGATAATTGGTTGAGAATAAGTCAGAATGAGATGCTGTTAAATAAATTCCAAGATATGGGATTGATTTTTCTGCCCATGTGAATGGGAGTGCAGCCCTAGCTGGGATCAATTCCATGTTTGTGAGTGAAATATTAAGCACTAGGCATTTCTTAGGATTAATCATAAGGCCGGATAGGGCTGCAAATCCATCAAGAGCTGGTATTAAGTTAGGACCAGAGACCTGTGGTGATGATAGAAAAAGTAATATATCGTCTGCAAATATACATAATTTGTGTGTAATACCTCCTACTTCAATGCCAGTTATAGTTTGGTTTGTTCTGATGTATTGGGCCATGGGTTTGAGTATAAGGGCAAATAATAAGGGAGATAATGGGCAACCCTGTCGGGTACCTCTTTCGATATTAAAGGCATCAGATTTGTATCCAGCATATTTTATATAGGCTTTGGGTTTATTATATAATGCTTTGATCCATGTTAAAAAGTGGGGTCCAAAATCCCATTTTTGTAATGAATATTGCATATATTGCCAGGATACTGTGTCAAATGCCCTCTTAATATCGTGAGATAGAAAACATAAAGAGATTTTCCGTTTTTTAGCAATATGTGCCAATAACACTGCCCTGCGTATATTATCGCCTGCCTGTCTATTTGGCATGAAGCCTACTTGATCTCTATGTATTAATTTTCCTATAATGCTATTGAGGCGTTTTGCTATTATTTTTGATAATAATTTAATATCGAGGTTTAACAGAGAGATAGGCCGATAATTCACACAGGAAGTATCATCAGAAAGGGGTTTTGGGATCATACAAACAATTGCCATTAGTGTTTCTTGCCGAAAAGAATGTCCATCTAGAAGTTTGTTAAAAGTTTCGGTGAGAATGGGAGAGAGTATTTCTGAGAATGTTTTATAGTATAAAGCCGAGTAGCCGTCTGGGCCTGGCCTTTTGTTAAGTTTTAGGTCTTTTATGGCGTTAGCAACTTCATCTATAGTTATAGGCTCATCCAAACTGCTTTTTTGATTCTGAGATAACTCAGGTAAGGTTATTTTTGAGAAGAAGGATTCAGCCTCTGTAGGATTAAATTCATTGTTTGTCTTGTATAAAGTTGCGAGATGTGAGTGAAATTTATGGACTATTTTAACTGGATTACAAGTGTAAACATTTTTTGATAATTTCAAACGTATTGGTTTGAAAGATTTGTTAGTTGAATTTAATGCCCGAGCCAAATATGTACCTGGTTTGTTTGTATTCATGTAGAAATTGTGTTTGGAGCGTTTGAGGGATTTATCAACTGACTCAGTGAGAAATAGATCGTATTCCAATCTAGATTTTTCCAGATAAGATTTTGTACTCTGAGATGGATTATCTTGAAATGATATGTAGGCTGCATTAAAATTGAGTTCTAGTTTTTTTGCTAGATTTTTGCGTTCCTGTTTAAATAGTGCCATTTGTCTTTGTATTGTACCACGCAAGACAGGCTTATGAGCTTCCCACAGTGTTATTGGGGAGATGTCTGTTGTATTATTAATTGATATGTATTCCTTTAAAGCTTGTTCAATGGCCATCTGATGTAGTGGGAGTTTGAGCATTATGTCCGGTAAGTACCACGTTGGGTCATGCGCTTTTGGTATGGCTGAGGCTATAGTAGTGTATACTGCATTATGGTCAGACCACGGAATTGGAATTATATCTGATGCAATAATTTCTGGTATCATTCCTATTGTTAGAAAAATATGATCTATTCTGGTGAAGGTTTGATAAGGGTGCGAGAAATAAGTGAATTTCTTTTTCATTGGGTTACTTTCTCTCCACTAATCTACCAGATTGTATTTGGAAAGAAGTTGAGAAAAAGGTAATCTAGAGGTTATTTTGGATGGTGTAAAAGGTGATTTATCTAGAAATGGGAGGAGGACCTGGTTCGAATCCCCACACATTATCACTGTTCCTATTTTGTGTGTATTAATCACTTGTAATATATGTGAGAGGAATGGTGTAGGTTGTTTGTTAGGAGCGTAGTAGGAAAGCACCGTGATTGCTGTATCCATTATATAACCCATGAGTATCAGGTATCTACCTTCTGGGTCTTTAATTTCTGATGATAAGGTGAATGGTGTGGATCGGTGAAATGCAATTAGAGTTCCCCTTTGCTTGGTACAGGCAGAAGCCGTGTAAATTTGTTGATAAAAAGGAGAAATATATTTTGGAGTAGAATCTTTGGTGAAGTGTGTTTCTTGGAGGCATACTATGTGAGCCTTCTTGTTTTGAAAAGTACGGAAGGCTTTGGTCCTTTTTTGAGGGACATTTATTCCCTGAACATTCAGGGAAAGTATATCTAGTGGTGCCATGGAAACAGATCAAATAGTTTTGACTTACTTTTTGTTATGCAGAGCTGACTGCGCAGATCAACCTGTGTGGACTGAAGAGATGAATAGATAGAAAAGAAACCAGTGAATTCTGGAGTAAAGAGTAAACAAAAAACATATAAGATTAGATGATACATTGTATAAATTATTTTTTGCAAGTAATCACAATTTATCCGTGAAAGAGAGTAAATATCTCTCTCAGGGGAATAAGTGCCTTCGTCACACTCCCACATAATATGGTTGGGAGAATGAGGAGGGCTAATGGGGGTACACGGATCTTCCGCTTACAGGAGAGAAGCGCTATGTCAAAAGACATCAAAATGATGTTTCATTAATTGGAGTGCAGAATATAGTTTTTGTTGGAATTATTTATTCCAGGGTGGTTGTATATGGTTACTCTTGCCCTAGGCTAAATAATTCAGTTAGAAAGGTACTGTTAATAACTTTGGTATTGATGAAGATAGTTTGAATTATTTTGGGATTTTAACCCTTTTAGAGTAAACAATTACATATTTTATTCATATGTAACTGTTTAGATATGTTAACTCATAAAATTGAGGTTGTATTGCTTCAGATTAGAATAAACAAAAACATAATTCTAGGAACTAGTTAGGTAATAATATATTTGTTTTAAGAAAAGAAAGAAAAAGCTTCCATTACTTCTGGATTATTGAACATATTTGTCCTAAAAAGTAATAAATCTATTGTTGTTACCTGATAATATATAACTGAACAAGAATTTCCTTATTTCACTTATATATTCTAAGGCTATATTAATCAGAAGTAATAAGAAATATAACTGGAATGTAACATGATCCCACACAGTGTGTGACTATCAGAATGCAGTTACATTCAGTTATAAATACAGGTTTTCTATAGAGAACCATCTCTTAGTATAATAAATGAAGAGATATCAGGAATTAGGATGTCAGTCCATTGAATCTTCTTGGTCCATGGATAATGTGGCATAACGGCCTCTTTTGTGAGAATGATGATTCCCATTTTGTTCTGAAATTTTCTGAGTGCTGCCTGAAGGTGAAGATGATGTCATTCTTCTGCGTGTGGGAGAGTTGCTGCTTGTGGGTTCTGTCAGATTTAATTTTAAAAGGGTTTGTTGTAGTTCATCTGCTGATCTGCTTCTGTAAATTGTACCTTGGTAGTTAAATCTGACTGAAAAGGGGAAGCCCCATTGATACATAATGTTGTGGCGTTGCAGTTCCATTAGTTGGGGTTTCATGGATCGTCTTTGAGTAATAGCAAGTTGGGATAGGTCAGCAAAAATTTGATAATTGTGTCCTTGAAAATTAAGTTCCTTTTTTTCTCTTGCAGCAATTAGTATTTGTTCTTTCGTTCTGTAATAATAAAATTTTGTGATTATATCACGTGGGGGTCCATCTTTCTTTTTGGCTGTGAGGGCTCTGTGTACTCTGTCCAGTTCTAAACGTTCAATAGGGATATCTGGCTTTAGTTCTTGTAATAGAGCAGTAATAGTAGATTGCAAGTCTGTCACAGTTTCAGGTATTCCCCTTATGCGCAAGTTTGAACGTCTGGCTCTATTTTCGTAATCTTCGAGCTTAGTTTGAAGTATTAAATTCTCTTCTTTTAATTGTTCCAATTCTGTTATATTTACTTGGGTTGTAATTTCAATTTCATCCATTTTTATTTCTAAGGCTGCGGTGCGGTTTCCCAGCTCTCTTATTTCTTTGGTTAGGCTTTTTGTTATTTGGTCTGAGGTTTGTTTTAAAGCCTTATGAAGCATCTTTTCAAATTGTAATAATATTACTGGGGATACTGAGGAGGCTTGTGGAGAAGTTTGTGAGAGGATTTGTTCTGTATCTGACTCAAATGGAGAGTCTTGCTGTGACATTTTCTGTCTGTGAGAGTGCCCTGATGCTGTATCTTGTGAGGTGACTGGAGCTGCTTTAGTTGCAGTGAGTGCCTGTGAGCTCTTTGTGAGGTGATTTTTATTTCTGCCACGGTTTCCTCCCAGTACCATATTTCCTGCCCAAACTTTCACAGTTTGTTCCCTGGGGCAAAAAGGTTCAAATGGATACCTTTTGAGCCTGCAGGCTACGCTTTGTCCATCTCTTCTCTCCTCAGCGGTGCAGAGCTCTAACAATGCATGTCTGCTCCGCTAGGCTCCGCCCATCTCCCCTCTTTTCACATATTTTCAATCATGAATTCGTCCATCCCACTCATCCGGCTATCATTGGCCCAAGGGTCGTTCCATCTGTGGTGATCGTATTGGATGGCTATCGCCTTCTGAAAATACCTGAGCCTGCTCCAGTTTCCTTGCTGATCATCCCAGGATACCGTGTGCTGCTCCTATCCATGCCTGTCTGATCTGGTGTCGCTGACATTCATATCCACATTTTCCAGTAAGAGTACCCATTTTATTCCTTTTTTGGTGACATCTGCTGTCAACATCATATTTGATGTCTCCGATTGCCCATACGAAGTTGTCCACTATCTGACGGACTCCTTGTTTTTTCACAACCTTCATCTTTTGGGACACCAGTTGCCAAAATATTCACATTCCTTGTCCTTGATTGTTCACATGTAGTTTCCCATCATCTGACGGATTTTTTGTTGCCACTACCATTACTTCTCTTGAGATTCACCCCTAATCTTTTTGATTCACTTGTGTTTTATCACTTAATAAGACTTATGTGTCTAGATTCCCTATATGTTTATTTACATGTTTTTTCATTTATTAATAATATATATTTTTTTAGATCATTTAGCTGTTTCACACAGCCCACACTAGCGCTACATTCACCTCATGTTTATAACTTTTAGTCACATTTGCTTGTAGCTGCTCTAGCTTTTCAAAATAGCGCAGTTTTATCTTTCCATCACACTGTGATGGAAAGATAAGTTCTGTAACTTGCAAGGTGGAGCCTATGAACAGGACTTGTCTTTCCAGCACATCTTACAAATGCTTGATTGAATTGAGATCTGAAGAATTTGGAGATCAAGTCAACATCTCAAACTCTTTTTCCTGACGCATCATGGCAGCACACACTGGGTTGTGACTCCGCCTCCACAATCTGACAGGATTGGTTAACCACTTAAGGACCGAGCCTCTTTCTGAGATTTGGTATTTAAAAGTAAAAAAAGTTTTTTGCTAGAAATTTACTTAGCACCCCTAAACATTATATCTATTTTTTTCTAACATCCTAGAGAATAAAATGGCGGTTGTTGCAATACTTTCTGTCTCACCGCAGCGGTCTTTTTTGAATTAAAATATAAGACAACAGTAAAGACAAACAGATAAGATAAGAGGCTGTCCACCACTTATAGGTAAGTATTGAAAAGAGTAAAAAACAGAGCACAACCACTAACGCTGCGATTTCTGGCAGCCCTACCAGGTCAAGATCCACAAACTCCAGGCGTATAGACCGGTCATGCCATGCTTCAAGCCACAGAAGATCTAGAAGAAGCGGATCAAGATCCTCATCCCATCATCGCCACTCACACCATAGCCACTCACGCCATAGCCACCCTCGTCATAGCTGATCACACCATAAGAGGTCACCCTCATTCCCTCGCAATCGGAGTCATCACACCCATCCTGCAGCAAATGTTTGCTGGGTGTGCAGTGCTTCAGCTTTGCCAGATAAATTAATCTGCCGTACATGCTTCAATGAAGCAACAAAGGAAAAAGAATCGGATGCCAGAGAGGTTACTGAACTCACAAAGGAGTCAGTCCGAGAATCCATAATGGAGACAGAAGCACCTGAGACAGACAGGCCGATTCCAAGCACATCATTGGCAGCTCCTCTTCATACCTTAGAGCCAGAATCTTCTTACGAAAATGAAGAACCGGAAGTGTCAGCCCGATTTGACTTTACCTTAGTCGAACCTTTTGCAAAGTCAGTCAAGAGGCTATCGGTTGAGGGGAAGCTAAGGAAGCCCCCTGAAAGATTCGGAAATACTTCTATATTTTTGACACTCTATGAAGGATATTTTGTCCTTTCAAATTTAGCTATAAAGCGCTTGTGAAGGTATACACACCCATTCCTTGTCATTCTATCCCCATAGATCTATTCTGTTTCCTCTGTATTGGATTAGTTGAGCCCTTGTTCTATGTGTGGTCTGCCAAACAGCCAGTATGAGTTATCTCAATACTTGTTATTTATTATTTTCACAAAGGAAGCAGCATTGTCTCCTGATTAAAGGAAGTGACCGTGAGAGCTTTCAGCTGCAGGGGAAAAAGAGCCAATTATATCCTGTAAAGATTCCTAGAAGAGCCAGTGGATGTTTATATGAAGTGACAACTAAAGATTATTACAAAAGGCCTCTTAATATCTGTTATCTGGTGAGTTTATTCCCAAAGGGGATACATTTTCTCATGTGGTGTCAATCTTGGGATGAGGTACACGAGTGACAGGAACTAGGATCACAGTAGCAAGAACTTTATACCTCTAAAAGAAGTCACTTCACTTTTACATTCTTATATGTGTGGAACTTTATAAAAGTGTGTCATAATTGGATTGATTGACACAAGCGCTTCTATGACATTCTAAGTACACAAATTGCATTGGACTTTTAATGTTAATTTTTTTCATGTTTTACTCCTTTTATAGTAGCCGCTATTATAGATACATAGGATAATGTGTTTATATTACATTTAAGCTAAAGTTAAACTGTATTCAGGTAATATCTATTTTCTTAGGGGTTTTTTCCCTTGGCGCTGAGCAGTGCTACTAGGCCGTCTGTAGGCACTCTGCTTTATAAATACACTATATTGTCAAAAGTATTGGGATGTCTGCCTTTACACACACATGAACTTTAATAGCATCCCAGTTTCAGTTCTTAGGGTTCAATATTGAGTTGGCCCACCCTTGGCAGCTATGACAGCTTCAACTCTTCAAGGAAGGCTGTCCACAAGATTTAGGAGTGTTTCTATGGGAATGTTTGAACATTCTTCCAGAAGCGCATTTGTGAGGTCAGGCACTGATGTTGGACAAGAAGGCCTGGCTCACAGTCTCCGATCTAACTCATCCCATAGGTGTTCTATCAGGTTAAAGTCAGGACTCTGTGCAGGCCAGTCAAGTTCCTCCACCCCCAAACTTGCTCATCCATGTCTTTATGGACCTTGCTTTGTGCACTGGTGTGCAGTCATGTTGGATCAAGAAAGGGCCATCCCCAAACTGTTCCCACAAAGTTGGGAGCATGAAATTGTCCAAAATGTCTTGGTATGCGGATGCATTAAGAGTTCCCTTCACTGGAACTAAGGGGCCAAGAAAAAACCCCACACCATAATCCCTCCCCCACCAAATGATTTGGACCAGTGCACAAAGCAAGGTCCATAAAGACTTGGATGAGCGAGTTTGGGGTGGAGGAACTTGACTGGCCTGTACAGAGTCCTGACCTTAACCCGATATAACACCTTTGGGATGAATTTGAGTGGAGACTGTGAGTCAGGCCTTCTCGTCCAACATCAGTGCCTGACCTCACAATTGCGCTTCTGGAAGAATGGTCAAGCATTCCCATAGACACACTCCTAAACCTTGTGGACAGCCTTCCCAGAAGAGTTGAAGCTGTTATAGCTGCAAAAGGTGGGCCACCTCAGTATTGAACCCTACTAAGACTGGGATGCCATTAAAGTTCATGTGCATGTAAAAGCAAGCATCCCAATACCTTTGACAATATAGTGTATGTTTACTTGCTGCCTAATATATCCCACTGACTTTCAGATGCCATTTTAAAGGGATAATCAATGTTATTCACTTAGCCTGTCAGTGTTCATAAAGTTGTGGCTGATTGGTGTATATATTCCTATTCTCGTTGATAAAACCACTAGCATATGCCTTTTTCAGAAGTCTGCTAACTTTCTCTTTGGAGATTAAGAACGCACCTTCATGCACGATTGAGTTGAGTGGTGGGGGCGTGACCGGAAGCGGATGGAGCGGACGGAGGTGATGGAGGGCGAGGAGTGAGAGTGTGTGGATACCCTGCTCCACATGTAGCATATAGACAATTCGATTGTGGATCCGCCGCAGCCCTCGGTGCCGCTCGTATTCTTCCCGCTGTGGAACCTGCACAGCTGATCCTGTTTGGGGATATACAAGCCGTGACAAGCTGAGACAGCGAGGCGCTCTGGTATGACAGAGCAAGCTTGTGATCATAGGAGATAACGGAAGGAGAGGAGGAGAGGAGGGACGGCCGTTGTAGGAACGAATGCCGGGAGACAGCAGAAGGAGTTCACTGTAAGGTTTCCTAGGCATATCCTGTGTCGGACTGTGCTGTGAGTAGTGAAGAGCAGTGGAGGAGGAAGAAATTATCTTATCTTGTCTTTGTTGTGGAGCCTAAAGATATGAACGGGACATCAGAGTGTGTGTTTGATTCCCTGAATCAGTAGACCAGCAGAACGGAGGTATTATCTTATCTTTTCCTGTGTCATAGTCTCCTTGCTGCAGTAAACTGAGGCTGGTGGAAGTTTAACAGGGGGAAGTGAACTGTTAACCTATGTGTATGCCGGTGGAGAGATCAATACACTGCTCTTAGAAATACTGCTCTATGCATGCTGGACTGTGAGAACTGTGATAACCCCCTGTTTTGAGTGAGCAGGGGCAATATATAGGCACACGTAAGGGGATTATGGCATGGGTATTCCCCCTGTACTGGTATTGAGGTGTGATATGGCATCTCTTGTTACCTCAGTGCTGCAGAAACTTAACCTGCAGTAATCTAACAACGGACTCTGATCCTGTGGGGATTGTGTGGTGGCACTTTTGCTTGTCAGTTAAGGACTTCCCTGCTGTAGTATAGAAAATAAGCCTCAAGAGCAGACAGGCATCATGACGACTCGATCAACTAAAGAAAAAGAGAAGGATAAAGGGGCTCAGTCTACTGTGGCAGGCGCAACGGCGGCGGCCGTGGCGGCAACCGCCAAGCTAGAGAGAATGGTCCACTCGGCGGAACATACTCCGAATAAAGGGGGACAGCAAGGACAAACAAAAACAGTAACGGACAGAAAGAGTCAGGGGCTGCCGAGTATGTCAGTAAGTGCTTCGGGCATAAAGAACCATACTAGTAAAGGGCCAGGAGGAGCCGGGAAAGAAACAGATGCCCCTGTTACTATAACACCCCCTGCAGAAAGAGAGCCATCGCTAAAAGACATTCTTGTGGCAATTAATGCATGCAAACTCTCCCTGGGTGAACTAGGAGATCAAATGAAGGAGATCAAGGAGGAACTAGTGCTGGTGCGACAGGAGCTTAGGAAAACAGTAGAAAGAGTAACAGAAGCTGAGCAAAGAATAAGTCTGTTAGAAGATGATGTGTACCCTATGAAACAAGAAATCAAAGTCTGGAAAGAGAGAATAGATAACCTGACGGGAAAATTTGATGAAATGGAAAACAGACTTCGTAGGGACAATGTGAGGGTGGTGGGATTGCCTGAAAGGAGCGAAGGCCCGGATCCGATAGTATTTCTAGAGGGCTGGCTGATTGAAACCTTTGGAAGAGAGACGTTTTCTCAGCAGTTCTCAATTGAAAGAGCGCATAGAGTTCCATTTAGGCCCCCTCCCCAAGGAAGACCCCCAAGACCGTTGATAGTGAAATTCTTAAATTTTAAGGATAAAGTAACGCTACTTCGAAGGGCTAGAGAAATGGGGAAACTCTTATATTGTGGTACTAGGATTTCAATATACCCAGATTTCTCACCAGACCTACAGAAGCGCAGAGCTGAATTCCTAGGAGTTAAACGTAGCCTGCAAAAGTTTGATGTTACATATGCCCTTCTGTATCCCGCCAGGCTTTGGATAAACGCACTGGGGGGAAGTCAGATTTTTGATTCTCCTGCCAGTGCGCTGACATGGTTGGAAGACAAGAAGGATAATTTATCAATGAAATAACTGTAAAAAATGGTTTAAAGTTATCACTTATAGGTGGGGGAAACACATGAGAAAATTAATATAGTTTATGTGGAGTAGGGACAGGCCCAGACATGGGTATAATGGAAGTTGGATTCGGATGGGGGTGGTTTAAAATAAGTGCTTTTGTAGTTGTAGTGATAGGGGGGGGGAGGGGGGAAGGAGGATTGGGAGATATGAGTTTTGTGTGGGTGGGGTGGTATGGGACGGTCATTAAACAAGCCTCAAGGGGTAACCTAGAATGGTATGGGTGGGGTAGGAGGGGGGAATATTTAAAAATTCTGAGTGGGGGGGGGGGGGAGGGAGGGAGGGGGGGTGGGGGGAAAGGGAACACAAGTGGAAGAACACATGGGAGGGTACGAGCGGGTACACTAAATAATAAGAAAACACACGGTACACTAGTTTATACAATAATACAGTTGGCACAACAAAAAATTAGGTATGATATGTGGTACACTGGGTTATATAATGACACGCAGGGCATAGCAGAATATGGGTATAGTAGGAAAGTGTGGAGTATGGAAACACGGGTATGCGCTAGAAATAAAAAGTTCACTAATTTAATTTTGACAAATAGGGTAATTATTTCATTGATAATGGGGAGTATTGTAGAACAAGGGGTAGATTGGATACAGGCGATATTAGGGATGGTTGGAATTCTGGGGTTAATATGGCAAGACACCCGACGGTGTACTTCTCTCCCGGTAGCTTTTTCTATAGTTGTTGCTAATAATTATGTTTAAGTATAATCAATGGCATTGAATATCGGATCGTGGAATGTCCGAGGGTTAGGTACCTCTGTTAAAAGGGCTGCTGTTTTTGATATGCTTGATATTTTTAAAGTGGGTATTGCCTGCTTGCAGGAGACACACTTGACCAATGACACAAAAGGTCAAATAAAGAATAAGCACTTTCAGTACCAATACCATGCGGTACACACCTCGTATTCTAGAGGTGTGGCAGTGTTAGTTGGTGGAGGGATAGTGTTTACCTGCAAGCAGTGCAAGATTGATGGGGAGGGCCGTTATATTTTCCTACATTGCATAATAGAAAATCAAGAATGTATACTTGCAAATATTTACATCCCCCCTCCTTTTAAGTTAGAGGTCATGTACTGTTTACTGGAGTTTGTAGTTGATAGACCTAACATACCAGTTATTGTAGTTGGGGATTTCAACGTCATAATTAACAAAAAAATGGATAGGTTTCCCCCAGGTAATCAGGGATGGGGGCCACAAGGAAAGCGTATGGGTGAATTTCTTGAAGAAGCTGGATTGTTGGACCTCTGGAGAATACGGAACCCGGTAGCACAGCAATTTTCATGCTATTCGGGTTCTTATTCCACACTTTCAAGAATCGATCTTATATTGGGCAACAATTTAGCTTCCCAAATAATTAAAGATATAGTCTACCAACCTAGGGGGGTGTCGGATCACTCACTGTTAACGGCTATGGTAAATATAAGGAATAATAAATTAGGTGGGCTGTGGAGGATGAACCCAATATGGTTTGAACTAATAGAAGGTCAGAATGAGATTGTAGGCAAGGTAAAAGAATTTATAGATTTTAATACGGATACAACAACAAGAGGGGTGATGTGGGATGCATTAAAGGCGTATTTGAGGGGTTTACTTATCCAGCAGGTTTCAAGGACAAAAAAGAAATCGTTGGAATGGGAAGTTAAGATCAGGGCAGAGTTAGCTGCGGCCGAAAGGGAGTATCTGAAGGAGCCATCCGCCGATACTAGGAGTGAGTGGGAGAATAAGCAACAAACATATAAAGAGGTAATGGTCAGGAATTCGGAAAACAAAAGAATGTTCCAAAAACAAATAGCGTATGGGGAAGGGGAAAAAGTGGGTAAGATGCTGGCCTATATTGTTAGGGCCAGTGCCTCACCTTCTGCAATCCCCGCCATTAGAACCATGGGCGGGGAGATATCATCTGTGACAGAGGAGATAAGTAATACATTTAAGGAATACTATGAAGAGCTGTATAAGTCCCGGGGGGGTGCGGGAGGGGAGGAAATGGACAGTTTCTTCAAGAATATTGAACTACCCTCCCTCACAGACACTGACAGAGAGGTTTTGGAGGCTCCGATAACATTAGAGGAAATAAGAATGGCAGTAGCAGAAATGGCAAATCAGAAGTCCCCGGGTCCCGATGGCCTACCTGCTGAAACATATAAAAAATATGGGGAAATTTTACTCCCGGAGCTCCTTAATGTATTTGACATGGCAAAGAAGGAAGGTAAATTACCCAAATCAATGACCGAAGCTACGATTATTATGCTGCCCAAGGAGGGGAAAGACCCCTTAGAGCCTGGGTCCTATAGGCCCATTTCCTTGCTGTGCGCAGATGCTAAGATTCTCGCAAAGACGCTTGCTATTAGACTTAAGAAAATAATTTCAAAATTAGTCCACACAGACCAAACGGGTTTTATTCCCCAGAGGTCACTTAGTAGGAATATCAGGAGGCTGTTTTTAAACCTGCAAATACCCATAGAGAACACGGGGTCAAGGGCGGTCATGATGTTGGATGTGGTAAAGGCTTTCGACAGCCTGGAATGGGGGTTTATGAGGCGTGTCTTGAAGGAGTTTGGCTTCGGTCCATCCTTTAGGAAGTGGGTTGAAATTTTATACAACGACCCTAGCGCTAAAGTTAAGGTCAATAATACCCTTTCAGCTGGATTCCGATTGGAAAGAGGCACAAGGCAGGGGTGTCCTCTGTCACCCTTGATTTTTGCCCTGGCCATGGAACCAGTGGCCGCAGCAGTGAGGCAAAGTCAGCTTATGGAGGGGTTCCGGAGAAGAGGTAGAGAGGAGAAAATCGCACTATATGCGGACGATGTCCTCATATTTCTAGGAGATACGGAGCGCTCACTTGGGCAGGTGATAGACATATTCACGAGTTTTGGAAAGCTATCTGGTCTCACCATAAATTGGGAAAAATCAATGCTATTACCGGTAGACCCTATTAGGAAAAATGCCTATTTGGAGAGTATACAAATAGAAATAGTGGAGATAGTAAAATACTTAGGTATTTATATAACAAAGGACCCAGGTAATTATATTAATCATAACTTGATTCCCCTGTTGACAAAGTTTAAAAATAAAGTCAATATATGGAGGAGGTTTCCCTTATCAGTTGCTGGACGATGCAATTTGGTCAAAATGCTGTGGTTGCCCCAGTTATTGTTCATATTGCAGAATTCACCAATATGGATTTATAAGAAATGGTTTAAAAAAATAGACACAATATTAAGAGATCTTATATGGAAAGGGGGACAATCAAGGATTAGCTTACAAACCTTGCAATTATCAACTCAAGAGGGGGGTATGGCAGTCCCACATCCCCAATTCTATTTTTTAGCAGCTCAGTTACAGCACATAGGGTCAGGGGATGAAAATAATGAGGGTATAATGACCATGGGAGCGCCACATGAAACATTTATGGAGGTGCTGGAGGCAAATTCTTTTGTCTCTAGACCCCCCACAGTTAAATTAATAATAAAAGCTTGGAAATCCATTAAAGTGCTGGAAGGCGTGGAAGGAAAGGTTAGGTACACTCCCCTTTGGGATAATAAGTATTTACAAGAATTAAAACCAATTGGAAAAATAAAGTCTTGGGAAACAAAAGGAATAGTAAAGTTGGCCCAACTGTATAATGGTAGCACACTCAAAACATTCATTTCACTAAAGGAGGAATTTGATATTCCGAATCATACGTATTATAATTATCTACAAATAAGGCATGCCCTAAAGGCTCAATTTGGGGAACAAGGTCCGAGGTGGAGCCTCTCCCCTATCCTTTGCAGAATGGGTAGTGCGGATGGACACAAAGGTTCCATAGCAGAAATGTATCCATTGTTATGCAGAGGTGGGATGGACAGTCCAGAAAAGCTCAAGTGTAGAAGCAAATGGGAAAGAGACATGGGCAACATATCGGATGAACAGTGGAGAAAGATGTTGGAGGGAGGACATCAGGTCTCGGTATCACCCGCGCAGAAGTTCTCACACCTAATGCTCCTTCACAGGGCATACTACACACCAAAGAGACTGTTTGAATTTGGGCGACGGGCGGATGCAAATTGTCCAAGATGCCAGAATACGGGGGACCTGATCCATATGATATGGAAATGCCCAAAATTACATCGGTACTGGACAGAAATATTAGAACTTATAAATAAGATCTTTAAAGTAGGACTGAAAATGGATCCAAAGTTATGTGTATTGGGAGTTGGGGAATGCCAAGGGAGAGGAAATAATATAAACAAAGCAGTGGTAAGATGCCTATTTCAGGCAAGGAAATTGATAGCCCTGAGGTGGCAGGCGGAGAGACCCCCTTCAAAGGATGACTGGATTAGAACAGTGACAGAAACGGTATGGAAAGAAAAGGTAGTATACGTAAGGAGGAAAAATTTGAAGGAGTTCAAAAAAATTTGGGTCCCATGGTTAGAAGAAATAGGGTATCCCTTGTAAAGTGTGTGTAGGAAGAAGTGTTGTAGAAGTATACAGAGGATTAAAGAACTACCGAAGGAAAAACAGTTAGACCCCTGGGTTGGAGGGTGGGGGGATAGGCACGGGGGGGAAAAAAAAAAAAAAAAAAAATAGGTGAATAATGTTTTAGGATATTTTATATTTGGAGTGTTGTGCACATGAGTTTGGAATGTTTTATAGTTGATGGAAATTACTGTATAACACTGTGTAATGAATAAAGATTATTTAAAAAAAAAAAAAAGAACGCACCTTCATGAATGAAGAAGGTACATTGGTTCAGAAGGTTCAGAACTGATTATGTGAAGAAGGTACATTGATTGCTGTTTGCATGATATGGGGCGGTGGGGGTAATATAGAGGTCAGCCTACAGGAGTTCATAGGTAGGTTGAACAATTCTGACTGGAATTTAGAATTTGCCACCTCCTACAGTAATAGCAAAGTTCATTTTCTAGATGTACTGTACTGTAGTTATTGAGGTTAAGGATGGAAGAACTAAAATGAAAGTCTATCAGAAGGAGACCATCTGTAATGGTTGTGTGCCTGTAGAGAGTTGCCATCACAAGTCATGGACCATTTTTTAAGATATAGACGAAACTGCTCTGATAAAGATATTTATGTGCATCAATAAGCAAAACAGCTTATTTCCGATGTCTGTACCTTTTTTGAATGCTAGAGGCTTTTTAGAGATAAATTAAATATGTAGTATGTATTTATTATGCAATGTGTGTTTTTTATAAAGATAGTGTCCATGTGAGGTGTGGGATTTTTTTGTGTGTGAGGATTCTGCATCTCCATTTCATTTTATGATTTTTATTGTAAAATGATAATACATTTTTGTGATTCTGAACTGAGAAAAGAAGTAGAAGTCAATTGCAGTGTACTGCGCACTTTACTTACTGGGGAGAGGGGATCTGGGTGCTGCCACAGGTGATATGAGCACACAAAAGATAATAGAAAAAATAATACAAAGGCACAACTAAATACCACTGGAAGGTCTTTTGAAATGAAAGATTTTCTAATGTGCAATACTACATTAACCAACTTCTTCAATGTTTGATTACATTACATGACATGAAGAAATAGAAGCACACATTAAAGTTAAATCTAAATGGGAGAAAAGATCATAGTGCTCTGGACATAAAAGGGTTCCAACATAATTGTGATGTGAGTCGATTAAAATGTATTACCATCTGGAAAGTTGAAGTAGAGTGGTGGAACATCCATTAAATTGTTAACCATTCCCCTGATAAAATGCATTGAGTCTGAGGGTGCCAGGCAATGGTTGTATCAAAAAACTGAGGCAAGTATCCTCTTAGTTGCAGCAAATGGGAGCCAACAAGAAATAATCTGTTTCCTAATATGTTATAAGCAGTAGTAGAGAAACTCTTTGGAGATGCCCGTGGAAGTTCATCAGTGCTCAGCATTGGGAATGAGTGTGAGGCTTAGATACAAGAGGCAATCATTAACCCATTGATGCAGGCATAACACATGTGTGGCCTCACTGCACTGGGCTTTTTGCCATGGGGCCGCATACATGCATATCTGTCTTTGTGCTGGGGGCGCACCACACAGCACGCTCCCAGCACAGAGACCGGGGTCTCACCGAGAGCCCCAGGTCCCATACTAATGATCGAGACCTGGAACACTCGATTCCGGGTCATGTGATCACTCTGGTAGCCTCCAATTGGCTACCACAGTGATTCAATCACTGTGAAGCCCACCCCTGTGTTTCTCTCTCTCTAAGAATGAAGAGGAAAGATATGTTGTATTACACTGTGTGTGTAAAAAAAAAAAAATTTATATTAATTTTAATGATAACAAATAAAGAAAAAACCCCCGACAAGGTCAGGACCAAAGGTCAGGGTCAGTATATTTTGGGCAGGATTTTTTTTAAAATTAGTATTAGTGTCAGTTAGTGTTTTAGGCGAACAAAAAAAAAGCAAAATGCGAACTATTGTTTCTGGGCTGTACTACGGGTACATAACAAATAACATACACCTGTGGTATCGCTGCGAATGTCAAGAACAGGAGAATTTATTTTGGGTCGTTCTTTGGTGGTAAATTATGCTAGTAACAAGAAATATACAGCTAAATTTAAATAAAAATGTTTTCTTTACTTTTTTTGGGCCAGTTTCCTTTGATGATAAAAAGAAATCAGGAGATATCCATTATCATTTACCACCAAATGAAAGCCCAATTTGTCCTGAAAAAAACAATGTATAATTCACCTGGATACACAATGTAGTTGTGATGATATGTACAGTTTTACTAACACATGTCAAAGTTGCAAAATTATGCTTAGGCATTAATATTTGTTTTACCCTTGTGCGTTAAGGGGTTAACAGACTCTCTCCCTGGGACCCAGATCGAAGCTGGAGAGGAAACCCTATTGCTGAGTAACTGGTAAGAGAAAAGGATACTGTGAGAAGGGTGTGGATTGATCAATAGAAAGAGCAAAGTTCTGACCTATCACTGTGTAGATGCTTCATTATTATTCAACCAGCAGGTGGGCGTATGTTCCTGGTTAAACTGTTCTGCAGCAGTGGATGTTGAAGACCTGACTGGGTTGGAAGGTAAAACAGTTCATATATATATTTATAACTGTGCATTTATCTGCTTGTCTTGATTCAACTAAAAAAACAACATCAAAATCTATGACTAGAGATGCATATATATTTTTTTTATTAACAAGTATTTATTTTTTATCATTGTAGGTACAGCCAACCTATTTTTACTTTCAGCATCACTGACACACTGTTTTTGTTTAGAATTAAATTTTTTACCTTGCATTCAGGCACTTATGTACCCTTCAGTCAAAAAATGCATCCACTCAAACCCCTGTGCTGTTTCTACCATCACTTACTGTGTGCTTGACTGCTGAGGTTCCGAAGCAGGTAACAAACATCATAGTAGTTGTCAGAGCTGTAGACTTTGCTTAGAGTAAAACTTAACTTTTATTTTGTCATTTTAAAAGTAGAACTTTCAACCAGTTTCAAATGACAAATCCTTAATCATAACCTAGGATAAAGGACACTCTTTCATCGAAAACAAGTTAGATATTCTTCTTAGGGTTCAATATTGAGTTGGCCCACCCTTTGCAGCTATGACAGCTTCAACTCTTCAGCTGTCAGTGTTCATAAAGTTGTGGCTGATTGGTGTATATATTCCTATTCTCGTTGATAAAACCACTAGCATATGCCTTTTTCAGAAGTCTGCTAACTTTCTCTTTGGAGATTAAGAACGCACCTTCATGAATGAAGAAGGTACATTGGTTCAGAAGGTTCAGAACTGATTATGTGAAGAAGGTACATTGATTGCTGTCTGCATGATATGGGACGGTGGGGGTAATATAGAGGTCAGCCTACAGGAGTTCATAGGTAGGTTGAAGAATTCTGACTGGAATTTAGAATTTGCCACCTCCTACAGTAATAGCAAAGTTCATTTTCTAGATGTACTGTACTGTAGTTATTGAGGTTAAGGATGGAAGAACTAAAATGAAAGTCTATCAGAAGGAGACCATCTGTAATGGTTGTGTGCCTGTAGAGAGTTGCCATCACAAGTCATGGACCATTTTTTAAGATATAGACGAAACTGCTCTGATAAAGATATTTATGTGCATCAATAAGCAAAACAGCTTATTTCCGATGTCTGTACCTTTTTTGAATGCTAGAGGCTTTTTAGAGATAAATTAAATATGTAGTATGTATTTATTATGCAATGTGTGTTTTTTATAAAGATAGTGTCCATGTGAGGTGTGGGATTTTTTTGTGTGTGAGGATTCTGCATCTGCATTTCATTTTATGATTTTTATTGTAAAATGATAATACATTTTTGTGATTCTGAACTGAGAAAAGAAGTAGAAGTCAATTGCAGTGTACTGCGCACTTTACTTACTGGGGAGAGGGGATCTGGGTGCTGCCACAGGTGATATGAGCACACAAAAGATAATAGAAAAAATAATACAAAGTCACAACTAAATACCACTGGAAGGTCTTTTGAAATGAAAGATTTTCTAATGTGCAATACTACATTAACCAACTTCTTCAATGTTTGATTACATTACATGACATGAAGAAATAGATAATTATTCAACCAGCAGGTGGGTGTATGTTCCTGGTTAAACTGTTCTGCAGCAGTGGATGTTGAAGACCTGACTGGGTTGGAAAGTAAAACAGTTCATATATATATTTATAACTGTGCATTTATCTGCTTGTCTTGATTCAACTAAAAAAACAACATCAAAATCTATGACTAGAGATGCATATATATTTTTTTATTAACAAGTATTTATTTTTTATCATTGTAGGTACAGCCAACCTATTTTTACTTTCAGCATCACTGACACACTGTTTTTGTTTAGAATTTCGTTTTTTACCTTGCATTCAGGCACTTATGTACCCTTCAGTCAAAAAATGCATCCACTCAAACCCCTGTGCTGTTTCTACCATCACCTACTGTGTGCTTGACTGTTGAGGTTCCGAAGCAGGTAACAAACATCATAGTAGTTGTCAGAGCTGTAGACTTTGCTTAGAGTAAAACTTAACTTTTATTTTGTCATTTTAAAAGTAGAACTTTCAACCAGTTTCAAATGACAAATCCTTAATCATAACCTAGGATAAAGGACACTCTTTCATCGAAAACAAGTTAGATATTCTTCTTCAAAATGACAAAATAAAAGTTAAGTTTTACTCCAAGCAAGATCTGATGTTCTCAATTGCCCACTAGCTTTTATTTTGCATGTGACCTTGAACTAATAGTAAATTATGAGACGTTTTAGGGTAAAGTACACTTAAATGGCCACTAAAATGAAATGCATGTTTTATTTCTTAACAAAAAAAAAAAAAAAACAGTATCATTAGTTCTTTTTAGTTCTTATTTTAGAAATGTAAACATTCCTAAATCTTGAAAATTTCATATTTTGGGCTTTTTTGATAGTTATGGAGATTTGTTTTGTAGTCAAACGTAATCAATTTGATCAGCTGTGGAAGACTATTCAGTAATATAAATTGAATAGTCTTACTTTGTCCTGCCTTTACAATGCTGCAAAAGTTTACAGTACAGATGGAGTTTGGGTTCAGTCCGAACCTTGCATGCTCGTCATTGGTGTACTGGCTAAACTATTTGGTCAGTTTTCCCACCTGAACAACTTGTTGCTTTTGTAGCAGTAAAACAGCCCATATATTGACCTTTTTCTTTTGTTCAACAAGTGGGTTAAATAGGGGCATGTCTGAATGTGAGTGGCGACGGACTTATTAGAGAGGAGCTCCAGGAATCTTGCAGGTAATCCTTAGCCATCTGTGCCTCTAATAGCGGGAAAAAGGCCCACTAATCTGCCTACCTGTTCCTCTCTGTCCCCTGCTGAGTCGTGGGCCAGTATTGTGTGGAGGTTCTGGCCGTGATCATCTGGAGTGCCTCAGATGGCACACACCTGCGGCCGCCGCCATCTTGCCGGCCTGTACCCTGCTGGAACAAGCTGATCCCGGCCTGGCTGCGAGGTAAGGGACTCCCATCCAGCCTCATGTCTGCCCCTCCACCTGCCTGGCATGGTCTGGCGGTCTGCTGAGCCATGGGGACTTCTTGTGGCGGGCACGGCCTAGTGAAGCCTGCCAATCCCTGCTGTTTCTTGAGCCGCTGCCCCGCGGTAGTGTGCCATGGCTGGCCTACCCTGGACTCGGGAGCATGGATCCTGCTATACCCATCTGCCTCCCCTTCTATACACCTCCCTGCCGTGGTCTAGTGCACTGTCCATCAGTGACTGCTTGTGTGGGCCGGTTGTGGTGTCCTGGTGTCTCTGCCATCCTTCTGCCTCTGCCCCCTGCCTTAGTCCTTCCCTATCTGGCACTCCCGGCCTATCATCCTTACTGAACTGTCTCTGCCAGGGTGTTTGTTGCCAGGTGGGAGGCTGCTGGTGCCCACTGACTGCCTGCCCAGACTGCGCTCTTCCAGGGCTCATTACCTGCTGCCAACTTGGGTTACCTGCTGCCTCCTGGTCGCTGTTCTGGGCACGAACGTCTTTCCTCTATAGGGGTCCCCTTTCGAGACTTATTAGATATCCCCCCTCGAAGAAGAACTCCAGGGCCGCTGTGACCATTGCCCTGGCTACCGTAGCCCCTTCACAGCAGTCAGATCCCATGCTGGTCAGACGACTCTGGGCCTTGCTGGCTGAATTGGAGATGGGTCCTGGGGAGGTTCCAGTGACAGAGGAGTCAGCCCCACTATCTCAGGACAGTACGGCCATGATCCTTGCTGCGATCGAGCAGAGTAGGACCTTGCTGCTGGTGCGCATCAACCAACCTACATCGTTGAAAGGACCCATCGGTTGCCCACAGGTCGTGCCATCCCAGGAAAACTTCCCAGGCCTTTTCTGGTCCACTTCCTCAATTATTGTGATGGGGCAAGATTCTCTCGAAAGCCTGCCAACATTCTGCACTCAATTATGGCAACACCTCCGTTCTTCTTTTCCCTGACTTCTAGGCTGACTTGCAGCGAAAGAGAAAAACCTTCAATGATGTCCGCAGATGGCTCAGAGACAAGAACATAAAATACAGCATGCTTTACCCCAGCCGCCCGTGGGTCCAGCATGGCGGAGCAATCCGGTACTTCGACAACCCAGCAGATGCTGACGACTGGCTGATCACCTTGCGCTGAAGGTCTACAAAATTACCTGATGAATGGATCCCCCACATCCTTGCCTGTTGTATCCTACTAGAATCTCCTGTAAACACCGGAGCAACCTCAAGGTACCTCGACACGTGATTCACATTTGACCCCCATGGTTTGTTTTCTAAGAAACTGAAGACCTGGTGTTCTCAATCTACCTGAAGGAATTATTGCCCGGTCTCTTTTACTGTGAGGTGGAGACATGTCCCCCCAATCTCGCCTGCTGGTATAGATTGAACATGAGCTGGGAATTCCCCTGGAACTCTGAGCCTCAAGTAGGGGTTTTCTGCTATCAAGTTTTGGAATTGAAACTGCTTTGGCGACAGTTGGGGTTATGTCAGGCAGTAGTGAGTTACATATACCTATAATAGGTTACCAAGTTTACCCAGGTTTCTTACACTGCTCTTCTTGCTGGACTGTGTGTTTTTTCCTTTTTTTGTTTTTCTTCTTCTTCCCCCTAGAATATTCGGACGACAACATCACATGGACTACCTCTGCCCCTGGCCTCAAGGTGGGATACGGTTGGGTATGGGCCTTCTATGCTCCTAATGTCACTAAATTTTTCTTTCTTAAATGGGTACGGTTCTGAGGTTGATCTCTTGGAATCAGAGGTGTGAATGATAAAGTTAAAAGATCTCTGTTGTTTAGGTTTCTGCAGTCTCATAACCTTAGGTTCTCTTTTTGCAAGAAATTCACCTCATAGGCAGTAGGATCCTAGCTCTTAAGAGGGCATGGGTTAAACCGGGGTTTCATGCCACATCCTGTGCAAGGAGAACTGACCATTCTACTGAGCAAGTCATTACCTTGCTCAGTGGAACAGGTTTTCCTTGATCCTGGGGGATGCTATGTTATTTTAATTCTTGAAATGTATGCTCAGCACTCATCCCTCCTCCGTTTGATCCCACCGTCCTGTATACCATTTTCACAAAACTCGCCCCCTCCAGGTCCACAAAATCATAGTCAGGGGGACTTTAACGCCATCCTAGACCATACTAAAGACACTTCTAACCCTCTTAGATCTGCCCACCCTGAACTGGTACTATGGGCAAACACTCTTGGTCTTCAAGAGCTTTGGCGGTGGAAGCATCCGGAGGACAGGACCTATTCGCATATCTCAGCTACACATAAATTGGGATCATGCATAGATTTGTTGTTTGGGTCTGCTTCAACTCTGTCACATGTTGGGGTGGGCTCCTACCTCCCGGCAGGCCTCTCGGATCACTCTCCATTGGAGTTATGCTTGACCCTTGGAGCCTCCCGTGAGCCAGGATGTTGGAGGTTGGTGTCACATTGGATAGACAATCCTCAAATTCAGGAGGTGGTCGGACCCAAGCTTACAGAATACTGGACACTCAATGAGGGTTCATCTTCCCTTGATGTGGTTTAGGAGGCAGGCAAGGCTCATGCCCACGGGGAGTATATCTCCGCTATCAAGGCTGTGAGATTCGGTTTCGCAACACAGACCACTCGAATAGACAAGACGAAAAAATGGAGTTGGAGCTCTTCACAGTGCATTCCACACCTGAAAACTATTCATCCCTAGCCCAAGCGAGATGAGCTTTGAAACTCCATTGCACTCGCTGGTGCAATCTGATATGCAGAAGTTTGTTGCCAAACTTTTTGAATCAGGGGACAAGAATGGTAAACTATTGGCCAACCTGCTGGCAAACCCTCACTCCAAACAGTAATCCCTAGGATCCAGACCTCTATGGGTAGTCAAACTACAGACCCTCAGGGTATACTGAGAGGATTTAATCTTTTCTATAGCAAACTATATGACGATCCGAGCCCTACCCCAGTTGCAGCCATACTTAAGGAAATGTGGGGGGTTACCTTGCCTTCTCTTTCTGAGGTGATCAGGGACACACTAGATAAGCCCTTAATGCGCCAAGAGATAGAGAATGCAATCTTCTCCTTACCTAGCAACAAATCCCTGGGTCCAGATGGACTACCCTGGGAATGGTATAAAACCCACGCGACTCTACTAGTCCCCAGACTAACTCAACTCTTCCCAGAGTGCCTGGAAACCGGGAGTTTGCCAGACAGTATGTACCAGGCACACATTGTATTGCTAAAAATGGGGGGTAAAAGGTCCTTGAATCCACACTCACCAAAGTTGCAAACAGCAAATAGCGTACCAGCAGATTCGTCAAAGTGTGACGGGATACCTGCCCTTAAAGCAATGGCACTATATCAACAACAGGAAGAGGAGACAAGGGAGTCCCCAGAAAGCAAAAAAGGGGAATGGTCAACTACGGCTTATGGTACAAAAATGCAAAAAGGCTTTATTAAGGTTGGGGGGTGGGGGTATTTACATATACAAAAAATTCCAAATATATGTAAGATAAACAATGTATCTAAATAACACAGTCCGTCTCACTACACTAAACCAAAATTAAAAACCATGCTGCAACATTGATGAATAAAACTGCAGAGCGTGCCTGCAGGCCAAAAACGCATGCAGTGTCCATTTGAATCCAAAGAAAAAAGTATGGCACCAAACATTACTTGGGGTAAGCTACTGATGGGATATCGAGTCTTATGTGGTCTAGTATTGACTGTGCATCAAATTGAGCAGTACTGGAAAGAAACTACATATATCCAGGTGGGGTTTTTAACCCTCTGTTAAAAGGAAATCCTCCACAAGCAGCTTCCAACCTCAGTGCACTAAATGTATGTGTATATACCAGTTGTTTTGGAAATAGAAAGACCAGCGTTCCTGTTACTAGATATGTCCAGTGCACAAACACTATTTCCTCAATGCAGCATATAAGGAGCAAAGGACAGACCACTCCAAAGAAAGGGCTTAGTCTCTTTTCCAATCTAGACCAGAATGATATTTTCACAGTTCATCAGTTTCAAGTGTGTCAATCCATGCAGGAGGGTGAATGGCAAACAGATGCAAAGACTATTGATAAGCAGATAAGGAGAGAAAGAAAATCTGCCCTTTTGGGCTCTCACCACTTTCAATTACTGGGGATGTCCTCAGACTCTGCTGTCTTGCTGTTTGGCATGGAGCGGCTCACAGTCAGTTCAGAGCAACATTCAGTGTGTAGTCACAGCACACCATTCTCCTCAATAGTAGACACTGCAGACTGTGTGCTCACATCACCGGTCACATGGTTAGGAAAAGACCAGGAACCAGGAACTTTGCATTCAATTGCTGATGTGGAAAGCTTGTGAAGTATGGTGCTGTATGCAAATCACAGGGAAACCCTTTTACATTGCTGGAAAAGGAAGCATTTTGAAGGCCTGCTGACAAGCCCTGCAGGGGCTGCGTTAACGTTTTGTACGCCTCCGCGTACTTCTTCAGAACAATTTGGCATTGAATTAAGGTTGATTTAAATAGGGAACACTGTCCAATCAGATCAAACCATGCCAAATAGCTATTTACTGGCATCTTGTGGTCACATCAGGTAATGCAGTCAAAAAGAAAAAAAAAAGGAAAAAAGGTGCCAATCAGTTGCTCAAACGAAAAAGTACTTATTTGCAAGGGGGGAGAAGGAAATACAATCTCACATATCACCAGGCATCAAGTAAAGAGCGCAATAGAAATTGTAATAAATTTCCTCATAAAGTGGAATGGCCCTCATAGTCAGAATTAAATTATATCAAAAACAACCAAAACAGATACAAGAAAACCAAGAGATCAATCGGGGAGCCTTTATAAAACACTTCAAACTTAATGTTTATGGTTCAAGAAAGATACTCAGGCTTAGTTCGTGGTTCAAGCCATTAGGTTGAAGAGTACCAAGCCTGAATATCAATTTTTTCTCTTTGCGTAGGAGTACCCTGTCAAAGTCACCCCTACGGTCTGTCAGAGAAAGGGCATAAAAGCCCTCAGACCTGTGGTTTTGCCCTGATGAAAATCCAAAAAGTGTTGAGCCACTGAAGTTTCTTCATTTAGCCTGATACTCTTCAGGTGTTCCCCGAATCTAACACGCAGCTGTCTCTTAGTTTTGCCTATATACAATTTATGACATGGGCATTCGAGAACATAGAGTATTCTAGTTGTGGCACAGTTAATGAAAGAACGGATCTCAAATTGTTGACTACCATCCGAATTTCTAAAGGTTTTTGAGCGGTCCACATACTTGCATGTGTCACAATGGCCACACGGAAACATGCCGTTGACCCGAGGCATATCAGTGAGCCAACTTCTATTTGAGGGCCGTACAAACTCAGATTGCACCAGCATGTCATTGAGGTTTTGGGCTCGTTTAGCAACCATTGACGGTCTCTCACTGATAGTTTGCCTCAACCCAACAGCCCGCAACAGTATGTGCCAATGTTTTGAGAGGATTGTATTCACCTGGTGCCACTGGGCCCCATAGGGGGTGATAAATCTCACCAGTCCCTCAGTCTCCTGATGTCTCCTGATGTGTTTTTTTCTGGGGTAAGAGGAGGTCAGCTCTCCTCTTATGTCCTGCGATGCTCATTGCTCGCTTGAGGGTACGGTGGGGATATCCCCTTTCCCTGAATCTCTGGTAGAGTTGTTTAGATTCGGAAAAGTAGTCCTCCTCAGTAGAGCAGTTTCTGCGGATTCTCATGAACTGTCCAACCGGGATCCCACGTATCAAAGACTTGGGGTGGTGGCTATCAGCCTGTAGTAATGTATTTGCGGCTGTTTCCTTTCGGAAAGTACTGGTAATCAACCTACCACCCTCAAGTCGGATAGATAGGTCCAGGAAGGAGAGTTGATGGGGATCCGCAGTATAAGTTAGATGTATATTTCTAGTGTTATTTTCTAGCTCTGCCATAAACACCTCCAGTTCATCTGAAGTCCCTGCCCATACCATCAGGACATCATCGATGTACCTCAGCCAGCAGCATGCATGGCCGAGGTACATCGACGAGGCATAAACTTTCTCCTCCTCCCACCAGCCCAGGTCCAGACATGCATAGGCCGGGGCCCATGGGGCTCCCATAGAGGTGCCACGCAGCTGCTGATAGTTAGATCCAGAGAACTGGAAAAAGTTGTGCTTGAGTGCAAGCTCTAGATCAATGATGAATTCATTTTGGGCTCCCATTTCTGGGAAGTGTTTCTCTAGGAAGTGATATACCGCCAAAATGCCCCACTCGTGGGGAATAGACGTGTAAAGCGACTCCACATCGATCCCCACGAGTAGGGCACCCTCCGGGAATTCTAATGCACTAATCTTATTCAACACGTCTCCTGTGTCACGTACGTACGAAGTCAAAGACAAGACCATGTCCTTGATTAAGGAATCTATATATTTCCCCAGTCTCTCCAGGGGACCACGAATGGCGGAGACAATAGGTCTTCCTGGAGGGGCCTTTCTGTTCTTATGGACCTTAGGGATGATATAAAATGTTGGTTTATTATAGTCCGCCACTCTCAAGAATTCCAATTCCTTTTTTGAAATTAAATTGGCCTCAAATATCCATTGTAATTTCTCATTAATAAGTTCCACCAGGTCCTGGAATGGATCATGGTGTAGTCTTTTATAGGTAGATTTATCATTTAGGAGTCGTCGTACCTCCCCCTTGTAAAAATCCACCGAGAGGAGGACGACATTACCTCCTTTATCACTCTTTTTGATAATCACTTGGTCCGCTTCCTTAAGCTCTTTTAATGCCTTCCTTTCCTCAGATGTGAGGTTATCACCTATGATGGTTTCCCAATTTAATTTGTTGAGGTCCTGCATGTGTTTTTGGCACGCTCTGCAGTTTTATTCATCAATGTTGCAGCATGGTTTTTAATTTTGTTTTAGTGTAGTGAGACGGACTGTGTTATTTAGATACATTGTTTATCTTACATATATTTGGAATTTTTTGTATATGTAAATACCCCCCCCCCCAATAAAGCCTTTTTGCATTTTTGTACCATAAGCCGTAGTGGACCATTCCCCTTTTTTGCTTTCTGGGGACTCCCTTGTCTCCTCTTCCTGTTGTTGACACATTGTATTGCTACCCAAACCAGGGAAGGACCCCCTTTGTTGTTCATCCTATAGGCCCATATCTTTACTGAATTACGACCTTAGGATACTTACCAAGGTGCTAGCCAATAGGATTATGCAGGTACTGCCATCCCTTGTCAATATAGACCAGACCGGCTTTATGCCTGGCAAGTCTACGGACAAAAATCTTAGACGAGTGTTCTCCCATCTCCAGCTCCCGACTGAGGAGGGTGCCTCAATGTTCTTGTGATGCACAGATCAAAGACCCAGGCGGTAGATATTTAGTCCTGATGGGCTCAGTTCACAATGTTCTCTAACATTTGCTAAGTATAATTGTTCTGTCCACCAGATGTCTTGCTGATTATTTGTACCTTATTTGTACCTGTGTTGTTAAATTTACATGCAACATGTGTAATTTACTTAAGACAATCATATGTGGTGTGCAGGCTCCATCTAGTGTTCCTTTTTGGTATTGCTGCAGTTCTGTTTATTTGTTTTAATGTATGTGTAATTAAGTAAGTTGTCAGCAAGCAGGGAATTCTGGGTAGAATCTTAACAGGAAGTGAACCAGCCACAAACCTTTTCAACATATTGCAGAAAGCAAGACATGTCTTTCTCAATCTATCATCATCACCCTTTAGAGAACTTAAAAAGTAAATTTTTATTAATTCATCTTGTATTGTATATCCTTGTTTATGCAATGCATGCTGTATTGTATGCAATATTATACTTATTGAGGTCTATTTCTGTTATTTTGTAGTTTCACCTGGCTTGTTCTAATAAAGCTGAGATCAAAGAAATATGGTATCTGAAGTTATTGGGATAAGAGGTTTAGCTATCTGTCCTAGAGACAGAACAGTGAAATTTTTAAGCTGACCTCTGAAGGAAGATAAGCTGACTTCGGAAGTCTGTACAGCCCAGGGCTACGCAGTACCCAGTCAGAAGCCTTAAAGATACAGGCCTGCGGCAGGCGAAGCAAACAGCCACGCTACACAGAGACGCGCTCTGTCAAGCAGCAACGACACTAGAACGGTCTCTATACAGCAAGACAGCTTCTTCCCCACAGCCATGTCTCTCAGTGGGACATCTTCTTACAAAACACGTTCACGAGTCATCTGTCGCAAATGCAGCAGCCCGTTCAAAAGCCGAAGTAGCAAAGGCCAGGGCCGCATTCGCAGACCAAGAGTTGCAGATGAAAAAAGAATAGGCCCACCTTAATGCAGAAAAGGTGAGACAGGAACAAGAGAGAGAGAAGGAAAGAGTACGCTTGGAGCAAGAAAGAATAGGCATGGAACAAGAGAGAGAACAAGAAAGAGTACGCTTGGAGCAAGAAAGAGTACGCATGAAACAAGAGAGAGAGAAGGAAAGAATACGCCTGGAGGAAGAGCTAGCCTAGCAGGAAGCATCTTTGTAATTGCAGCAAGCTATCTTAGAAGCTAACATGGAGAAGCTGGCAGTAGAAAGAGACGCTGCCGCTGCCATTGTAGAAGCAGAAGCTTTAGAAGCAGCTGTCTACGATGAGCCAAGAGTAGGCAGCAGCATACCGGGTCTAGAGGAGGACCAACAAGATTCTTCACAACGCACGTCAGATTATGTCTACCAGCACTGGGACCCAAGCAGCGTCCCACAACAAGAAATCAAACATGATATCAGTGAGTCACATCAAATAAAGCAGCAACAAGACAACCTGGGACCCCAGTGCTACAAGCAAGAAAAATCTGACAGAGTTCCAGGCTTTCCAGTTCCAACCAAACCTTCTACTCCACAAGGTACCCAGCCTTTATACAAGCATCAAACACCAGTCTTCACTCCAAAGGTGTATGCAACGAGCCGGTACGAACTGCCAACCTTAAGCAAGTTTGAACCCAGCGCACCTAAAGAAGAGATTTTTACCAGGTATGCCTTTACACCGCACCACAATACACCAGCAGCCTGCCCCAATGCCAATCGGGCTACTGTAGACTTTGCCAAGTTCCTGGCCAAAAGAGAGTTAGTTACCTAAGGACTTGTCAAATTCAGTGATTTCCCCCAACACTACAGGGCGTGGCGATCCTCTTTCCAGAGTGCCATTCAAGGTCTAGGTCTATCCTGCAGGGACCAGATAGACCGCCTCGTAAAGTGGCTTGGCAATGATTCTATTGAACATGCCAAAAGGATCAGAGACATTAACATAAACTGCCCTGAGATAGGCCTTGCAAACATCTTGAACAGACTGAATAGATGTTATGGCTCACCAGAGGCTATAGAGAGTACACTGTTTAAAAGAATAGAAGACTTCCCAAAAATACCTAGCAGAGGTTACCAAAGACTCTGAGAATTCAGTGACCTGTGTATGGAGTTACAAGTTTCTAAAGCAGAAGGAGACTTACCTGGCCTTTCTTATCTTGACTCTGCTAGAGGTTAGAGGTATTAACTCCTTAGCACAAAAACTTCCTTATGAGTTACACGAAAGATGGATTACGCATGGCTGTAACTACAAAGAAAACACAATGTGCCTTTTCCATCCTTTAGTGAGTTTGTGGACTTTGTAGACAGACAAGCAGGAATGAAAGACGACCCCAGCTTCATTTTTCTAGTGTCTTATACCACTTCTTCTGGCCCTAAACAACTCAGAGCTCCAGTAGCAGTGCACAAAACTAACATTTCTTCCCACAGATTTGCAGAGTCTCAGCCAGAGGATCAATACAGTAGAGGGCAGAACTACGAAGTTCTGCCCTCTACATAAGATGCCACATCCTCTTCTGAAATGCAGAGCCTTCAGGACAAAGATCATCCAGGATTGCAAAGCTTTCCTCAAAGAGAACAACATCTGTTACAAGTGCTGCTCTTCGTCCACACATTTCACCAAGGACTGTAAGGTCAGTGTCAAATGTATAGAATGTGACAGCACAGAGCACAACACAGCTCTACACCCAAGGCCTACTCCAAGAACTTTTCCACCTGTTCATAGGGACAAAGAGCAAGGTGGGGAGACCACAGACTCTAGTACAGACGCCATAGCAATCACTTCACAGTGCACTGAAGTCTACAAAGGAAGTACAGGTGGCAGGTCCTGCTCTAAAATCTGTCTCGTGAGAGTTTACCCAAAAGGACGCAGGGACAAAGCAGTCAAGCTCTACGTCATCTTGGATGATCAGAGTAACAAGTCACTAGCTACATCTATGTTTTTTGACATTCTAAACCTTAAAGGCCCCAGCAGTCCTTACTCCCTTAGGACTTGTGCAGGTTCAGTGGAAACGGCGGGGAGAAAAGCTGACGGCCTACAAATTGAATCTATGGATGGTTAGACATGCCTACCCTTACCGAGCATAACAGAGTGTAACCAGATGTCAGACAACAGATCAGAGATTCCCACACCAGACGCAGCAGCTCACCAGACTCACTTGAATCACATAGCACATCTCATACCAGAACTAGATAATCAGGCTCAGATAATCTTACTCCTAGGGAAGGATATCTTGCAAGTCCACAAAGTAAGAAAACTGATCAACAGTCCTAAAAATGCCCCTAATGCCCAAAAACTGGATCTCGGGTGGGTCATTATAGGTGATGTTTGCCTGGGAGGTGCACACAAACCTGCATCTGTTAATAACCTGCTCACTAGTACCCTCGAGAATGGTCGTCCTTCTCTTTTCCAACCCTGTCAAAATCACATCCTCATAAAGGAGCTACCACACAACAACCCTGTACCTCTTCCCCTCCTAAGTCCCCTCTGTGTTAGCAATACCTATGACAACAACCAAAGCGACTTAGGAAGCACAGTGTTTAGGAGAACAAAGGAAGACAACCAGGTAGCAATGTCCATTGAGGGTAGGCTCTTCTTAGAAGTTATGGAAAAAAGAGAATGGAGAAAGACGGGACTAATAGCTGGTTTGCACCTCTTCCCTTTAGACCACAAAGACGACATTTGCCTAACAACAGAGAACTAGCATATAAACGTCTCACTTCCCTAAGACACAATCTTCAAAGGAAACCAGAGATGAACGAACATTTCCTTTCCTTCATGGAGAAAATATTCCAGAATGGTCATGCTGAGATAACTTAACCTTAACAACAGACTATTAGGAGTACTTCTTCGCTTTCGCAAGGATTCAGTCGCATTCATGGCAGACATACAGCAAATGTTCTATTGCTTTCTTGTTAAAGAAGAACACCATAACTTTCTGAGGTTTCTCTGGTTCAGGGACAACAACCCCTCTGGAGACATCACAGAATACCGCATGAGGGTGCACATATTTGGCAACAGTTCTTCCCCTGCAGTTGCTATATATGGCCTCAGACATTCTGCTAGAGTGGGAGAGTCAGAGTATGGGTCAGATGTCAGACAGTTTGTGGACAAGGATTTCTATGTAGACAATTGCTTGAAATCACTACCCACAAATGAAGCCTCAATCAGTCTCCTCAAAAGAACTCAGGCAATGCTTGCATGTTCCAACTTAAGACTTCACTAGATTGCTTCCAAAAGTAGAGAAGTTTTAGAAGCCTTTCCTGTCCAAGATCATTCTCATGAGTTAAAGTACTTAGATCTAGGCACAGACTCACTTCCCATGCAACGAAGTCTTGGTTTCCTTTGGGACTTAATATCTGACATGTTTACTTTTCAAGTAAACACAAAAGAAAAACCCTTTACCCTTGGAGGTATCCTGTCTACCATAAACAGCCTGTATGATCCCTTAGGCTTTGCAGCACCTGTCACCATCCAGGGTAAAGCACTACTGAGAGACTTAACCTGTGAGTTCCTAGATTGGGACCACCCTCTCCCCACCGACAAGAAGAACCAATAGCTAGAGTGGAAGGAGTCACTAACAGCTCTATCCAACCTTAAAATTCCACGACCATTTGCTCCTCTGTCATCTGCTGACGTTCAGATGCAAAGACTTTGTGTGTTTTTGGATGCTTCTGTTAAAGCAATTGCTGCTGTAGCTTACCTGAAAACCATAGACACTAAAGGACAATGCCACATAGGGTTCGTAATAGGGAAAGCAAAACTTTGCGCCACTTCCTGAACACACCATACCCAGGTTGGAACTTTGTGCTGCAGTATTAGCCACAGAGCTAGCTGAACTAATTACAGTCAGAGGCCCAGTGATAACCATTCGCTCTGACAGAGGGTCTAACTTTGTAGGAGCAGTAATAGAACTTCAAATTCCTTCTAACTTGGATGTTCTCAAAGTAGAAAGATACTTGAGTGAACAAGACTGCACGTGGATCTTCAACCCACCTCACTCTTCTCACATGGGAGGTGTTTGGGAGAGGATGATAGCAGAATTCTTGACTCTTGAATCTTCCTATAAGTAGGAATTGCAAGGCTTACTCACGAATGTTTAGTGACATTTATGACAGAGGTTACAGCTATCATTAACGCCAAACCTTTGACATCCATTTCAAGTGACTCTGAAGATCCAGTGGTCCTCACACCTGCCATGTTACTCACGCAAAAGGCTAGTCTTGCCGGTGCTCCAGCTGGAGAGTTTTGTGAGAAGGACCTTTACAAACATCAATGGAGACAAGTACAAACCCTTGCCAATACCTTCTGGAACCGGAGGAGGGAACAATATATAGCTACTCTACAAGTAAGGAGAAAGTGGCACACTGAAAAGCCTAATCTTAAACCTGGTGATGTTGTGCTCATGAAAGATTGCCAGGCACTAAGGAATATGTGGCCTTTAGGTTTGATCACCAAAGTACTGCCAAGCAAGGATAATCGTGTCCTTAAGGTCGAGGTCAAGATCTTTCAACAGAATGAGGTTAAAGTATTCTTGAGACCAGTGACTAAACTTATTCTGTTGCTCTCTACGGAGGACTCTGTTAGTGACATCACTTGATGTCAGGCGGGGAGTGTTCTGTCCACCAGATGTCTTGCTGATTATTTATACCTTATTTGTACCTGTGTTGTTAAATTTACATGCAAAATGTGTAATTTACATAAGACAATCATATGTGGTGTGCAGGCTCCATCTACTGTTGCTTTTTGGTATTGCTGCAGTTCTGTTTATTTGTTTTAATGTATGTGTAATTAAGTAAGTTGTCAGCAAGCAGGAAATTCTGGGTAGAATCTTAACAGGAAGTGAACCAGCCACCATTCTTTTCAACACATTGCAGGAAGCAAGACATGTTTTTCGCAATCTATCGTCATCACCCCTTAGAGAACTTAACCACTTGAGCCCCGGACCATTATGCTGCCTAAGGACCAGAGGTCTTTTTCCAATTTGGCACTGCGTCGCTTTAACTGCTAATTGCGCGGTCATGCAATGCTGTACCCAAACGAAATTTGCGTCCTTTTCTTCCCACAAATAGAGCTTTCTTTTAAAGGTATTTGATCACCTCTGCGGTTTTTATTTTTTGCGCTATAAACGGAAAATGACCGAAAATTTTGAAAAAAAATGATATTTTCTACTTTTTGTTATAAAAAAAATCCAATAAACTAAATTTTAGTCATACATTTAGGCCAAAATGTATTCGGCCACATGTCTTTGGTAAAAAAAATGTCAATAAGCGTATATTTATTGGTTTGCGCAAAAGTTATAGCGTCTACAAACTAGGGTACATTTTCTGTAATTTACACAGCTTTTAGTTTATGACTGCCTATGTCATTTCTTGAGGTGCTAAAATGGCAGGGCAGTACAAAACCCCCCCAAATGACCCCATTTTGGAAAGTAGACACCCCAAGGAAATTGCTGAGAGGCATGTTGAACCCATTGAATATTTATTTTTTTTGTCCTAAGTGATTGAAAAATGACAAAAAAAAAAAAAAAAATATTTACAAAAAGTTGTCACTAAATGATATATTGCTCACACAGGCCATGGGCCTATGTGGAATTGCACCCCAAAATACATTCAGCTGCTTCTCCTGAGTATGGGGATACCACATGTGTGGGACTTTTTGGGAGCCTAGCCGCGTACGGGGCCCCGAAAACCAATCACCGCCTTCAGGATTTCTAAGGGTGTAAATTTTTGATTTCACTCTTCACTGCCTATCACAGTTTCGGAGGCCATGGAATGCCCAGGTGGCACAAAACCCCCCAAAATGACCCCATTTTGGAAAGTAGACACCCCAAGCTATTTGCTGAGAGGCATATTGAGTCCATGGAATATTTTATATTTTGACACAAGTTGCGGGAAAGTGACACTTTTTTTATTTATTTATTTTTCATAAAGTTGTCACTAAATGATATATTGCTCACACAGGCCATGGGCATATGTGGAATTGCACCCCAAAATACATTTAGCTGCTTCTCCTGAGTATGGGGATACCACATGTGTGGGACTTTTTGGGAGCCTAGCCGCGTACGGGACCCCGAAAAACAATCACTGCCTTCAGGATTTCTAAGGGTGAAAATTTTTGATTTCACTCTTTACTGCCTATCACAGTTTCGGAGGCCATGGAATGCCCAGGTGGCACAAAACCCCCCCCAAATGACCCCATTTTGGAAAGTAGACACCCCAAGCTATTTGCTGAGAGGCATGGTGAGTATTTTGCAGCTCTCATTTGTTTTTGAAAATGAAGAAAGACAAGAAAAAACATTTTTTTTTCTTTTTTCAATTTTCAAAACTTTGTGACAAAAAGTGAGGTCTGCAAAATACTCACTATACCTCTCAGCAAATAGCTTGGGGTGTCTACTTTCCAAAATGGGGTCATTTGGGGGGGTTTTGTGCCACCTGGGCATTCCATGGCCTCCGAAACTGTGATAGGCAGTGAAGAGTGAAATCAAAAATTCACGCCCTTAGAAAGCCTGAAGGCGGTGCTTGGTTTTCGGGGTCCCGTACGCGGCTAGGCTCCCAAAAAGTCTCACACATGTGGTATCCCCGTACTCAGGAGAAGCAGCAGAATGTATTTTGGGGTGTAATTTCACATATTTCCATGGCATGTTTGAGCAATATATCATTTAGTGACAACTTTGTGCAAAAAAAAAAAAAAATGTGTCTCTTTCCCGCAACTTGTGTTGCAATATAAAATATTCCATGGACTCGACATGCCTCTCAGCAAATAGCTTGGGGTGTCTACTTTTCAAAATGGGGTCATTTGGGGGGGTTTTGAACTGTCCTGGCTTTTTATGCACAACATTTAGAAGCTTATGTCACACATCACCCACTCTTCTAACCACTTGAAGACAAAGCCCTTTCTGACACTTATTGTTTACATGAAAAAGTTATTTTTTTTTTGCAAAAAAATTACTTTGAACCCCCAAATATTATATATTTTTTTAAAGCAAATGCCCTACAGATTAAAATGGTGGGTGTTTCATTTTTTTTTTCACACAGTAATTGCGCAGCGATTTTTCAAACGCATTTTTTGGGGAAAAAACTCACTTTTTAAAATTTTAATGCACTACAACACACTATATTGCCCAAATGTTTGATGAAATAAAAAAGATGATCTTAGGCCGAGTACATGGATACCAAACATGACATGCTTTAAAATTGCGCACAAACGTGCAGTGGCAACAAAATAAATACATGTTTAAAAGCCTTCAAAAGCCTTTACAGGTTACCACTTTAGATTTACAGAGGAGGTCTACTGGAAAAATTACTGCCCTCGATCTGGCCTTCGCGGTGATACCTCACATGCATGGTGCAATTGCTGTTTACGTTTGACGACAGACCGCCGCTTGCGTTCGCCTTAGCGCAAGAGCAGGGGGCGACAGGGGTGCTTTTTTTTATTTTTTTTTTCTTTATTATTTTTTTGCTATTTTAATCTTACTTTTAAACTGTTCCTTTCATATTTTTTTTTTAATCATTTTTATTGTTATCTCGGGGAATGTAAATATCCCCTATGATAGCAATAGGTAGTGACAGGTACTCTTTTTTGAAAAAAATTGTGGTCTATTAGACCCTAGATCTCTCCTCTGCCCTCAAAGCATCTGACCACACCAAGATCGGTGTGATAAAATGCTTCCCCAATTTCCCAATGGCGCTATTTACATCCGGCGAAATCTAAGTCATGAAATGCTCGTAGCTTCCGGTTTCTTAGGCCATAGAGATGTTTGGAGCCACTCTGGTCTCTGATCAGCTCTATGGTCAGCTGGCTGAATCACCGGCTGCATTCTCAGGTTCCCTGTTGAGACAGGAGAGCCAGAGAAAAACACGGAAGACGGTGGGGGGGGGCATTCCCTCCCACGGCTTGTAAAAGCAGTCTAGAGGCTAATTAGCACAAGGATTGCTTTTACATGAAAGCCGACCGCTGGCTGAAAAGAATGATACCAAGATGATACCTAAACCTGCAGGCATCATTCTGGTATAACCACTCAAAGTCGTGAATGGCGTACCTGAAGACAAAAAAATGGTTAACAATGGTTAACAATAAAGCACAGTAAACAGTAAAGTATAAATAATTACATACCTGAAAAACAAACATGATAAAACATAATAACAATAACAATAACAATAAAACATTGCAGAATAGAATACAGTAAAAAAGAGCAGAACAATAGAGAGAGAGAATAGAGAGAGAGAGAACAATAAAACGACAACTATTTTTTTTTATTTCATATATTTTATTTTTTTTACACTTTTTTTGTAACTAACTTTTATAACTGTAACCGGTTCCAGGTTCGGGTCTCTCAAAATGCGATGGCATCTTGGGAGACCCTGTGAAAGTGTGCCTAGTATGTGCAATGCTGTACCCTACGCTAATACTCAACTAGTGAATGGTAGCGTTCAAAACATTCACCAATGCAAAGACCAGGATTGTCAGGACAGGAGGGACAATAATAGCGGGTGTCACGCCTATATCTGCACTTGCTGCAGACACGACATCTTTTTGGGGGGGTTCGTTGGGTAGGGGTACTCGGGAGGACATAAAAATGCCTCTCATGCAGCCGACTGCATTTGGTTGGGGATGTGAATGGGGGAAGTACGGGCGCTGCAGAAGTGGTGGGTTCCCAATTAGGATTGGCGAATGCAGCAGGAAGGGCATTATGGGTACGACGGGCCTGTGTTTGTCTTTTTGGTGGCAGCGGGACACTACTTGTGCTTGCCACCTCACCAGCTTGAACTGCACTTATGGGACTCGCAACGTCACCAAGTGTTACTGCAGTGCTGGTTTGACTACGACCGGGGTGTACTACGCCGCTGGTGCTTGCCAGTTCCCCAAAACGCTACCAAAAAAACTGTTAGCGATCGCAGGGATCAGGCCTGACTCTGCGAACGCTGCAGTTATGCGTTTAGAGTTTTGTAAGTGACAGTGATCGATCGATAGTGCACTTGGGTGGGCTGGGCCGGGCGGAGGGGGAAAATGCAGGTGCTAGCAGGTATCTGGGCTGATCCCGCTAACACTGCGTTTTTGGGAACCCTAAACTGCTGGTGACGCTAGTATAGATCAGATCGGATCAGATATTGATGCGATCAGATACTATACCACTAAGGGAGGTGTACGGTGCGTGCGTGGGTGTTAGCGGTACTGGCGCTAACCTGACGCTGCCTGGGGCTGGTGCTTGCCAGTTCACCAAAATGCTACCAAAAAAACTGTTAGCGATCGCAGGGATCAGGCCTGACTCTGTGAACGCTGCAGTTATGCGTTTAGTGTTTTGTAAGTGACAGTGATCGATTGATACTGCACTTGGGTGGGCTGGGCTCGCCTGGGCGGAGGGGCAAAACGCAGGTGCTAGAAGGTATCTGGGCTGATCCCGCTAACACTGCGTGTTTGGGAACCCTAAACTGCTGGTAACGCTAGTATAGATCTGATCGGATCAGATATTGATCCGTTCAGATACTATACCACTAAGGGAGGTGTATGGTGCGTGGGTGTTAGTGGTACTGGCGCTAATCTGACGCTGCCTGGGGCTGGTGCTTGCCAGTTCACCAAAATGCTACCAAAAAAACTGTTAGCAATCGCAGGGATCAGGCCTGACTCTGCGAACGCTGCAGTTATGCGTTTAGTGTTTTGTAAGTGACAGTGATCGATCGATACTGCACTTGGGTGGGCTGGGCGGAGGCGCAAAACACAGGTGCTAGCGGGTATCTGGGCTGATCCCGCTAACAGTGCGTTTTTGGGAACCCTAAACTGCTGGGGACGCTAGTATAGATCTGATCGGATCAGATATTGATCCGTTCAGATACTATACCACTAAGGGAGGTGTACGGTGCGTGCGTGGGTGTTAGTGGTACTGGCGCTAATCTGACGCTGCCTGGGGCTGGTGCTTGCCAGTTCACCAAAATGCTACCAAAAAACTGTTAGCAATCGCAGGGATCAGGCCTGACTCTGCGAACGCTGCAGTTATGCGTTTAGTGTTTTGTAAGTGACAGTGATCGATCGATACTGCACTTGGGTGGGCTGGGCGGAGGCGCAAAACACAGGTGCTAGCGGGTATCTGGGCTGATCCCGCTAACAGTGCGTTTTTGGGAACCCTAAACTGCTGGGGACGCTAGTATAGATCTGATCGGATCAGATATTGATCCGATCAGATACTATACCACTAAGGGAGGCGTATGCTGTGTGCGTGGGTGTTAGCGGTACTGGCGCTAATCTGACGCTGCCTGGGGCGATGCATATCACCGCCGGGCGATCGGGGGGCTAAACCTTTATTCGGTAATAAACGGCGGGTGCCCTGACACTATAAAAAATAAACGAACTAACCAGTGTCAACCTTAACGGTTATACGGTGATCAGTGGTGAAAGGGTTAACTAGGGGGCAATCAAGGGGTTAAAACATTTATTAGGTAGTATATGGGGGTCCCTGACGCTATAAAACGCTGACGGCGAACCTAAATATTTACCTCACTAACTAGCGTCACCAGCGACACTAATACAGCGATCAGAAAAATGATCGCTTAGCGACACTGGTGACGGGGGGTGATCAAGGGGTTAAAACTTTATTAGGGGGGGTTAGGGGGGTACCCTAGACCTACAGGGGGGTAACAGTAACTGTGCTAACACAGTAACTGTCACAAACTGACACCTAGCAGTAATCAGAAAAAAAAAAAAAAACTGCTGGTGTCAGTTTGTGACGGGGGGGTGATTGGGGGGGGATCGGGGGGCGATCGGGGGGGATCGGGGTGTTTTGTATGCCTGGCATGTTCTACTGTGTGTGTAGTGTTGGTGCACTCACATACCTGTCTTCTCTCCTCGGGCCGGAACGGAAACTACCGACCCGAGGGGAGATGACATCACTTCCTTTGCTGCTCTTTAGCATACAGCAGCAAAGGAGTGTTCCCATTAGCCGGCGGCGATCGCGAGGGGGGCCACGAACGGATGGCCTCCCCCTCGTCTCTGATCGCCGGGGGACAGAACGGGACCGCCTCGGGCGGCGGGGGGGGGTCGGACCCCCCACCCGCGGGAGGCAAATCACGTACATGTACGTGATTTTGCCTGCCCGTGCCGCCTTGCCGATGTACATCGGCGTGAGGCGGTCCTTAAGTGGTTAAAAAGTAAGTTTTTATTATCTCATCTTGTACTGTATATCGTTGTTTATGCAATGTATGCTGTATTGTATGCAATATTATACTTATTGAGGTCTATTTCTGTTATTTTGTAGTTTCACCTGGCTTGTTCTAATAAAACTGAGATCAAAGCAATATGGTATCTGAAGTTATTGGGATAAGAAGGTTTAGCTATCTGTCCCAGAGACAGAACAATAATCCCATAAATTTCAGTCAGAATTGGTTTCTTCTCACAGCTGTTCAGGTCACCTATGATGGAAGCCTGATTTCTGGAGTAATGCATTTAGGGGTGGAGCTATGTCAAGGCATGAGACAGGGCTGCCCCCTATGCTCACTGGATTTGGGGGAGGAGGTGGCAGGATATGCACTTCTGATCCACTCCAATTCACTGACCTCCTTATAGAACTTGAGGAAAGGGGGGAGGGGGGTAGAGAGAAAAGGGGGGGACATTGATCCAGTTAAAGAACTAACCCACCCAATAGATGGCATATAGGTAGTAAAACACCCGGGGATCAGAAGCAGGGCTCAAAACACAATCGTGTGCCAAGGAAAGGCAGGTAAGCTTGTTTGTACAAAACGGTATGCAGTGGTCAGACGTGGCCAGTAAGTAGGTCCCCTACAGCTGAAAAAAGAGATGCAATGAATATATGCAGAAAAAGGACCGCCCGTCCATGCCAGCAGCAATGGCCACATGGCATAACAACAAGCAGCAAAAAGTGTCAGGCATCTCCCCATCATGGAAGCATAGGCCGCACTGGCAGCAGCCAAACGAGCTAGTCCTACCTTTGCAGTTGGCGAGGCAATGTGTGTGCCAAAGAAGCGACCGTAGCAAGAATTGCATCCCAGTCCGTGCCCAAGGCACACACATATGCCAAGCAATTACAACATATTATTAATGATAAAATCAATTTGTCCGCAGTCATGATTTTACCACAAAGTATCGCACATGATTTTAAATGGATCCTAAAATTGAATAAAAAGTATTTTTGGAATATATGCTTGACCCAATTGACAATCAATACTCGTTATGGTTATCAGAGGTATAGGTGAGTGAGGTGAAGGGGGGGGGATGGAAAAAACAGGAAAAATTGGAAACTAAAATAAACAATGAAACAAAAAACAATAAAACAAAAATCAAAAACAAAACACAAAAAAAGCAAAAAACAAGCAACAAAAACAAAAGGCAAAAAACAAAAAACAGAAAGCAAGGGCCCAAGGAACAGTACACAGAGACCAGGAACAGAAATAAAGGCGAGATCAAGAAATAAATCAGGTAAGGTTTGTATGAGAGGGCTTCATTGAGGCCACAACAATTTTTGTTGTCATTGGGCATTTTTTTAGAGTAGCCCCTTACACACCCACTTTTCATCATTAGAAACAGTTTGATGAACTGAGGCCAAGTATATTCAGTTCATCACTAGTTCACAGCTCTCATAGGTGTCATGAGCAAACTTGTGGATATAAACCATTTGGAAAGTTATGGGTGCAGCAGTTTTCATTTGTGTAATTAGGCATCAACAATGTTACATGTAGCAGAACCCTAATTGTAGTACTTGAAGAAAATGACTTTATTACTCAAAAGTGCTATCAAATATCAAAATTTCTTTCTGCTTATTTATCAGTGCTTTCAGTTCTGCAAGCTTTATTCTTATGTGACCTTGATGTGTGATCCTCTTAAAGCTGTAGATTGTGGCACCACTGGAACAACAGTTAATTAGAATACTTTAAGCAGAGAAGAATATATTCTTGGCGTGCAATTTAACAAACGCTCTAAAACTACAGATGCCAGCGAGGTATTTAATATGGTTATCAAAACTTAATAAAGCGTTGAAACTAGTTATGAAGCAACCAATACTTCTTATAGATGGTGACACTAAGTGAAGTTCCGGGCCAGAATATCACATATGAAAATTCATAAGGGTTAGTAAATAAATTGCATGACACACACTTTTCAGTTTCCCAGAATATATTATATACATTATGATTTTTAGAACTCGGCATGGCACAAACAATAAATGATTGAGAAATTCAACTAGAAGACTTTATGATTTTTAGACAAGACAAAAGATGATGAGACAGGGACTAACTATACAATAATTCTAAATTAGAGACTTTTTCCCAGTGTACGGAAAGGAAATGCAATTCCTTCATGTCGCAGCTAAGCTGCCTAAGTTGCATTAGGGGATGATTTATTTATCCTTGAGGAATAGAATTAGTGCATTTGAATTAATGACAAAGAAGATAGCCTTGCCTGCAGGAGATAAGAATATTATCCTTAATGGAATTTTCATTGCTGCCTGGAACAAAATTGGGAGAGGAAAAAATTTAATTTTTCAAAATCTAAACATCAAATGCATAATTACAGTAAGTATTAGCAAAGTGAACCATCAGCGAAATAGTAATACTGTCAAAACCACTCCAAATCAGAAATGTCTGACCTTGTATCAAATCATAACGCTGTCAAATGCTGAATTGAAGTACTCTGGAGAAATTAGAATCTGTGCGTATCCCTTTTGGAATAAATAATGTATTTACAATTAACTGAGAGGGCGTTTTTTACGTTACTTACATGAATTGGCAATAACTTGAAAGCACATATTTTTTTTCTGCTCAGTTACAGGCATATTCATTAAAGCAGAAAAAGCAATGGTTTAAAAAAAAATAGTAACTCTGCTAAATCAAAGGTCAGTTCAGTAAAAGGTGATTAGATGATTCTGATTAGTTGCTTTAAGTTAGTTTACACTGCAAGGGACCAAGGAGATCGACACTCCCAGGAGTGTCCATTTCCCAGCAGACTTTGGCAGAAAGTTTCTCATAAACAGAGCAGTGTTCTGGCAGTGCAGGCAGTAAAGATAAGTATTAACTATTTTTTTTTCTCCAGGTATGCCTGTTTAGAATTTGATTAACCACTTAAGCCCCAGACCATTTGGCTGGCAAAAGACCAGAGCACTTTTTGCAATTCGGCACTGTGTCGCTTTAACTGACAATTGCGTGGTCGTGCGACGTGGCTCCCAAACAAAATTGGTGTCCTTTTTTCCCCACAAATAGAGCTTTCTTTTGGTGGTATTTGATCACCTCTGCGGTTTTTATTTTTTGCGCTATAAACAAAAAAAAGTGACAATTTTGAAAAAAACGCATTATAAAAAATCACAAAAAGCATTTACTGATTGGTTTGCGCAAACTTTATAGCGCCTACAAAATAGGGGATAGTCTTATGGCATTTTTATTAATAATTTTTTTTTACTAGTAATGGTGGTGATCAGCGATTTTTATCGTGACTGCGACATTATGACGGACAGATCTGACACGTTTGGTGCTATTTTTGGAACCATTCACATTTATACAGTGATCAGTGCGATTAAAAATGTATTGGTTACTGTGTAAATGTGACTGGCAGGTGGCGTTGTAGGGGTTAAGTGTGTCCTAGGGAGTGATTCTAACTGTGGGGGGGATGGGCTATGTGTGACACGACACTGATCACCGCTCCCGATTACAGGGAGCTGTGATCAGTGTCAGTGTCACTAGGCAGAACGGGGAAACGCTTGTTTACATCAGCATTTCCCCATTCTTCCTCTCCGTAAGATGATCGCGTGTAATCCCCGCGGACATCGAGTCCGCGGGACTCGCGATCACACTTACGGAGCTTGCACCGGGCGCACACGCCCACAAACCGTTTCTTGAAGGGCAACATACAGGTACGTTAATATGCCCTTCTGCCTACGTATATCAGCTTGAGCCGGTCGGCAAGCGGTTAAAGACAGTGCTAATATAAAGTAGCACTGTGACCAGGTTATGGGCATTTAAATATTTATGTTCAAATATTTACACATTAATTACACATTACATATATTAAGAGTAAAAAGATTTTAAAACAAGCACTGCTCTCCCAATTAATCCTCAAAATTAGCACCAAATCACATTCACTTTCATTTTCTCTCTGCTAATTTTGCTCCCCTAACAAGAACAACTTTACTGTGTTCCAGGCTTCTGATCTCTAATGCGTACACACTGTTGTTGACCATTTGTTCTAGGAGCTGCTGTTTGCTCACAGGACACCACTGCATTGTTTAACCACTTGCCGACCAGCCTCCGTTATTATACTGCGTTAGGTCAGCACGATTCCGCAAATCGCCGTAGGTTTACAGTGGCACCTTTAAGGGCGATAGCGGGCGCCCAGTGCACAGCAGGGGACACAATGCGCATGGTCAGTGGTCGTGAGAACCGCCAGCCACCTGCGATCGCGGGCACGAAAACCAGAACGGGAATGTGTGTGTGTAAACATACAAATCCATGCTCTTAGAGAAGAGACAGATCGTCTGTTCCTACTAATCAGGAACAGTGATCGGTCTTCTCCCCCCAGTGAGTCCAATCCCCCCAGAGTTAGAAACACTCATGAGTGAACACATTTAACCCCTTGATCACCCCCTAGTGTTAATCCCTTCCCTGCCAGTGACAATTATACAGTAATCAGTGCATTTTTTATAGCACTGATCACTGTATAAATGTCAATAGTCCCAAAAAAGTGCCAAAAGTGTGCGGTCTGTCCGCTGCAATGTTGCAGTTCCGCTAAAAATCACTGATCACCGCCATTACTAGTGAAAAAAACAAAATAATAATAAAAATGCCATAAATATATCCCCTATTTTGTAGACGCTATAACTTTTGCGCAAACCAATCAATATACGCTTATTCCGATTTTTTTTAACAAGAATATGTAGAAGAATATATATCGGCCTAAACTGATGAAGAAATTTGTTTTTTTTATTAATTTTTTAGATATTTATTATAGTAAAAAGTAAAAAATATTGTTTTTCAAAATTGTCGCTCTTTTTTGTTTATAGAGCAAAAAATAAAAACCGCAGAGGTGACCAAATACCACCAAAAGAAAGCTCTATTTGTGGGAAAAAAGGATATTCATTTTGTTTGGGTACAGCATCACGCGCAGTTGTCAGTTAAAGCGGCGCAGTTGCCGTATTGCAAAAATGGGGGGCAAATCTTCCGGTCTGTAAGTGGTTAAATAAAAGAATAAAATAAGTATGAGAACAGTGTGCACCTAAACCACCTAACATTATGGTACTCACATTCACTGCAGCCTCCTATCCCCTTAGATAAAAAATAAAGTTGGACATGCCTCAGTTAGAGCTGTTATCCCCAATTAAATTATCCTGCTGCTGGCCAATAGTGATGAGCTGAACTGCCCTGGGTTCAGTTCGATCAGGGTTCAAAGAACTTCAAAAAAGTTCTGATGTCGTACCTGAAAACGAACCAAAAATCAATGGAAGCCAAATCTGTCAAATTAAAAATGCAGATTTTCTGGGCTAATAGGCAAAGGGGCATAAAAAATATGGGAGGTGGGCACTTTATTTTTTACTTTTTGCTATAATAAATATCCCCCAAAAATATATATAAAACAATTTTTTCCTCAGTTTAGGCCGATATGTATTGTTCTACATATTTTTGGTAAAAAAAAATCACAATAAGCATTTACTGATTGGTTTGCGCAAAAGTTATAGCGCCTACAAAATAAGGGATAGTCTTATGGCATTTTTATTAATAATTTTTTTTTACTAGTAATGGCGGTGATCAGCCATTTTTATCGTGACTGCGACATTATGGCAGACAGATCGGACACCTTTGGTGCTATTTTTGGGACCATTCACATTTATACAGCGATCAGTGGGATTAAAAATGTATTGGTTACTGTGTAAATGTGACTGGCAGGTGGCGCTGTAGGGGTTAAGTGTGTCCTAGGGAGTGACATGCATCAGTTAGAGCTGTTAGTTCTGATGTCGTACCTGAAAACGAACCAAAAATCAATGGAAGCCAAATCTGTCAAATTAAAAATGCAGATTTTCTGGGCTAATAGGCAAAGGGGCATAAAAATACGGGAGGTGGGCACTGCCCTGTGAAACATGCATTATAAAAAAACATTAAAAAAAATGAATTCAGCCAGGTTGTAGCACATCCTATAGCAAGAATAAAAAAAAAAGCGTAGCATCCTCCCCCACAGTGCATATTAGACAATACCAGAAAATAGGGCAAATGAGCATGAGGCACCCCTCCTAAACTACACCAGGCCATATGCGCTCAACATGGGGAGTGCCTTGAAGACCCGCGTTGATGAGGATAAGGGCCTCATCCCCACACCCCTGGCTGGTAGTGTTGAGGGCACATGACTGATCGTGGGGGTACCACTATCCAATTGACAGCTCCCTAAACTGTAATCTCCTATTTAAAGGGAAAGGATAGGGTAGTGATGACATCATTAACCAAATATGGCCATGATCATGGCCATGTTTAGCCAATGTCATTGCCCAAATATGACCAGTGGCCAAATTTGGGCAGTGATTTTACTGCTATTCCCGCCCCCTTTTTAAAAAGTGGTTCTAAGGGAAACTTAGGGTTCTTAGGAACCGGTGGCAGTGGGAAGTTGCCCTATATATTTATTTATGTATAATATATATATATATATATATATATATATATATATATATATATATAACACAAAAAACTTTTCTTTCACTAATGGTGAGTGTTTGACTGAAGCCATTTATTATCAATCAACCGTGTTTACTCTTTTTAAATTATAACCACAACAGAAACTACCCAAATGACCCTGATCAAAAGTTTACATACCCTGGTGATTTTAGCCTGATAACATGCACACAAGTTGAAACAAAGTGGTTTGAAAGGCTTATAAAGGTAACCATCCTCACCTGTGATCTGTTTGCTTGTAATTAGTGTGTGTGTGTGTATAAAAGGTCAATGAGTTTCTGGACTCCTGACAGACCCTTGCATCTTTCATCCAGTGCTGCACTGACATTTCTGGATTCTGAGACACGGGGAAAGCAAAAGAATTGTCAAAGGATCTGCGGTAAAAGGTAGTTGAACTGTATAAAACAGGAAAGAGATATAAAAAGATCTCCAAGGAATTGAGAATGCAATTCAGCAGTGTTCAAACTCTAATCAAGAAGTGGAAAATGAGGGGTTCTGTTGAAACCAAAGCACGGTCAGGTAGACCAACTAAAATTTCAGCCACAACTGCCAGGAAAATTGTTCGGCATGCAAAGAAAAACCCACAAATAACTTCAGGTGAAATACAGGACTCTCTGAAATCAAGTGGTGTGGCTGTTTTAAGATGCACAATAGGGAGGCACTTGAAGAAAGATGGGCTGCATGGTCGAGTCACCAGAAGAAAGCCATTACTACGCAAATGCCACAAAGTATCCCGCTTACAATATGCCAAACAGCACAGAGACAAGCCTCTGGCACAAAGTGATTTGGAGTAATGAGACCAAAATTGAGCTTTTTGGCCATAACCATAAATGCTTCATTTGGTGAGGAGTCAACAATGCATATGATCAAAGGTACACCATTCCTACTGTGAAACACGGAGGTGGATCGCTGATGTTTTGGGGATGTGTGAGCTACAAAGGCACAGGAAATTTGGTCAAAATTGATGGCAAGATGAATGCAGTATGTTATAAAAAATACTGGAGGAACATTTGCACATTCCAACATGACAATGATCTAAAACACAAGTCGACCTGTCATTGGCTACAGCAGAATAAAGTGAAGGTTCTGGAGTGGCCATCTCAGTCTCCTGACCTCAATATCATTGAGCAACTCTGGGGAGATCTCAATCGTGCAGTTCATGCAAGATAGCCCAAGAATTCACAGGAACTGGATTTTTTTTTGCCAAGAGGAATGGGCAGCTTTACCATCTGAGAAGTTAAAGAGCCTCATCCACAAATACCACAAAAGACCTCAAGCTGTCATTGATGTTAAAGGGGGCAATACATGGTATTAGGAACTGGGGTATTTAAACCAGTTCACGCCCCACACTATATAAGGCTGCTGACACAGCACCCGTATAGTGTGTTATAGTGTACGGGGATAGAGAGATTATGCTAGATTAGGCAGGCAGGTTCGTTAGTTAGTGGCAGTGTATATGATATATATATATATATACAGTCAGACTAATATATATATATATATATATATATATATATATATATATATACACAGTATCTCACAAAAGTGAGTAGACTCCTAAGTGAAAATGTCCAAATTGGGCCCAATTAGCCATTTTCCCTCCCCGGTGTCATGCGACTCGTTGGTGTTACAGGGCCTCAGGTTTGAATGGGGAGCAGGTGTGTTAAATTTGGTGTTATCACTCTCACTCTCTCATACTGGTCACTGGAAGTTCAACATTGCACCTTATAGCAAAGAACTCTCTAAGGATCTAAAAAAAAAAGAAATGTTGCTCTACATAAAGATGGCCTAGGCTATAAGAAGATTGCCAAGACCCTGGAATTAACCTGCAGCATGGTGGCCAAGATCATACAGCAGGTTAACAGGACAGGTTCCACTCAGAACAGACCTCGCCATGGTCAACCAAAAAAGTTGAGTGCACATGCCCGGCTTCATATCCAGAGGTTGTCTTTGGGAAATAGACAAATGAGTGCTGCCAGCATTGGTGCAGAGGTTGAAGGGGTGGGGGGTCAGCCTGTCAGTGCTCAGACCATATGCTGCACACTGCATCAAATTGGTCTGCATGGCTGTCATCCCAGAAGAAAGCCTCTTCTAAAGATGATGCACAAGAAAGCCTGCAAACAGTTTGCTGAAGACAAGCAGACTAAGGACATGGATTACTGGAACCATGTCCTCTGGTCTGATGAGACCAAGGTAAATTATTTGGTTCAGATGGTGTCAAGCGTGTGTGGCAGCAACCAGGTGAGGAGTACAAAGACAAGTGTGTCTTATCTACAGTCAAGCATGGTGGTGGGAGTGTCATAGTCTGGAGCTGCATGAGTGCTGTCGCCACTGGGGAGCTACAGTTCATTGAGGGAACCATGAATGCCAGCATGTACTGTGACATACTGAAGCAGAGCATGATCCCCTCACTTCAGAGACTGGGCTGCAGGGCAGTATTTCAACATAACGACCCCAAACACACCTCCAAGACAACTGCCTTGCTAAAGAAGCTGAGGGTAAAGGTAATGGACTGGCCAAGCATGTCTCCAGACCTAAACCCTATTGAGCATCTGTGGGGCATCCTCAAATGGAAGGTGGAGGAGCACAAGGTCTCTAACATCCACCAGCTCGGTGATGTTGCCATGGGGGAGTGGAAGAGGAATTCAGTGGCAACCTGTGAAGTTCTGGTGAACTCCATGCCCAAGAGGGTTAAGGCAGTGCTGGAAAATTATGGTGGCACACAAAATATTGACACTTTGGGCCCCATTTGGACATTTCCACTTAGGAGTGTACTCACTTTTGTTGCCAGAGGTTTAGACATTAATGGCTGTGTGTTGAGTTATTTTGAGGGGACAGTCATTTCACACTGTTATACAAGCTGTACACTTACTACTTTACATTGTAGCAAAGTTTAATTTCTTCAGTGTTGTCACATGAAAATATATATTAAAATATTTACAAAAATGTCAGGGGTGTACTATATATATATTCTCTGCATTCAGCATAGCCTATATATACAGTGCACTTAGGGATGTACAGTTTCTAATATACTTCAGGCGGTGTACACCGTATGTAATACAGTGTAGTGCAGTGTTAAAAAAAAAGAAAATACCCATCATGTTCGGAAGGCCTCCAAGGAGAGGCAGATGCTCACAGGCCACTAAAAGAGGGCAAGCAGCCTCTGAAATAATATTTACCAGCAGGGACTGTTCCTGCACCCAACAAGAGTAACTGTGAGGGGTTACAATGTTCTGGCACCACCAACACCTAAGGCCCAATGTTTCTCCCCATGTTTAACATGGGCATGTAATTACAATTTTTTAAATAATATTTAACAGCAGGGACTGTTCCTTCGTCTAACAAGAGTAACTGTGAGGGGTTACCATGTTCTGCCACCACCAACATCTAAGGCCCAATGTTTCAGCAGAGTATGTAGTGCAGTCTGTATAGTATATATACTGCAGTTCAGAGTATATAGTGCAGGCCGTATAGTATATATACTGCAGTTCAGAGTATATAGTGCACTCAGTGTAGTATATATAATACAGTGCAGGATATATAGTGCAGTGTACAATATATAATATAGTGTATTGAAGTGGTTAAGGGGAGCCCTATGACAGAATTAAGAAAAAAACAGCATGGGTTCCTCCTGTCCATACCAGACGCCATTTGAAAAAAAAAAAATTGGTGTGGAGTTCACCTTAGTATCCATACCAGACCTGAAGGGCCTGGTATGGACTGGGGGGGGGGGGCAGGAATCCACGCTGTTTTTTAAAATTATTTTTTATGTATATTGCGGGGATCTGGCAATACATTACAGCCATGAGCAATTTTAAATGACATTTTTTCCTTTAGAAATGTCATTTTGCTGCGGTACTTTTCTAAACATGGGAAAAATGCCCTTTACAGACAAACTAAGGGGACCCCCTAGTCCTGATATTTAAAGGAATATTTCATTTTTATTATTTCACTTTAAGCATTCTTAAAATCACTGCTCCTGAAAAACCGTTTGTTTTAAAAACTTTTTCTCTTTCGATCATTGATCAAGACAGACACAGCCTTCTTTATTCAGAACCATAGGGTTATATTGCCCCCTACAGGAGTAGGACACTAGGCAGACAAAAGACTTGGCTACGCCCATGGGCAGTCCTAGGTGATATACACCCCCCTCTCTGCTACAGGCCTCCAGTTTTTTCTGCCCAAAGGCTGTTCTATCTCTCTTTACGCAACTATCAAACTACAAATGCCCACTATAGATTAAGAGCAATGAGCCATTATTGGATACAGTCATCATGACAGCATCCAATCATAGCTCTGACAATGCTCTGTGCTCTAATTGGGTGAAGATTGCCCCGGCCGAACTGTTCGCCCATCCCTACTTCCTATATACAGTCTCTATATACAGCCTCTATGTACAACTCCAATTCTTCCTCCAGCACACACTTGCTAGCAGAACCCATCTGAACCACTGTGTGAAGATCTGACAGTCATTCAGTCAGAATAAAGGCAATGGCCCATTACAGACAGGAACCCGAGGCCCCTTTGGTTGTGTACCAACATTACAGTGCCCAGCTTGTACTCTTCCTCCTGTGGCTACTGATACTAGCACACGTCTTCAGGCACTGCCAACCCATCTGGCTGCAGCTGGCCCTTTACATAGACATGGGGCGTGGCCATCTGATGATGTAATCTGGATGCCCCTAGGTGGTGACGTCACAAGGGAGCGAGGTCTCCAGGTGATGTCACCAGATGGCCACCCCCCATGTCTATATAAGAACCAGCAGAGATTGGAGCTGGCACAACTGCGAGAGCTAGCGACGGGAGAAGAACCAGCAGCAGAACCGGAGGAAGAAGACATCATCAGAGGGGGCTCCCAGATTCCATTAAGCTCCCTGCCCGCAGACTCCCTCAACCACTGCCCAAGGTTGTTGGGAAGAGGCCCTTGTCCCCATCAACATGGGGACAAGATGCTTTGGGGTGGACACCCCCAGCCCCAAAGCACCCACCCCCCCATGTTGAGGGCATGTGGCCTGGTATGGTCCAGGAGGGGGGTGCTCGCTCATCCCCCCATTGCCTGACCTGCCAGGCTGCATGCTCTGGGTAAGAGCCTGGTATGTATTTTGGGGGGACTCAGCGCTGTTTTTTTTTATTTTGACGTGGGGGCTTCCCTTAAAATCCATACCAGATCTGAAAGGTCTGGTATGGTCTTAGCGGGGACCCCACACCTATTTTTGTTTTTGATTTTGGCATGGGGTTCCCCCCAATAATTAACACCAGACTCAAAGGGCCTGGTATGGTCGGATCAAAGACAGATCGGGTCAATTGAAGTTGCATGGAAGTCGGACATGAAGTCGTAGGGCAAAATCAGATCCAAAGTCATCTGACTTCCATGTCAGAGCAGTGTGAACGCGGCCTAAATCTCCAACAGTAGGACAGAAATAAATAAATAAGAAGGACCTATGGCAGCTTTTTATTACTATGTCTATGTCTATCTTGCAAATGTTCCCTTAATTTCTGTCAAGTTAAAAAGGTTGTGACTAGGATGGGAAATGAAATCATTCACCGTTAATGCAAGCATTAATAAATAAAGTAATAAAAAAAGACAAATTGTGGTGTCAAATCAATGGATTTAGTGATTACAACATAGTACTGTATAAACTTGGTGCAGGTTACCAAGGCCAGTTGTACTGCCAACCCCATCTGCTTCATATACTAACCACAGATCTTTCTCATGTCTTCTTCAGCTGTCATTTAAAACACACAAAGACACTCAAAAAATGAAAGAGAATTGCATCATAAAGGGACAGGTACTCTTAGACCACCAAGTTGGATTATTAGAATTGAAGTGTTCTGATATGTACCTGCACAGCCAGGCACACCGAATTTCCACAGGCACACTTGAGTCAAAGAACAGTCCGTGACTTTGTTTTTTTTGTTTTAATAAGGGATAATAATTTGGGAGATTATGGGATCTCCACTTGACTTCAAAACAACTTCAAGGACAACTCTTCCTATATACAGTCTATATACACTCCACTACTTCCAGTCTATATGCACTCGCTTGCTTGCAGAACACAGAAAAAAAAAACTTGTTATATTTTGCCATTGTCTTAAGTGAAGAGGAAATAATGCTTAAGTTCATAATGTTTTTCCAGTTATGCAGGCAGAGTGCACACTTGTGGAGGATACCTTTTCATACACTGATCATGCAGTACATATACCCTACTACCATGGTTCTAAAGAATTAAGAATGGTTAGTGCATGTGTCATGTAAGGTACAATGGAGCAATGCTCAAATCATCGTCAGTCCCATATACACTGTAGTGTGCAGTAAATGCCATACGAACATTGATAGCAAGTGCATGATTACATTTACAATATATATATATATATATATATATATATATATATATATATATATATATATATATATATATATATCTCTCAGATATCTTGCAGGCCCAGTGTGCAAAACCTTCAGTCCACTCAGCTTTGGTGGGAATCGCAGGCTTACTAAGGATAGTATGATAACTGCTGGATTGTGCCACTCTAGTGGTGATCAATAGATCACGTATTGTGTAAAATTTTCCTGGCATAAATAGGGAATAAATGGCAATAAATGATAATCTGATTGTGATAATAAGCCCCTATTTCCCTGATGTGGACTGCAATAACTTTTTTATGAAATGCACCAAACAAGGGAACTAGAGCCAGTCCACATATGAAAACCAAAGTGAAGTAAACAATGATAATCCGCTTTATTGATTATGAATGAAATTCACTTACAAAGGAAGACATCCCACTCCTGATGGTGTAACAGTATTGCTATACCATGCGTTGTGTCGTCTATAATGCCTATGGACACCAGGTAGACAAGAATGAGCAAGCTAGGCAAACTGTATGGCAGTATGGGTGGAAGCTACTGTAGCATCCCGATGCGGAAAGCTGCTCGACCGCACTAACATGGCGGACCAGAAGTGACTTCACTGGAAGTCACAATATTGTGTCCTGGTGTGTCTGCCACCAGGACACAATATTGCAAGGATGTTTTCCGGTCTTCCAAGCTATCTCGGTCTCCGTGGCAATGTTTCAAGGCCTCTGCCTTGACAGAGGGAACACCAAGCTGTATAAATACAAAAATAGGAGAGCAGATCAGAGGGCACCGGGCGGTGCAGAGTACACAAAACATTAACTACTATCTCAGGCAATAAACCCCTTCTGCTCTGCCAATAACCTATATGAATGCAATATTTTTTTTTTAATATTGTATTGTGAAATATAAAATATACTTTTTATTATAGTGGCATAAAACAGCGGTTATAAGACTTTTCTGAATAAGCCTGTGGTTCCCACGGAAGCTGAGTGCACTGAAGAGGTTTGGTCCAGTGTCACCAGTTGACGAGGGACTTTTTCATTACTATGGACCATTTAGTCTGGTTATCATTCTACATTCATTGCTGTCCCTTTTTTATGTTCCATCACAGTCCATGCAACCAATTTCTAGCGCCATCACATATTTGAGTTTTTATGTGTTCAAACAAAGCCGACCTTGTCTTCCCACAGTCCCTATTGTTACGGGCAATCTTGCCATACATTCTATTTGCCGAGGCATGCTACATGTGTTGCAGAACTTGTTTTTGCTCTTTGCCAGTGTGACATGGGTCTTTTGATTTCTCAGTCATGTTCATATTTTGTTAATTTGCTAAAACTTGTGCATTCAGAATCTGGTGCAGCTGTACATGGTACCAATCAGCTTCTTACTTCAGCTTGTTCAATTAAACCTGGAAGCTGATTGGTTTCTATGCAGAGCTGCACCAGATTTTGCATTCTCCAGCTTTAGAAAATAACCCTCATTGTTTTAACTTTTTATCTGTAAAGCCAGGCAGATTACTCATCTAGGTATTAACATTTACATATTGTTTGTACTGTTTACCTATTGATTGAAATGAGTGTGGACACAGGAAGGGGAAGGGTACCAAACTTATGATCTTGTACATAGTCCCAGTCCATTTAGAAAATGTCCATGGAGGGGAGATCCTACATTTATGGACACCTTTGGTAAGGAATGAGTGTTAAAAAAAATGTTTAATTAATAAATGACTGGTAATTGTTTATCAAATTTTTACTGGACTTAAAACTTTCCAGTGGATAGAAAAGTTGGAAGCAGTGTATCCACTAGATACAAATAAACCATACAGCTTCTTTGTTGGGTATAAAATATACACATTTTACTAATGCAAGCATAATCAATAAAAGAGCATGCTAATTACAACAGGCTCAAGTGAACTGAAAACGGAATTACCGCCAAAGGCGTAAAATAACAGCTGCAGGGCCTGTGTGCAAAGTGTTCATAGGCATTCCTCCTATCTTATACAACAGCTTACATATACATTTTTTTGTATTTCAGTAAGTTCAGGAAAAGGATTTCTTTAGTAAGTCTGCTAGAGTATTAAAGGGTGGCAACAAGAAGGGAATAATGATGTAAAGGAAACAGAAGTGCTGCAAAATTTTGTACATAATGCAGTATGAGGGCACATGGGAAAAAAGGGGGAACAGGGATCTGTTGGGGTCCCCAAGCCTTGAAGTACATGTACATTCTACAACCCTTTTTATGCCTTGGCTTGATTTGCCACACAGTGTCTACTAATGTCTAGGAATTACATTTTATAAAGACTATGGGGGGAGATTTGCTAAAACTAAAACTCAGAATCTGGTGCAGCTGCACATGGTAGCCAATCAGCTTCTAACTTCAGCTTGTTCACTTAAGTGTTGGCAATAAAACCTGGAAGCTGATTGGTTTCTATGCAGAGCTGCACCAGATTTTGCAATCTCTAGTTTTAATAAATAACCCACATGTATTTATTGAGAACAAAAAAAAATTGGGAAGGATTGATGTGTGTATACCACATGACTTGGTCTGACCGATCCGGTAAATTGAAACAATTGGAATAACCAGTGCTATAACACTGTAGAGAACCCCTATTGGATCTGTTATAGAGAGACCAAGTATTATTATAAAAATAGTAAATTTGATTACAAATACATATAAACAAAAGTAGGTAAGAATATTGGTGTCTTTAATATGATTCTGAGAGGAATCAAAGATCCAATTCACATATAGTATCCCCGACTCAAAACCTGACAGATATGGTCTAAAATTAAATGCCTCATTGAGGCACAGGGTTTTAGTAACTTGCAAATAAAAAACACCATCTTAATTTACTTTGCAAAAGTGATTTGTTGAAGTATCCCCCTCTGGGGTTTGCATAAATATGGTCTAATGCTAAAAATCTTGCTCTGGGAATGATGCTGCCATGTACCAGTGAACTATGTCGACCCAGGGGAGGAGAGGGATTTTTTTTCTCAATACTGACAATTTGCCAATATATTCGGCGCCATAGTTCCAACTTAGTTTTTCCTACATAATAGCAACCGCACTCACAGGATAGTAAATATACCACCCCGGGAGTGCGACAGTTCACATAGTGTTTTGGTTGAAAAGACTCTCCATTAGGCAAAATAATATTCTTGCGTGTGTCCATATATTTACAGTAGCCACAGTGCCCACAAGGAAAAGTACCACAGTATCTATCTCTACTAGTCTTATTATCCTTAAATTCACTGTGGATCAATCTATCGCGCAATGAAGAAGCCCTTCTACTATATATGTATATGTGATCCGATCTGTACATAATGCAGTATGAGGGCACATGGGAAAAAAAGGGGGAACAGGGATCTATTGGGGAAAAGGGTTTTTCTTCTACTGTATATGTGATCTGAGGGTATTAAGTGACCAAGGGGGCCAAAGTGGTATCTGTACGTAAGAGATGCCAGTGTTTATTCAAGATGTTTTTTATTTGTCTGTGTTGGCAGGAGTATTTGGTGTTTATGAATGGTTAGATCTAAAAAGTTATAGCTAACTTATGCTAATTTGTACCTGGGGGAGTGGGAACGTAGTTTATTTTCTGATGAATCAGCATCTGTGTATATGAGCCACGCGTTAGCATGGTATCAATACTTAGATGACATACTTATTCTATGGGATGGACCTACTGTACTTCTTGATCAATTTCTCAATTACATCAATGGTAACAATACATTTAATTTGAAATTTACAATGACCTACAATTCATCAGCTATAACTTTTTTAGATCTAACTATTCATAAACATCTAGATGGACATCTATATAGCCAATTATTATGCAAACCAACAGCAGGGAATATGATTTTGGAAGCATCCAGCTTTTACCCTAAATCACTTTTATCCTCCATTCTGTATGGACAGAACATACGGGTCAGATGTAATTGTTCCACTGATGTACTGTTTAAAAACAAAGCCTCTATTTTACGCACGACACTACAGGCTCGATGCTATTCAAATAATATTCTTAAAAAAGCCTATAAAAAGTTATTGTTCTCTCATGGAAAAAATCTGAAAAATGAAATTACCAGAGTTATCACAAAATACTCCTGCCAACACAGACAAATAAAAAACATCTTGAATAAACACTGGCATCTCTTACGTACAGATACCACTTTGGCCCCCTTGATCACTGAATACCATCAGATCACGTATAGAAGGACTTCTTCATTGCGTGATAGATTGGTCCACAGTGAATTTAAGGATAATAAGACTAGTAGAGATAAATACAGGGGCACATTTCCTTGTGAGCATTGTGGCTACTGTAAATATATGGACACATGCGGTGTGTGGTTGTTATTATGTAGGAAAAACTAAGTTGGAACTATGGCGCCGAATATATCAGCATATTGTCCGTATAGAGAAAAAAGATCCCTCTCTTCCCCTGGGTCGATATAGTTCACTGGTACATGACAGCATCATTCCCAGAGTAAGATTTTTAGCATTAGACCATATTTATGCAAACCCCAGAGGGGGAGACTTCAACAAATCACATTTGTAAAGTGAATTAAGATGGATTTTTTATTTGCAAGCTACTAAAACCCCAGCTCTCAATGAGGCCTTTAATTTTAGACCATACCTGTCAGGTTAGTCGAGAATATGTGAATTGGATCTTTGATTCCTCTCAAAATCCATGTATCCTCTTCAAATTTTCCCTCTGCATATAATTTTCCTACTTTCCATAAATGTCAACAAAATTTTCATCTTTCTAGATTTTATACTAATAGGGCGTACACACGGTCGGACTTTGTTCGGACATTCCGACAACAAAATCCATGGATTTTTTCCAACGGATGTTGGCTCAAACTTGTCTTGCATACACACGGTCACACAAAGTTGTCGGAAAATCCGATCGTTCTGAACGCGGTGACGTAAAACACGTACGTCGGGACTATAAACGGGGCAGTGGCCAATAGCTTTCATCTCTTTATTTATTCTGAGCATGCGTGTCCGTCGGATTTGTGTACACACGATCGGAATTTCTGACAACGGATTTAATTTTATCTCCTGCTCTCCAACTTTGTGTGTCGGAAACTCCGATGGAAAATGTCCGATGGAGCCCACACACGGTCGGAATTTCCAACAACACGCTCCGATCGGACATTTTCCATCGGAAAATCCGACCGTGTGTACGGGTCATAAGTTTATGAGAATGTGCCTCATATTTCTTAGTGTTACAATTTTTGGTAATATGCTTGTTTAAAGCTGTAGTAAACCCGCTGTCTTTTTTTTTTTTACCTACACCTGTAAGGGAAAAGGCATAATGAGCTAGTATGCACCGCGTACTAGCTCATTATGAGATACTTACCTTAGAACGAGGCGCCGGCATCTCACCCGGTCCACGCCGAGGGAGCTGACATTTCCCCTCGGCATGCCTTCCGGGTATCGCGGCTCCGGCGATGTGAGTGGCCGGAGCAGTGATGTCGTCACTCCCGCGCATGCGCACGGGAGACTTTTTTTCTGGCAAAGACCGGCGGCTGCCGGGCTTTCAGCCAAGACTCCCCTGTGCACATGCGCTGCTGCAGTCAGCGGCTCATTGCGAGGGGAATATCTCCTAAACCATAAAGGTTTGGGAGATTTTTTTTTTACCTACAGGTAAGCCTTATTCTAGGCTTACCTGTAGGTAAAAGTTAAAAAAAAAGGTATACAACCGCTTTAATACCAGGTGTTTAGTTGTTGTTATTAGGTATTTTCTTTTGTGTAAATTTCTGCTATTTCCACTAGATGTAACCATGCTTTAATATTGTTGTCATTGTCTTTCTTGTTGCTAGGGGAAGATGGACCCCGACAGACTGGATATCCTGCTTTGGCCCCGGGGAATTCCTGGATCGCCAAATGGCGCCTTTTGTTCCACTGCCCGGCGTGCGCGGGTCCCTCGTTTCACCCCCTTTCATTGTAGGGTGACTTTGGACCATTTTGGCTTTTGGTTCCTGGCTTCTTGCCCTTGGTTCCTCCATTCTGCGAACCAACCCTGGAGCGCAGACGGCAGCCACCCGAGCGTCAGTGGCACGATGATGCGGAATGTGACCCCGCCCCTTTGGGCAGGCTTGCGCCATGCGTCGTCACACCAAGGGACTCAACTGTGATGTGTACAGCATCCATTTGGGTGCTGGCACTCTCAGACAGGACCCAGCTGTTCCTGCCATTGCAATCAATCTTGTGATTGGCTAGGTTGTCTCACATGTACCCTTATCTGCCTGCACCTAAAGCAATCACTCGATATGCCAAGGAAGTGCAAGGTGGAAGCTGGCTGTACTCACTTCAGTATGTTTGCAGGTATGTTAATCCTCTATTCATACTCCCCTCTTTTTTGAGGTTGAGAAAATCAGTGCTCTAATTTGTTGCTCAAGGAATCTGAGCAGATCAATGGATAAATGGATATTTTTATTGATTTATATCATTTTTTTGGATTTAGATCTATACAGCTTGCCAGGCTCACCAATAGCATAAAACGTATGTTTCCTAACTACAAGTCTTTGTAGTGGAGCACTTGTTGCCATATCTTTTTGGCCCTCCGTAAATCTTCCTGTGTGTTGAAGTTGTCCAATTTGCCTTCCTAAGGGATTTCCATCTTTCCCACTGGCTTTACAGACATATGCATTGCTATATGTATGACTTTGTAAGTATAGCCATTCTGTCTGTACCATGTATAATTCAAACTGTTGACAACACATGTATAGTTATTAAACTTTTGTATCTTATGTATAGTAGTTACCTTAATACTAATTTGGCATATCTTTTGGTATTTCTTGCATTATAGAAACCCTGTACCCAACTTGACTTAAATAACCTCTGAAGAAGGACTGTCTTGTCCGTAACATGTAAGTTGTCAACGTCTGTATGCATCACCACTAGCCTGCTTGTTCTCAGGGCAGTGGGTGTACATACCATTGCAACTTTGGGTACTTTGTATTATTGTTTTATTGAAGTCACCAATGTTTTTACCTACTTTTGTTTATATGTATTTGAAATAAAATGTACTATTTTTTATAACAATACTTGGTCTGTCTATAATAGATCCAATAGGGGTTATCTCCAGTGCTATAGCACTGGTCATTCCGTGTAGTTATTAAAACATTTTTCTAGTAATAGAAAAATTTGACATACTGCAAAAGAGACAATATATTTATTCTGTACACTTTATACATATGAAAGCTGATATGGAAAAGCAAAATGCAAAAAATGCAAAAATAAATTTGACATACTGCAAAAGAGACAATACATTTATACTGTACACTTTATGCATATGAAAGCTGATATGAACACACAAAATGCAAAAAAAAAACAAAAACATACACTTAAGATTTTGCCACTACAACAGCAAAAAGTTTAAAGTTTTAAATTTGATGTAAACTACAGTATATTATCCAAGAGCCAATAAAATGGCACCCTAAAAACTATAAAAATATTTTAAAAAATTAGAAAAGGTGGAGGGTGATTGTCAGAGCATTTACCCTAGCTGTATTCATCACACTCATCCACAAATATCTGAACCTAAAGGGTCTGAATTTAACATGAAATTAATGTCTTTAATTGTTTACAGTCTACAAAAAGTATCCTAACATCCTACAGGTCAGTGTTTTTTTTAACATGTACTATACAATTAGGATGTGAGCGCAACTCAAGCTGAAAATTGGTTCTAAAACCAGGGCAATTTTTTTTACCCTATTGCATTCCCTGCATTAGGGCTGGTTCACACTGGTCTGCCATGTGCTCCAACTTCCAGAGCATAAGTCGTTTTGACATGTCCTTTATTAAAAATGAAGAATGTCACCTGTCCAACGTATCTTCTTTCTCCAGTCCTGCCACCAATGTGTTCTTCCTCTGGTGTTTCCCCCTGACTGCTGTCCTGTCCCTCCGGTGATGTGTTCTTCCTCTCGTTTTTTTTTACTTCTTGTTTTTATTTACACTACTCTGCTTTTTTTGGGGGTGAATGGGTAGAGGTACAATGTACTCCATACTCAATCACGGGGGGTGGGATCTGGGGGCCCCCTTGCTAAAGGGGGCTTCCAGATTCCGATAAGACCCCCGATAGACCCCCACAACCAGCGCCCAAAGTTGTCGGGAAGAGGCCCTTGTCCCCATCAAAGCAGAGCCCTGCTGTCCCAAAGCACCCCCCATGTTGAGGGCATGTGGCCTGCTATGTCCAGGAAGGGAGGGGCACTCACTCGTTCCCCCCTTTCTTAACCTGCTGTGCTGTATGCTAGGATAAGGGTCTTGTATGGTCTTGGGGGGACCCCACACCAATTTTTTTTTCAATTTTGGCTGGGGTTCCCCCTCAAGATTTATACTAGACTCAAAGGTCCTGGTATGGTCCGATCAAAGTCGGATCCCATTTATTGAAGTTGCATGGAAGTGAGACATGAAGTTGTAAGACTTTCATGTCGGATCAGTGTGAACATAGCCTTAAGGTTAAAAATATCCTAGTATTTGTACCACCCCCCATTTTAACCTGAGTTCTCACTCAATCCAGCACTGTGCCCATCTGCAGCAGCTCTCTCCTCTCTCCCTACATTTATGGGTCAGAAAGGCAGCAGTGGGAGCCATTGGCTCCTGATGCTGTTAATCAAATCCTGTGAGCAAGGGGTGGGGCAGAGGCTTGCTGTGTGTGTCTATGGATGCACACAGCCCAGCTTGGGCGCAGCTTCCTATAGTGGTGCAGAGAGAAAAGGAGGAGCCTAGTTGCCAGCGGGGGACCCCTAAAGAAGAGATTTGGGCTGCTCTTTGCAATACCATTGCACAGAGCAGGTAAGTATAACATGTTTATTATTTCAGGCCCCTTTCACACTTTTACGACTTGTCCTGCAACTTGGGACTGCAAAGTCGCATGACAAGTTTTATCCCATGATTTCCAATGAGTACTATTCACATCTGTGCGACTATAAAAGTAGTCCCTGCACTACTTTGGTCCAACTTGAGGTTCATTGACCTCAAGATTACACAGGGATTGCTTCAAGTTACGTCACAGTCGTGCGACTTTCGGGTCGTCCAAGTGTGAAAGGGGCCTCAAAGGAAAAAAAATATCTGAACCTTTACAATCACTTTTAGCTGGATTTACACTAATAGATTTCTAAATGAATATTTGTATGAATAATCATATGAACATTTGTAGGAAAATGATTTGTATATTTGATGACAGGATGAATGTTGTTTAAAAGTCCTGTACTTAGAAATTTTTGTTTGCTTTTAACATTCAATTGTGGAATGAATGTAATTTACAAAATGAAACCATTGTTATGAGAAACGTTTTCCATCCTGCTTCTTCATATTTTCTTCTTCTTTCAAAAAATAAGAAAATCAAACAAACATTCTTAAAATAAAAAAGTTTGAATGAAACTCTACTAGTGTATGGTCAACTTTACCTTCAGTTTTTAGCAGTGGTATAGGCTCCTCTCTTGTAATGAAATTGCTTACTCTGACCTCACCGCACATTGTAAGCTTTACACAGCATTAGAAGCTGCAGCAAATGAGATAGGGCCCATTTCATTTCTAGGCTTGAGGACATCTCTCCAGTGTTATTGTTCCTATATTTCACTTTCATTCACTGAATTTCACTTTTTTTCAGTTCGTGGAGATCCAGTATCATATGTGGGCATTATTAATGACAGTATGTATGAACATGCAGAGCGACTAATGCCGCTTACACACGATCGGAAATTCTGACAAGAAAAGTCTGATGTGAGCTTTTGGTCGGATATTCCGACCGTGTGCATGCTCCATTGGACTTTTGCTGTCGGAATTTCCGCCAAAACAAGATTGGGAGCAGGTTCTCTATTTTACCGACGGAAAAAGTTCCTATCAGAAATTCCGATCATCGGTAGCAATTCCGACGTGCAAAATTCCTACGCATGCTCGGAAACAATTTGACGCATGCTCGGAAGCATTGAACTTAATTTTCTTGGCTCGTCGTAGTGTTGTACATCATCGCGTTCTTGACGGTCGACAGTTCAGAGAACTTTTGTGTGACCGTGTGTATGCAAGCCAAGCTTGAGCGGAATTCCGTCGGAAAAACCATCTAAGGTTTTTCCGGCGAAAATTACGATCGTGTGTACGCGGCATTAGAATTCCCACTCTTCCAGACTGACATCCACTCATCAAGGAAGTTTAATATTTTATAACTTCTCGTAAGAGCCAGCCCATTACTGGCATCAGGGTGGGGAGCTCTTGAGAGGAGTACCAAAGCAGGGTGCTGTGATGTTTTCAGGAAGCTATGTGCAATACCCTGACAGTCCCCCCAACCAGTCATGATCTGCCTAAAAAAGCACAGAGACCCAGTGATGAGGGCACTGGGTCTTAATTAAGATAGGTAATAAAAACAGAAAGGTTTTATTAAATATAAATATATTAATGTAATTTGGGAATTAATTGCGGGGGGGGGGGGGATGAACCAGAGAAGGGAAATATAAGCCAATTCATTCAATTCATGTGTGTTTGCAACTCCCAAGTTTGATGAATAGAGTGTAATACTAATACAATATCAAGACATTCGAGAACTTCACTAATCCTCCTAGAAAGGAGTACAAAGTTAGCACTAGTTATGAAACAAAGGAAGATAAAATATGATAATAATTGCCCAGAAAGAGAAAAGAGGTCTTGTAGTTCCAAAAGTGGTTGGGGTCACACATTTTTATCATCAAAGAAAAGAGCTAGTAAGAGAGGTGAAGAATGCATAAAATATAGAAAAAAATGGCTTTTAAAACATCACATAAGAACAAAGAAGAATGGACGGAGCTGTTATCTGTAATAGATAGTTTCTACCATGGAAATTGAGATTAAACAATCTTTCAGTTTGGATGAAAAGCACAGGTAGTATTTTATTGTTATATAGTATTGTTTTCTCTGCGCTACCCAGTGATAGTGCAAATGATTAACAAAAATCAAAAACAAAATGATTGCAGCCAGCAGTGACATGTGTTCCCGTACCAATGGTAAAAATATTCCTTGAAAAAGTGCAGCACAATCAGAATATAATTAAAATAAATGCACAACTGACATGTGTCAATGTGCAAACCCAACTTCAATGCAATATGATCTAATGGTTAAGAGTGAAATTACCGTATTTATCGGCGTATAACACGCACAGGCGTATAACACGTGCATTCATTTTAACCACTTAAGGACCTCCTCACGCCGATGTACGTCGGCAAGGCGGCACGGGCAGGCAAAATCACGTACATGTACGTGATTTGCCTCCCGCGGGTGGGGGGTCCGATCGGACCCCCCCCAGTGCCCGAGGCGGTCCCGTTTTGTTCCCCGGCGATTGGAGTGGAGGGGGAGGCCATCCGTTCGTGGCCCCCCCCTCGCGATCGCCGCCGGCCAATGGGAACATTCCTTTGCTGCTGTATGCTAAACAGCAGCAAAGGAAATGATGTCATCTCTCCTCGGCTCGGTAGTTTCCGTTCCAGCGCCGAGGGGAGAAGACATCACTGTGAGTGCACCAACACTACACACACAGTAGAACATGCCAGGCATACAAAACACCCCGATCCCCCCCCAATCACCCCCCCCTGTCACAAACTGACACCAAGCAGGTTTTTTTTTTCTTATTATTACTGCTAGGTGTCAGTTTGTGACAGTTACAGTGTTAGCACAGTTACTGTTACCCCCCTGTAGGTCTAGGGTACCCCCCTAACCCCCCCTAATAAAGTTTTAACCCCTTGATCACCCCCGTCACCAGTGTCGCTAAGCGATCATTTTTCTGATCGCTGTATTAGTGTCGCTGGTGACGCTAGTTAGGGAGGTAAATATTTAGGTTCGCCGTCAGCGTTTTATAGCGTCAGGGACCCCCATATACTATCTAATAAATGTTTTAACCCCTTGATTGCCCCCTAGTTAACCCTTTCACCACTGATCACCGTATAACCGTTACGGTTGACGCTGGTTAGTTCGTTTATTTTTTATAGTGTCAGGGCACCCGCCGTTTATTACCGAATAAAGGTTTAGCCCCCAAATCGCCCGGCGGTGATATGCGTCGCCCCAGGCAGCGTCAGATTAGCGCCAGTACCGCTAACACCCACGCACGCAGCATGCGCCTCCCTTAGTGGTATAGTATCTGATCGGATCAATATCTGATCCGATCAGATCTATACTAGCGTCCCCAGCAGTTTAGGGTTCCCAAAAACGCAGTGTTAGCGGGATCAGCCCAGATACCCGCTAGCACCTGCGTTTTGCGCCTCGGCCCAGCCCACCCAAGTGCAGTATCGATCGATCACTGTCACTTACAAAACACTAAACGCATAACTGCAGCGTTCGCAGAGTCAGGCCTGATCCCTGCGATCGCTAACAGTTTTTTTGGTAGTATTTTGGTGAACTGGCAAGCGCCGGCCCCAGGCAGCGTCAGGTTAGCGCCAGTACCGCTAACACCCACGCACGCAGCATACGCCTCCCTTAGTGGTACAGTATCTGAACGGATCAATATCTGATCCGATCAGATCTATACTAGCATCCCCAGCAGTTTAGGGTTCCCAAAACGCAGTGTTAGCGGGATCAGCCCAGATACGTGCTAGCACCTGCGTTTTGCCCCTCCGCCCGGCCCAGCCCAGCCCACCCAAGTGCAGTATCGATCGATCACTGTCACTTACAAAACACTTAACGCATAACTGCAGCATTCGCAGAGTCAGGCCTGATCCCTGCGATCGCTAACAGTTTTTTTGGTAGCTTTTTATTGAACTGGCAAGCACCAGCGGCGTAGTACACCCCGGTCGTAGTCAAACCAGCACTGCAGTAATACTTGGTGACGTGGCGAGTCCCATAAGTGCAGTTCAAGCTGGTGAGGTGGCAAGCACAAGTAGTGTCCCGCTGCCACCAAAAAGACAAACACAGGCCCGTCGTGCCCATAATGCCCTTCCTGCTGCATTCGCCAATCCTAATTGGGAACCCACCACTTCTGCAGCGCCCGTACTTCCCCCATTCACATCCCCAACCAAGTGCAGTCGGCTGCATGAGAGGCATTTTTATGTCCTCCCGAGTACCCCTACCCAACGAACCCCCCCAAAAAAGATGTTGTGTCTGCAGCAATCGCGTATTTAGGCGTGACACCCGCTATTATTGTCCCTTCTGTCATGACAATCCTGGTCTTTGCATTGGTGAATGTTTTGAACACTACCATTCACAAGTTGAGTATTAGCGTAGGGTACAGCATTCCACAGACTAGGACACACGTTCACAGGGTCTCCCAAGATGCCATCGCATTTTGAGAGACCCGAACCTGGAACCGGTTACAGTTACAAAAGTTAGTTACAAAAAAAGTGTAAAAAAAAAAAAATATATAAAATAAAAAAAAATAGTTGTCGTTTTATTGTTCTCTCTCTCTCTATTCTCTCTCTATTGTTCTGCTCTTTTTTACTGTATTCTATTCTGCAATGTTTTATTGTTATGTTTTATCATGTTTGCTTTTCAGGTATGCAATTTTTTATACTTTACCGTTTACTGTGCTTTATTGTTAACCATTTTTTTGTCTTCAGGTACGCCATTCACGACTTTGAGTGGTTATACCAGAATGATGCCTGCAGGTTTAGGTATCATCTTGGTATCATTCTTTTCAGCCAGCGGTCGGCTTTCATGTAAAAGCAATCCTAGCAGCTAATTAGCCTCTAGACTGCTTTTACAAGCCATGGGAGGGAATGCCCCCCCCCCCACTGTCTTACTGTTTTTCTCTGGCTCTCCTGTCTCAACAGGGAACCTGAGAATGCAGCCGGTGATTCAGCCAGCTGACCATAGAGCTGATCAGAGACCAGAGTGGCTCCAAACATCTCTATGGCCTAAGAAACCGGAAGCTACGAGCATTTTATGACTTAGATTTCGCCGGATGTAAAAAGCGCCATTGGGAAATTGGGGAAGCATTTTATCACACCGATCTTGGTGTGGTCAGATGCTTTGAGGGCAGAGGAGAGATCTAGGGTCTAATAGACCCCAATTTTTTCAAAAAAGAGTACCTGTCACTACCTATTGCTATCATAGGGGATATTTACATTCCCCGAGATAACAATAAAAATGATTAAAAAAAAAAAATATGAAAGGAACAGTTTAAAAATAAGATAAAAAAAGCAAAAAAATAATAAAGAAAAAAAAAAAAAAAAAAAAAAAAAAGCACCCCTGTCGCCCCCTGCTCTTGCGCTAAGGCGAACGCAAGCGGCGGTCTGTCGTCAAACGTAAACAGCAATTGCACCATGCATGTGAGGTATCACCGCGAAGGTCAGATCGAGAGCAGTAGTTTTTGCAGTAGACATCCTCTGTAAATCTAAAGTGGTAACCTGTAAAGGCTTTTAAAGGCTTTTAAAAATGTATTTATTTTGTTGCCACTGCACGTTTGTGCGCAATTTTAAAGCATGTCATGTTTGGTATCCATGTACTCGGCCTAAGATCATCTTTTTTATTTCATCAAACATTTGGGCAATATAGTGTGTTTTAATGAATAAAAAAATGAAACACCCACCATTTTAATCTGTAGGGCATTTGCTTTTAAAAAAATATATAATGTTTGGGGGTTCAAAGTAATTTTTTTGCAAAAAAAAATAACTTTTTCATGTAAACAATAAGTGTCAGAAAGGGCTTTGTCTTCAAGTGGTTAGAAGAGTGGGTGATGTGTGACATAAGCTTCTAAATGTTGTGCATAAAATGCCAGGACAGTTCAAAACCCCCCCAAATGACACCATTTTGGAAAGTAGACACCCAAAGCTATTTGCTGAGAGGTATAGTGAGTATTTTGCAGACCTCACTTTTTGTCACAAAGTTTTGAAAATTGAAAAAAGAAAAAAAAAAAGTTTTTTCTTGTCTTTCTTCATTTTCAAAAACAAATGAGAGCTGCAAAATACTCACCATGCCTCTCAGCAAATAGCTTGGGGTGTCTACTTTCCAAAATGGGGTCATTTGGGGGGGGTTTGTGCCACCTGGGCATTCCATGGCCTCCGAAACTGTGATAGGCAGTGAAGAGTGAAATCAAAAATTTTCACCCTTAGAAATCCTGAAGGCGGTGATTGGATTTCGGGGCCCCGTTCGCGGCTAGGCTCCCAAAAAGTCCCACACATGTGGTATCCCCATACTCAGGAGAAGCAGCTAAATGTATTTTGGTGTGCAATTCCACATATGCCCATGGCCTGTGTGAGCAATATATCATTTAGTGACAACTTTATGCAAAAAAAAAAAAAAAGGGTCACATTCCCGCAACTTGTGTCAAAATATAAAATATTCCATGGACTCAACATGCCTTTCAGCAAATAGCTTGGGGTGTCTACTTTCCAAAATGGGGTCATTTTGGGGGGTTTTGTGCCACCTGGGCATTCCATGGCCTCCGAAACTGTGATAGGCAGTAAAGAGTGAAATCAAAAATTTACACCCTTAGAAATCCTGAAGGCGGTGATTGGTTTTCGGGGTCCCGTACGCGGCTAGGCTCCCAAAAAGTCCCACACATGTGGTATCCCCATACTCAGGAGAAGCAGCTGAATGTATTTTGGGGTGCAATTCCACATAGGCCCATGGTCTGTGTGAGCAATATATCATTTAGTGACAACTTTTTGTAAATATTTTTTTTTTGTCATTATTCAATCACTTGGGACAAAAAAAATAAATATTCAATGGGTTCAACATGCCTCTCAGCAATTTCCTTGGGGTGTCTACTTTCCAAAATGGGGTCATTTGGAGGGGTTTTGTACTGCCCTGCCATTTTAGCACCTCAAGAAATGACATAGGCAGTCATAAACTAAAAGCTGTGTAAATTACAGAAAATGTACCCTAGTTTGTAGACGCTATAACTTTTGCGCAAACCAATAAATATACGCTTATTGACATTTTTTTTACCAAAGACATGTGGCCGAATACATTTTGGCCTAAATGTATGACTAAAATTTAGTTTATTGGATTTTTTTTATAACAAAAAGTGGAAAATATCATTTTTTTTCAAAATTTTCGGTCTTTTTCTGCAGAGGTGATCAAATACCATAAAAAGAAAGCTCTATTTGTGGGAAGAAAAGGACGCAAATTTTGTTTGGGTACAGCATTGCATGACCGCGCAATTAGCGGTTAAAGCGACGCAGTGCCAAATTGGAAAAAGATCTCTGGTCCTTAGGCAGCATAATGGTCCGGGGCTCAAGTGGTTAAGAGGGAAGTTTCAGGAAAAAAACTTAAATTTTAAAGAAGGAACTTTGAAGCAAAATAAGGGTCAGTGCCCATCTGCAGCCTCACCATTTCCATCAATGCAGCCTCATTAGTCCACATCAATGCAGCCTCGCCATTGCCATCAATGCAGCAGCCTCGCCATTGCCATCAATGCAGCAGCCTCGCCATTGCCATCAGTGCAGTCTGATCGATGCCCATCTGCAGCCTAGAGGGGACAGGGAGGGGGGCGGGACGAGCGCTGACAGATTACATACAGATACAGTGAGAATCTCCTATGACAGAACAGTGGTCCAATGGTGGCCCAGGAGATGGGACTTCCTATTACAGAGGCCGCCAAGTACAGGAGATTCAAACTGTATGTATTCTGACGACTCTCGTCACGCCCCCCTCCCTGTCCCCTCCGAGGCAGCTAAAATTGAAGTATTGGCGTATAACACGCACACACTATTTGCACAAGATTTTCATGGTGAAAAAGTGAGTGTTATACGCCAATAAATACAGTATATGGATTATTGTGCAAACAAATGATATGCGTTAAAATGTATCATGGCTCAAGATCATACGCACTAAAAATACCACAATGTAAAGTGCATATATAAACGTGAATAAAATATAATATGTACAAAAGTCCAACCCACAGTTCAGTTGATATACCCCAAAGGTGCTCAGTGTCCAAAAACAATCTTCAGTGATAATGGTTCAACATAAATTATTGTATACACTGTGGCAGAGTGAGACCATGCCTCTGTGTACAATGGCAGTCTAGGCCAAGTTTTGCAGAAAACAGGCACATTAATGGCGCAGGTGTGTGTTGGCTTTATAAGAGGAGCAGGATTAGAGTTCAGATCACCAGACCAGTGTGAGCTGGCAACAGTGTTTCTGATCACTGCAATACCAGTCTCAGTGTCACCAGATCAGTGTAAGCCAGTAACAGTGTTTCTGATTACTGCCACACCAGTCCCAGGGTCACAGGACCAGTGCAGCAAGTAACAGTGTTTTTGGTTGCTGCCATGCCAGTCACAGTGTCACCAGACCATGCAGCTGTCAGGACCCAGATCAGCTGCTGGTGGCACTGTGGTTTCCAGAGCTGAAAGGTGTAGTTACAGTGACCACCAGCAGATCTCTCCCAGCCAGCAGAACCTAGTCATTAGGCTCCACCTGAGGCTGGCTGCTGGGAGGTACTGTATGTAATCCCTTACTTAACTTTCATAAGTGCCTCAGTGTTTCACCAATAAGCCTCTTTCCTGAGTGATCCTGTACCCAGTACACTCTATCAATTATCCTGCATCCTGTTACCCCATCTCTTGATCCCAAGTCCTCTCCATGCTCTGTTTTAGTGAGATGTCCCCTATTTGTACATAGCGTGTCATAGTTGCTTAGGTTGCTTGTTTGGTTATTTGCTTTGATGATTTATGTTTCACTTTTGCTTTGTTTACAGTCTGTTGGTGTTGGATGGGTGTTGTTTGTATTAAAAAAACTTTCCTTAAATCATACTCAGTCTTTTTTTTTTAACATTAAAGTTAAAAAAGTTTTTTAACTTTTTTAACTTTAATGAGTGTAGCTCATCAATCAGGTCATCCTTGTTGTCACTGGATACCGGCATTTGTTATCCCTTACAGCAGCCAGCAATAGTGTTCCTGACCACTGCCACACCAGCTCCAGTGTCAAAAAGACCAATGTAAGCCAGTAACAGTGTTCCTGATCGCTGTCATACCAGTCTCAGTGTCGCCATACCAATGCAGCCGGCATCAGTGCTCCCTGTTCCCACCAGTTAAGTGTCACAAGGCCATTGTAAGCCAGTAACAGTATTCCTAATCACTGCCACACCAGCACCAGTGTCACAAGACCACCGTAAGCCAGCAACAGTGCTCCTGCTTGCTGTCACACCAGTCCAAGTGTTGCCATACCAGTGTAAGCCAGTAACAATGTTCTTGATTGCTGCCATACCAGTGTAGTGTCACCAGACCAGTGAGCCAGCAACAGTGTTCCTGATCGCCACCATACTTGTGCAGTGTTGCCCCTGCCTGTTGCTTGCACTGATCTTGGTCTGTTTATTGACCATGTTTCTGCCTGGCACCTGGACTGATCCTTTGCCTGTTTGATGACCACATCTCTGCCTGACATCTGAACTGACACATCTGCACGTCTTACTGACTAAATTTTTTGCAAAGCACCAGTTCCAGCAATTTGCTGTAGACAACTACACTCCTGGACAAAAATGAACTCTTTTGTACACCCTCATGTATACCCTTTGTTCAGCATCCTGTACTCCTGGCCCATGAAAAAAGTATTTCTGGGGGCCGCCATGTACTAGTAGGCTAGGCTTGCTTGGCTTTTAGGAACAGAGACGTCTATAGGTAACGCTGCACTAAACTATGTTCCCTGACCACTCGTACAGAGGAAATCATTACAGTACAGTACACTGTTTTTAATACAAGGTTGGTTGGTTTTTGTTATCCACAAGACACATAAACAGTCAAAACATTAAAAAGTCTCACATCTGTTGCATACATCCCCATACTCAGGAGGTGTAACAAAATGTAGGGTAAAATTCTAATTATGACAATGCTATTTTTTAGATATAGTTTATTATTGTATAACTTTGTGAAAAAAATCAATTTAAATTTTCTTTCTACGTTTCCTTTAAACCTATGGCAAAAAATTTAATCTTCAAAAGACTTTGCCTCTTAAAAAATACCCTGGGGTGTATTCTTTCCAAAATGTGGCCATTTTGTGGATGTTTCTACTGTCCTAATAATCTAGGGCCTCCAAACATGTCTTATTGAGGAAATTTGGTGCCAAATTTTTGCCCCTTAAAAGCCTGAAGGTGCCTTTTTGGATTTTAGGTAAATTGATAGCCATTAATACATTTTCTTTATTCATTTTCCAAAATCTTACGGCAAAGAATGTGATCTTCAAAAGACTTACTATGTAATAGGTAGTCAGGAATTAGATACAAAATTTGTACCCCTTAAAAGTCTGAAGGAGCTCATTGGATTTTGTGCCACTCTTTCTAGGTAGCAAAAAAGGCCCACACATGTGGTAACCCTTATACTTGGGAGGAGTAGAAGAATGTGTTTTGGGATGTAATTGTAACTACATATGCTTATGTCATGAGTGAGAAATAACTTGTAATATGACAACTTTGTGAAAAAAAATCGAATTTTATTAACTTTTTTCAATTTCCAAAGAATTGCCACAAAAAATACAACTTAAAAACATTCAGCAAGCTTCTTACTAAACACCTTGGATTTTCTGCTTTCCAAAAATGGGTCAAGATATGTGATAGGCAGTCAGAACATCAGGATTGATAAATGTCCAACAAATATACCATAGTTTATAGACTCTATAACTTTCACACAGACTATATAATATACTTATTTTTATTTTACCAAAGAAATGTAGCAGGATACATTTTGGCCTAAATGTATGAAAAAAAGCTTATTTATTGGCAAAGTTTTATAACAGAAACTAAGGGAAATATTTTTTTTTTTAAATTTTCAGTCCTTTATGCTTTATATCAGAAATTAATCAGTTGCCGACCGCCGCACGCCTATATACATCGGCACAATAGCAACGGTGGGCAAATGGGCGTACCTGTACGTCGCCTTTAAGAGCTGGGGATAGCAGGCGCGCTCACCCGCCCGCCACGTACAGCGTGACCGTGCCCGCAGGACCAGCGGACTCGATGTCAGCCGGCCTCCTGGCGATTGTATCACGGGGCCTCAGAACAGGGAAGTGCCTATGTAAACAAGGCATTTCCCCGTTCTGGCATGTGTCATGGCAGAGATCACCCCTCCCTGTCATCGGGAGCGGTGATCGCTGTCATGTGACTTGAAGTCCATCCCCCCACATATAGAATCACTCCCTAGGACACACTTAACCCCTTCATCGCTCCCTAGTGGTCAACCCCTTCACTGCCAGTGTCATTTACACAGTAATCAGTGCATTTTTATAGCACTGATAGCTGTATAAATGACAATGGTCCAAAAATAGTGTCAAAATTGTCCGATGTGTCTGCCATAATATCGCAGTCCTGATAAAAAATGGCAGATCGTTGCCATTATGAATAAAAAAATTAGAAATAAAAATTACATAAAACTATCCCCTATTTTGTAGACGCTATAACTTTTGCGCAAACCAATCAATATACGCTTATTGCGATTTTTTTTACCAAAAATATGTAGAATACATACAAGCCTAAAGTGAGGAAAAAAATAGTTTTTTTATATATTTTTGGGGGATATTTATCATAGCAAAAAGTAAAAAATAATGCGTTTTTTTCAAAATTGTCACTCTTTTTTTGTTTATAGCGCAAAAAATAAAAACCGCAGAAGTGATCAAATACCACCAAAAGAAAGCTCTATTTGTGGGAATAAAAGGACGTCAATTTTGTTTGGGTGCAATTGTCAGTTAAAGTGATGCAGTGCCGAATTGCAAAAAGTGCTCTGGTCAGGAAGAGGGTAAAATCTTCTGGGGTTGAAGCGGTTAAATGCCACCAAAATATAGCTCTTTCTGTTCCAAAATATTATATAAAATATATGTGTATGACCGAGTAATTGTCAGTCAAAGTAACACAATGATGAAAACTAAAAATTGGCCTGGACAGGAAGGACGTTTATCATGCCAGCCTTCATGTGGGTACAGTGGTGCATGACCAAGTAATTGTCAGACAAAATATCACAGTGATGAAAACTAAAAAAAAAAAGTGCAATTGTCTTTACTATACAAATAGTTTTGGTTTGACTGCTGGATGGATTTTTTTTTTCTCTGTACAGTTTCATTACCCTATTAATGCATAACTCTCTATAATTGCCAAATTTTATATAATTAAATCAAAAAAGGTATTCTATTGTACATCTTTTATTTGTGTAAATGCACATTCCCTTGGAAAATTAGTGTACAGACTAATGCTGACAACACACTATATGAAAAATTCGGTTATTTAGACAGTTCATTCGTTTTTCGGCCAGTTAATGGGCACAAAATCGATAACCATTGAGACATTTTTGACTTGTATGCTGCCCCAAATCTCTGTCACTTATGCCGCGTACACACGGTCGGACTTTCCGGCATACTTGGTCCGGCGGACCAGAGTGTGCCGGACAATCCGCCCGTGTGTGGGCGGCGGCGGACTTTTCCGGCGGACTTCTTCCCAAAAGCCCGCCGGACCTAGATTTAAAGAAAGTTTCAAATCTTTCCGTCGGACTCAGTTTCGGGCGGAAAGTCCGCCCGTGTGTGTGCTGGTCCGACGGAAAGCCCGCTCGTGTGTAGGCTGGTCCGACAGACCAAATAGGACACGAGGGGATGGTATTGCATCTCGCGCTCGCTGCAATAGGAAAAACAAATCTTCCTATTGCGGCGAGCGCGGGGCATACCAGGCCCTTAGGTCTGGTATGGATTATAAAGGGGAACCCCCTACGCCGAAAAAACGGCGTGGGGCCCCCCCTAAAATCCATACCAGACCCCGATCCGAGCACGCAGCCTGGCCGGTCAGGAAAGGGGGTGGGGACGAGCGAGCGCCCCCCCCCCTCCTGAACCGTACCAGGCCGCATGCCCTCCTAGGTAAATGGGTAGGGGTACCATGTACCCCATACTCATTTACATAGGGTGGGGGGCCGGGATCTGGGGGCCCCCTTATTAAAGGGGGCTCCCAGATTCCGATAAGCCCCCGCCCGCAGACCCCGACAACCAACGGCCAGGGTTGTCGGGAAGAGGCCCTTGTCCTCATCAACATGGGGACAAGGTGCTTTGGGGGGGGGGCGCAGGGCGCCCCCCTCCCCCAAAGCACCCACCCCCCCATGTTGAGGGCATGCGGCCTGGTACGGTTCAGGAGGGGGGGGGGGGGCGCTCGCTCGTCCCCACCCCCTTTCCTGACCGGCCAGGCTGCGTGCTCGGATCGGGGTCTGGTATGGATTTTAGGGGGGGCCCCACGCCGTTTTTTCGGCGTAGGGGGTTCCCCTTTATAATCCATACCAGACCTAAGGGCCTGGTATGCCCCGCGACGGGGCTCGCAAGGTGTCAATCTCGCCGATAAAAGCGGCAAGATTGACATCCTTTTCTAGTCCCGTCGCACCTGAGTCACGTTCACAATGAACGGACTTGTCCGTGTGTGGGCAAGTCCGTTCATTCTGAAAGTCCGCCGGAACTCCGGCGAAAGTCCGTCGGAAAGACGGGCGGACTTAGCCCGCCGGAAAGTCCCGGCGTGTGTGGGCAAGTCCGTTCGTTTTAAAGTCCGGCGCACCTGGCGGACAAAGTCCGTCGGAAAGTGTGCCGGACCAAGTAGGATAGAAAGTCCGCTCGTGTGTACGCGGCATTACTGTATACCTGTAGGGGTAACTGTCAGCCCGTTCCACTAATGACTAAATTACCCTTATATACATTACACATGTAATACATTTCACTTGGATTTCCTTTTTTGGTTTACCTATTGTACATATATGAATAGGAATTGTAGATTTGTTTCTTTTTATTATGTCATCTGATCAAATTTCGCAGATGCTTGAAGTAATGTTATTATACTATTAACATTATTCATTGATTCACCTTTTGGGAACATATTGTCATGCTTTTTTTACGAGGAAAGGTGGCCTATTATTTCTCATAAAAGCTTTTCAAGAAAACGTGGCACCTGAAGACAGAATAACTGTTAAAATGATTTTCACATAAGCACTTGTGTCTCGGCTTACTGTGTGTAGCACACCCTTGTTCTGTTATAGTGATAATAACATTTCCATTGATCTCCAGTTACAATAAACACATGGCACCAATCCAGCTATCTGTGAAATGAATCCAACTGTCCAAGCTTTTAAAACGTAACTTTTGCTGCTTTATCAAAGGTGTCAATTAAACATGCTCTGTCCTTCATATCTGAACTTCGATGCTGACAGTAGAGGCATAAAGCTAAGCTTTTACAGTTTATAGATTTTTGTCTAACAAATATGCGTTGTATACCATTGACACCTGAACTGATTTGTAGAAACACTAGGCCTAGAGAAATTTTTATCGCTCAAACTGTTTGTGTGCATACACATTTATGAAATCAATCATACATGATTGTTTGGTGGTAACTGTATGAACCTAGAAGGGATGCCATGAAAAGTCTCCTTTTACTTTATAAGTGCAGACAGGAATGTCAATTTGCAAAATGCAATTACTACAACCATGACAGCGAAGGATTTATCCTATTCAGTTACATTTTGCATTTTTTTCTTTTATACCTTTTAATGTCACATTTTTTAGCTTTTCAGGCGTTAGCACTCAATAAAAGTAAATTTCTATATTGCCAATATTTACAGCTCATATTAGTTATTAACCGCTTCCCGACCAGCCGCCCCAGTATTACTGTGGCAGAATGGCAGGCGAATCGCTGTTGTGTTACGACGGCCGCAACGATCAGATTCGATCCAGAACCGATCAATCCCCAGGCCAATGAAATCTGGCCTGGACCTGGTGATCGCTCCTGGAGAACGAGATCCTTCCCCTGCATGTGTAAGTGTAAACACAGCAGGGGAAGTAATGTCATCTCTCCTCGTGTCGGTCTTTTCTGTTCCAGACCGAGGAGAGAGAACATCTCACAGTAAGTGCACCAACACTACACACCAGTTCACATAGGTACACTTGCCACCCCCGATCACCCCCCGATCACCCCCCCAGTTAACCCCTTCACCCCCCGTCACTGTGTCACCCAATGCAGTGTTCAGATTTTTTTTTTATCACTGTACTGGTGTCATTAGTGACACTAATCAGTGTTAGGGTAATTAGTGGTAGGCCCAGATAGGTCTAGGGACCCCCCTAATCCCTCTAATAAAGGTTTAACCCCTTGATTACCGCCTGTCACCAGTGATCACTGTATAAGTGTCACAAGTGACGCAGGTTAGCTAGATTTTTTTTAATAGTGCCAGGGCACTCGTATATTACCCAATAAAGGTATAACCCCCTGATCACCCGTCGGGTGACATTAGTTAGGTTTTAGAGTCAGTCAGGGTCTGCGTCACCCCAGGCAGCGTCAGATTAGTGCCAGTAGCGCTAATACCCACGCACGCACCATACACCTCCCTTAGTAGTATAGTGTCTGAACAGATCAATATCTGATCTGATCTGATCAGAACTATATTAGCGCCCCCAGCATTTTAGGGTTCCCAAAAATGTAGTGTTAGCGGGATCAGACCAGATACCTGCTAGCACCTGCGTTCAGCCCCTCCGCCCAGCCCGGCCCAGCCCACCCCACTCCACCAAAGTGCAGTATCAATCGATCACTGTCACTTACAAAAACACAACACACATAACTGCAGCATTCGCAGAGTCAGGCCTGATCCCTGCGAACGCTAACAGTTTTTTTGGTAGCATTTTAATCAGTCGCTGACAGTCAGGTGCTTTTTTTCTTTTGAGTCTCACTACTGTACCAGTAAATTTAGAGACCAAAATATCAAATCGAAGGTACAGTAGTGAAGAGGCCTACACGTTTCTGAGCATGACAGATAATGAAGAGGAAGTCACTCATTTGTCAGATTCAGGCTCAGAATACGAACCTATAGACAGATAGCTCTGAGGATGGAGTTGTGGTCCCTGCCAAGGTCAGGCGTACCAGGCCCCGTTCTTCTGCTGTCGTTGGGGTGCAAGAACCGCAGGGCTCTTGTATGGAGCAGAGAGTCAGTACTAGTGCAGCTCATCCTTCTGGTGAACTGGCAAGCACCAGTGGCCTAGTACATCCTGGTCGTACATCCAGCACTGCAGTATAACGTGGTGACTTAGAAATTTCCATAAGTGCAGTTCAAGCTGGCGAGGTGGCTAGCATGAGTAGTGTCCCACTGCCACCAAGAAGAAGACAAAGACAGGCACGTCGAACCCATAGTGCCCTTCCTGCTGCATTTACCAATCCTAATTGGGAGTCCACCACTTCTGCAGCACCCCTACTTCCCCCATTCACTGGCCAACCCGGAATTCAGGTGGAAACAGTTGATTTTATGTCACTTGATTTTTATTCACTGTTTTTCACGGAAGATCTCTATAGATCTATTGTGGACCAAGGCAATTTATATGCTGGTCAATTCATCGCTGCTAATCCCCAGCTGACCCTTGCCAGAGAATGGAAACCAATTATGGTTTCCCAATTTATGACCTTCCTGGGCCTATCCCTCCTCATGGGCATAACTAAAAAGAGTGAGTTGTGGTTATATTGGTCCACTGACCCAATTCACCATATGCCTGTGTTCTCTGCCTCAATGACCAGGACATGATACGAGCAGATCTTACATTTTTTTGCACTTCAGTGACAATGAACTCTGTCATCCTTGGAGTGACCCTGAATTTGATCAGCTCTACAAAATCGGCCCCTTGTAAACCACTTCAACCAACAGTTTGCAGCCTTGTTCACTCCCCATCAAGTTGTCTGCATTGATGAGTGTCTGATTAAGTTTTCTGGTCGCTTGTCTTTCAAACAGTATCTTCCCAGCAAGCGTGCCACATATGGGGTCAAGATGTATAATGTATGGGTGGCACAGTGGTGTAGTGGATAGCACTTTCACCTAGCAGTAAGAAGGGTTGCTGGTTCGAATCCCAACCACAACACTATCTGCCTGGAGTTTGCATGTTCTCCCTGTACCTGCATGAGTTTCCCCTGGGTACTCCGATTTCCTCCCACACTCCAAAGACATGCTGGTAGGTTAATTGGATCCTGTCTAAATTGTCCCTAGTATGTATGAATGTGAGTTTGGGACCTTAGAGTGTAAGCTCCTTGAGGGTAGGGACTGATGTAAATGTACAATGTATATGTAAAGCGCTGCGTAAATTGACAGCGCTCTATAAGTACCTGAAATAAATTAATAATAAAAACAAATAAGCTCTGTGACAGGGCCACAGGCTATACATATAGTTTTATGGTTTACGAGGGGAGAGATAGTTACGTAGACCGGGAGAACTGCCCAGACTACATAGGGAGTGCTGGTAAAATTGTGTGAGACTTGGTGTCACCCTTAAGGCCCGTACACATGATCGGACTTTTTGACAACAAACATGCAAGTTAGCTGTTTTGGAGCAACATCCGACCGTGTGTACGCTCCATCGGACAATTTTTTTCTGTTTCCATCAGACTTTTGTTGGCTGTGTGAACGCACAAACTTTCCGGCAACAAAAGTCCGATGGAGCAAAGTCCGATTGTGTGTACACAAAAGCATAGGACTTTTGTACAAACTACAGTACGCGGCCGTGAGAATGTTTCCAGCGTGAAGCCATCGCACTGGTTCTCGGCGACAGGGTACTGTACATCTCACGCTGGCTGCAATAGGAAAAACACATTTTCCTATTGCGGCGAGCGCAAGAGGAAAATCCCCTCTGGGGGCATACCAGGCCCTTAGGTCTGGTATGGATTTTAAGGGGAACCCCCTACGCCTAAAAAACGGCGTGGGGGTCCCCCAGATCCAAACCAGACCCTTATCCGAGCACGCAGCCCGGCCGGTCAGGAAAGGGGGTGGGGTTGAACGAGCGCCCCCCCTCCTGAGCCATACCAGGCTACATGCCCTCAATATGGGGGGTGGGTGCTGTGGGGGAAGGGGGCGCCCTGCAGACCCCCCCACCCCAAAGCACCTTGTCCCCATGTTGATGAGGACAAGGGCCTCTTCCCGACAACCCTGGCCGTTGGTTGTCGGGGTCTGCGGGCGGGGGGCTTATCGGAATCCGGGAGCCCCCTTTAATAAGGGGGCCCCCAGATCCCGGCCCCCCACCCTATGTGAATGAGTATGGGGTACATCGTACCCCTACCCATTCACCTGAGGAAAAAAAGTATCAATAAAAATAACACACTACACAGGTTTTAAAAGTAATTTATTAGGCAGCTCCGGGGGTCTTCTTCCAACTTTGGGGGTCTTCTGCTGACTTCGGGGTCTCTCAGGCCTCTTCTCCCTCTCTCTGGTGATGTCTCCACGCTCTCTGGTTCTTCTCTGTTGCCTTCTTCCTTCTGCCGGGCTCCTCCGCTATCTTCTGTTCTTTTGCCGCTCTTTTGCTAGTGAAGGAGCCCAGTCTTCAGAGATGTCTTCTTCCCTCTTCTCTTCCAGAGATGTTTACACAACGCTCTCTCTGGCTGTAATGCTGTCTGAGCGCTCCGGGGGCTCCCGGATTCCGATAAGCCCCCTGCCCGCAGACTCCGACAACCAACGGCCAGGGTTGTCGGGAAGAGGCCCTTGTCCTCATCAACATGGGGACAAGGTGCTTTGGGGTGGGGGGGCCCGCAGGGCGCCCCCCTCCCCCACAGCACCCACCCCCCATGTTGAGGGCATGCGGCCTGGTACGGCTCAGGGCGCTCGCTCGTTCCCACTTCCTTTCCTGACTGGCAGGGCTGCGTGCTCGCAAAAGGGTCTGGTATGGATTTGGGGGGACCCCCGTGCCGTTTTTTAGGCATAGGTGTTCCCATTAAAATCCATACCAGACCTAAGGGCCTGGTATGCCCTTGAAGGGGAACCCATGCCGGTTTTTTATTAAAAATTTGACATGGAGTTCCCGATCAAGATTCATACCAAACACAATGCCTGGCATTGGTGGGGATCCATGTCGGATCCCCACACCAGTGTGAACCCGGCTCGCAAGGTGTCAATCTCGCCGATAAAAGCGGCGAGATTGACACAATATCAGACAACAATACAGAAGTTGACCAAAGGGTGGTGGTAAAGAGCTGAAAAACCACGTGATTTGGTGAAAGTTGGCTGGAAAAGTCCTGCCATCTGTATACAATACAAACTTATGGCCAACGCCCTTTGTACAAAAATCCACAGGAAAGTTTGTACAAAGTCCTATCGTGTGTATGGGGCTTTATTCGGAAAGGGGTACCACTTGTATGTGTGCCACTTTTTAGTCACTTGTTTGATCACAGAATTGGCGCATGTGGCACCGTGCGATCTAATCGTCGGGGCTTACCCCAGCGGCTTGTAGATTCCCGTCTTAGGCTAGAGGGGGAGAGAGCCTGCTTGAGTTGTAATAATTTGCTCGCTGTGAAGTGGAGGGATAATAATAATGTTTTTGTTCTGTCCTTCCTTCACCCAGACATGACAGTCCAAATTCTTATGGCGACTGGTGTTGTGGAGAAACCCCTCTGTGACCACGAATATAACCTTAATATGGGAGGGGTGGACCTCAACGACCAGTTGTTGGCACCGTACCTAATTGCCCGTAAGGCCAGACGCTGGTACAAAAAAGTGTCTGTATACTTATTTTAATTGGCTCTGCTGAATGCTTATGTGCTATACAAAGCTTCAGGACAAACTGGATCCTTCCTTAAATTCCAGGAAGAGATCATCACAGCCCTTCTGTTTCCAGATGGTGCTGTGGCCCAACTTCCCAATCCAAATGCAGTAAGCCGGCTGCATGACAGGCATTTTCGGCATGTCCTCTCTGAAACCCATACCCAAAGAAACCCCCAAAGAAGATGTCGTGTCTGTAGAAAGCACGGATATAAGCACCTGCTTTTATTGTCCCTCCTGTCCTGACCAACCTGGTCTTTGCATTGGTGACTGTTTTGAACACTACCACACACTAGTGGAGTATTAGCATAGGGTACAGCATTGCACAGTCCTAGGCATACTAACACAGGGTCTCAAAAGATGTGCCTAATCTGGAATGTTTACAGTTTATATAAAAGTGAAAAAAATAAATAAATAAAAAACACAAAAACACAAAAAAATAAAATAAAAAAGCCAAAAATAGTGGTTTTATTTTTCTTCTCTCTATTATTCTCTCTCTATAGTCTGCTCTATTGTTCTCTCTCTTTTGTTACTGTATTTTGGAACTGTAGTATTTTATTTTTACTATGTTTTATTGTATTTGCTTTGCAGGTATGGTAAGTCTTATGCCACGTACACACGACCGGTTTTGCCGTCAGAATAAACTCCGAAGGTTTCTCCGACGGAACTCCAACAGAATTCCATTCAAGCGGTCTTGCCTACACACAGTCAACCCAAAGTCTGACCAAAGTCCGACCGTCCAGAACGTGGTGACGTACGGCAAATACGACGGGACTAGAAAAAGGAAGTTCAATAGCCAGTAGCCAATAGCTTCCGTCTCCTACTTGCTTCAGAGCAAGCGTCGTTTTTGGTCCGTCGGAAGAGCATACAGACGAGCGGTTTTCCTGATAGGAATTGGTTCCATCGGAAATATTTAGAACATGTTCTATTTCTTTTTTTTTAACAGAAGATTTTTTATTAAACAAATCAGCATTACAAAACAGAAGAAATTTAGTATAGCCTTTGTGGTGAACAATGATATTAAGATCTATCTTCAGGCGATAGCCACTGTTTATCAAATGTTCCAGATATGTACATGTCAGGGATTTCACTTAATAGTACTCCTACGGCATAACATACTTATAAACCCTTAAGCAATATGAAGTAGGTAACCAATATTCAATCAAGCCTAATGGGGGCGGGGGGGAGGGATGGGAAGGAGGGGGATGAAGGGGGACGGGCGCAAGAAGAGTAGACCTGGAATATCGGATGTCCTCTACTGTATTTCACGTCTTAGTTATGGGGTAGGGGGTTCAGGATCCCCAGAGGCGTCCACCCAGGAGGACCAAATTTTATTGAACTTCCCCGGGCATTGTCGACTCTCATACGTCAGTCTATATAGGGGGAGTACTCTGTTCACCGACCCTCTCCACGAGGCAGGGGAAGGAGGCTCTGCCAGCTTCCATCTCAACAAGATTTCTCGCCTAGCGTAGTACAATGTAAAGGTTAGACACAGTTTACTATACCTATCACCCTCAACATCCTCCAGATGACTAAGTAACATTATTTGGGGATCAACCGGTAGGTTTGAGCCCGTGACCTCGCTCAGTGTGGAGGCAACTGCTGACCAAAAGGGTCGGATTTTGGGACAAGACCAGACCATGTGCCAGAACGTGCCCACCTCTTGCCTGCATCTCTGACAATTGGGATCTCTGTCATGGTAAATGCGTGCCAGTCTTTGTGGGGTGAAGTACGCTCTGTGTAGGAACTTAAATTGTATGAACCTGTCTTTTGCAGCGATCATGGAGGGAATGTAGGAAATTAAACACTCCCTTCATTCCTCCTCGTCCATGGAGGGAATATCAGCCCTCCACTTTCCCCAAATTTTTGTTAGTTTGGCATCATACTCAACTGTGAGATATAGATATAGAGTTGAGAGAGGCTTCTCCATCACACTAGAAGTCAGGAGCCGTTCAATGGAATCTGGTTCCAGAATGAGGGGGGCTGAGAACTGAGCTTCAAAGGCATGTTTCAACTGCCAGTATCTGAATTGGAAGGAGGGCGGGATAACGAAGGATTGCCTCAGGGCCTGGAAAGTCATAAGCCTACCATCCTTAACCACATGTTTTAATGTGAGGATTCCCTTCTTTGCCCAGAGAGAGGGGTCCGGTATGCTGTAAAAGTGGGGGAGCATAGGGTTACCCCATAAGGGCATGTGGGGTGACATGTGATTGGGCTTCCGGTATATTTTCCTAGTGTCCTGCCAGACCCTCACGGTGGTTCGCATCAGAGTCGTCATGGATAATTTTGGCCCTAAGACCGCGAAATGGGAGATTGGTCAGGGCAGCAAAGGAGCCCAGAATAGCCGCCTCTAGAGTGACCGCCGGATTCTGTGTGGGCTGGGAGAACCACCACCGAATCGTGACCAGAACAGCTGCCCAGTAGTAGATTTGAAAATTCGGCAGTGCCAGACCCCCCCGAAAGTGGGAGATATAGGATCTGCTTGGCCACCCTTGGTGGCCTCCCGGCCCAAACGAATTGTATCAGCAGACTCTCCAGTCTGCGGAAGAAGGTCCTAGGGATGTGTATGGGTGTGTTACGGAAAAAGTAGAGAAACTTGGGAAGGTAAATCATTTTTAGTAAGTTGACTCTGCCAACAGGGGTCAGTGGTAGGGAACGCCAAGCAGCACACCTAGCCGTAAGTTGTGTCATGAGTGGTCGGAGATTGTTATCCATGTAGTCCTGGACCTTAGCGCTAATTTTAATCCCCAAGTATTTGAAATTTTCTACCCATTTAAGCTGTGGATGTAATACCTTAGGGGTCGAGGGGTGGAGCGGGAAGAGAACCGATTTGTCCCAATTAATACGAATCCCCGAATAGCCACCAAATTGATTAATTAGATCCAGGGCAGTCTGCAACGAGGACGAGGCGTCCGCTAAATAGAGCAGAGCATCGTCCGCGTACAGCGATAGCTTTTCCTCAATTGGACCTACATGAAGTCCCCTCACCCCAGGGTGAGCCCTCAGCGAAACAGCCAGAGGCTCCATCGCCAAAGCAAATAGGCCCGGGGAGAGGGGGCATCCCTGCCGCGTGCCGCGGAACAGTTGGAACTTCCCTGATAGGCATCCGTTGGTACGTATTCTAGCTGAAGGGGCATGATAGAACATATGGAGCCATTTCGTAAAACCCGGGCCAAACCCGAATCGCGACAGCACCTCCCATAGGTAGCCCCACTCGACGGAGTCGAAAGCCTTCTCCGCGTCGAGTGAGGCCACCACTCCCTTGGTCACCTCATCTGCCCTGTCTATATGAGTGTGAAGGCGTCTGATATTAATGTCAGTCCCCTTCCCGGGCATGAAGCCTGTTTGATCCCTGTGGATGAGGGCAGTAATGACCAGGTTAAGCCTATTAGCCAATACCTTTGCCAGTACCTTTGCATCCACGTTCAGAAGGGATATAGGGCGATAGGAGGCGCATAACGAGGGATCTTTCCCTGGCTTAGGGATCACCACTATGATTGCTTCACTCATTGTGTCTGGGAGTTTTTCGAGACGCGGCGATGCAGAGAAAAGGCACTAAAGTTTATCAACTAGTTCTGTAGCATATTGTTTATAAAACTCCACAGGGATGCCGTCAGGCCCCGGTGTTTTCCCTGTCTGCATTGATTTAAGCGCTCGGAGTATCTCCAAGGACGAGATTGGTGCGTCGAGCTTGTCACGATACGTTACTGTAAGGGTTGGAACATCAATGTCATCTAAATATGCCACCAAATCCTCCCTTCTGTAGTCTGCCCTGGATCTGTAGAGAGATTCATAGAATTGCGCAAAACAGCCATTGATCCCCTCCGGTGTATGGATCAACTGTCCCGAGGAGTCCTTAATACGTGAGATGCTTATCCCTCCCCCCTGTTCCCTGGAAAGCCAGGCCAACAAACGGCCTCCCTGCTCGAAAATCCGTTGGGATTGAGCCAGCATTTTCTTCTGGGTGAGAGAGGTACGGAGACGAATCACCTCCTTCGTCAGAAGTTGTAGTTGCGAGTAGTGCGCAGGATCCCAAGTGCGAACAAAAAGAGCCTCCGCAGTACTCGCCTCTCCCTCGGCCTTAACCAAGTCTGCCCTACGCTCCCGACGGACTCTGGCAATGATGGTCTGGTAATGTCCCCTCGTCGTGGCCTTGAAGGCATCCCACACAACTGTGGGATCAGCTGAGCCCACATTTACTGCCCAGAAGTCAAGCAGTTCCGTTCTAAATTGGGAGTCTACCGCTGTGTCTGAAATCCAAAATCTGGAAAGCCTCCATATCCTTTCTACTGTGCCCAAGGAAAGGTCTAAGGACCACAACAAGGGTGCGTGGTCGGATATTCCCCTAGGGAGTATTTGTATGTCCGTGACCCGTGGGAGGACCGGGCCCCCTGCAAAAACCAAGTCTATGCGGGAAAACGTTCTGTGGGAGGCCGAGTGGCATGTGTATGCCCTGGTCTGGGGGTGACGCCACCTCCAGACATCCGTCAAGCCATAGGTGTCCGCCCACTCAGCCAACCCAGGGCAATGATGTTCCGCAGGAGTTAGCCTGTCGACGTCCGGGTCAGGGACCAGATTGAAGTCACCCACTATAACATTATTATCAGAAGCAAATTCAGCCATCTTGCCGGTGATCTGGTTGAGCACCAGCAAGGAGGCCGGAGGAGGCAAATATAAGCCCACAATAGTCCATGTTAAAGAGTATATTTTAGCATGAATAATAACGTACCGACCATCAGGGTCCAGGGCCAAGTCCAGGAGCCGAAAAGGGAGTGACTTCAATACCAGAATAGTAACACCGCTAGAGAAAGTGGAGTGTGTACAGTGGTAATGGTGGCCCACCCATGGTTTTTTAAGGGCCAGAACCCTACGCCCTGTTAGGTGTGTCTCCTGGAGCACACATATGTGTGGGTTATAGGTTTTAATGAACACCAGGGAACGCTTGACTGGGGAGTTCAGTCCCCTGGTCTTCCAGGAGATAATGTTAAGGGAGGACATGTCTACAAGGGATAATAAGAGTGCTAGGGGTAGTGCAGGTCACGGCTCCCGAGCTGGGCCCCAGGACCCGGAGCGGACACATCTGGAAATAGTGCAATGCTGAGAAGTCAAATATTATAGTACAAATTTCAAATAAAAACCAAACCAAACAAAAAAAAAACGATAAAGGATACCAGTATCTAAAGTAAATGCAATTTGCCCCATTAGGGGAACTTTCCCCACCCCCCACCCCACCCAACCCCCCAAAACTGAGGCGGGTTTCAATCCCAAACTTGTTCAGCTCGCCGGCTGCAACAGGGGGTCCGTGGAAGAGGCGAGCCCTCCCCCCCCGAAACATCACACTGGGGGGGAAGCAGCAATTCAAGCGGGTTTCCACACGTGAGATCTCCGCTTGTGATACAGTAGGCTGTGAGGGCCTAGAAAGTCAGACGAAGGAAGCTAGCCCATATTGCGGCCTCACAGTGAAGTCGATCCGTGTTTAGGAGGATACCTAGAGCAAGAGTTCCAACATTGCTCAAGGGAAGAAACAGGTGTAAAGGAACTGTGTGTCCCAACGGTCTCCTGACCAAGTTCTTTGGCAGGGGCATTAACTTGAAATTTCCCTGGTAGGGATAGTGAGCATCCCTCCTCAATTCCACACTCAAAGTAGCTTGAACTGCGCCCAGGCCGTGCAACTGCATTGTATTGTCAATGTGTTAATTTGTGTGATAGGTCGGACCTGGGCCGAAGCTGTGGAGGGTAAGCAATAAGAAGGGTCATACAACACATACCAGGTAAACTCTCAACGAATCTGTGGTAGGGAGTCCAACCAGGCTGAGGCCTCTCTCGGTGTAGTAAAGAAACGAGTTGTCTCGCCATCCTGGACTCTGAGGCGAGCAGGGAAGAGCACACTGTAGCGAATGCTGCGTGATCGCAACGCTGCTTTAACTTGATCAAAAGATTTCCTGAGTTTCTGTGTCTCTACCGAATAGTCCGGGAAGATCATCAGCTTTGTATTTTGGAATCTGAGGTCCCCAACATTTCTAGAAGCGCGGAGAACTTCGTCTCTGTCTCTGAAGTTGAGGAGATGGAGTATGAAGGTGCGGGGGGGAGATCCAGGGGGTCCCGGCTTAGGTGGGATGCGGTGCGCCCTCTCCACCGTATAGTAAGGTGACCAGCGGGCCTCCGGTAGCAGGTCACGCAGCAGAGCCTCTATGAAGGATGTAGGATTAGTCCCCTCCACCCCCTCCGGTAGACCAACAATGCGGAGATTATTACGTCGATTCCTGTTCTCTGCGTCCTCGGCTCGGTATTCAAGGGCTTTTACTTTGGTTTGGGGTGTACGGAGTGAGGCCCCATGGTCCGCAATGGTATCTTCAGTGGTACTCAATCTCTGCTCCGTCTCAGTGACTCGCGATTTGATTTTATCTATATCTTGGCGGATGAGACCCATATCCAGTTGGACAGCTTCAATTGTGGATGTTAACGTGGATTGGCAAGTGGCGATAGCCGCCATGACATCCACCAGCCAGGGGGGCCGAGAGTCATCCGATTCCATAGTGGTAATCTGTGAGGCTTTGTGGGCGCTGCGGGCATTAAAGTCCTCCAGAGAGGGACAGGCGGGCGACTGAGGGAGGTCCAACTGTGGTGGAAAAGTCAGCCTCTTACCCCCTTTATTATACTTTGCACTGGAGTTCCTGCGTCTCATTCAGGAGCTAGGGGGGCCCAAAGCCGGGCAGTGGTCAGCAACTGGCTATGGGAACCTGTGTGCAGGGTCAGGGGTAGTGAAACAGTAGGTATGGTACAGTGTATATGTCCCCTTAACAGATTTTCTGCTCACCTGCAGTTATAAGATGCAGAAGGTATCCGCTTCAGGCTTCCCCAGATAGGTCAGGGTATGCAGCTCAGCCAGGGATCCCCAGAATCTGGAGGACAGGGGGGAGAAGGTAATCCAGGAGTTGTTTCCCTAAACAGGGAGATATCCCCACTCAGCACTGGGCCCCCTCCTCTAGGCCAGTAATATCAGGTTCACCCTCAGTCAGTCCTGTGGCTCCAGAGCTTCAGGAGAGGCCGCGGTTGCGGCCTAGTCACGCGTGGAGGGAAGGGGAGACCAGGCCCAGAGCGCGGCCTATAATCACTCCAGGGTCTCCTCACCTGCCCCCATCCATAGTCCACAGCAGCCAGCTAGGTCGGAAAGTAGGACCGATCGCACCAGGGGACCCGTGATTCGCCGCGCTGCCCGTTGGGAAAGGCCGGGGCTTCGGCCTAGTCGTCCACGGCAGGCCGGGAGCTCGCGGCGGCGCCAATCTCGGCCCAGGAAGGGAAATCCTCCTCTCTCCTCACTCACTAGGGAGTGCCAGGTTCCCCCCTGAGCAGCTGGGATGAAATCTGCAAATTTTGGGAGCGATGGATCCGGATTTTAAAATCGGCTGAGCGGAGCTCTCTGGAAAAGCCGCCGCTCACAGCGCCATCTTGGCCACGCCCCCCGAACATGTTCTATTTCTAGGTCCGTCAGAATTTTCGAAAAAGAATGTCAGATGAGGCACACACATGATCGGAATAGATGATGAGAAGCCTCCGTCAGACTTTTTCCGTTGGACATTTCGCTCGTGTGTACGCGGCTTTACTGTTTTTGTTAACCACCATTTGCTTAGCAGGTACACCATTCAGCTGTAGCACGGGTTTATTTATTCTGACAGCAACAGCATTTGCTCCCACGATACATAAAGCCGTGACTCCAGCGCTGTAGCAGGTGATTTCACCATCACAGTTAAAAAAAAAAGCATATATGGCGAAGCATGGGGGCAGGGATGGAGGAGCAATTTGCTCCTAACATTAGGGGCAGATTGTTGAGGGAGACGTTACTTCCCTAGGCTGGGCGAGACTGCTGCGGCGGTCATCGCTTTCTGGTAAGCAGATTATTTATACACTTTGGGTGGGGATCTGGATGCACTTCGTTTGCTTTGAAGACTTTGTCACGATTCTCTTTTTGCAAATGTATTCTTGCTCATCTGAATGGACACTGTTATTTAAGAATTTATGGACTTTTTCTTTGATGGGACCTTGCTTTAGTTTTTCTTTTTTTCACTTTTTTCTTTTTCTTTCACCTTGGTATTTACTAACCATTTTTTTTTGTATGTATATTCATATTCACATATTTATGAGTTTTTATTAGCGCTGCATCTTCTCTTAGATATTGCACTTTCATTAGGGGCGGATTGCCTCCATGCTTCGGCATATATATGTTTTATTGTATTTGTTTTGCAGGTATGGTAAGTCTTATAGAAAAAGAAGGTAGAATAAATCAGCGCATATATGCATAAAACTGAAAAGCAGCTGTACACCAGGGTCAACACACTCAAATCCCTTAGGAAAAATATACAAAATAAGGTGCAGCGCTCAAATAAAAAAAAATAAATAAAAAAAAAAATAAAATGAAATAATGATCCTTCACAAACACGTATAGAACAGTCCTGTAATAATAGTACTCGAATGTCCAAAGATAAAGTGAGTCTCCTTCACACGTGACAGCATGCCACAAAATAGTGACTAATGAATGGTGCCCAACACCGGTGAACGAAATGGCCTCTCACCTATTAAACAGGTTAAAAAAGCGTTCCCAGAAGGGGTCAATCAGCACGAGCTCCTAATTCAGATGCTAATCCATCAGGAATCACACTGAGGTTGTCATTCTCGAGGGCTCTCAGGTTAGGCTGTAGGAGGGGATGGCTCTCACATAGCATATATAATGCAAAAAGAAGGAACAAGAATAGTGCTCTCTGTATACTCCAATTTATTAATAAAAGTATTAAAAACAGACTTACAAAGGTGGCACTTCACAAGTGCAAGATGAACACAGCATAGAGTTCCGTATCGAGACGGAATGGAGCATGCGCGGTAGCAGCGGGTGACGTCACGTCGTTACGTTTCTGGACGCGTTGCGTCCCAGTGGGCGGGGACTTCTTCAGCAGATGACGTGACGACGAGACTACGTGGGCACCCGCGCTATAAGGAGGTGAGTTGCCATAGCGACAATAAACGCTTCACAACAGAGAGAATACCGGAAGTGTCCCCTGGTATTACAAACGGGGAAAGACGGAAACCACTCCATACAAGCTAATCGCTATGAATCACCTTAAAGTTCATTACCAATAATTTACAAATAACAATAAAACGAGGCAATCATATGAATACTCGATATAATATTTTTGATAAAAAATACAAAAACATATATAAAAGCCACAATAAGAAATATTCAAATTAATCATTTTCAAAATGATAATACCTAATTGGAAAATGTCAGAACGAAAAATTCCGTCAAACCGCTGTTACCGACTGCTCCAAAATAATTGACATACAGAATATAAAATTTATCAAATTTATCGATCAGAAATAAAACAATTTGTATCGAACTCTACATTTAACCCTTCGGGGCACATTACTCTTGTCTCATATATCCAATAGGATTCTCTTTTACTTAATTGTCTTATGAAATTGCCCCCTCGCCAATGTTTATTGACCCTCTCAATGCCCCAAAACTTCAGACCCCTCGGATTCTGTTCATGAAAGGCCTTAAAATGTCTAGACACGTTATGGGTCTTAAGGCCTTTTTTAATGTTGTTGACATGTTCAGCCAATCTAACGTGTAAAGGTCTTGAGGTTCTGCCCACATACTGGAGTCCACAACTGCACTCCAGCATGTAGACAACTCCAACCGTATCACATGTGATCAATTGTTTGATCTCATACTCTCGGTTGGTAGCTGAGGCCAGGAATTTTTTCCTCTTTTTGATATTCCCTTTGGCATGTTTGCAAGGTACACACCGACCGCAGGCATAGAAACCCCCTAAAAAGGAAAAAGGAAAGGAACCCTTTTCAGACAGGCTTTTTTCCTTTTTAGGGGGTTTCTATGCCTGCGGTCGGTGTGTACCTTGCAAACATGCCAAAGGGAATATCAAAAAGAGGAAAAAATTCGTTTTATTGTTATTTGTAAATTATTGGTAATGAACTTTAAGGTGATTCATAGCGATTAGCTTGTATGGAGTGGTTTCCGTCTTTCCCCGTTTGTAATACCAGGGGACACTTCCGGTATTCTCTCTGTTGTGAAGCGTTTATTGTCGCTATGGCAACTCACCTCCTTATAGCGCGGGTGCCCACGTAGTCTCGTCGTCACGTCATCTGCTGAAGAAGTCCCCGCCCACTGGGACGCAACGCATCCAGAAACGTAACGACGTGACGTCACCCGCTGCTACCGCGCATGCTCCATTCCGTCTCGATACGGAACTCTATGCTGTGTTCATTTTGCACTTGTGAAGTGCCACCTTTGTAAGTCTGTTTTTAATACTTTTATTAATAAATTGGAGTATACAGAGAGCACTATTCTTGTTCCTTCTTTTTGCATTATATATGCTATGTGAGAGCCATCCCCTCCTACAGCCTAACCTGAGAGCCCTCGAGAATGACAACCTCAGTGTGATTCCTGATGGATTAGCATCTGAATTAGGAGCTCGTGCTGATTGACCCCTTCTGGGAACGCTTTTTTAACCTGTTTAATAGGTGAGAGGCCATTTCGTTCACCGGTGTTGGGCACCATTCATTAGTCACTATTTTTTGGCATGCTGTCACGTGTGAAGGAGACTCACTTTATCTTTGGACATTCGAGTACTATTATTACAGGACTGTTCTATACGTGTTTGTGAAGGATCATTATTTCATTTTATTTTTATTTTTCTTTTCTTTTTTTTATTTGAGCGCTGCACCTTATTTTGTATATGGTAAGTCTTATGCCGCGTACACACGGTCGGACTTTATGGCAGACTTTGCCCGGCGGACTTTTCGACTGACTTTATGACGGACTTTCTGAATGAACGGACTTGCCTACACACAATCCACCAAAGTCCGTCAAATTCGTACGTGATGACGTACGACCGGACTAAAACAAGGAAGTTAATAGCCAGTAGCCAATAGCTACCCTAGCGTGGCTTTTTGTCCGTGGCTTTTCGACCAGACTCGATTTCGACGGATTGATTTAAAACATGTTTCAAATCTAAGTCCGTCCAACTTTTGAGAAAACAAAGTCCGCTGGAGCCCACACACATAGAATTGTCCGACGAAATCCCGTCCGCCGGGCAAAGTCTGCCGTATAGTCCGCTCGTGTGTACTCGGCATTACTGTTATACTGTAATGTTACTTGTTGTATTTTTATCCATAATTTGCTTAGCAGGTACGCTATTCAGCTGCAGCACTGATTTACTTATCTTGACAGCAACAGCGTTCGCTCCCACGTAAATCAGCGACTCCAGCGCTGTAGGAGGTGATTTCACCACCACAGTTAAAAGAAAATAGTGCATGTATGCCCATCATTAGAAGTGGGTGGATGAAGGGCGGTATCAATTGGTGGGCATACCCACGATTAATCTCTTTTTTTTCGTTCAGCCCACAGGCTGCATGAAAAAAAAAGAACATTACAATAAATACCCAACATGGACCAGCAACGTACCGGTATGTTGCTGGACTTTGAGTGGTTATACCAGAATGATCATCTTGGTATCATTTTTTTCAGCCAGCAGTCGGCTTTCACGTAAAAGCAATCCTAGTGGCTAATTAGCCTCTAGACTGTTTTTACAAGCAGTGGGAGGGAACGTTCCCCCCCACCATCTTCCATGGTTTTCTCTGGCTCTCCTGTCCCAACAGGGAACCCGAGAATGCAGCTGGTGGTTCCGTCAGCTGACCATAGAGCTTATCGGAGACCAGAATGGCTCCAATCATCTCTATGGCCTAAGAAACCAGAAGCTATGAGCATTTCATGACTTAGGTTTCGCCAGACATAAAAAGCGCCATCGGGAAATTGGGAAAGCATTTAATCACACCGATCTTGATGTGGTCAGATGCTTTGAGGGCAGAGGAGAGATCTAGGGTCTAACAGACCCCAATTTTTTCAAAAAAGAGTACCTGTCACTACCTATTGGTATCATAGGGAATATTTACATTCCCTGCAATAACAATAAAAATTATAAAAAAGAAAAGGAACAGTTTAAAAATAAAACAAAAAAGCAAAATAAATAATTTTTTTAAAAGAAAGCACCCCTGACCCCTGTGCTCACGCGCAAAGGCGAACGCAAGAGTCAGTCTGGTGTCATATGTAAAAAGCAATTGCACCATGCATGTGAAGTATCACCGCGAAGGTCAGATCAAGGGCAGTAATTTTAGCAGTAGACCTTCTCTGTAAATCTAAAGTGGTAAACTGTAAAGGTTTTTAAAGGCTTTTAAAAATGTATGTAGTTTGTTGCAGCTGCACGTTTGTGTGCAATTTTTAAGTATGTCATGTTTGGTTTCCATGTGCTCGGCATAAGATCATCTTTCTTATTTCATCAAACATTTGGGCAATTTAGAGTGTTTTAGTGCATTAAAATAAAAAAAGTGTTTTTTTCCCAAAAAAATGCGTTTGAAAAATTGCTGCGCAAATACTGTGAGAAAAAAAAAGTTGCAACACCCACCATTTTATTCTGTAGGGCCTTTGCTTTAAAAAATATATAATGTTTGGGGGTTCAAAGTAATTTTCCTGCAAAAAAAATATATTTTTTCATGTAAACAAAAAGTGTCAGAAAGGGCTTTGTCTTCAAGTGGTTAAAAGAGTGGGTGATGTGTAACATAGGCTTCTAAATGTTGTGCATAAAATGCCAGGACAGTTCAACCCCTCCCCCAAATGACCCCTTTTTGGAAAGTAGACACCCCAAGCTATTTGCTGATAGGCATGTTGAGTCGATGGAATATTTTATATTTTGGCACAAGTTTCGAGAATATGACAAACTTTTTTTTTTCGCACAAAGTTGTCACTAAATGATATATTGTTCAAACATACCATGGGCATATGTGGAATTACACCCAAAAATACATTCTGCTGCTTCTCCTGAGTATGGGGATACCACATGTGTGAGACTTTTTGGGAGCCTAGCCGCATACAGGACCCCAAAAACCAATTACTGCCCTCAGGCTTTCTAAAGGCGAAAAATTGTGATTTCACTCCTTACTACCTATCACAGTTACGGAAGCCCTGAAATGTCCAGATAGCACAACCCCCACCCCAAATGACCCCATTTTGGAAAGTAGACACCCCAAGGTATTTGCTAAGAGGCATGTTGAGTATTTTTCAGCTCTCATTTATTTTTGAAAATAAAGAAAGAAAAGAAAAAACATTTATTTTTCTTTTTTCAATTTTCAAAACTTTGTGACAAAAGGCGAGATCTGCAAAATAGCCAACATGCCTTTCCAAAATGGGGTCATTTGGGGGGGTTTTGTGCTATCTGGACATTTCATGGCCTCCGAAACTGTGATAGGCAGTGAGGAGTGAAATCAAAAATTTACGCCCTTAGAAAGCCTGAAAGCGGTGATTGGTTTTCGGGGTCCTGTACGCGGTTAGACTGCCAAAAGTCCCACACATGTGGTATCCCCATACTCAGAAGTAGCAGAATGTATTTTGGGGTATCATTTCACATATGCCCATGGCATGTTTGAGCAATATATCATTTAGTGACAACTTTGTGCAAAAAAAAAACATTGTAATGTTTTGCAACTTGTGGCAAAATATAAAATATTCCATGGACGCAACATGCCTATTATCAAATAGCTTGAGGTGTCTACTTTCCAAAATGGGATAATTTGAGGGTTTTTTGTGTTATCTTTGCATTTTATGTCCTTCAAAACTGCGATAGGTAGTGAGGAGTGAAATCAAAATTTACGCCCTTAGAAATCCTGAAGGCGGTGATTGGTTTTTGGCGTCCTGTATGCGACTAGGCTCCAAAAAAGTCTCACACATGAGGTATCCCCATACTCAGGAGAAGCAGCAGAATGTTTTTTGGGGTGTAATACCACATATTACCATGGCACGTGTGAGCAATATATCATTTAGTGACAACTTTGTGTATTTTTTTTGGTCATTTTTCAATCAAGAAATGGGATAGGCAGTCATAAACAAAAAGCTGCGTAAATTCCAGAAAATGAACCCTAGTTTGTAGACGCAAACCAATAAATATACGCTTATTGACATTTTTTTTTACCAAAGACATGTGGCTGAATACATTTTGGCCTAAATGTATGACTAAAATTGAGTTTATTGTATTTTTTTTCCAACAAAAAGTAGAAAATATCATTTTTTTTCAAAATTTTCGGTCTTTTTCCGTTTATATCACAAAAAATAAAAATCGCAGAGACAATCAAATACAATCAAAAGAAAGCTCTATTTGTGGAAAAAAAAAGATACAAATTTTGTTTGAGTACTGCATTGCATGACCGTGCAATTACCAGTTAAAGCAGCACAGTGCCAAATTGTAAAAAGTGCTCCGGTCATTGAACAGCCAAATCCTCTGAGGCTGAAGTGGTTAAATTGCAAAAAAATGGTGTTTGCACATAAATTTTACAGTTTAGAGATAGTTAGTGTGATCAGCTATGATTTGACACCTTTGATTCAGTATGAGTCCTATTTTGCACCATACATTCCAGAATAGCATTTTTTGGGGAGTAAACTACTCTGTATTTGACTAAGATTTGGGAAATGTGTAAAAGTTATAAAATATGTTCTGTTGTCCAATTTAGATGAATCCTTATTGAAACCTTGGTAACATACAATTCTACTTACACTTCTTATATGTGTGTCTGGTGCTTGAAGTTGCAGTCTACCCCGGGGACTATTCCTACTCCTATTCTTATTCTTATTTTTATTTTTACTTTATTCTTATTAGTGTTCTTATTCTCCTTACTTCTCCTTTTCCCCTCTTTCCCTCCCTTTTGTTAATTGTTATCCCTTGCCCTTGCCACATTTTTCTCCCTTTATTTTTTCCTCTTGGTCCAGGAAGTAATTGTACCTACAGTATTCTTTCTTTGTAACATTATAATTTTGAGCTCTAATACGTTTCATATACTAAATAGATCGTGCAATACATTTTTCCTGTTTAAGCTGTGTGTGATTTTCGTAGATCGATAACCTCTTGTTTAATACTAATTTGTCTTCTTTATTATATTGGATTTTGATCTTTCCCAAACACTTATAAGAACGAATTCTCTTAATTACTATGCCTATTTTTGAACTATAGAGTATGATTCATCTTATATTGTGTCTTGGAGCTATCTTCACAATTGTACTTTATGATGTTCCTTCTTTATTGTTGCATCTGTACCTGATTGTATAAATTGTTAATATCTAATAAAACTAATTTGACAAAAAAAATATGATCTGTTGCCTTTTCTGTCTCATTCTGAGCAACTCACAGCTTCTCAGGTCAGAAAAAAAAATCTCACCCACCAATTGGCATTAGGAGCTTTGAACTAGTACCCTTAGTAAGAGTATTTGGGGCCAGATGCAACATTTTCCTGGATGACAGTCACATAAAGCCAACCTCCAGGCTCCCATTTTCCTTGCAAAAACAGTGTGCCTAGAGTTGGGCATTCACGGGGTATTAGCTACTCCTTTACTGCAAGGAAAAGAGAGGTAATTGTGTTATGTGGTTATATTTAGTGATTTGTTCATTGCAATAACTTAAAGGGGTTGTAAAGTTGTTTTTTTTTTTTAAAATAACAAACATGTTATACTTACCTTCACTGTGCAGCTCGTTCTGCACAGAGTGGCCCCGAACCTGCTCTTCTGGGGTCCCTCGGCGGCTGTTTCAGCTCCTCCCCGCAAGCATTTACCACCTTAATGCGAGGGCTCGCATGGTGGTGAGTGCTTGCGGGCGCGCTCCCGTGATACAGCCGGCGGCTATAGCCGCTCGCTGTATCACTCGGCCCCGCCCCCCGGCGCGCCGCATCATCGGATGTGATTGACAGCAGCGCGAGCCAATGGCTGCGCTGCTTTCAATCCATCCACTGCAGCCAATCAGCAACCAGGCTGAGCTGCAATGAAGATGACGAGGACGCGCAGCGAAGATTCGAGGCGTCAGGTAAGTAAAACGGGGGGCCTGGGGGCGGCGCTACTGTCAAAAGTTTTTTCACCTTAATGCATAGAATGCATTAAGGTGAAAACATTTTTACCTTTACAACCCCTTTAAAGCAATATGTTGGTGTGAGATGCATGATGCTTGATATGTTGATATATACCTTCCTCTGAAGTCTGATTGGCTTAGTGCATACATCTCAACTTTCTGAGGCGAGAAAGAGGAACATTTCTTAATACAAAGTCTGTAGGCAAAGGATACACACCTACTACACCCACAGTAATACAGACCACAAAGAGTTATGGGTGAACTCCAGCCCTACCTTCAGTCTTTCAGAGCTGTACAGGCATCTCTCCTGTACAGAAATGGTTTATGTAATTCAGCATACTGTGAGCTTCCTACAGTGTGCTTTAGAAGCTACAGCAAGTTAGATAGAGCCCACATTATTTTCTGTACTGGAGGACATCCAGCATCATCTGGTCATTTCCTTCCCAGCCTGTCTCTGTCCATTCCATTTTTTATTAGATTTCTTTTTTTTCAATCATAGAGGCTTAGCAACTCATGTGGCTGTTACCCAGACAGTCTGCATGAATATGCACTTTGCCTAGGAATACTCACTCTTACAGACTGACAGCCACCCATCGAGACGTTTTGTTATTTGCATAACTACTCCCAAGAGTCAGACCACTGCTTGCATCAGGCCTGTGGGTTCCAGAGAGGTGCACTGAAGCAGGATTTGATGTTTTCAGCCATCTATGTACAGCAGCCTGCTAACAATTATTTCAATTTGCCAGCACAGACTGACCCCCCCCCCCTGTACAGACCCCTCAGCACAGACTGCCACCCCACAGCACAGACCAACTCACCCAGCACAGAATAACCGCTCAGCACAGACTAAGCCCCCTCAACACAGACTGACCCCTCCAACACAAATGTGCAAACGCGACCCCCCCCCTGCATCCCAGCACAAACCCCTCAGTACAGACTGACCCTCAAAATGACTAAATCCCCCCATTACAGTCAAATCAGTACAGACACCCTCCCCCTTGTACAGAACCCTCCTCCAAGGGTACAGATCTCTAAGAACAGACACTCCCCCTACGCTTACTCACCGGAGAAAGTGAAGACAATAGGCATAAGCTATTAAATCAAAATTCCATATTGTGCTTAAGTCCAACATACAGACACCCCCCCCCCCCCCCCCAGATCACCAGAACTAGTGTCCCTATTGGAATATTTTCCCTCTATTATTTCTCTGGAGACAACCCAAAAAATTGTGATTTTGTTTTACTTTCACTTTCAATGATAATGGTAGACTTAACAGATAGAGAAGGTGAATTTCCCTCTATGTTTACCTTTAGTTATACTTTAAGATTATGAGTTCTGTTAACATGAGGATTTTTTCAGCAATGCAAAGTAAGACTAATCGTATAAACCTGTGACAAGGAACCTGAAGCCTGGAGTGCCACTGAAAAAAGATAACATTTACTGCATGTAACCATTAAAGAATACTTTTTATTTAGAAAATAAAAGTATAATTTTATTGGCAAAAATAATGGTTTTCATAACAATAAAACTCACTAAGTCTGAGAAATAGTACATTTATAATTCAAGGTACCACATTCCATTTTTTTTGGTTTAGGGTGCATCAGTATTTAGAATGTATGTGACTGATGTTGACACTGGCTAACAGACAATGACAAAGGCAGAAATGCCCTGACTCACAGCTGCTTCTAGGAAAGTTTCCAAGAAAAAAATTAACCTTTACCCTGACCCCCCAAACCCACATCTTTTCCTTATATTGAGTTTCAATTTAATTTACCGACCTCTAAACATAGATCGCATTAGGTCAGAAGTTCGGTTTTCACAAGTTGTCATGGCAACTAAGACATTTAATAATTGCTCTATATAATTGACCAGCAGCTGTTAAAAATCTTAGTTAAATGTTTGTCTTATACTCTCCAGGATACCCTTTTTCTTTTAAAGTAAAGAGAGTTTCTAAACCTACCAAAATTTTTTCTCAGTTTTACAAATGTGTACATTTCCTCTACTTGTATACAGTGAGGATGGAAAGTATTCAGACCCCCTTAAATTTTTCACTCTTTGTTATATTGCAGCCATTGGCTAAAATCATTTAAGTTCATTTTTTTCCTCATTACTGTACACACAGCACCCAATATTGACAGAAAAACACAGAATTGTTGACATTTTTGCAGATTTATTAAAAAAACTGAACTATCACATGGTCCTAAGTATTCAGACACTTTGCTGTGACACTCATATATTTAACTCAGGTGCTGTCCTTTTCTTCTGATCATCCTTGAGATGGTTCTACACCTTCATTTGAATCCAGCTGTGTTTGATTATACTGATTGGACCTCATTAGGAAAGCCACACACCCATCTATATAAGACCTTACTTTCCTTAAATGGAAGACGTTTGGGACGACCAGAACCCTTCCTAGAGCTGGCCGTCTGGCCAAACTGAGCTATCGGGGGAAAAGAGCCATGGTGAGAGAGGTAAAGAAGAACCCAAAGATCACTGTGGTTGAGCTCCAGAGATGCAGTCGGGAGGTGGGAGAAAGTTGTAAAAAGTCAACCATCACTGCAGCCCTCCACCAGTTGGGGCTTTTTGGCAGAGTGGCCCGACGGAAGCCTCTTCTCAGTGCAAGACACATAAAAGCCTGCATGGAGTTTGCTAAGAAACACCTGAAGGACTCCAAGATGGTGAGAAATAAGATTCTCTGGTCTGATGAGACCAAGATAGAACTTTTTGGCCTTAATTCTAAGCGATATGTGTGGAGAAAACCAGGCACTGCTCATCACCTGTCCAATACAGTCCCAACAGTGAAGCATGTTGTGTACATTGTGTGTACATTAATAAGGAAAAAAAATAACTTAAATGATTTTAGCAAATGGCTGCAATATAACAAAGAGTGAAAAATTTAAGGGGGTCTGAATAATTTCCGTCCCCACTGTAGGTGCAGGTACATTTTTAATCACCCCCATTCTCTATTATAGGGGTAACAAACTGTGTTATATTGTGATCCCAGGTGTCATCAGGCCTGAAAACCAGTTATCATTATGCACTGTTCTAGAGCCTGAAAAATATATGGTTAGCAGCAGTGATAGGGTTGCCACGTTTCCTGCAAAACAAAATAAAAATATACTGGCCACAGCAAGCATGGTGTGTTTATAAGGGGTTTGATCCTATCAGGGTGTAACTGTCTACTTGTCACGTTAAACCTTTGTTCAGCACTGACTGACAGGTGAAACCTTTATGCCTTCCTCTTGTTTCCCTAGGGAATGTTTTGAACATCAGACCCTTCCTTCTTCCTCCAGTTTTTTTGAGAAAGGGGGGTTCTTGTAATTCAGTATTCAGAGGCAAAACAAGTCAGCAGTACCTCGTGGGAAGGTGATTGTTTATTAGAGTTTTCTAAAGTTTAAAGTTGCACCCCTTGGCAAGTGGAGCAAGGTATGCAGTAAAAGTGCATTGTCTATAAAAGTATATATGTCTTTAGGCATAAATTGAGTCCATGCTGTTAGTTAAAAGATATGTTGTAGACAATCCAAATCTTTGAACATATAGTCATGTTTCCTTGGATGTTTAATGTTATTTTAGATATGTGTGTAGATAACGGAACGCCACCTTGTTACTACACATTTGTAATTCTGTTGTAACCCCCTTTTTGGTGATCTCTGTAAACATATGTATTGTATGTCATTTTCAGTTTTCATGGTGTTTAAGGAGTTAAAAAGATTAACCTCTGTGGTGTTCAACCCTACTGCACACCTTTGAGGCAAAAGAATAAAAGTACTGCACCCGTCGGAAGCTCTCCTCTTGTGATTTACTCAAATCCAATGGGGCCGATACACACGGTTTTCTTCATCACATTGATGTGCCATATTTACAGCTGACTGCATTTAGAAATTGACTGGAAATCCGGATAAAATGAGTCCTTATGTAATCAAGCTAAGAGAATGCTACATCTGTATGTCCTCAGAGAGCTATAGATCACAGATTCATATATTAATAAAACATGCTAAATATAGGCAAACAGAGAACAGATAGACAGTGTACCAGTCAGGAAGCACTTGGCAAGCAGGATGAGGCGGGATGTGAGGTCAGGCAACCTGGGTTGTTACCAGATATGTAGATTAGGCATATGCGGCATGCAGAAGAATAGTCTGAACACAGGCTGAGGTCAGGGTATATAGCATTCAATTGTGGTCAGAGGCTAGCCAGTTCAGTAACAGGAGTCAATCACAGGAACAGCAACAGGAATGTGGAAATGATGTAGATCAGATATCAATGAACCAGTGCAACATTCCCTTTTAAATAGTCTCTTGGCGCCAATATTAGACAGGCGAGAGCTCACATCTGCATGGATAATAGCTGTCCTGAGCCTGGGCACATGTATGCACATCAGAACATTATATTAGTACTATTGGCAAGCCTTCCCTGACACCAAATCATGATGTTCCCTCCTCCATACTTTACCGTTGGGTTGATGTTTTAATGTTGGTAAGCTGTGCCCCTTTTCCATCATACATAGAGCTGAGTATTCTTCCCGAACAATTTCACATGTCTAATGGTCGACTGATAGATGCCTAAACACTTTGAGATTGCTTTGTATCCCTTTCCAGCCTTATGCAAATCATCTACTCTTGATCATATGTCTTCAGAGACCTCTTTTTTTGCAAGGCATGGTTGACATCAACTGATACTTCTTATGAACAGCAATCTTAAACACTTCCTGACCGGCTCATGCCGATATATGTTGCCACTTTGAAGAGGGATATCGTTATGGCAGGAGCTAGCTACCATAACCCCAGTATCCTCTTCTTCAGTGATCGGTTCGGTTTCAGAAAAAAGTGGTCTCTGTTTCGGATTCGCCGCAAGATCACTTTTATCGATGGCTGGAGAGGCCCCCACTCCCGCCGCTCTCCGGTGCCCCCTGCCGCTTACCGGAGCCGTCGGTAGCGGTAGATGCGATCAAGGCCTCTCTCTGGCTTGGGGAAGATGGCCCCCACCCGTCTCTATACCATTGCAGGGGGAAGCAACGTAAAAAAAATCACTCCTTCCCATAGCTCTTAACCATTGCAATACAGGGCATTTTCACCCTCTTCCTGCCCAAGCCAATTTACAGTTTTCAGCACTGTTACACTTTGAATGACAATCGCGCGGTCATGCTACACTGTCCCCAAATTAAACTTTTATCACTTTTCCCCACAAATAGAGCTTTCTTTTGGTGGTATTTGATCATCTCTTCGGTTTTTATTTTGTGCGCTATAAACAAAAGATGAGCGACAAGTTTGAAAAAAACCACAATGTTTTTTACTTTTTGTTATAATAAATATCTGTGGAAAGATGAGAAATCAGTCAGCGCAAAAACAATACCCGCACCTAAAGAAACAGCAGCTGGACACTAAAAGTAAACATATAAGAACTTTTACAAATACTATAAATATAACAGTGCAGCGCTATAAGTAAAGTCAGCAGACTAACACATTGCTCGTGGCATATATAATGAAAGTCCCCTTAAGATGGATAGTAAAGAGTAAGCAGAAAGTAGTCTCCTCTACGGTGATGAGGGTGCTCTCAAAATAAATATGGTGCAGCAAGAAATTTGTGATTCCACCACCAGTAAGCCGAACCGCTCACCTCAATTAATGGACCCCTGAGCTAACAGATGGGTCAAAATAGCTTTCACCACTCACAGTGGTCATGAATGAAGGCTTGGATGGGTAGATCAAAGAAATAGGTTGCCGCATCCATTAAAAGAACCATACTCTGTTGCTCTTATTTCTCAGTCGTGGTAACATGTAAAGTAAAAAAATATATAGTGCACTCTGTATGGCTAAAACAATATCCTTTTTTTGTAAAAACAGGTACGCACATATGAGGCACTATAACCTTAGTGCTAGGATGAATGGTATATAATAGTACAGTCTTGATAAGACATCTGTAAGTTAGGTGGCTGCAGTGACGTCCTGGGATGCCCCTGCACGCGTATTGTCCTCACCGGGACTTTCTCAGCGGTAGTGGAGTCCCATACGTCCTATCCATAAATATATACAAGCCCCTTATGAGAAACATCTGTGTCCCGGACCTCCAGCGTAGGATCAATGAATCGGATCAAGCCGCTTGATCCAATTTGTTGATCTCACAGGGTATGGTTCTTCTAATTGATGCGGCAACCTATTTCATTGATCTACCCATCCAAGCCTCCATTCATGACCACTGTGAGTGGTAAAAGCTATTTTGACCCATCTGTTAGCTCAGAGGTTAATTGACGTGAGCGGTTCGGCTTACTGGTGGTGGAATCACGGATTTCTTGTTGCACCATATGTATTTTGAGAGCACCCTCATCACCGTAGAGGAGACTACTTTCTGCTTACTCTTTACTATCCATTTTAAGGGGACTTTTATGGTATATGCCACGAGCAATGTGTTAGTCTGCTGACTTTACTTATAGCGCTGCACTGTTATTTTTATATAATAAATTTAAAAATTAAAAAAAAAATTAAAAAAAAAAAAAAAAATTCCTCAGTTTAGGCCAATATGTATTCTTCTACATATTTTTGGTAAAAAAAATCACAATAAGCGAATATTACTTACGCAAAAGTTATAACGTCTACAAAATAGGGGATAGTTTTATTGCATCTTTATTATTATTTTTTTTTTACTAGTAATGGCGATGATCTGCGATTTTTTTTGTGACTGTGGCATTGCAGCGTACAGATTGACACCATTTTGGGACCATTCTCATTTATACAGCTATCAGTGCTATACAAATGCATTGATTACTGTATAAATGTCACTGGCAGTGAAGGGGTTAACACTAGGGGGCAGTGAAGGGGTTAACTGTGTTACCTAGGGAGTGATTCTAACTGTAGGGGGAGGGGACATATTGAGGAGACCGATCGGTGTTCCTCTGTACTGGGAACACACCATCGGTCTCCTCTCACCTGACAGGACATGGATCTGGGTGTTTACACACCCAGATCCACGGTCCTGCTCAGTTAACGGGCAATCATGGGTGCCTGGCGGACATCGCGGCCGCCGGGCACGCGCATTGGCTCCCGAGCAATGCAGTGGGGGAGTGCGTGTGCCACCCAGACGGCCAGGAAGCCCAGGACATCATATGACGCCTGCCCAGGGTGGGAGATCCCTTCTGCAGACATCATATGTACATTGGTGGGATGTGAAGTGGTTAAAGAGACTTTTTTAAATTTTTTAAATTACATTTCATTTTTTTTATTGCATTTTAGTGTAAATATGAGATCTGAGGTCTTTTTGACCCCAGATCTCATACATGTATTTAAGAGGTCCTGTCATGCTTTTTGTCTATTACAAGGGATATTTACATTCCTTGTAATAGGAATAAAAGTGATACCAAATTTTTTTTTTACAAGAACAGTGTAAAAATAAAAAATAAAAGGTAAAATAAATAAGAAAATTTTTTTTTAAACGCACCCTTCCCGCTGAGCTCATGTGCAGAAGCGAAAGCATATGTGAGCAGCTCCCGAATATGAAAACAGTGTTAAAACCACACATGTGAGGTATCATCGCGATCGGTAGAGCAAGAACAATAATTCTAGCCCTAGACCTCCTCTGGAACTCAAAACATGCAACCTGTAGAATTTTTTTAACGTTGCCTATGGAGATTTTTAAGGGTAAAAGTTTGTCGCCATTCCACGAGTGGGTACAATTTTGAAGCGTCACATGTTCGATATCAATTTACTTGGTGTAACATTATCTTTCACAATATAAAAAAAAAATGGGCTAACTTTACTGTTGTCTTATTTTTTAACTCGACAAAGTGTATTTTTTCCCCAAAAAGTGCGGTTGTAAGACCGCTGCGCAAATACGGTGTGACAGAAAGTATTGCAAGGACTGCCATTTTATTCTCTAGGGTTTTAGAAAAAAATATGTAATGTTTCGGGGCTCTAAGTAATTTTCTAGCAAAAAAAATATTTTTAATTTGTAAACATCAAATCTCAGAAATAGGCTCGGTCCTTAACCACTTCAGCCCCAGAAGGATTTATCCACTTCCTGACCAGAGCACTTTTTGCAATTTGGCACTGCGTCGCTTTAACTGCTAATTGCGCGGTCATGCAATGCTGAAATTTGCGTCCTTTTCTTCCCACAAATAGAACTTTCTTTTGATGGTATTTGATCACCTCTGTGGTTTATATTTTTTGCGCTATAAATGGAAAAAGACCGAAATTTTTTTAAAAAAATGATATTTTCTACTTTTTGTTATAAAAAAATCCAATAAACTCAATTTTAGTCATACATTTAGGCCAAAATGTATTCGGCCACATGTCTTTGGTAAAAAAATGTCATTAGGCGTGTATTTATTGGTTTGCGCAAAAGTTATAGCGTCTACAAAATAGGGTACATTTTCTGGAATTTACACAGCTTTTAGTTTATGACTGTCATTTCTTGAGGTGTTAAAATGGCAGGGCAGTACAAAACCCCCCCAAATGACCCAATTTTGGAAAGTAGACACCCCAAGGAAATTGCTGAGAGGCATGTTGAGCCCATTGAATATTATTTCTTTTGTCCCAAGTGATTGAATAATGACAAAAAAAAAGAAAAATAAATTTACAAAAAGTTGTCACTAAATGATATATTGCTCACACAGGCCATGGGCATATGTGAAATTTCCCCCCAAAATACATTTAACTGCTTCTCCTGAGTATGGGGATACTAAATGTGTGGGACATTTTGGGAGCCTAGCCGCGTACGGGGCCCCGAAAACCAAGCACCGCCTTCAGGATTCCTAAGGGTGTAAATTTTTGATTTCACCCCTCACTACCTATCACAGTTTTGAAGGTCATAAAATGCCAAGACGGCACAACCCCCACCCCCCCAAATGACCCCATTTTGGAAAGTAGACACCTCAAGCTTTTTGCTGAGAGGCATGTTGAGTCCATGGAATATTTTATATTTTGACACAAGTTGCGGGAAAATTCCAAACTTTTTTTTTTTTTGCACAAAGTTGTCACTAAATGATATATTGCTCAAACATGCCATAGGCATATGTGGAATTACACCACAAAATACATTCTGCTGATTCTCCTGAGTACGGGGATACCACATGTGTGGGACTTTTTGGGAGCCTAGCTGCGTACGGGGCCCCGAAACCCAAGCACCTCCTTCAGGATTTCTAAGGGCGTAAAGTTTTGATCTCACTCCTCACTACCTATCACAGTTTTGAAGGCCATAAAATGCCCAGATGGCACAAAACCCCCCCAAATGACCCCATTTTGGAAAGTAGACACCCCAAGCTATTTGCTGAGTGGCATGTTGAGTCCATGGAATATTTTATATTTTGACACAAGTTGCGGAAAAATTACAAACTTTTTTTTTTTTGCACAAAGTTGTCACTAAATGATATATTGCTCAAACATGCCATAGGCATATGTGGAATTACACCCCAAAATACATTCTGCTGATTCTCCTGAGTACGGGGATACCACATGTGTGGGACTTTTTGGGAGCCTAGCCGCGTACGGGGCCCCGAAAACCAAGCACCTCCTTCAGGATTTCTAAGGGCGTAAAGTTTTGATTTCACTCCTCACTACCTATCACAGTTTTGAAGGCCATAAAATGCCCAGATGGCACAAAACCCCCCAAATGACCCCATTTTGGAAAGTAGACACCCCAAGCTATTTGCTGAGAGGCATGTTGAGTCCATGGAATATTTTATATTTTGACACAAGTTGCGGGAAAGTGACAATTTTTTTTTTTTTTTGCACAAATTTGTCACTAAATTATATATTGCTCAATATATAATATATATATTGCCACATATGCCCATGCCACGTTTGAGCAATATATCATTTATTGACAACTTTGTGCAAGAAAAAAAAAAAAAGAAAATTTGTCTTTTTTCCGCAACTTGTGTCACAATATAAAATATTCCATGGACTCGACATGCCTCTCAGCAAATAGCTTGGGGTGTCTACTTTCCAAAATGGGGTCATTTGGGGGGGTTTGAACTGTCCTGGCATTTTATGCACAACATTTAGAAGCTTATATCACACATCACCCACTCTTCTAACCACTTGAAGACAAAGCCCTTTCTGACACTTTTTGTTTACATGAAAAAATTATTTTTTTTGCAAGAAAATTACTTTGAACCCCCAAACATTGTATATGTTTTAAAGCAAATGCCCTACAGATTAAAATGGTGGGTGTTTCATTTTTTTTTCACACAGTATTTGCGCAGCGATTTTTCAAACGCAATTTTTTGGGAAAAAAACACACTTTTTTAAATTTTAATGCACTAAAACACACTATATTGCCCAAATGTTTGATGAAATAAAAAAGATGATCTTAGGCCTTAAGAAGATCTTAAGATCTTATGATCTTAGGCTTAAGTACATGGATACCAAACATGACATGCTTTGAAATTGCGCACAAACGTGCAGTGGCGACAAACTAAATACATTTTTAAAAGCCTTTAAAAGCCTTTACAGGTTACCACTTTGGATTTACAGAGGAGGTCTACTGCTAAAATTACTGCCCTCGATCTGACCTTTGCGGTGATACCTCACATGCATAGTGCAATTGCTGTTTACATTTGACGCCAGACCGACGCTTGCGTTCGCCTTTGCGCGAGAGCAGGGGGGGACAGGGGGGCTTTTTTTTTTTTCTTTATTATTTTTTTGCTTTTTTATCTTATTTTTAAACTGTTCCTTTCATTTTTTTAAATCATTTTTATTGTTATCTCAGGGAATGTAAATATCCCCTATGATAGCAATAGTTAGTGACAGGCACTCTTTTTTGAAAAAATTGGGGTCTATTAGACCCCAGATCTCTCCTCTGCCCTCAAAGCATCTGACAACATCAAGATCGGTGTGATAAAATGCTTTCCCAATTTCTCAATGGCGCTGTTTACATCCGGCGAAATGCAAATCATGAAATGCTCGTAGCTTCCGGTTTCTTAGGCCATAGAGATGTTTGGAGCAATTCTGGTCTCTGATCAGCTCTATGGTCAGCTGGCTGAATCACCGGCTGCATTCTCAGGTTCCCTGTTGGGACAGGAGAGCCAGAGAAAAACATAGAAGACGTTGGGGGGACATTCCCTCCCACTGCTTGCAAAAGCAGTCTAGAGGCTAATTAGCCACTAGGATTGCTTTTACATGAAAGCTGACCGCTGACTGAAAAGAATGATACCAAGACGATACCTAAACCTGCAGGCATCATTCTGGTATAACCACTCAAAGTCCAGCAACATACCAGTACATTGCTGGTCCTCGTTGGGCATATATTGTAAACTTTTTTTTCATGCAGCCTGTGGTCTGAATGAAAAAAAGATATTGATCAGTGGGTATTCCCACTATTAGAATACCTCCCTTCATCCACCCACTTCTAATGATAGGCATACATGCACCGTTTATATATGCCGAAGCATGGGGGCATCCTCCCGCAAAAGGTAGGAGCAAATCGCTCCTCCACCCACTGCTGCCCCCACGCTTCGGCATATATGCTGAAGTATGTAACTGTGGTGGTGAAATCACCTCCGACAGAGCAGGAGTCACGGCTTTATGTATCGTGGGAGCAAACGCTGTTGCTGTCAAGATGAATAAATCCGCTCTGCAGCTGAATGGCGTACCTGAAAACAAAAAAATGGTTAACAATAAAACACAGTAAACAGTAAAGTATAAAAAAAAATTGCATACCTATAAAGCAAACATGATAAAATCATAATAACAATAAAACATTGCAGAATATAATACTATTATATTATAATAATAATATAATAATAATATAAGTAAAAAAGAGCAGAACAATAGAGAGAGAATAGAGAGAGAACAATAAAACAACAACTATTTTTGGTTTTTTAATTTTATATATTTTTTTGTTTTACTTTTTTTTTTTTTTTGTTTTTTTTTTTTACACTTTTTTTTGTAACTTTAACTTTTGTAACTGGTACCAGGTTTGGGTCCCTCAAAATGCGATGGCATCTTAGGAGACCCTGTGAAAGTGTGTCCTAGTCTGTGCAGTGCTGTACCCTACGCTAGTACTCAACTAGTGTATGGTAGCGTTCAAAACATTCACCAATGCAAGGACCAGGATTGTCAGGACAGGAGGGACAATAATACCGGGTGTCACGCCTATATCCGCGCTTGTTGCAGACACAACATCTTTTTTGGCAGGCTCGTTGGGTAGGGGTACTCGGGAGGACATAAAGAAAATGCCTCTCATGCACCCGGCTTACTGCATTTGGTTGGGAAAGGTGAGGTGGAGCACCGTCTGTAAACAGAAGGGCTTTGACGATCTCTTCCTGGAATTTAAGGAAGGATCCAGTCCGTCATGAAGCTCTGTATAGCACATAAGCGTTCAGCAAAGCCAATTTAAATAAATAAACAGACACTTTTTTGTACCAGCGTCTGGCCTAACGGGCAACTAGGTACGGCGCCAACAACTGGTCGTTGAGGTCCATACCTCCCATGTTAAGAAATATTTGTTAGAGGGCAGGGACAGTTAACCCATTAGCACCACATCCCTAGTGAATAAATACAAAAAGGAAAGGGGGTTGGGGTATAAAACCCCTGGGATTTTTAAGGTGCTTTTCAAAATGTTTTCAATATTTGGTCAGTAAAGAAGTATAGCAACCTCAAGAAGAGAGAAACAGAGAAAAAAAACCATTGTATGCAAATTGTCAAACTGACTAATACATTTACTTAAATAAATATCTTTAATGATTACAAAAAATAACAAAAAACACACATCATCTAAAAAGACATGCACAATCTTGAACAAACATGGCCAGATAGTGACATAAGTTTAAAATATGAAACCACTTTGCGATACCAATCTCAACATGTTTCGCTCAATAATCTGAGCTTCATCAGGAGTTTTTTGGTACAGGTGGCATACTGAAATTGAAAGAAAAAGAAAAGACAAAACAAAAATGTATAAATACAATGCTTGCAAAACATTTAAAGATAATCATTTATCAGAAGGATCGAATTCAATTCGGTGTTACAAAAGCAACAACTAGTATAAATTATATTATATTTGCATACAGACAATATATATGGGTAAATTTCACATATTACCCAACAAGTCTATACTGGTAACAATCTGATCAATATAGGTAGAAAAATAAGGATTTGTTGAAATAATGTATATTCATTCGTTTCCAAGTCCACAAGGGGAAAAGAAACACCCATGCGGATCTAGGAATAGTAAAAACAACATAAAAGAAGGAGGAAAAGCAAAAAAGTAGGGGTTTGCTTACCAAGGCCAACACAGATTCAAGGGTACAAAGTAGACACATAAGTGGTGAACGTGTATATAGTGCCGTGGCTACGAATGAAAAGGATGCGTCTTAACCGTCTATGAACCTCCCAAATCCGTTTATTTGATCCACAGAGGGGCCCAAAAGTGAGATAACTAAAAAGGGGATATTGCAGAAAAATCATAAAATATTTCTAAGTAACAAAATGATAAAAAACGATAAAGACAGGGAAAAAGGGGGGCAGTCGGTGAAATAAAGTGGTGAAAATATCAAAAAATTACCTTCTAGATTGAATCAAGGGGAAATGTTCAGGACTATCAAAGCCGTATGAACAGAAGCATAAAGGAGAACAGTACTCTAGTTTCACCACCAGGTGGCAATCCAAATTGAGCAACCCTTGAAAGGCAGATCAGCAAATCCAAAAAGGTATACTGCCCCAATAAACTAGAAAAAAAGGATGAATAAATAAAAATAATGAAGGAATTGCTCAGAAGGGCATTATCTTATACCAGAATACCATTGGGTCAATCCTCAAGGAAGGGAGTATAACCCCCTTTGAATAGAGAATTTAGCTTACCTGAGAGGTGGAGTGGATGTATACGGAAGGGGAGAGCGGCATACACCTCCCCTTGCAACCTCAGCGCCACTGTCAGAAAGGTAGCGGCTGGGAAGCCGAACTATATAGGCCCCTCCGATCAGATGGCGTCTGACGTCGCCATCGGAACGCGGACGTGTTTGTGAGGCAACTCCCCCCGGATTCATGTGACCAATCGGTGATCAGGGGGCAAGACCAAATATTCGCCCAGGCCAACCCAGCCTGGACCAACGCCAAATCCTCCGTCGCTTATTTCGACGGCGTGGATTGGCGCATGCGCACCCCGGGGCGGAACGTCAATCGAGCCCCGGCTAACGCGCAGGCGCACTGTAGACCGGAACACGGGCTGGATAGACAAGGCCTTGAGAGGCCCGATATCGTCAGGAGCAAAACGAAAAGACTGATAAATAGTCAACCATATTGATTAAGGGAAACGGGAAGGGAAAAGGAGAAAAAAGAAAAAGGGGGGGGGAAGGGGGTTAGGGAAATTGAGTAAAATACACCTTTTGAAAATAAGCTTTTAGACAGAATTAATTAGATATACTAATAAATAGCCAGCCGACTATAAAAAAGCCTGTCTGATATATTTAATAACAATAAATTGTTCCAATTTGGCAGGTTACACAGAAAACAATATTGAAAAAAATTATATATATAATATATAATAAAAACAAAAAAAAAAAAAAAAACAAAAAAAAAAAAAAAAAACAAAAAAAAAAAAAAAAAGGGGATAAATGAAGTAGGAAAAAAAGTAAGAAAAAATTGCTCACTAGATTTGCCACCAGGGTACACGCATCCAAAAGGGGAGTTTTAGAAACCTCTAGGGCTCCCAGGGGGGGGCAATTGATTACTTACCCCGACACCCTAAGTGCCCGTGGCGTCCGTGCGGACCAAGACAAGGAACGGAAATGAGGAAGGAACTTCAAAAAGACGTGGAGACGGAAAATAATTATTTTGGTCTAGAGATTATGTATATATTTAAAGAATAAGAAAATACCGTCTGACACCCGTGTTGGCTTGGAAGGAAGACCCCACTTTTTATGAAAAACAACCTGGAGATAACCACATACAGGGAAAAAGAAAAATATGAGATGTTACAAAGATTGTATATAGGTGAAATATGTGTATCATGAAAAATCAACAAATTTAGGAGGCAAGGCCGACAAAATAAATATATATAGTGAAATAGACCAAGACAGTTAAATAAAAAATGAACTAAAGAAAGGGTTTGAAACTAAACGCATCATTGAGGCCCGGGGGTTTTAAAGCGGACAGGGTATGTATCCATCGGGTCTCGCGTTGTAAGAGTATTTTATCATAGTTCCCCCCACGCTCCCCTGGGGGGACATGTTCCAATGCAAAGAAATGCATTTTATTGCTGTCAAAGTCATGGTGCAGCCCCATATGTCTACTGATGGGCGTCTCCATTTTCTTTTTTAGAACCAGGGACACATGGTCCCTGATCCTACAAAAAAAGGGACGTTTAGTTTTACCTATGTAAAATCCTTGGCATTCACATACCATGATGTATACAATCCCGATGGATTGACATGTTACAGAAAAGTTAGGTTTATAGTGACGACCATCAGGGAGTATAATACCTCTCGCAGAGTGGATAAATCTACAGAAGGGGCATTTATGACAAGGTCTACACCCCTTGCGGGATTCTGTTTTTAATTGTGTAGTACTGTCATAGTGGCTATGTACTAAAGTATCCTTCAGAGATTTAGATCTTCTAAAAGTGATCTCCGGATACGGTTTTAAATGTTTCGATACTTTCTCATCTCCCATTAGGAGGTACCAATGTTTTTGAATGATCTCACGGACTTGCCTTTGTTGACCTGAAAATCTGGTAATTAGTCTGACACTAGAATCTGTCTTGGTAGGTCTGGCTTGGTGTATGAGTAGGGATCTCTTTTGGCTCTTAGCTTTTGAATAGGCCCTTTTTAGACACTTTTTACTGTAGCCTCGTTGGCTCAAACGGGACTGCAATAGTTTAGCTTGATGTTCAAAATCTGATTCAGTGCTACAATTGCGTCTTAACCTAAGATATTGCCCATACGGTAGATTATTAATCAATGGAATGGGATGTGAGCTTGTGGCATGTAATACCGTGTTGCCCGCTGAGGGTTTTCGGTATAGGGTGGTTCCGATGTTTCCTTCATTGTCTACCAATATTTGAACGTCTAAAAAGGTCAACCGGTGTTGGTTCATTTCAAAGGTCACCTTTGAAATGAACCAACACCGGTTGACCTTTTTAGACGTTCAAATATTGGTAGACAATGAAGGAAACATCGGAACCACCCTATACCGAAAACCCTCAGCGGGCAACACGGTATTACATGCCACAAGCTCACATCCCATTCCATTGATTAATAATCTACCGTATGGGCAATATCTTAGGTTAAGACGCAATTGTAGCACTGAATCAGATTTTGAACATCAAGCTAAACTATTGCAGTCCCGTTTGAGCCAACGAGGCTACAGTAAAAAGTGTCTAAAAAGGGCCTATTCAAAAGCTAAGAGCCAAAAGAGATCCCTACTCATACACCAAGCCAGACCTACCAAGACAGATTCTAGTGTCAGACTAATTACCAGATTTTCAGGTCAACAAAGGCAAGTCCGTGAGATCATTCAAAAACATTGGTACCTCCTAATGGGAGATGAGAAAGTATCGAAACATTTAAAACCGTATCCGGAGATCACTTTTAGAAGATCTAAATCTCTGAAGGATACTTTAGTACATAGCCACTATGACAGTACTACACAATTAAAAACAGAATCCCGCAAGGGGTGTAGACCTTGTCATAAATGCCCCTTCTGTAGATTTATCCACTCTGCGAGAGGTATTATACTCCCTGATGGTCGTCACTATAAACCTAACTTTTCTGTAACATGTCAATCCATCGGGATTGTATACATCATGGTATGTGAATGCCAAGGATTTTACATAGGTAAAACTAAACGTCCCTTTTTTTGTAGGATCAGGGACCATGTGTCCCTGGTTCTAAAAAAGAAAATGGAGACGCCCATCAGTAGACATATGGGGCTGCACCATGACTTTGACAGCAATAAAATGCATTTCTTTGCATTGGAACATGTCCCCCCAGGGGAGCGTGGGGGGAACTATGATAAAATACTCTTACAACGCGAGACCCGATGGATACATACCCTGTCCGCTTTAAAACCCCCGGGCCTCAATGATGCGTTTAGTTTCAAACCCTTTCTTTAGTTCATTTTTTATTTAACTGTCTTGGTCTATTTCACTATATATATTTATTTTGTCGGCCTTGCCTCCTAAATTTGTTGATTTTTCATGATACACATATTTCACCTATATACAATCTTTGTAACATCTCATATTTTTCTTTTTCCCTGTATGTGGTTATCTCCAGGTTGTTTTTCATAAAAAGTGGGGTCTTCCTTCCAAGCCAACACGGGTGTCAGACGGTATTTTCTTATTCTTTAAATATATACATAATCTCTAGACCAAAATAATTATTTTCCGTCTCCACGTCTTTTTGAAGTTCCTTCCTCATTTCCGTTCCTTGTCTTGGTCCGCACGGACGCCACGGGCACTTAGGGTGTCGGGGTAAGTAATCAATTGCCCCCCCCTGGGAGCCCTAGAGGTTTCTAAAACTCCCCTTTTGGATGCGTGTACCCTGGTGGCAAATCTAGTGAGCAATTTTTTCTTACTTTTTTTCCTACTTCATTTATCCCCTTCCTTTTTTTTTTTTTTTTTTTTTTTTTTTTTTTTGTTTTTTTTGTTTTTTTGTTTTTATTATATATTATATATATAATTTTTTTCAATATTGTTTTCTGTGTAACCTGCCAAATTGGAACAATTTATTGTTATTAAATATATCAGACAGGCTTTTTTATAGTCGGCTGGCTATTTATTAGTATATCTAATTAATTCTGTCTAAAAGCTTATTTTCAAAAGGTGTTTTTTACTCAATTTCCCTAACCCCCTTCCCCCCCCCTTTTTCTTTTTTCTCCTTTTCCCTTCCCGTTTCCCTTAATCAATATGGTTGACTATTTATCAGTCTTTTCGTTTTGCTCCTGACGATATCGGGCCTCTCAAGGCCTTGTCTATCCAGCCCGTGTTCCGGTCTACAGTGCGCCTGCGCGTTAGCCGGGGCTCGATTGACGTTCCGCCCCGGGGTGCGCATGCGCCAATCCACGCCGTCGAAATAAGCGACGGAGGATTTGGCGTTGGTCCAGGCTGGGTTGGCCTGGGCGAATATTTGGTCTTGCCCCCTGATCACCGATTGGTCACATGAATCCGGGGGGAGTTGCCTCACAAACACGTCCGCGTTCCGATGGCGACGTCAGACGCCATCTGATCGGAGGGGCCTATATAGTTCGGCTTCCCAGCCGCTACCTTTCTGACAGTGGCGCTGAGGTTGCAAGGGGAGGTGTATGCCGCTCTCCCCTTCCGTATACATCCACTCCACCTCTCAGGTAAGCTAAATTCTCTATTCAAAGGGGGTTATACTCCCTTCCTTGAGGATTGACCCAATGGTATTCTGGTATAAGATAATGCCCTTCTGAGCAATTCCTTCATTATTTTTATTTATTCATCCTTTTTTTCTAGTTTATTGGGGCAGTATACCTTTTTGGATTTGCTGATCTGCCTTTCAAGGGTTGCTCAATTTGGATTGCCACCTGGTGGTGAAACTAGAGTACTGTTCTCCTTTATGCTTCTGTTCATACGGCTTTGATAGTCCTGAACATTTCCCCTTGATTCAATCTAGAAGGTAATTTTTTGATATTTTCACCACTTTATTTCACCGACTGCCCCCCTTTTTCCCTGTCTTTATCGTTTTTTATCATTTTGTTACTTAGAAATATTTTATGATTTTTCTGCAATATCCCCTTTTTAGTTATCTCACTTTTGGGCCCCTCTGTGGATCAAATAAACGGATTTGGGAGGTTCATAGACGGTTAAGACGCATCCTTTTCATTCGTAGCCACGGCACTATATACACGTTCACCACTTATGTGTCTACTTTGTACCCTTGAATCTGTGTTGGCCTTGGTAAGCAAACCCCTACTTTTTTGCTTTTCCTCCTTCTTTTATGTTGTTTTTACTATTCCTAGATCCGCATGGGTGTTTCTTTTCCCCTTGTGGACTTGGAAACGAATGAATATACATTATTTCAACAAATCCTTATTTTTCTACCTATATTGATCAGATTGTTACCAGTATAGACTTGTTGGGTAATATGTGAAATTTACCCATATATATTGTCTGTATGCAAATATAATATAATTTATACTAGTTGTTGCTTTTGTAACACCGAATTGAATTCGATCCTTCTGATAAATGATTATCTTTAAATGTTTTGCAAGCATTGTATTTATACATTTTTGTTTTGTCTTTTCTTTTTCTTTCAATTTCAGTATGCCACCTGTACCAAAAAACTCCTGATGAAGCTCAGATTATTGAGCGAAACATGTTGAGATTGGTATCGCAAAGTGGTTTCATATTTTAAACTTATGTCACTATCTGGCCATGTTTGTTCAAGATTGTGCATGTCTTTTTAGATGATGTGTGTTTTTTGTTATTTTTTGTAATCATTAAAGATATTTATTTAAGTAAATGTATTAGTCAGTTTGACAATTTGCATACAATGGTTTTTTTTCTCTGTTTCTCTCTTCTTGAGGTTGCTATACTTCTTTACTGACCAAATATTGAAAACATTTTGAAAAGCACCTTAAAAATCCCAGGGGTTTTATACCCCAACCCCCTTTCCTTTTTGTACCTCCCATGTTAAGGTTATATTCGTGGACACAGAGGGGTTCCTCCACAACACCAGTCGCTGTAGTAATTTGGACCGTCGTGTCTGCATGAAGGGAGGTTAGAACGAAAACATTCTTATTATCCCTCCACTTCATAGCGAGCAAATTATTACACTGCACGCAGGCTCTCTCCCCCAGCCTAAGATGGGAATCTACAAGCCGATGGGGAAAGCCCCGGCGATTAGGTCGCACGGTGCCACATGCTCCAATCTGATGATCAAAAAGGTGACTAAAAAGTGGCACGCTCGTGTAATAATTGTCCACGTACAAGTGGTACCCCTTTCCGAATAAGGGTGATAACAAGTCCCACACAATCTTGCCAGCGCTTCCTATGTAGTCAGGGCAGTTTGTCGGCTCTACGTGACTATCTTTTTACCTCGTAAACCATAAAACTACATGTATAGCCTGTGGCCCTGTCACAGGGCTTATACATCTTGACCCCGTATCTGGCACACTTGCTGGGAAGGTACTGTTTAAATGACAAGCGGCCAGAAAACTCAATCAGGGACTCATCAATGCAGACAACTTGATGGGGAGTAAACAAGTCTGCAAAACATTGGTTGAAGTGGTTTACGAGGGGCTGAATTTTGTAGAGCCGATCGTATTCAGGGTCTCCACGAGGACGAGTTCATTGTGGTTGAAGTGCATGAACCGCAAAATCTGCTCGTATCGTGCCCTGGCCATGGAAGCAGAGAACATGGGCATATGGCGAATTGGGTCAGTGGACCAATATGACCGCAACTCACTCTTTTTGGTTATGCCCATGAGGAGGGAAAGGCTCAGAAAGATCTTAAATTCGGAAACCATAATTGGTTTCCAATCTCTGGCAAGGGAGGACTGGGGAATAGTGGCGATGTGTTGACCAGTGTACAAATTGCTTTGGTCCACAATAGATCTATAGAGATCTTCGGTGAAAAACAGCGAATAAAAATCCAGTGACGTAAAATCAACTGTTTCCACCTGAATGCTGGGTTGGCCAGTGAATGGGGGAAGTACAGGTGCTGCAGAAGTGGTGGGTTCCCAATTCGGATTGGTGAATGCAGCAGGAAGGACACTATGGGCACCACGGGCCTGTGTTCGTCTTCTTGGTGGCAGCGGGACACTACTTGTGCTTGCCACCTCGCCAGCTTGAACTGCACTTATGGGACTCACCACATCACCAAGTGTTACTGCAGTGCTGGATGTACGACCAGGGTGTACTAGGCCGCTGGTGCTTGCCAGTTCACCAGAAGGAATAGCGGCGCTAGTACTTCTCTGCTCTATACAAGGGACCTGCGGTTCTTGCGCATCAAGGACAGAAGAAGAAGTTCGGGGTCTGGTACGCCTGACCTTGGCAGTGACCACAACTCCGTCGTCAGAGCTATCTGTCATGGAGCTGCTGTCGTCTACAGGATCGTATTCTGAGCCTGAATCTGACAGATGAGTGACTTTATCTTCACTATCTGTCATGCTTAGAAACGTGTAGGCCTCTTCACTAGTGTAGACTCACAGGTAAAAAAGCTCCTGACTGATAGCGATTGTATCAAAACGCTACCAACAAAAACTGTTAGCGATCGCAGGGATCAGGCCTGACTCTGCGAACGCTGCAGTTATGTGTGTTTAGTGTTTTGTAAGTGACAGTGATTGATCGATACTGCACTTGGGTGGGCTGGGCAGGACTGAGCCGAGGGGCAAAACGCAGGTGCTAGCAGGTATCTGGGCTGATCCCGCTAACACTGCGTTTTTGGGAACCCTAAACTGCTGGGGACGCTAGTAGAGATATAGATCTATAGACTGCGTGCAGATTGGGTGAACCGGCAGTAGTCACAGCAGGAGGAACATCAAACAAAATATGAACATAAAGGTGTGTTAACATGAGTGCAGAAACTGTTAAGATATGGCGATACTTATCCGAAGTAGGCTTCTTCGGGGTCTGAGAACAGTTAGTCATCTCGCCGTGCTCTTCATGGTTGTGGAGCCTTTGTAAGGTTGGAGTATTGGTGGTTGCCTGTTGCATTGGAGCACGCTCTTGCTTCAGATGGTGACCGGTGTCTGTGGTATATTTCTTCTTGAGCTTCCATGGGTTCCTCTCTGGATGGTGGAGATATCATTGCTGGTGTGCGGAATTCAGCATACCAATTGGGAACTTCTACTGATGGTATGTCGAGGGTTGCACAGAAGGATTGGAGATCTTTAGATACTCTGAGTGAAGCTGCGTGGCCCTGAGAGGTTGCTGAAAGACAGAAGGGAAATTTTCACCTGTAATGGATTCCTCGGGTGCACAGGATCTCCAGCAGGGGATGGAGGTCTCGATGGTGCTGTAGAGTGATGGCAGATAGGTCCTGGTAGATCTTCACTTTGTTTCCTCCATGGGATAGTTGGGTTCTATTCCGGGTCTTAATCAAAAGGGGGGGTATTATCCAATTATGTCACAAGAGTTGCCGCCATCCCTAACGTAAGGAGAAAAAGAAATAACCCCTCAAAGAATGGTGGGACTTTAAAGGCAATGGAGTAAAATTAAAAGCAATTTTATTGGTACAAATATACAAAAATATACATATCAGAAAAAATCTATTACAGTCATATATAATGTTCAATTTAACAATAAAATCAGGATTATACTGGTGAGCGAACCAAATGTGTATTCATGTAGTCTTCCACCTGAATAAAAATAAGGGAAGGGTTTCCGCGCTCACGAACCTAGAGGCTTGCAGCCTCCCCTTGCACTTACCCCCGAGGGGGTGAGTTAAATAATGAAAGGAATTGATTAGGGGTGGATGGGGCTACCTTATCTGTTGTCAGGGCTTCCCCATTGCCCCTCCCCGCTAGACTGAGTGACGTCTTAGCCTTTCTCTCAGCGTCCATAGATGGACCGACGCTGGGGGGTTTCCATGGCACCCACACCCTGTTTGGAGCGGCGATATGATTGGTGGAATTCTGACATCAGTTGTCAGGGCTTCCTCTTTGCCCCTCCCCGCTGGACGGAGTGACGTCTTAGCCTTTCTCTCAGCGTCTGTAGATGGATCGACGCTGAGGGGTTTCCATGGCACCCACATCCTGATTGGAGCGGCGATATGATTGGCGGAACTTAGACGCCAATCAGCGCCGCATTTACTTCCTCTTCCCCTTTATATTCAACCACCGGACGCCGTGTCGGTGTCACTGTCCGACTCGGCGGCGGTGGTTGGAGACGGCATAAAGCAACTGATCACACGGAGACAATACCTGAGATAAGGTAAGGCTGTTCCGCATCTCCTTGTTTACACTGTCCCTTTGGCAACCCCCAATTTGGGGTATGCCTCTCACTGTGCCTGTCTGAGGAATCTCCTGTTTACGCATATTAGTTATCACTACACATAGCTAATACTACTGTCTTGCTGGCTAGTAAGCCCCCTTTTTTTTTCTCCTCTCTTGTATTACCCCATAGATCCCGTACTGTACGAAGCCGCTATCTTTGATAACTCCTGGAGCTGCTCTTGCTCTCAAGGGACATTCCTTCCCTTTGCTTGCACACTGGGGACATTCGCTTACACTTATTATTATATCCCTTATATACCAACATTAGGGTAAGTTTCGAACACTCAGACTGGTTTTCCACACCCGGCCTGTATGCATACCCGCATGACGTGCGGTGTTCATGCATTTTCAATATATGGGTGTTTTTCGCTTTTTTATAGTACTATAGCCCTAAGGCCCTTTTTCTTTTATGTTTTCAGATAATTCTTGTTTCCCCCCCCTCTGGTTCTTCGCTTTTTGGGCCCCTTTGGGATAGTGCCGTCACTCCCGGAATCCCCTCCTGGGGTGGCGCATTGGGACCAGTATGGAGAAGGTGGGGCCAGATACACGCCCGTTTCCTCAGTTGGATTTCTGCCGTCCTGTGTGTTTTTGCCCCCGAGAATCACTCCGACAGTCAGCCTTCCTCCCTTGTTATACTTGGGTATGTTGTTTTTTTTTTTTTTTTTTATCAAAATGACGTTAGATGCAGTAAACATGTTCAATGCATTTGTTTCTAATTACGCTATTTCATGTTTTATTATGTAGTGTAAAATCCTCCTACAATTTGCCCTTGATGAAGGGACTCCTGTAGTCCCGAAACGCGTAGGCTCTGGTGGAAGACTACATGAATACACATTTGGTTCGCTCACCAGTATAATCCTGATTTTATTGTTAAATTGAACATTATATATGACTGTAATAGATTTTTTCTGATATGTATATTTTTGTATATTTGTACCAATAAAATTGCTTTTAATTTTACTCCGTTGCCTTTAAAGTCCCACCATTCTTTGAGGGGTTATTTCTTTTTCTCCTATTCCGGGCCTTACGGAGGATCTCTTCTTTCAGGCGGTAGTCGGTTAGGCAGCAGAGTACATCTCGAGGGGGATCTGAATCCCTGCCTTTAGGCCTTAAGGCTCTATGGATGCGTTCCATGTCAATTGCCATGGTGGAGGGCATGTCTAGAAGGCTATTGTATAGGCCTGTCACTGTTGGTATTAGTTGATCAACTTCTACCGTTTTTGGAAGACCTCTCAGACTGAGATTGTGGCGTCTCCCCTGGTTATCCAGGTCTTCCATGTGGCACTGCATATCCCTCACCTGAAGAGTGTGAGTATCCACCTGCTGGTGTATATGGCGGATGGCCTGATGCTGGGGAGCGGTGGCTTGCTCTACTTCCTGTACCCTGCCTGCTATGGCTTGGATGTCCTGCTGTAAGTCAGTGATGGTAGCCTCGAGGGTATCTTTGATATCTGCAGCTATGGTGCGGAGATCGTGCAAGCTCAGGTGCTGTTCTGCGGAGGAGCCATCTATTGTGGGCACACCGAAGCTGAGTTGGCGGTAGTGGAGCTTGTGAGGGAACTGTGACCTTGTGAGAATGGCGCCATGCTGTTTGCCTGGGTTCTAAGTATCTCTGGGATATTTTGGCTCAGGCGACCACTAGCATCCCGTGGAAAGCGTATAAGTAATAATTTTAAAGGCTTATATTCATGGTATTGTCATAAAAAGTGTTTGGGGACCTGGGTCCTGCCCCAGGGGACATGGATCAATGCAAATAAAAGTTTTAAAAATGGCCGTTTTTTCGGGAGCAGTGATTTTAATAATGCTTAAAGTGAAACAATAAAAGTGTAATATCCCTTTAAATTTCATACCTGGGGGGTGTCTATAGTATGCCTGTAAAGGGGCGCATGTTTCCGTGTTTAGAACAGTCTGACAGCAAAATGACATTTTAAAAGAAAAAAGTCATTTAAACTACTCGCGGCTATTAATGAATTGCCAGTCCGACAATACATATAGAAGTTCATTGATAAAAACAGCATGGGAATTCCCCACAGGGGAACCCCGAAACAATATTTTAAAAAAATAAGCCCTTCAGGTCTGGTATGGATATTAAGGGGAACCCCGGCCCAATTTTTTTTTTTTAAATGGCGTGGGGTCCCCCTCAAAATCTATACCAGACCCTTCAGGTCTGGTATGGATTTTAAGGGGAACCCCGCGCCAATTTTTTTTAAAAAAACAGCGTTGGGTCCCCCCAAAAATCCATACCAGACCCTTATCCGAGCACGCAACCTGGCAGGCCACAGGAAAAGAGGGGGGGATGAGAGAGTGCCCTCCCCCCTCCTGAACCGTACCAGGCCACATGCCCTCAACATTGGGAGGGTGCTTTGGGGTAGCCCCCAAAACACCTTGTCCCCATGTCGTTGAGGACAAGGGCCTCATCACTACAACTATGGCCGGTAGTTGTGGGGGTCTGCGGGCAGGGGGCTTATCGGAATCTGGAAGCCCCCTTTAACAAGGGGACCCCCAGATCCCGGCCCTCCCCCCTGTATGAAATGGTAAGGGGGTACAAAAGTACCTCTACCATCTCACTAAAAAGTGTCAAAAATGTTAAAAATGACAAGAGACAGTTTTTGACAATTCCTTTATTTAAATGCTTCTTCTTTCTTCTATCTTCTTTCTTCTATCTTCCTTTGGTTTCTTCCTCCATCTTCTTCTTCTTCTGGTTCTTCTGGTTCTTCTGGTGCTTCTCGTCTGGCATCTTCCTCCACGGCGTCGGCGTCTTCTTCCCTTCTTCTCCAGGCCGCTCCACATCCATGATGGCATGGAGGGAGGCTCCCGCTGTGTGATGCTTCTCTCTTCATCTTCTTCTCTTCATCTTCTTCTCTTCATCTTCTTCTCTTCATCTTCTTCTCTTCATCTTCTTCTCTTCATCTTCTTTTCAGGCCGCTCTGCATCCATGATGGCATGGAGGGAGGCTCCCGCTGTGTGACACTTCTCCTCTTCTGACGGTTCTTAAATAACAGGGGGTGACACACGGGGACTTGACGGGACTTTCCTGTGGCATTCCCGTGACGCCACAGGGAAGTCCCGTCAAGTCACCGTGCCCCCGTTATTTAAGAACTGTCAGAAGAGGAGAAGCGTCACACAGCGGGAGCACCGGAGGAAGAACCAGAAGAACCAGAAGAAGAAGAAGATGGAGGAAGAAACCGAAGGAAGATAGAAGAAAGAAGATAGAAGAAAGAAGAAGCATTTCAATAAAGGAATTGTAAAAAACTGTCTCTTGTAATTTTTAACATTTTTGACACTTTTTTAGTGAAATGGTAGGGGTACAAGTACCCCCTTACCATTTCACACAGGGGGGAGGGCCAGGATCTGGGGGTCCCCTTGTTAAAGGGGGTTTCCAGATTCCAATAAGCCCGCCGCCCGCAGACCCCCACAACCACCGGCCAGGGTTGTGGGGATGAGGCCCTTGTCCTCATCAACATGGGGACAAGGTGTTTTGGGGGGCCACCCCAAAGCACCCTCCCAATGTTGGGGGCATGTGGCCTGGTACGGTTCAGGAGGGGACGCGCTCTCTCGTCCCCCCCTCTTTTCCTGCGGCCTTCCAGGTTGTGTGCTTGGATAAGGGTCTGGTATGGATGTTTGGGGGGACCCCACGCCGTTTTTTTTTATTTTGGCGTAGGATTCCCCTTAAAATCCATACCAGACCTGAGGGATTTTGAGGGGGACCCCACGCCATTTTTTTTAAAATTTTGGCCAGGGTTCCCTTTAATAACCATACCAGACCTGAAGGGCCTGGTATGGAATTTAGGGGGACCCCCCACGTCATTTTTTTAAAAATTTTGGTTCGGGGTTCCCCTGTGGGGAATTCCCATGCCGTTTTTATCAATGAACTTTTATGTGTGTTGTCGGACCGGCAATTCATTAATAGCCGCGACTAGTTTAAATGACTTTTTTTCTTTGAAATGTCATTTTGCTGTCAGACTGTTCTAAACACGGAAAACATGCGCCCCTTTACAGGCATACTATAGACACCCCCCAGGTATGAAATTTAAAGGGATATTACACTTTTATTGTTTCACTTTAAGCATTATTAAAATCACTGCTCCCGAAAAAACGGCCGTTTTTAAAACTTTTTTTTGCATTGATCCATGTCCCCTGGGGCAGGACCCAGGTCCCCATACACTTTTTATGACAATAACTTGCATATAAGCCTTTAAAATTAGCACTTTTGATTATTCATGTTCGTGTCCCATAGACTTTAACAGTGTTCGCGTGTTCGAACAAATTTTTTGCCTGTTCGCAAGTTCTGGTGCGAACCGAACAGGGGGGTGTTTGGCTCATCCCTAATCATTAACCAGTTCCGGACTGCCGCATACCCTCACTTTGCCATAACCCCGGTATCTCCCTGTGTTTCGCCGGCGGTGGCCCCCATCTGTCTTCATGACACTGCAGGGCGGACGCGATGTCAAAACGTCACTTCCGCCCATAGCTCTTAAAGGGCCATTTTTTTTTCATTTTTTCAAATGACAATTTTTTTTTTTTAATTGCATTTTAGTGTAAATATGAGATCTGAGGTCTTTTTGACCCCAGATATCATATTTAAGAGGTCCTGTCATGCTTTTTTGCTATTACAAGCGATGTTTACATTCCTTGTAATAGGAATAAAAGTGACACAATTTTTTTTAAACAGTGTAAAAATAAAAAATAAAAGGTAAAATAAATGAGAAAAAAAATTTAAACGCGCCTCGTTCGCCGAGCTCGCGTGCAGAAGCGAATGCATACATGAGTAGCGCCCGCATATGAAAATGGTGTTCAAACCACACATGTGAGGTATCGCGAGAGCAATAGTTCTAGCCCTAGACCTCCACTGTAACGCAAAACATGCAACCTGTAGAATTTTGTTGAAAACCTATAGAAATGTCGCCTATGGAGATTTTTAAGGGTAAAAATGTGTCTCCATTCCACGAGTGGGCGCAATTTTGAAGCGTGACATATTAGGTATCAATTTACTTGGCATAACATTATCTTTTATGATATAAAAAAAAAAATGGGCTAACTTTACTGTTGTCTTATTTTTTAATTAAAAAAAGGGTATTTAAAAAAAAAAGTGCTCTTGCAAGACTGCTGCGCAAATACGTTGTGACAGAAAGTATTGCAACGACCGCCATTTTATTCCCTAGGGTGTTAGAAAAAAAAATGTATAATGTTTGGGGTTCTAAGTAATTTTCTAGCAAAAAAAACTGTTTTTAACTTGTAAACAAAACATATAAAAAAGAGGCTTGGTCCTTAAGTGGTTAAGGATACCACTAAATATTTTGAAAAGGTTTGACGCACATGAGCTAGTTATGTCCATATTGAGCTGTAGTGACCATGGCCATGCTTTTTGCAGTTTAGTTTTACTGACGCATTTTGCTTTTTTCTCTGGGTTTCCCGTTATTTCCCTTTCCTCCTCTTCTTGGTCCCCCCCCACGTTTGTTCTCTTCTTCCATGTTCTTACTTCTTTCTACTTCTCTCTTTTTTTCTTTTTCTTATCTTTGGAGTATTGCACGTTTAAGAGTGGTAAACATTTTCCAAAGTGTTTGATGTTGAAATCGTATTACGCCCTATATGGGGCTGATGTTATTTGTGATGGCAATTTGATTGTGGGCTGAACAAACATTGGTGTGACTTTTCTGTTTTGCTCTTTATTCATGACTCGCCAGTGCCTTGGCTACTGTTTGGCTTACTCTTTTGTACCTCACTTTTGATACTAAAAGTATGAAAGATTGAAAGTAAGTGTAAATATTCATGATAATATTCAGATAATGATCAAATATGCTTGTTATAGGGTTAATGAACTTTACATGTTTTTCTTTAAGTTAGCTTGTATAATCCTATTGGTAAGGACTCTCACAGACCAAGATCTTTTTATTAGATCTAAACGTTTTCTGTGCAGGATCTTGATTGCTTCCTTATTGAGCAGATTCCACTGCCCTTATGTTCTTATCCCTTTGTTGGCACCTTTGAGTGCTTAACTGCAGACTGGCGAAATAAAAAACTCTCTAGATTGCTGTACAATAATACTTTGCCACCATAATTAGACACTATATTTGCATAGTTTATTAGGTTTAAAAAGAGCCACGTCCATCAAGTTTAAGCTGCACGTGTTTTGTTAATTTTTGATGCAGGTAAAATTATTTGAGTGAATGGTTATAGGAAGTTTTGGTGCAGAAAGAAGGCAAAGCAAAACTTCAGGGTAACTGTTGCCAAAAACAAACGTACAAAAACTGGATACATTATGTAAACTGATTATTTACAGAACTCATCCAGGAATGATATTTCCTGCTTATGTGACTCGCAGAATAGTAGCTATTTATGTGATTATAGTAAAAAATACTACATGCTCAACAGTCAGATATGAGGAAGTTACTGGAGTAACCTTCCTCCTATTGCAAACCAAAAGGAACCCTTGCAAAGTTTAAAATTGGGGAGGATTGTTTTTTAATCCCAACAAAAGTGGAGTTTCACTCTCATGTGAGAGTGAGGGAAGCGTCCTTGAGCTTATCCCTGTAAAAGCTTTGATGTGGAGCTTTGTAGTAGGCCTTATTCTTGGGACAACAGTTAGCTAACTTGGAAGGTAAATATGAGTAGCAGAAAAAGCGGGTTGTAAAGAGATTCTATTACTTTTCCCAGAATGACAAGTTCAATATCATTATCAATCAGTTTTTTCATCCTAATATTTGCTATACAGGCATACCCCACTTTTAAGTACACAATAGGGTTTATTTGCTAAAGCTGGAAAGTGCAAAATCAGGCTCACTTCTGCATAGAAACCAGTGAGCTTCCAGGTTTTATTACCAAAGCTTAATTGAACAAGCTGGGTTTGAATCTTATTGGTTTCTATGCAGAAGTGAGCTTGATTTTGCACTTTTTTAGCTTTAGTAAATAAACCCTAAAAGTGGGGTATGCCCGGTATACATCTAAATGTCTTTATTGTGTCAACCTCCTATTTTATAGATCTAAATGCTTTTATTCTATACCTTATGTCTAAAATGCTCCTGTTTTGCAAATATTGGTTTACTTTTATTACATTTTATTCCCATGGATGGTGTAGGGAATGTCCCTGTTTAAAGTACGTTTAAAAAAATCCCATTTTGTTCCAGTATCTGTTTTAACATTATAATCTATTTCTCTGTGTGAGTGCTTCTCTGAGTTTTTTAAAATGTATGTAAATGACACATTTTTCAGTATGGTTGGCATCACGTGTCACTGTATACAGTTTTCTTCTTTTACAATATTTTTTCTATACATTTTGTTAACAGAATGCAACAGTATCTGTATACAGTAAACTGTAAAAGGAAATCTCTGAGACATGAGAGTATGAAAGCTAATCTCTAAAACATGATATGGTATACAATTAAAACCACACACAGTACATGTCAGTGCCAGTAGTCTTTTTTACATTGTAGCTGTAATAAGAGGTTATGCACCAGTTGTGCCCCTTGCAATGTCATATGTATGAAATAATGGTCTCCCAAACCCTGCACCCCTTTAGGTTTTGAATCTGGTTAGCCACATGGTCTTACGTGTAGGAGAGAATATAGGGTGCCCTTTATTAAAAAATGGAATTAGATATTCCAAGAAGGAAAAGATGGAGTGTAAAAACAAAGTTTATAAAGCGAGGAAAGAATGGAGATAGAAAGAGACCAGGAGAGGAAGAGTATATAGTTTTCTTATGCAAAGAGTTTTCTTGAATCTGAATTTCTTACCCAGAGAAATTCTGTTAGTAACCCTTCCAGGCTGACAACACCAATAGATGGGCCTTAGGGTGCCTAACAGGTTTGCATATGCATACCAACAGACCATTGTGGAAGTGCACATGGCAAGCTGACAATGCTGATACTAATCTTGAGGTAATTGATTTACATTATTAGCCTGAAACAGGAAGTGCTGCTTTGTGCAGGATCCCCAAGTAAGAGACTTTGCATAAATGATTTGCTTTAAAAACACTTTAAATACACAATGTACTTTTTAAAATATGTTTCCCTTCTCCTTCTACTTTATGCTGTATAGTGCTGATAAAAAAGATCTATGTACTCTATATACCTTATTTCAATCTGCTCCTGTCTGGGGTCTTGATGCTGAAGCTCTGACTTCCTGGGGCATGGAACAGCGACAATGCATAGGCAACGGAAGCCAGTGGTCACGGCTCCCAGAATTCAGCCCCATTGTTGAGCTCTCCATGACACAGGGGAGCTGACCTACTGCATCACTTGACTAGGTCAGAGCGGAAAAAGGTACTTATACATATCTTTTTTTGCAAGCACAATAGAGCTAATAGGGGTATTAGGAGGTGGGGGCGAGCAGTGGTTGAAAGCATACTTATATGTAGCCTTTAGCTCTGCTTTAAATGTGGTGGCTGCAGTTTTTAAAAATTTTCCCCTTATTTTCACCTGGTGATCTGGCCACCATAACACACTACCTGTTTTAGGGTGGCTCCACTCTTTAGAGGCGTGATGGAGCCACCAATACACAGCAGCACTGGCAACCTGTTGGAGAGGGTAGTAGTAGATACACTTGCAAACTTAGATGGACTTGACTGACAAATTAAAGCCAAGCATACGCTAACATGATTTAAGTGTTAAATATTTTATCTTAACCATCTAACTGACACTTTTACTGTTAAAGGAAGTTAAAAAATAACAGACTTACTAACTTACCTTTTGCTTTTGGGTTTAGATACAAGTTTTTATTTTCCAACGTACAGTGTAGTAGTTCTCTTGTTCTTTAATTTAGTATTTTTTTTTTTTACATTTTAAGTTTATGTTTCCATATCTTAGCCAATAATATCCATTTTTTTTCCTGGACAAATTTGATACAGTATTATTAGATATCACCCACCCAATTACTAAAAGGCTACTTAAAGTAATGTAGGTAGTCTTATTCTGTCATCACTATGGTTAGGCTATTTTTTTTTAATGTAAAGCACCTGAATTACAATACTAAAAGACATTTAGCCCTTTCCGAGTTCAGGTGGTCTGGAGCTGACAGCATTTGTTCTGGAGACCCCACTTTGATAGGAAGGGCTATACATTTTTTTGCGTCTAGATACATTTCTAAAATATACCTAGCTACTTACTTGAACACAAAAGCTGGTGATCCTGAACAAAACAGGCTCCCCATTTCAGCTGGTTATCTCTATCATTGACAAAATGGGTCACTATGAGATACATAGAGCTCTTGGAAAGACAGATCTTACTCTTTGCAACCTATACTCACCCAATACCAAACAAATTGCCCTCTTAACCAAAGTTTGTCAATGCATCTTTCAGTTTGACCACAAATTTCTATTTATTAGTGAAGACCTTAATTTACCCAACTCATTTTGTCTAGATAAACATCCCATACACAAAAGGAAAGCAGCCCCTTAAATTGGAAAGCAACCACTTGTGTTTCAATAACTCTCTAATATGTGATGCAGGCAAGGGCCTCTTCCCCACAACCCTCACTGGTGGTTGTGGGGGTCTGCAGGTGGGGGCTTATCAGAATCTGTAAGTGCCCTTTAACAAGGCCCCCCCATGTGAATGAGTAGGGGTACATATTACCTCTACTCATTCACCAAAAAAGTGCTCAAAAGTAAAAAAAAAGGCAGACACAGTCCTTTATTTTAAAAAAAGTCCTCCGGTGCACAGCCATCATCAATCATGATTCCCACTGCCACCACTGACCCAGAAAAAAAAACTTGGCTCCATATGAAGGCTCCCCTTGAATGATAGCTCCACCGCCTCCTGCTGTTAAATAAGCAAAGGGGCAGGGCTGCCCTCCGACGTCACCAGATGGCCCCGCCCCCTTGTGGCACCATCAACCCAGCATGTCCCTTAATTTATTCAGTGACAGGAGGTGGTGGAGCTGTCCCCCCTTTCCTGGCCTGCTGCGCTACATGCACAGATAAGGGCCTGGTTGGAATTTTTGAGGGGTCCTCAGACTATTTTTTTTATTTTTGGCATGGGGTTCCCCCCAAAATCCTTACCAGACCTGAAGGGCCTGGTATAGATTTTGGGGCCCCATGCCATTTTTTGAAATTTTTTGGCACGGGGTTCCTCTCAAAATTCATACCAGACTAAAAGGGCTTGGTATGGATTGGGGGGTTGGCCATGCCGGTTTTTTTCTTAATTTTTCATTGCTGGCATATCTTTTTACATTCAGCCGTCAGCAGGGAACCCCGCTAATAGCTTGTTAAGGATGTGGCAGCTTCCAGCTCCTTAACAACTATCTTGTTTACTGGTTGTTAAGGATGCTGGCAGCTGCCTGCTGCTTAACAACCAGCTACTTACACTGTTTGTTAAAGATGTCCGCTACCGCTGGCTTTACCAACTAAAATACCACATGACTTCATAAAATAGCGCATGCAGTATTTTAGCAGCATTTTTTAGTGACTTTGATTTTTTTTTCGAAAAACGCTGTGCGGTATCTTAACACATACTTGGATGCGGTAAGATAACGCTTTGTGAAGAGACGAAGCCCTCTTACTAAATCTTGAGAAAAAGCCTTTGATAGTCTGAATTGGCCTTTTCTCTTTCTACCTCCAGAAACATTTGCATTTTAGTTCCCTTTTTACAGGCCATCACCTATCTATATTTCTCACCAAAGGCCCTCATCAGGACTTCATGTGTAACCTCTAGGCCTTTCCCCCTTTTCAAATGGTATGGGGCAGGGGTGTCCCCTCATCCTAACTCAAACCCACATCTCCCAGAGCCCTGGATTGTTTTGGGGCTATACAATTACTCAACATGCCTAAACCAACAATTCAACATCTAACTACACAAGTTCCATACAACTGGAAATCCTACTCTATTAAATACCTTGGTGTGAATCTAACCCCTACCTACAATGCTCTTTACAAAGGAAACTTCTTTCCCTTGCACCATTAAATTAGAAACCTGCTCTTCACCTGGAAAGCCTTCCTTATCAAGTTTTTTGGTTGGATAGAGACCATTATAATGATAAGTTTGAAACTGTAAATGCCACAGGCTCTCCACATCAGTACTATATGCAATCAAAGAAATCAGATACTTCCTAGCAGGACTTTCACCTCCTGGTCTAAGCCACTAGAGTCTACAACCACTGGAGAGATGTGGAGAAACTAGAGATAACTATAATTAACTCTAACTTCATGCTATGGAATGGCAATGTAGTAATAGAAAAATTCTAAATGTCTCTGCATCATGGAATTACTCAAAAGTATATGACATAAGATAGCATAACATAAGACTAGTCCCTTGTAAATTATTTCCTATTTAATCTTCCATCCCAGACAGTTGGATCTCACAAATGTCTCATCCGTGGATGACAGAACTAGAAGATTGTGTTCATTTACAGAACTCCAAAATACGTTTGACTTATCTAAACAAACATTTTACAAGCGATTACAAATCCTACATTATGCCCAAACAGTCTGTAACACACTACAATTCTCGAAATTGACCCCAGTCAAGAAAATCTCCCTATCAGGCCTCTCCAGCAAAGGATTGACCTCTGATGTTTATAAAAAAAGAAATTAAATACACTTCCCCCGCAACTCTCACTTAAACTCCCCTACAAGTGTAAATGAGACTTACTGCTTGAGATTTGGAAAATTATATACTCACAAGCTTACAATAAGGTACCTGAAGAGAACATGCAGCCATGATTTGAAGCTAGAGGAAAGGAGGTTAAACCTTAGATTGGGGAAAGCTTTCTTTACTGTTAGAGCAGTAAAAATGTGGAACTCCCTCCCCCAGAAAGTGGTACTAGATGAGAGTGCTGACAACGTAAAAAAAAATTAGTTGTCTTCCTCAGGAAGAAGAATATACAAGGCTATAGGAATCATTAGAAAATAAAAATCACACACATACACAAAAACAAATAGACTGAACTAGATGAACATGTCTCTTTTTTCAACCTTAGAAACCATGTTACTATTTATGCTTCCAAGCTCAATTTGCACACTGTACAAAGAAAATTATTATAAAATACTCTTCCACTAGTACCAATACTGATGCCACTGGTAATATCAGTTTAAAAAAATGTTGCCGCAACACATATCCCCATTGCATAAAAACAGACCTACATTTTAGAGCACCAAATGCACATAGGTGAATCCTCTGTGGATTGGGGTGGGCTGTGTGCAAAAAAAAAAAAAGGTGAGCATCCATTAAAACCTGGGTTCCTGTGCATTATCCGCTCATTTATATGAAATGGGCTGCATCACGGCAACACACAATCAAGTGAGCTATGACATCCTATAAAGAGCATTGTAAAAATGTTGCACTTTTTAAAGCTGATTTCCTCTTTAAACCACACGCATATACTGTGAATGTCAAAATTGTTTAAATATGTATGTGCATGAGCTGTCATTTGAAAAACTGTTGCCAAACCAGATATGAAATGATAGAAAATATAAACTTTAAAACTCTGTTCTAATTTATAGAATCTTTAAGCAATTTCCAGAATCCACTGAAGTACATGGTAATATGCCCAAAGTAATATTTTACCTCTCAGGTATTTTGGGGAGATGGTTCAACTGAACAGCAATATAAGTATTTCATGATTAAGTGTTTTAATATGATGTTTATAGAGAATATAAACCAACCCATGTTTTTATATTAGCCCATAAACTGCTTTCAAACCAATGTTATATTCACTAATATAAAAAACAGCCACACACATAAACCTTTTATATAGCTGGATCAATGAAAAATCAACAAATTATTTGTCTGACCTTCACATACACTGCTACAGAGATGCTGTCTAACATGGAAATATGCCACAGAACAATGACCACTTGAATTTGTTATGGTGCATAATGATATCATACATTTCCATAATATACATGTAATGCTGGACAGTTTATATTAAAATGGAAATTGCAGATGCATATAAGAGTACCTGAAGAGTCTTTTATTGCTTTTATTATTTTGTAGAAAGATAGCTGTAAGTACAGGTGGCTACATGGTTAGCAATGTTGCTATGCTCTGTTAGAGCTTCTGGGTATACTTTTCCTATGTATGTAGATGTTTCTGGCAGGTTTCCTTCCATGATCCAAAAACAAACTGCTAGGTTAAATGACCACAAGAAATTGATGGGTACACCAGCTGTGGCTTAACCTAGCTTGTTGCCTTTCTGAAGGATGGCGGGGGTAGAGGGTTGATTTGCAATATAGCAAATTAATAAGCAAATAGGTTTCCCAACTGGCATTCTTGCTCCATCATAGCAGCACCATGAAGGCTCTACCCATCCTTCTGTAACACTAAACAAGAGTTCCTAAGTGGTTCCACCTCAACTGGCTTGCTGTAGGTTAACTCCATTCACACTTACTTGACAGCTGTTTTAATGCTTGTGGATTGTGGCACCGTACCTTCCCATAACAATAACCGATTTCCACAACTACATGGACAGTATGTTTTGTGACTCAGGCCCAATGAACTCCACCCCAAGGGGATGTCATGTTCACCTGCTTAAAGGTCAATAGTTTATCTATCTTCTCTAGGTGATTGGTATTCCTGCTTATACTGTAGCTACTTTCCTGCATGTCAGGTTGGTGCTGAAAACCTGTATATTTGATAACAGGACCCAGATGTTCCCATTCACAGCCAGACTCTAGAAATGTCGCATGTTCTCACTTGATACAGAATCTTGCTCTTTCCAACTCGTGTGTTCATTTGTCTGCCAGGCTGCACCTTTAAAAGCATTTCAGTCATTGCATGTTTTGGATTCCTATGTGCTAAATCTAATCTTTACATGGTCTTGATGTCTTATATGATTTGCTCCTTTATTATATTAATCACTTCAACTTTGCATATTTTTTTTGTTATTAATTACCACTATTCGCCATTATTCACATTATACACATTACACATATATTTCATTCACTGATCCAGAACAAATATGCATTAAACTAAGCCAAAACTCTCCTGTTCCTTACTTTTAACTCAGAAAGGATTACAGCCAGAAGATCTCTATGATAGGCTGTAAACTTTCCACCATATTTTTTCATGAATTGCTTATTTTAGCATGGGTTACTATTGAGTATAATTTAATGATAATATGTAATGTAGTCTAATGTGGATAGATCATCATAGAACTTGAGCACCTCATCCCTAAATTTGTGACAAAAATGGACGGATTGGGTGAGAATATATTGATGCAATAGGAAATCCAAACCAGCAAATAAAGTTAAAATTCTTCAATGTTTATTAGCAATAAACATGAAATTTTAGATTATTGCTAATAAACATTGAAGAATTTTAACTTTATTTTCTGGTTTGGATTTCATATTGCACCAACCCATCCATTTCTGTTACAATAATATGTAGATTGTAAATGTGCCATTGTGATTTCTTTCTGTTGAAAGGCAGGGGAGGTTGGGCATATCAAAGAAGGTGGCATACTTGCTTTCTCTTTGCCAGTTTGGAAACACATGGCACCTTTTATTGAAGACAGTTATGATTCCAAAGATTGCTTTACCTACTTGGGTTTCCTGTAAGGGTTTATGCTTTCCTAGGTATATTCAAATAGTGACACCCTTCCCTAAAAAAAAAAAAATGATATCCTCATAATAACTGCCCATTCACTAATGGATCACTGCGGCAAAAAACAAATATTAATCATCTAATTACACATAATTTACTGCATTGGGTTAATTGTGTTATAGGATTGATAGAATATAGAATTCTTTGCAAAACAGTTATCTTATACATGTGGTAGGGGGCAAGCAGTTTAAATAAACTGTAAACTTTACCTTTATCTAAAGCCAAAAACGTTTTTGTTTGGTTTTGGATATTGTAGCCAGTGTATTACTGCTATCTATGTTCAGAGGAGATTTATTCTGTTTGCTTATCTTGGTGATATTGTCACTGGGACTGAAAGAAAAGAAAAAATCCAAAATTTTAAATTGATACCAAAGCAAGATTAGAAGGAGGATGTTTCAATAGCCACACTTGTTCTAGTGACAACAGTCTATGTGTTTTGTTTTTTTTTTTCTTTTCAGGCTAATAACATTTTCTGAATTGTCCTTGTTACTTCCTGTTGACTGAACTGAAGCCTCAAACAATGTTATCAGCTTTTCCAGCTATATTCTATGAATTACAACACAACTCTCTCCTATGTAATGGGGATATTGAGAGGGAGGTTGTTGCAGCCAAAATGAGAACAGCCTAAAGTGGAAACATATTACAAACCCCAATAAGTATTTTACAGTTATTACCTTCTGCTTGTGCACTCACCCATTTTCATTCACAGCTGGTCAGAAATAAGATTTTGCAAACAGACCAAACCTTCCCCTTTTTTGTCTTTTCTATCCTTTCTAATTAAACTATAACCTTTAAGATTTAGTATCTAATCATAACTAGCATCTAATTAGGTTTATATTAATCTTACTAAATAATAGTCTTGGCCATTCATCAGCTATTCCACTGCTCCAATTTTGTTTCAAAGAGGTCTTGCATTCGCTAACACATGTTACATACCACTTCATGTTTTGCACATGGACTTATTACCTTATTATTGTTCCTGATAATTCCATCAATTTTTTCTGGTAATCACCCCCCTAGTTTCTTTGTGTATGCCTTCTGCATCTTTTCTAACTCTACTCCTATCTTCCCAAATCCCAATTTTAAATCTTCTCTAACCCTTCTTCTAAATATGTTTTCTTACATGCATCTTCCCTAGCTTGGTTTTAACCCAGCCCAACTAATCAATCTGTTGGTTAGATCTGTGATATTCTGAAACCTGAATTTCTGGGAGTTTTGTACTAGCAGAACATGTTATTTGCTGCACTCAGAGCTGGTGCAAGGATTTTCAACACCCTAGGCAAAACCTAATTTTGACGCCCCCTGGCCCCGCCCCTGACTCCTGAGGTTTTTTGCGGCGCCTCTTCACCTATTTCTTCAGCCCTGGTCTGCAGGTCCAAACCTGCGCCTCTAGACCGGGCCTAAAGACAAATAGTGGTGGTACACCAGCTGTGGTCTGCAGGTATATGGACAGGCTAGGGTAGTATTTAGAAAGGCTAGGGTAGTATATGGACAAGCTAGGGTAGTATATGGACAGGTTAGGGTAATATATAGACAGGCTAGGGTAGTATACGGACAGGCTATGGTAGTACATAGACAGGCTAGGGTAGTATAAGGACAGGCTAGCGTAGCATACAGACAGGGTAGTATATGGACAGGTTAGGGTAGTATACAGACAGGGTAGGGGCATATCTAGACAGGCCAGAGCAGTATACAGACAGGATAGGGTAATATATAGATAGGCTAGGTTAGTATATAGTGAGGCTAGGGTAGTATACGGACATATTTTTCAGGTGTTCCTAGTTGTGCAACTACTCTCTTCCAAGTTTTCTTTCTTTACCATTATTCCACCATATACTGCTGTAAGGCACATTATCTGTAAACTAACCCAGGACCAGATCTACACTAACTTTGCAATTGCTATAACGTATGACATATGCTTGTTTATAACTCACAATATTCACATGATGTGTTTATTGGAATATGTAATACACTTTTGCTTGTCTGCAAAAAAAAAGCCAAAATGGACATCCACGCAAGTGTAAGAATTTCCTGCCTCTGGCAACTACAGCAGCTCCCTAGGGTCTGTCACCAAAAATAATACTCTATACAGATAGAAACATGTAGCATAAAACCACTCCTGTACATTTAATATATTTATTTAGTTTATATTGTCAAGGCAGATAAATTGTTGTCAAACAATAATTCCAACATAGAGGCTTGTCTTCAATTTTACTCTGTGTATTCTTTCCCAGCACAGCCCTAGAATGTCATGTTGTGTGATAAATTGGAAACACTCATGGATTCCTATTAGGAAAATTAGGACAGATTTAGAATGGTCAAGCTAAGCATGATAAACATTCAGTATGTACTCTGCTGCTTTGTTTTGCTTTATTTCCTGATGGTAGTGTCAGAAGCAGTATTAGCAGGAATAATACCACAGTAATTCTCAGTTAATCTAAAACTCAAGAAGAGCCATATAAATTCTGCAGACATCCCCAGTCAGTGTATTCTCTGCAGAGCTATTATAAATGGAACATAACCAAAAGAAGATAAAAAATGATTATTAAGTCAATTACGTACTTCAGTGTTTTCATTTTCTTCTGTGTGTACAGGTTTCTCTAACTTATATATCCTCAATATCTCTCTGGTGACCCATATAACCTAGATTTTGTCTTCAATTGAGAACCTGTGGGACAAGCAATTTTGAAACAATATAGAACAAAAACATTGATTGGGTACCTCCTCTGCTACATCTTTTCTATCTAACATAAAATAACACAATTTTCATGAAATCCTTTGTGTTCAGAAACCCATTTACTTTCAGTATGACAGGTTTATTAGTGCCTAGTATCTGAGCGCATTGTCTTTAAAGATATGTTAGTTCCATTTATGTATATGTATATCATTTTAAGTTATTATGATTTTTTTTTAAATTAAACATTACAGCTTTTTAACATGAAAAAATATAAAGAGAATTTCTGTTTTTGTAAATATAAAATTCTTCACTGTAACCACCTAAATGAACACATATACATTAACTACTTCTAATCATTAGAGAGAGAGACCCACAATTAAACTGTCATTAAACCCACATCATTAAACTCTATCAATAAATACTGTATTCTATGCTGGTCATACGCACTTAGTCACTGCGATATTCATTTTCTGTATTCTGCAAAAAACCTGGTTGATCCTGCTGTTCTCTGTCACTCCCTCCTGCTCAAGTCCCCACGACAGCTGGAGATTCTGCTGGACTGCTCGTGCACATGCTCAGTTATCAGTGTGTTTCTATGCTGAGGATTTTCCTCTTTGATCACATCTGAGCAACCCGTGTGGTTATAGAGTCACATATGTGGGACATATACACTCTGGTAATTGGCAGCCCACTCCCTCCATGCCCACTAACTAGCTAAACACAATGGGGGCAGAAAGCAAATTCAGAGCAGTTCTGAATTAAATAGGAAAAGTTTAAGTTGGATACCTGCGTGTTTTAAGGGGGTTATGTGCAGCATATAAAGGCTCAGGGGCTGGTTATCTAAACTTGGGGAGCCACCCCACCCCCCCCATTACACAGTACAATATATTAAAAAAAAGGTAGCACACCAAGAAAAATATCAATAAAAAAGGAGATATTATATTGGAACATATGTCTCAAAGTTCATATAGATAGCAAAGAGTGTGACAAACATACTGTATAATGTCATGATACATAAATGTGCAGAAATAGTATATTATATTAAGTACATACAATACAGCAATTAGGCAAAATGAGAACTACTGGTCACAAGTATAAAGTTAGGCAGACAGAAATGGGGTCCTATAGATACCAACATTTTGGGCACAGGGGTGCACTGGACACTCAGCAAATAGCACAATGGCAGTGAAGATTTTCAGCTGTTCAGTGCGCCCCCTCACTAATTAACCAACACTACAAACCAACGGCAACTGCCCCAGCCTATAATTGGCCTTGACAGCAAGGACCACTTGGAAGGAAGACGCATGTCAAACAACAACAAAGAAAAATTCCCAGCCTAACTTACCAGCCAGCCTGCAATAAATTGTCCATCTAACAGTTCACATTAAAAACAGGGGTTTTGTTTGCACATAATTGCTAATACATGCTTAAGCTGCAGAGGCCACAACAAGCCACCCCAGTATTAACTGCAGTCATAAGTCTATAAGTCTTGAGAGCCTCAATAGTAGGAGCACATATATAATTGACAGATTGAGGGCAAGTATGCCTGGAAGGAGCCCACTCCTCCTTAAAGGCACAGGGGTACACTGGACACCCAGCAAATAGCACAATGGCAGTGAAGGTGTCCAATGCACCCCCTCACCAATTAACTAACAGTACAAACTGCAACTGCTACAGCAATAAGGCAAAATGAGAACTACTGCCACAAGTGTATCGTTAGGCAGACAGAATTGGGATCTTATAGATATCAAAATTTTGGGGGGCTAGACCCGTCTCTCAAGGAGGACCCGCCTGTCGAATGTACCCTCAGACTTAAAATGGGTACCAATTCCTGCAGGCCAGCACTTTGACCTGCCATTTCTGGTGGAAGTGAAGTAATTTTGTGAAAACTAGCTGCCAATCAAACATGGCGGATGACACAAAGGCACAGGGCCTCCTAGGTACCTGGAAAACACTGAATAGGAACACAGTAGAGTAATCCAGCAAACTGATTTGTATAGTGGGAGTTTGATGCTGGGTTCACACTGATGCAGTTGCGGGTCCCAGCAGGGGGTCCGGTGCGTCCCTGTACACCGATTCAGGTGTGAATCAGGTCCTAATTTTTGCCTGAATTCACACCTGAAACGGAGCCAAAGACGCACAGGCCCCTTTTACAATGCGGACCATGGCCGCCCCGGAGCTGCATGAACTGGCTCTATTGAGAGACGGTCACAGTCTCCTGTCATGCAAATTGGATGCATGGAAACCCGCATCAAATTTGCATATGTGTGAACCTGGCCTCACACGAGGGTTGCAGTGATACAGATAGGCAGGGATCATATGGAAGCACTATATAAAACAAAAATACAGATATGGGAAACTATCAAAATCCATTTTAAATCTTCAATCCTCTACTTATATACAATATACTATATAACAATGCATGCATATTGTGGGTACAGAGTGAAAAGGCTAGTATACAATAAAGACGCACTAAAGCAGTCACTAAGAGTCAGTAGTATAGTCTGAATGCAACAAAAAAACTTGCTATGGATCAACTGTGTGTATAGGATTTTTTATAGGGAGATTTTCTATTTATTTCTTTTTTTCTATTGGTTGAACAAGATGGACTTGTGTCTTTTTTCAACCTGACTAACTATGTAACCTTTGTAGGTTATAGATAAACTGACTGATGAAATGCCACATTCATAGCTTTATACTGGTATCACGCTACCCTTTTGTAAGGTTATACAAATTAGATAAGAATTTGAAACTCTTGATTTCCCACAGACAAGAATCTTTTCTTCAGATAATGGGGTTGATTTACTAAAATTGAAGAGTGAAAAATCTGGAGCAGCTCTGCAAAGAAAACAATCAGCTTCCAGGTTTTCTGTCAAAGCTTTATTGAACAAGCTGAAGGTGGAAGCTCATTGGCTACCATGCACAGTTGTAACCAGATTTCGCACTCTCTAGTTTTCGAAAATCAACCCCGTTGTGTGCAGAAAAAAAACAAGCTTATGATCTGCAGCCTCAATAGAAAAACATGTTCTACAGATACAGCTAAACATGTCTCTTCCTCATAAGGGATTAAGTTCTGTTTCTCCACTACCATGGGTTTGAGATAAATCCTGCATTTTTACATTTGTGGTTTCAGATTTTTTCTTTACATTTTTATGTGGTTGAGTTGAGGTCAGTGGTCACTTTTAGCTGCTGTCTCATTCATAGCAAAGTTTTTTTCTTTCTGCACACATTCCCTTTAACCATTTTAATACCAGACACTTTTACTTTTTTTTTTGCAGACGCCAATTTTCTGCTTTCAGCACTGTTATGCCCCGTACACACGGTTGGACATTGATCGGACATTCCGACAACAAAATCCATGGATTTTTTCCAACGGATGTTGGCTCAAACTTGTTTTGCATACACACGGTCGCACAAAGTTGGTGGAATTTCCGAACACCAAAAACGCGGTCACGTACACGACGTACGACAAGACTATAAAAGGGAGGTTCAGTACCAAGCGGGGCACCCTTTGGGCTCCTTTTGCTAATCTCGTGTTAGTAAAAGTTTGGTGAGAGACGATTCGCGCTTTTTCAGACTGGTGGTTTTCAGTTCGTTTTTCTGGTGTTCAGTTTGTGCTTGTGGGTTTGTATCTGTTCTTCAGTACGTGCAGCGAGTTACCATTGACTTGTCATTGTGTTCTTGTTCGTTCGTTACTGATTTTCAGGTCGCTCTTCACAGGCCTTGTTGTTCTTCAGTGCGTTCTGTTACTTAGTTCTGAGCGGCCGACCGTTTTCTAGCCATGTTGCGTGTACGTACTCATCGTAGAGTTCGTGCTGTGCAGGAGCTTGGTGTTGGGGTTCTTACTTTGACACAAGCCCAGTCCATGAACAGGGCGAGGAGGAGTTCATGGACCAAGAATTGTTTGCTCCAGCGTGACCAGTTCTGTCACATGCCTTTGCTCCGCGAGATCCGCGAGAATAATCCTGACGATTTCAGGAACTTTCTCCGGATGACGGACCCCGTATTTCACTGTTTGTTGGCTTTGCTGACCCCTTATATTAGCAGGCAGGATACCTGCATGAGGCAAGCCATCACTCCGGAGCAGAGGCTAGTCGCCACCCTGTGGTACTTGGTGATGGGGAGAAGCCTGCAGGACCTTAAGTTCTCGACAGGCATCTCCCCCCAAGCTCTGGGGATCATTATCCCGGAGACCTGTTTGGCCATCATTCAGGTCCTGCAGAAGGAGTATATGAAGGTAAGATTTTTATCCTTTAACATCACATTTTATTGTATAGAATGTTTGCTAATGTAAAGTATTTCTTTTCTCATTCCCTAATTACCATGATTGCAATATGCTGTGAATGTCCCCTTTGTCCTCATGCATGCTGGATTTTTATGTATTTTTTTTTGTCCTTCATACATATTTGCCTTCACTTTCCTCCCCAGAATGCTCTCCTGGCCCTATATTCACCTCGTGTAGTCACTTAACAATGTATTTTGTCAGCTCCATAGTGGTGCTTTACCCTAAATACCCCCTAAAATGTGTAAAATTGTGATTTGTGCTTTAAATTCAGGCAGATTGCCAGGGCTTTTTTTTTGGGTCCCAAAATCATTTGGAACCCTCCCTCCCCCCAACTGCTAACTCAGCTGATACCAATCCTCTATCTGCTGACTTTGCCAAACCCATACACACTATACCTGCCTCTTTTGTGGTCAGATTTATGGATGAATTCACCAAAGTATGTAGTGAAAGGGCCTGCCTGAATACTTTCAAATGGTAATGTTTTTGTATACTATTATTGTCTTGATAGGTAATAGCAGAATGTAAAAATGTGCTAAAATGTGTACAGTGTGTATTTATATCTTTGTATTATGACACTTCTTACCTGTCCAGTGGGCTGCCAATAGTGTAAGTGAGGAGGGGCTGGCCAAAGTAACACACATTATGCATTCATCTCTCAATGAATTGGAGAGGGTTACCTGTCCAAAACATCCTCCCCCATAAAATTTCTAAAATGGCCCATGAGAGGGGGGGAGGGAGGAATCTGATAGGTGGACCTTATACCTTTGTCTTAAAATACTCCCTAAAATAAATGTTATACTGTGGTTGGCCAAACTGGTTGTGTCTAATCTGCTTTCCATGTTTATGTGCAAAATTGTACATTTTTTATTCTTGTTTGACTCCACAGTTTCCTTCAAACCCACAGGAATGGCAGACTGTGGCCTCCGGTGGGACTTTCCTAACTGCGGAGGGGCAATTTATGGGAAACACTTCCACATTCCACCGCGTCTCCAGAATGGTAGCTTGGACTTGCCACGTCCAGAAGACAATGTGGAAGGACTCCCATTCCTCTTCGTTGCGGATGAAGCGTTTGCGCTGGGGGACCATCTTATGCTGCCATTCCCTATGAGGACCCTCACCCTGGACCAGAGGGTTTTTAATTACCAGCTGGCCAGAGCCAGAAGAGTGGTGGAGGACACGTTTGGAATCATGGCCAGCCGGTTCCGCCTATTTCTTACACCGATACACATGGCAGAGTATAAACTCAATCACATCATCCTGGCTTGCTGTGTTCTCCACAACTTCTTAAGGAGAAATTCTGTGAACTATGCTGGCTCACTTGGGCCTGAAGCCGGAATTATTAACCTCCCTGGCGGTATGATTATTTCGGATTTTAGGTGCTGAAAGCGGTACAATTATTTTGCATGGAAATTTGGCGTTCTATATTGTAGGTCTGTAATTCTTAACAATAACACACTTAAATCTGTCCAAACAAGAGTCTAGTAGATATCCCGGGTATGGTAAAGTTTGAAACACAAAAACATAAATTATAATATAATAAATAAAAATAAATAATAATAAAAAAAAAATTAATAATAAAATAAATTTCCCCACGATTCACTATCGCTCAATTCTGCAAGTGTTCTAATTTACTATCGCTGTTTTCTAGCTGGTCTAAAGCCACTTTTGATGTAAAGGGACACTTTTTGGTTGCTATGGACAATCTCCAGTTTCCAGGCAGAAAGAACAGTATATATAACATAAAACTGCATGCAGGGCATAGGACAAAGCACTGGGGACAAAAGGGATGTGAAATAATTTCATACAGTACTGTAATCTGTAAGATTACAGTACTGTATGTGTTATGATTTTACACTTTTTTGAATTTGCCGCCAGGCTCCGCCCCCGTGCGTCGCGCCGCTCGCAGGGAACGGAGCCTGGCACGGAGAGGCTTCGGAGGAGGACGGAGCCCGCAGACACAGCGGGGGACATCGCAGGATCCCAGGGACAAGGTAAGTAAAGCCACACCAGGATCCTGCGATGTAATCCCAAGTGTGGCTCGGGGTTACCGCTAATGGTCCTGAATTTTAACCCTGAGCCACACTCGGGAAAACCGCCAGGGAGGTTAATCTCAATGAACCAACCCTGACGGCGCTTGAAGCTGGCCATCCTGGCTTGCCCCCCCAGAGTGCCTGTGAGGTCCGTATAAGATACATGGAATACTTTGCGGGTAGGGGGGGCCATCAATATGCCAGACAATGTCTGAGACATTTTTTAAATAAAAAAAATATTTTAAACTGAACAAATATTTGGTTTGATTCACTGCTTGGCTTTCTTTTAGCTGACCCTGACTGAAATTTTGGGAGTCCTGAAAATGGCGTGATTGTGTAAAATTAAAAAGCATTGTTAGGTGTTATTTACTAAACGAAAATACCCTTTGCACTACAAGTGCACTTGAGACTGCACTGAAACTGCAATTGTAGTGCAAAGTGGATTTGCCTTTAGTAAATAACACCCATTGTCACTGAAAACACCCATTTTACAACACGAAAATGCTTTTGAGCATTGAAAGAAGAAGCCACACATTGTTTAATCTCAATCTTTTTAATCAAAGCACAATCACATGTGCATTTATAAAATGTTTTTAAAACAAGCCAACATGTTTGTTGTATAACAAATTTTTAGGTGACATTAAAAGTATAAATGTCCTTTTAAGGTAAAACAGGCATGTTTAAAACCAACAAGAAATACACAAATCTGGAACTTACAAAGTTCAACTTTTGTAGAACTTGAAGGCATTATCAGACATAAGTATTTATAAACTGTGTTTGATATTGCGTTCAGCAGATGGGGGATGTCACCCTTGGAAAAGCCAAATTTTGAAGATGCACACAAATTGGCAAATGTCAACATGTGCTAGCTGCCAACATGGGGGATCAATGGACGTGTTTTGTGGGTGCAACCTCTTCCTCTCAGCTACTTTATTATTGAGAAAGGGGTTTCACCCTCAAAGCGCGTACATCCCGTGATGGCAGATAGCACATGATGACACACTGTGTGCATCTTCAAAATTTGGCTTTTCTATAATATGTCAAAAAACGTGAAAAATATTTTCTTGAAAAAAAGCCGAAAAAAATAGGGATTTCGAGTTTTAAAGTTTTAAACTCTCCCTAAAACATCAATGATGTTCTTCATTTTGTTTTGAACATCATTGATGTTTTGCTTGATGTTTTCCAAATCTGTATTACACCCCTGGATCTCCCCGATCAGGATCTGGGCACTTTCACTGGTGAAATGACCTTCATCCACAACATCATGATCACCTAAAAATATAGAAACAAAAACACACCATGTATTATAAATATGCCGGCATCCATCTCTTACCTGAGCCTGTGGTCACAGACACTCACCTGTTGTGGTGACAATTTCCACCACATCTCCCTCCTCTTCCTCCTGTTGGCTTTGTGGCATTTCTACTTCTTCCTGACATTCAATTTGCAACAGTCATTAGATGAAAATTGTGTGTGATTGCTAAAGAAAAAACTAAAACTATGTTCCTTTTTCATAAACAGGAAGACCTCAGCCAGGAGGAGGCTGTGGAATGTGGCACACAGGTGGAGGCTGTGGAATGTGGCACACAGGAGGAAGCAGGGGTTAGTGCCAGCCAGGAGGAGTCAGGGGTAAGTGGCAGCCAGGAGAAGGCCGGGCCCAGTAGCCTCACAGAATCACAGGTCCCTCCCCCCCACCTTCCAAACAAAAGACCCAGGAAGGGGAGTAACATGGAGGATTCAGCACTCAGGCTGAATCAGGAGGCTTCTGCGTTCCTCAGAGCCACCCCCACTTGTGAAGAGGCCTTTGCCTCCATGGCTGCCACCAAACTGCAGGACATGCAGGAGGGCCAATGCCTCATGTGTGAGGAAATCATTTATCAAACATTAAATAAGGGGTTGAGGGGCAAAATCACACCCAATACCCACCTGAGTGAGTTGCATCCTCCTCCTCCTCCTCCTCCTCCTGCCACAACTACACCACCACAGACACAGCGTGGAAGGAAGCGTGGAAAGAAGACAAGAGAGTGATGACCTGGGTTCAGTCTGGTCTGACAAAAGATGCAGGCTCCTGTATGACCACAGCCTGGGGACTTAGATGTTATCTGCTGCTGTTCATGATTTCTTGGACTTCTGGACCAGATTGTACTTCCTTATATATGGACTCCTCAGGCCACCAATTTTGCAGTAAATTAATTGATGTATGCCCTGGGGACCAAAGGCTTCGCCAATTTCTGCTGTTTCTCCAGTGTTGCCTCCAGTGTTGCCTCCCTCTTTCTTTGGTTATGACCCCTTTATTATACTCGCCTATGTGTGTTTCCCTTCAAAAAGGACAATTTGTTTGTAAGGAAGCAGGTACATTTCAAAAATACAATGTGAAATTAACAAGAGACACCAACACCAAGCAATCTCCTTGAGATTAAATAATACAAGATAATAATGGTGTTGTGGTAACTTGACACACAAAACACACACAAAACTATTCTGGAATAAAAAAAAAAAAAAATAGGAATAAAACACAAGTTCAGGCTTTAAAAAAACAAAAAAAAACAAACATATTTAATATAAAAACATCCATCGGTAGATGTGACAAATAAAAATATATTGATGAAATCACGATAAATAATAAAGAAAGAAGTTTGTGAGAAGTCTGTGTGAATATGAGCAGCAAAACAACTTCATTCTTCTAGCAGAGTGCACTGCATTAAACAATTTAAAACATTGCAGCGTGACGAAAGTGCTATATCCATTCCGAACGCTAATTTTACAAGACCGAGCAGTTCCGTCTCGGAATTTATTCTGAGCATGCGTGGCACTTTATGTGTCGGAATTGTCCACACACGGTCGGAATTGATGCGATCGGATTTTGTTGTCGGAAAATTTTATAGCCTGCTCTCAAACTTTGTGTGTCGGAAAATCCAATGGAAAAAGTCCGATGGAGCCCACACACGGTCGGAATTTCAGACAACAAGCTCCAATCGCACATTTTCCGTTGGAAAATCCGACCGTGTGTACAGGGCATTACACTTTGAATGAGATTTGCACGGTCATGCAATATTGTATATTTTTATCATTTTTTTTCACCAAATAGAGCTTTCTTTTGGTAGCATTTAATCACCACTAGATTTTTTATTTTTTGCTAAAAAAATGAAAAAAAGATTTTCCTGGTTTCTGGTATAACATTTTGTAAATAAATAATCTTTCTTCTGCTACTGCTACATTTCTTTGTTGAAAATAACCCAAGTCAGTGTATATTATTTAGTCTATAGGAAAGTTATACCTCCTCAAACTATAGCACTGTATATATATATATATATATATATATATATATATATATATATATATATATATATATATATATATATATATATATATATATATATATATATATGAAAATGTATCAATCCTGATATATATCCTGCCTGATCTCATTTGTTGAGGCCTGAAAATGCCAGGACAGTACAAATATCCCCAAATGCCATTTTTTGGAAAATAGACAGTCCAAGTTATTTAGTAGGAGGCAGTGTGAGTTTTTTGTATTTGTAATTTTTTGTCATAATTTTTTCCAAATTTTTTTTTTTCACAATTTCTTATTTTTTTCCATGCTGTCACCAGTGCAGTACAGCATTATCATATAATTGGGACACTGAAAGGTGACAGTATGTGAAATTTTAAAAAATATATTTTTTTTTAATATATTTTTTCTATTTTACTACGTTTTTTTCTTCTTTATTTTACTTTTTTTTTTTTTACATACAATGACCAGAGCAACGCAGTGTTACCATAACAACACTGTACTATTCTGGGGATGTGCTTGGAATTTTTAATTTTTTTTTACACACTATTATTGGTGTGTGATAAAGTGCTGCGCTAAAATATCAGTGGTCCACTGAAAGGAACCACACAACTATATCACAATTATAACTGTGATCATAAACAGAAAATGTGCTAAACATATACAAAGTTGATATTAATAAAGATTACATATATGACATACAAACTATTGTATCAAAACAAGTGTTACATGTGAATAACAAAATATATGTAACAAATGTTTAAAAAAATCTGCACAAGTGGGCATTAAAGTGCAACATGCGTTTAATGCAAAAAATTGTGATAATGGTCCCAAACTGAACAGTGTAAACAGTCCAGTGTTAAATTACACATATATAAATCTTAAAAGTGTAAATAATCCCGTGATAGTAGGCAAGTCCGCATAAGTCCTCAGGTTGACCACCAAGGAAGTGATGTCCACCATCGGGGAAAAATGAAATGCGCTTACCAGAAAGTGTGGACTCAGAGATCTTACGGTACTGAGTCAGATAGGCTGACTAGGAAATATCCACAGGAGTAATCCATTGGGTGGCTTCAGGGGTCTCATGTTGGCAAGCTATAGCTCAGATACCACTCTCTCTGTAATATCATACGGTCCAAACATCCAAAAAAACTGAATGTCTCCACATAGTGTAGAAATTAATAACTTTTAGCTTCCCAACCTCAGCATACACAGAATTTTAAAGTTTCTGTTAAAGACAAGCTCACCCAGCAGGTCAAAGTCAGATTATGGAGACTTCTGAGCTGCATCCAGGTCTCTTCACTACAGACAGCAGAACTACCAAAATTGTGAATTTTACAGTTATAAGCAACTATTTTTTCTGAATAAAAACTATTCATTCAGTGTTTACTATTGTGATTAGCTGTGACTGGCCATGACTAATCACATGGTACAGATGATCTGTGATTGGCCCTATCTGTACAATGTGATCCCTATGCCCAATCACAGAGCTTATGACCATAGTACACAAAGATACAGATTAAAGGGAGTCAGAAAGGTTGTTATCAGTGTGGTGGTAGCTCAAGTGGATATAGACTAGGTTAGGTGTTTTAGAAGTTAGGAGGTAAACAAGAGCCAGGAGATGGATCTTAGGTTGTTAAGATTGGTGGGGCCCAGTGAGAGTATGGGGGGAGGGGGGCAAGCATGTGTTTTAGAGGGTTAGGGGAAGTGTTATTAGAGAGAGGCAGATTGAAGGTGTTAGTTAGAGAGTGTTGGATAGAGAAGAAGGTGTTATAAGGGAACAGGGTCCAGAGGGCAGGTGGTTATTTGGGAGTTAGAAAAAAGTTTACAAATCTCCTCTATGGTAACAGGGTTAAAATAGGGAAGTATTGATATGTTAGCTGGGGGAAATATCTGCACAGTGGAGATCTCATCACAATTTGCTTCAATCTTATTTTTACAGTGATTGGCAATCTCCTGGACAGTGAGTAAGTAAGTGGGGTGGAGGCAGTGGAAGTCAAAGTAGAGAGTCAAAGATAGAAAAGGGTTGGTGAGGACTGCATGAGAGAGTGTTAATGGGAATAGTAAAATAAGTCTGTTTGGCATCTCAGAGGAAGCAATTGCTTTGCTGAGGTTGCAGCAGTCAAGGTCTGACTCTGCGTGTAGTGAGGGGAGCAAGTGTGTCCACGAAGGATAAGTTTGAACTGTTCTAGACAGAAGAGGCTGGGTCAGGACAGGGGTGAGATTTTAGCATTGAGGTAGTCTGTTGCAGAATAGAGAAGAAAAGGGTTGGAGTTGAGAATGTTTCTAGGGGTAATTGTTTCTCAGTTGGAGAGATAGGAGGTTGAAAATGTGAAGCTAACAAGATAATGATCAGAGAGAGGAAAAGCATTATTGGAGAGATTGCAAGGACTGCAGACACTGCAGAGGAAGCTGGCCTCCCACCCCAACATTTAGCCGGAACGGATGATGTGGAGTCCCCAGCAGAAGAGCTGGCAACAGGGCAGAGTGCTACCAACCTCTGCCCAGCACCGACAACAACTGTGGGGTTCCTGGGAGCCGTGGCAGTTGGCCCCTCTCTCCAGAGACAAGCTGATGTAGTGACACTTCTTCTGCCAGCTGAATCACTGGCAAAAGGGCAGAGCGCCGCTGGCCTCTGCCTAGCACCTACAGTGCCTCCACACCTTCAGGAAGCTGTGGCAATTTGCCCCTCTCCCCAGAAGCAGACCAAGCCCCAGAATGTTAAAAACCACCCAACTGAAGCACTGGCAGTTGGACAGAGAGTCAATGACCTCTGCCTCACACTTACTGATAACAACTTTTCCTTGCACTATTCCTTGCAGCCAAGAATGGAGATCACATGGACTGACTATGAGAGTTCACTCTGACCGACTAATGCATGTCCAAACCAGGTGGAGGTCTGGGACATTGCTAGTCGACTTTTGGGGGGGGGGAGAAATGTGATAGACTCACCCGGGACAGAGGCATTTGGAGAGGACTGAATGCTAGCCTCTTGAGCTTGGAGTCTGCAAGTCTGACCTGCAATGTGACATCTGAGTCATCCAGGTGGTTTATTAAAGATCCTCTGTGGTGGGATTAGCCCAGGGATGAGTCAGCTGTACATCGTTAGCTAAACCATTGTGTGATATTTTAGGTAAATATTTGCGTCATTGTTAATGTGGTGAGTGACCTCCTTATCAGGTGTATAAAAGCCTGTATTCTTGTTCAAATAAACAGTTATTATTCTGGTTTACTCCAAAACTGGTATTGCCTAGTTATTGGGGTAACTATAGCCAGACTTGCGGGTCTTGTGTTCCAGAACTTAGGAAGCAGTTTCTTGGCGGAGATACCCAGTCTGGGTGTCCGGATTCCGTCACAATCATGCTGAGAGCAGCGGAACGAAACAGCAGAAAGACACGGGACTCAGGGCTTTGGAGAGAGATAAGTAAACACTACAGATATATGTGCCTAGGTCAAATTCTATGAATCAGGTTACATCCACTTTAAGTCTTCCCCACATTATTCAAAGCAAAAACACCACAAAAATAAATGTTCATGTTACAACATAAAACATCCTAAAGAGGTGCTTATGGTGACAACCGAAAATTGTGAGGCGCATACAGTGCATTGTGTGTTTTTTAATATATGCCATTTGAATTTTGAACTGCATTATTATGCATGCAAAACAATTACTTTAAAAGACAAACATGAGTGCCCAATAAAACAGACTTAATGTAGGTGTCCTTGTGTATTCACAGCATAGATAAAGGACCTTTAAAATAGTTTAATATCAATTGTCATTTCATGCAACAAAGCTACTAAGAGTTGTGTAATAAAAGCCCTTTAAAAATATTCACCAAAATGTAAAATCTCTTTATTCCAGTGCTTTGTACTCAGAGATTTTCAGATATGAAATCTTTTTTTTAAGACTTTGGAGCAATTTGCATAAAATCATACTTTAAACTGTATTTTCTGCAATGCTCTTAAAATTCTTATGTTATTACATTGTGACTTGCTGTAGAAAATGCTTGGCGATCGTGTTTGTATATTCTGATGACAAAAGATGACATTTTTATACAGGAGATGACATTTTTTATCTGTGCATGGTAGAAGTCATGTCAATTTAGGTGTGAGGGGTAGTTAAATATGGATAATTATAGAGACTTTTCTTTTTGGTGTTGTAGAATAAATTCACAGCCTTTTTGCACGGCTGACTAAAAATCTGAAAAGTGGATGTGAGCCTAACTGTGCAGTTGTAACTGGCTTTTGTCCTTATGCTATGGCTCCACATTTCTGATTCAGTTTGACAAAGTGCTAAAGTGAAAATTCTTGGTAATACATCAAACAGTATTTTTTAGAAGCAGATGCACAAACTGGATCTACATATATTTATGGAAATCACTGTGATAAAAAAACAACTCACCTAACTTCACATTTCCTTGGAAATGTTTCAGGAAGAGAGGGTAACAGGTATTCTTCACAAGGGCAGGACTGCATAACACAATTATTTATTTTCAATAGACATCTGCCACTTTGGCCAACATTGTATAGAGCAGTGTAACATATTTCTTACTTAAAAAAAAACAAACTTTAAGACCCCTTTCACACTGAGGCAGTTTTAAGGCATTTTAGCGCTAGAAATAGCGCCTGTAAAGTGCCTGAAAACTGTCTCCCATGCTGTCACCGTGGGACATTAGAAAAAGTCCTGCAAGCAGCATCTTTGGGGCAGTTTAAAATGAATGGGCAGCACTTCTGAAGCACCTAAAAGCTTTTCGGAAGCGCCGCAAAACACTGGTGTTTTCAACCCCTTCTTTGGGGTTAAAAGCTCCCCACTAGTGTCTGAAAAGCGCAGCTAAAACAGCGGTAAAGTGCCGCTAATGCATGGGAGGCCCCCAATGTGAAAGGGGTCTAAAGGATAAGTTCACCTTTTCAGGAAGAATTTCACTTTTCATAATAAATAGAAGTGTTTTCCAATGCCATTTCTGGTCCAGTCATCCCAATGTACTTTTCCCTTCACTTGTCCACAGGAGGTTTAAAATCTTGTCAGTCTATTTGTATTTTTGAAAGATTTTTATATTCCATCACTTTCTTAGCTTTCACTTCCTGTTAGATCATCTCCCGGACGCCTTTCTTGTCGCATCACAGAAAATGGCATGATAGGGTGTGTTTACCATCTGAACCACACCCCTCTCAATACAATACTACCTTCTACCCACTTCCTATACAATCTGATTGTACAATCTCCTTTAGATCTCCCATCAGCTATGTCGTACAAGGTGTAACAGAGGAAATAGGGAGTCCGCGCTAATGGGTGTAATTAGAAGCCTAGGTGGGAAGTATATTCCTAAATTGATAGACTGCTGCCCTCACATACGCTGACTCCACAGGGGGTGGAATGAGCGGAAAAAGTGAAAAAAGAAAAGTGTGTGAGTGTGGAGCTGTCCCAAAGTTGCAGAAGAAATGTCTGCATATATACAGTTTTATCAAAAGTGTCACGTGTGTATTCCTTTAAGTGAAATATGTATGGCAGTTATTACCACTCCTGTGGGTTAAAGTGACTGGTGATTTAAACATGAGAAGCAAAATGAGTGCAATAAATCGCATTCAAGGTGTCTAGTGCTATATTCCCTCAAAAGGAAAAAACAGTATTAACCACTACGGGAGTCGCTCCCGTAGAAGTCCGTGTGATGAAACATACGTAGGGCGTGGCCTTTGACTGAACGCCTTGCTGACATCTCCCTGCAAAGCTGACGCTTAGGAACATCTTTGTAAGCATTGTACACCGCTCATTTTTTCCATTACAGGGTGAGTACCCTTTTTATCTGACCTAATAAATAGTGGTTTTAAACGGTTTCACACTATGGAATCCTTTCTTCTTATGTCCTTATGATATCATCCTGGTCCTGGTCTTGCCAAGCACTGCTGCACAGTGGCACATACTGTGACTACTCGTTACCCCTGCAGGGGATATACAGCTGGTGAGTCTCTGCACAATCACAACGCGAGACACCAGCACTGGATTAACACCTGTTGTATGCTTTGAGGAATCCCACAAATGATGCCTTTTTTCATCCTATAGTGCATCGGGGACATACCCATATGAACTGTTTACTATCATAGAACCATTTGCATGGCACGTGTGTTTAGCACTTTTCAGAGTGACCTCTTCATAGGGCACTTGTCACTTTGTTATTTACAACGTTTGTAGAACAACATTTTAATATTTATTTATTTAGCACTAGACACTTTAGAATTTTTTGCATGTCACGTGTGATGTATTTATTGCAACTTTGTGTTTTCTAGTGTTTAGACACAGACCGCTTCATGTTCTTAGCAGTGGTTAATACTGTTTTTTCATTTTGAGGGAATATAGCACTAGACACCTTTGATGCGATTTATTGCACTCATTATGCTTCTCATGTTTAAATCACCAGTCACTTTAACCAACAGGAGTGGTAATAACTGCCATACATATTTCACTTAAAGGAATACACACGTGACACTTTTGATAAAACTGTATATATGCAGACATTTCTTCTGCAACTTTGGGACAGCGCCACACTCACACACTTTTCTTTTTTCACTATGTCGTACAAGGGCCTGTCTGATTTCATACAAATTGAATGGATTGTTCAGGTGTGTTGTCTTATTTCATAGTTCTAGTAGATCTAAAGGAAATGTTACAGAGATTGTACAATCAGATTGTACTCTAATGCCCCGTACACACGATCGGACATTCTGACAACAAAATCCTAGGATTTTTTCTGACGGATGTTGGCTCAAACTTGTCTTGCATACACACAGTCACACAAAGTTGTCGGAAAATCCGATCATTCTGATCGCAGTGATGTCAAACACGTACGTCGGGACTATAAACGGGGCAGTAGCCAATAGCTTTCATCTCTTTATTTATTCTGAGCATGCGTGGCACTTTGTGCGTCGGATTTGTGTACACACGATTGGAAATTCCGACAACAGATTTTGTTGTCGTAAAATTTTATAGCCTGCTCTCAAACTTTGTGTTTCAGAAAATCCGATGGAAAATGTGTGATGGAGCCTACACATGGTCGGAATTTCCGACAACAAGGTCCTATCACACATTTTCCGTCGGAAAATCTGACCGTGTATACGGGGCATAACTGTAATCAACCTACATTTCCCACGAATCCATGGGATGGGGGTGAATGTGGAAGGTACACTGGGCTTGTACATGTAAATGTGAACTCGTCCACTTCAACATAAATCACACCCCTCATTCAGCAGCCAACAAGCCATACATAACACACAGTAAGATAGGTTACAGCTTTATAAATGCAAAGCATTTTAATATAACTGCATATTAATATAATTTCATGCAAGCCAGAAACCTGTGCAGATACAGGCACTGCCCTTTTTGGATCACCCAGGAGGCAACTGCTTTGCATGTTTTCTGGGAGTGCCCCTTTGCAGAGGGCCAGTTGAGGGCCTTGGAACCTGAACTTAAAGACTTTATGCCACAGACTGCCATCACACACTTCCGTATGCTGAACGGACTCTTTTGTGGAACTCATTCACAGGAGGACATTTACAGCGCCTGGCTGGTGCTGTGTTGCTTTAAGGACACTTTGTGGTGCGCCAGAAAGCGCCTCATCCACCAGCAGGAGAGGATGTCCATCGAGGATTGTCACAGTCTGGTTCACAGTCTGCTCAGAGACTATAAAACTTGATGGACTTTAAGGAGGAAGAGGAGGTCTAAAGATTTTACCTCCCCTACCCCTCCACCCTGTGTGTATCATTTGGCAGTTCGATAAAGCTTCGGGCCTGTAAAAACTCTTTTTCCCCATCCCCTATCCCCCCCCTACCCCCCATCACACCTGTTGCCTGTTGAAATGTAATTTGTCTGAAAAGTTATATGACTTCCTAGTACCGTAACATGTTTTTAGTTAATGCTTTCGGGGTAATGCGGCATCATGCATGATGTGATGTTTCAGGGTATTATTACTCTGCGCAACACATTAGGCATCATACAGCAGGATGAATGTAATTTATTTGTATTTTTGGAACTGTATTGTAATGTAGTGTACTTATGTGCTGCGTCGCAGTACAGAGTGGAATGTACCCTGTTAAAGTATTTGTTTTTTGTATATTTTTATTCAAAATAAAGTATACATTTTCAATCAAAACTTAATTTAATGCATTTAATAAATACATTTAAATGAAATTAATAAATGTAATGCATCTAATATAAATGCAAACCAGTGCAGCTTATTAGTGTCCACCAATGGCAAATGTCAGGGACCACCATGTCAGGAACCACCAGTGCCGCTTGTCAGGGGCTTCCATGTCAGGGACCACCATGTCAGGGACCACCAGTGCCGCTTGTCAGGGACCACCATGTAAGGGGCCACCAATGCCGAATGTCAGGGACCACCATGTCAGGGACCACCAGTGCCACTTGTCAGGGACCACCATGCCAGGAACGACCAGTGCCGCTTGTCAGGGACCACCATATCAGTTCCCACCGGTGCCGAATGTCAGGGACCACCAGTGCTGTTTATCAGGGACCACCATGTCAGGAACCACCAGCGCCGCTTGTCAGGGACCTCCATTGCCACTTGTCAAGGACCACTATGTCAGGGACCAGCATGTGAGGTACCACCAGTGCTGCTTTTCAGGGACCACCATGTGAGGGACCACCATGGGACCACCATGTCAGGGACTACCAGTGCCGCTTGTCGGGGACCACCATGTCAGAGACCACCAGTATAAAGCCAGGATTATTATCAGAAATCACTTGTATGACACAGCGGGGATCTCCCACTGTGTCAGGTATTGTATATGAGAACACCGATCGATGATACCCCGCCCCCACTGTTATTATGATTGACAGCGCACTGTTCCTATAATGGCGGGGGGGCGGGAGATCAGCGATCGGTGTTCTCACATACAATACCTGACACAGTGGGAGATCCCCACTGTGTCATACAAGTGATTTCTAATAATAATCCTGGCTTTACACTGGTGGTCCCTGACATGGTGGTCCCTGACAAGCGGCACTGGTAGTCCCTGACATGGGGGTCCCATGGTGGTCCCTCACATGGTGATCCCTGACAAGCGGCACTGGTGGTACCTCACATGGTGTTCCCTGACATAGTGGTCCTTGACAAGTGGCAATGGAGGTCCCTGACATGGTGGTCCCTGACAAGCGGCACTGGTGGTTCCTGACATGGTGGTCCCTGATAAACAGCACTGGTGGTCCCTGACATTCGGCACTGGTGGTCCCTGATATGGGGCTCCCTGACAAGCGGCACTGGTGGTCCCTGGCATGGTGGTCCCTGACAAGCGGCACTGGTGGTCCTTGACATGGTGGTCCCTGACATTCGGCACTGGTGGCCCCTGATATGGGGCTCCCTGACAAGCGGCACTGGTCGTTCCTGGCATGGTGGTCCCTGACAAGTGGCACTGGTGGTCCCTGACATTCGGCACTGGTGGTCCCTGATATGGGGCTCCCTGACAAGCGGCACTGGTCGTTCCTGGCATGGTGGTCCCTGACAAGTGGCACTGGTGGTCCCTGACATGGTGGTCCCTGACATTCGACACTGGTGGCCCCTTACATGGTGGTCCCTGACAAGCGGCGCTGGTGGTCCCTGACATGGTGGTCCCTGACATGGAAGCCCCTGACAAGCGGCACTGGTGGTTCCTGACATGGTGGTCCCTGACATTGCCATTGGTGGACACTAATAAGCTGCACTGGTTTGCCACTGTGTCATACAAGTAATTACTGATGATAATCCCCGCTCTGCACATAGATAGCAGGTGGGCGGCGGCAGGGAGGCATGCTGCGGGGGGGCGGAGTGGAGGGGCGGATTTCTGGCAGGAGCAGAGAAGGAGGAGGGAGTAGGGAGGAGAAGGAGGACACCTCCTCCATGGGCGGCACAGACCCCTTCCACCCACAACATGTTTGCTTCCTCCCTGCTCATTTTCAGAGGACTACAAGTGGGCGTGTCAGACCCCTGGCTGAGCTTAGGAGAGGTATGCAGCCAACGGTCTTACAAACAGGATGTCAACAGGCAATAATGGTTTTTCAGTAAGTTCAGCAGCCTATTACAGAGGAACTACAGAGCTCAGAAGAACACAGATGGCAAAGTTGGTGAAGGTAGGTGATCAACAACAAGGACATGGATTTTTTTTTAGCTGGAGTTCTGCTTTAAGCATGCAGCCTGGCATCTGTTGATAAGGACAAAGGCCTCTTTCCCATATCCCTAGAACAGTGGCTGTGGGGGTCTGTGGGCAGGGGGTGCTTATCGGAATACATATGGGAATGAGTAAGGGGCACAAAAAAGTAAGTAGTAAATAAACACATTCAAAATCTTTATAAAAAAATTAAAAAAAAAAAAAAAAAGGTCCTCAATGTAAATTCACCATCAATCATGTCATTCAGCAAAGCAGACATAGGTGAATTTGTCACTTTTTTTTTTAGTATTACAGGTCATGACAGGTGGAAGTCATTCATATGTCAGAGCACATTATTTTATCCTTGTTCACTCTTAGATTACGGCAAAGTTCATCCAGCCTACGAGTATTGGTCCTGGATATTTTAGTTGCTCTATCCTCTGATTTGAGGTCCTCTTCTCCCCCAACTTTGCCCACATCCGCACACTCTGACCCTTGCTCATGGCATAGTATACAGTACCTTATACTGATCCCTCACACCCACATTCTATTTTAAAAGTTCTTCCTACCTTCTGGCCATCCTCTCCCCCAACAGAGCTGCACCCTTCCCATTTATGTGCCATCCATCTCTGCTGTAGAGAGGGTAACTGACAGCAAAGTCAGCCCAGTTCTTCATGAACCCAAAACCCTCCATCTTACACCAGTTCCTCAGCCACTTATTTACCTCTCTAAACTTCTGTTGCTTCTTTGGTGTGGCTTGAGGTACAGAGTTTATTTCTGAAAATACTACCTTGGAGAACCTTTTCTTTATATAGCACCTAAATCCTTAAAATTATTTTGAAGGATGCTCCATCTTACTCTATCTTTGTCATTTTTACCAATATGCACCATGACAGCTGCATGACAGCAGACACCTGCTGATGGTTTCTTGTTCTTTTTGTAGATCACTCCTGCAGATAGGTTAACATCTTCATGAGATGTCCCTGTAATCAGGGTTGGAGGCTCTTTCCCACCAAAGTCTCTCTGAACCTCCAAATTCTGGATCCCATATAAGGACTTAACTATTCTGTAAAACTTTAAATCAATTTTCCCTTTTCTTACCGTAATCTGTCACCTTGCGTAGGTGAGAACCCCTGAGCACCCCAAACTGTACTAAAATTATCTCTATCAAAGGGACCATAACCCAAATAGTGGGGACACATATCTCCTGTCCAGGACCCATCCCCAGCATCCTGTACACTATATGCAGTATGCTGCATATGCCCAGCAGTGTTAACTAAACAAGGTAACACTATTGCCTCATGCACACTGAGTGTTTAGCTTTGATGCATGAGGCTGTGGTTGAGGGGGAACAGGTGCACCATCCAGCCCAATTACTGGAAGCCTCTCAAGCTCTATGTGACTTGGCAGCAGCTGCAGTTGGACAGGGCTGGGCATTGCACCTAGCTGTATGTACATTTAGAGCAATTTGCTCCCAGGGACAAGTGCCTGGAACACAAGCAGTCTGCATTCTGGGTTTTAGTCTTTGGGCACATACTGCCATAAACAGATGTACTTTTGAGTGCACCACCCAGCTCTATCCAGCTATTGCAGCTATCAGACTCTCATAGAGTTTGACAGGCTGCCCGCAGAGGGGCTGGATGGCACATTCCTGTGCCCTCCAGCTGCAGCTACATGCTTGGAGCCTCATGCACGGGGGTTATTTGTCTAGTGTGTATGAGACCTACATAGAATGGCCCTTATTCACTAAATTGCAAAGTCTAAATGTTTGATCAAAAAAAAAACACCAGTTCAATTAAAAAAAAGATTTACACACTGACCAATATAACTTGAAGTGGTACTTTGTTCCTCTTTTAATACAGTATGTGCAAACTTTTACCCATGCAGTTGGCCTTAATGCACATACTTTTCAGTGCTAAAATGCTAGAAAGTGCAAGTGATAACAGGCAGATGGGTTTTCCTGGAGGATTATTGTTGGTCTTTAATGCAACTAGACAAGACAGTTGCCAAAATTTAAGGTAACTCTGGAAGTTCACAGTACCAACCAAATGGTACAAAAAATGTAAAATGGAATATAACTTGAAACACCAATGATATATATATTAACCACTTAAGGACCGCCTCACGCCGATGTACGTCGGCAAGGCGGCACGGGCAGGCAAAATCACATACATGTACGTGATTTGCCTCCCGCGGGTGGGGGGTCCAATCGGACCCCCCCGATGCCCGAGGCGGTCCTGTTTTGTCCCCCGGCGATCGGAGGTGAGTGGGAGGCCATCCGTTCGTGGCCCCCCCTCGCGATCGCCGCCGGCCAATCAGATCACTTCCTTTGCTGCTGTATGCTAAACAGCAGCAAAGGAAATGATGTCATCTCTCCTCGGCTCGGTATTTTCCGTTGCAGCGCCGAGGAGAGAAGACTTCACTGTGAGTGCACAACACTACACACACAGTAGAACATGCCAGGCACACAAAACACCCCGATCCCCCCCGATCGTCCCCCGATCCCCCCCCAATCCCCCCCCCTCCCTGTCACAAACTGACACCAGCAGTTTTTTTTTTTTCTGATTACTGCATTGGTGTCAGTTTGTGACAGTTACAGTGTTGGGACAGTGAGTATTAGCCCCCTTTAGGTCTAGGATACCCCCATTACCGCCCCTAATAAAGTTTTAACCCCTTGATCACCCCCTGTCATCAGTGTCACTAAGCGATCATTTTTCTGATCACTGTATTAGTGTCGCTGGTGACGCTAGTTAGTGAGGTAAATATTTAGGTTCGCCGTCAGCGTTTTATAGCGACAGGGACCCCCATATACTACCTAATAAATGTTTTAACCCCTTGATGGCCCCCTAGTTAACCCTTTCACCACTGATCACCGTATAACCGTTACGGGTGACGCTGGTTAGTTCGTTTATTTTGTATAGTGTCAGGGCACCCACCGTTTATTACCGAATAAATGTTTAGCCCCCTGATCGCCCAGCGGTGATATGCGTCGCCCCAAGCAGCGTCAGATTAGCGCCAGTACCGCTAACACCCACGCACGCAGCATACGCCTCCCTTAGTGGTATAGTATCTGTACGGATCAATATCTGATCCGATCAGATCTATACTAGCGTCCCCAGCAGTTTAGGGTTCCCAAAAACGCAGTGTTAGCGGGATCAGCCCAGATACCTGCTAGCACCTGCGTTTTGTCCCTCCGCCCGGCCCAGCCCAAGTGCAGTATCGATCGATCACTGTCACTTACAAGGCACTAAACGCATAACTGCAGCGTTCGCAGAGTCAGGCCTGATCCCTGCGATCGCTAACAGTTTTTTTGGTAGCATTTTGGTGAACTGGCATGCACCAGCCCCAGGCAGCGTCAGGTTAGTGCCAGTACCGCTAACACCCACGCACGCGCCGTACACCTCCCTTAGTGGTATAGTATCTGAACAGATCAATATCTGATCCGATCAGATCTATACTAGCGTCCCCAGCAGGTTAGGGTTCCCAAAAACGCAGTGTTAGCGGGATCAGCCCAGATACCTGCTAGCACCTGCGTTTTGCCCCTCCGCCCGGCCCAGCCCAGCCCACCCAAGTGCAGTATCGATCGATCACTGACACTTACAAATCACTAAATGCATAACTGCAGCGTTCGCAGAGTCAGGCCTGATCCCTGCGATCGCTAACAGTTTTTTTGGTAGCATTTTGGTGAACTGGCAAGCACCAGCCCCAGGCAGCGTCAGGTTAGCAGCAGGACCGCTAACACCCACGCACGCGCCGTACACCTCCCTTAGTGGTATAGTATCTGAACGGATCAATATCTGATGCGATCAGATCTATACTAGCGTTCCCAGCAGTTTAGGGTTCCCAAAAACGCAGTGTTAGCGGGATCAGCCCAGATACCTGCTAGCACCTGCGTTTTGCCCCTCCGCCCGGCCCAGCCCACCCAAGTGCAGTATCGATCGATCACTGTCACTTACAAAACACTAAACGCATAACTGCAGCGTTCGCAGAGTCAGGCCTGATCCCTGCGATCGCTAACAGGTTTTTTTGTAGCGTTTTGGTGAATTGGCAAGCACCAGCGGCCTAGTACACCCCGGTCGTAGTCAAACCAGCACTGCAGTAACACTTGGTGACGTGGCGAGTCCCATAAGTGCAGTTCAAGCTGGTGAGGTGGCAAGCACAAGTAGTGTCCCGCTGCCACCAAAAAGACAAACACAGGCCCGTCGTGCCCATAATGCCCTTCCTGCTGCATTCGCCAATCCTAATTGGGAACCCACCGCTTCTGCAGCGCCCGTACTTCCCCCATTCACATCCCCAACCAAATGCAGTCGGCTGCATGAGAGGCATTTTTATGTCCTCCCGAGTACCCCTACCCAACAAACCCCCCCAAAAAAGATGTTGTGTCTGCAGCTAGCGCGGATATAGGCGTGACACCCGCTATTATTGTCCCTCCTGTCCTGACAATCCTGGTCTTTGCATTGGTGAATGTTTTGAACGCTACCATGCACTAGTTGAGTATTAGCGTAGGGTACATCATTGCACAGACTAGGCGCACTTTCAGAGGGTCTCCCAAGATGCCATTGCATTTTGAGAGACCCGAACCTGGAACCGGTTACAGTTATAAATGTTAGTTACAAAAAAAGTGTAAAAAAAAAAAATATATAAAATAAAAAAAATTGTTGTTTTATTGTTCTCTCTCTCTCTCTCTCTCTATTCTCTCTCTCTATTGTTCTGCTCTTTTTTACTGTATTCTATTCTGCAATGTTTTATTGTTATTATATTTTATCATGTTTGTTTTTCAGGTATGCAATTTTTTATACTTTACCGTTTACTGTGCTTTATTGTTAACCATTTTTTTGTCTTCAGGTACGCCATTCACGACTTTGAGTGGTTATACCAGAATGATGCCTTCAGGTTTAGGTATCATCTTGGTATCATTCTTTTCAGCCAGCGGTCGGCTTTCATGTAAAAGCAATCCTAGTGGCTAATTAGCCTCTAGACTGCTTTTACAAGCCGTGGGAGGGAATGCCCCCCCCCCACCGTCTTCCGTGTTTCTCTCTGGCTCTCCTGTCTCAACAGGGAACCTGAAAATGCAGCCGGTGATTCAGCCAGCTGACCATAGAGCTGATCAGAGACCAGAGTGGCTCCAAACATCTCTATGGCCTAAGAAACCGGAAGCTACGAGCATTTTATGACTTATATTTCGCCGGATGTAAATAGCGCCATTGGGAAATTGGGGAAGCATTTTATCACACCGATCTTGGTGTGGTCAGATGCTTTGAGGGCAGAGGAGAGATCTAGGGTCTAATAGACCCCAATTTTTTCAAAAAAGAGTACCTGTCACTACCTATTGCTATCATAGGGGGTATTTACATTCCCCGAGATAACAATAAAAATGATTAAAAAAAAAAAAAAAATGAAAGGAACAGTTTAAAAATAAGATAAAGAAGCAAAAAAATAATAAAGAATAATGTCGTCAAACGTAAACAGCAATTGCACCATGCATGTGAGGTATCACCGCGAAGGTCAGATCGAGGGCAGTAATTTTAGCAGTAGACCTCCTCTGTAAATCTAAAGTGGTAACATATAAAGGCTTTTAAAGGCTTTTAAAAATGTATTTATTTTGTTGCCACTGCACGTTTGTGCGCAATTGTAAAGCATGTCATGTTTGGTATCCATGTACTCGGCCTAAGATCATCTTTTTTATTTCATCAAACATTTGGGCAATATAGTATGTTTTAGTGCATTAAAATTTAAAAAAGTGTGTTTTTTCCCCAAAAAATGCGTTGGAAAAATCGCTGCGCAAATACTGTGTGAAAAAAAAAATGAAACACCCACCATTTTAATCTGTAGGGCATTTGCTTTAAAAAAATATATAATGTTTGGGGGTTCAAAGTAATTTTCTTGCAAAAAAAATAACTTTTTCATGTAATCAAAAAGTGTCAGAAAGGGCTTTGTCTTCAAGTGGTTAGTAGAGTGGGTGATGTGTGACATAAACTTCTAAATGTTGTGCATAAAATGCCAGGACAGTTCAAAACCCCCCCAAATGACCCCATTTTGGAAAGTAGACACCCCAAGCTATTTGCTGAGAAGCATGTCGAGTCCATGGAATATTTTATATTGCGACACAAGTTGCGGGAAAGAGACAATTTTTTTTTTTTTTTTTGCACAAAGTTGTCACTAAATGATATATTGCTCAAACATGCCATGGGAATATGTGAAATTACACCCCAAAATAGATTCTGCTGCTTCTCCTGAGTACGGGTATACCACATGTGTGAGACTTTTTGGGAGCCTAGCCGCGTACGGGACCCCGAAAACCAAGCACCGCCTTCAGGCTTTCTAAGGGCGTGAATTTTTGATTTCACTCTTCACTGCCTATCACAGTTGCGGAGGCCATGGAATGCCCAGGTGGCACAAACCCCCCCCCCAATGACCCCATTTTGGAAAGTAGACACCCCAAGCTATTTGCTGAGAGGTATAGTGAGTATTTTGCAGATCTCACTTTTTGTCACAAAGTTTTGAAAATTGAAAAAAGAAAAAAATCTTTTTTCTTGTCTTTCTTCATTTTCAAAAACAAATGAGAGCTGCAAAATACTCACCATGCCTCTCAGCAAATAGCTTGGGGTGTCTACTTTCCAAAATGGGGTCATTTGGGGGGTTTTGTGCCACCTGGGCATTCCATGGCCTCCGAAACGGTGATAGGCAGTGAAGAGTAAAATCAAAAATTCACGCCCTTAAAAACGCTGAAGGCGGTGATTGGTTTTCGGGGCCCTGTACGCGGCTAGGCTCCCAAAAAGTCCCACACATGTGGTATCCCCATACTCAGGAGAAGCAGCTAAATGTATTTTGGGGTGCAATTCCACATATGCCCATGGCCTGTGTGAGCAATATATCATTTAGTGACAACTTTGTGCAAAAAAAAAAAAAAAAGTGTCACTTTCCCGCAACTTGTGTCAAAATATAAAATATTCCATGGATTCAATATGCCTCTCAGCAAATAGCTTGGGGTGTCTACTTTCCAAAATGGGGTCATTTGGGGGGGGGGGGGTTTGCCACCTGGGCATTCCATGGCCTCCGAAACTGTGATAGGTAGTGAAGAGTGAAATCAAAAATTTACACCCTTAGAAATCCTGAAGGCGGTGATTGGTTTTCGGGGTCCCGTACGAGGCTAGGCTCCCAAAAAGTCCCACACATGTGGTATCCCCATACTCAGGAGAAGTAGCTGAATGTATTTTGGGGTGCAATTCCACATAGGCCCATGGCCTGTGTGAGCAATATATCATTTAGTGACAACTTTTTGTAAATTTTTTATTTTTTTTTGTCATTATTCAATCACTTGGGACAAAAAAAATAAATATTCAATGGGTTCAACATGCCTCTCAGCAATTTCCTTGGGGTGTCTACTTTCCAAAATGGGGTCATTTGGGGGGGGGGTTTGTACTGCCCTGCCATTTTAGCACCTCAAGAAATGACATAGGCAGTCATAAACTAAAAGCTGTGTAAATTCCAGAAAATGTACGCTATAACTTTTGCGCAAACCAATAAATATATGCTTATTGACATTTTTTTTACCAAAGACATATGGCCGAATACATTTTGGCCTAAATGTATGACTAAAATTGAGTTTATTGGATTTTTTTTATAACAAAAAGTAGAAAATATCATTTTTTTTCAAAATTTTCGGTCTTTTTCTGTTTATAGCGCACAAAATAAAAGCCGCAGAGGTGATCAAATACCATCAAAAGAAAGCTCTATTTGTGGGAAGAAAAGGACGCAAATTTCGTTTGGGTACAGCATTGCATGACCGCGCAATTAGCAGTTAAAGCGACGCAGTGCCAAATTGGAAAAAGACCTCTGGTCCTTAGGCAGCATAATGGTCCGGGGCTCAAGTGGTTAAGGAAGTTTAAACATTTTTTAAATAACACCTAAAAAAAAGTTTTGCATTTTGCATACCGAAAAGACTCATGTTCATGCTGCATAGACCACCTTTTTAAAGCTGGGCTACACCAATTTAACACCTCCAAAATATATTACACTTAAAGGGGTTGTAAACCCTCAATGTTTTTCACCTTAATGCATTCCATTGGCTCCTGCTGCTGTCAATCAAATCCAGTGACACGGGAGCCAGAGGGGCGGGGCGAGTCCTGCTGTCTGTGTCAATGGACACAGCAGCAGGACTCCGGAGCCCGCCCACATGGAAAGCTGCTCTCTGTGGGGCACTTGACAAGGAGGAGCCAGGAGTGTCGCCGAAGGACCCCAGAAGAGGATAATCGGGGCCGCTCTGTGCAAAACCCTTGCACAGAGGAGGTAACTATAACATGTTTGTTATTTTAAAAAATGAACCTTTACAATCACTTTAAATGTAGCATATTTTTTATGTAAATGCAACTGAGAGTGAATTTGTGTTGAAAAACTGGAAAACCATATCAATGATCCAGCCTAAACTCTTTATAAAAATCCACACCACCTGTTTTCAGGTGTCAGGAACAGAAATGTTCCAATTTCACATTTAAGCTCCTACTTTAGTAGCTAAAAGGCATTGACAAATTAGCCACAAAATGCACATGGCGGATTTGCAATCTAAATAGAAGGGATTTTTCCTTTAAGTTAATTAGTGTTCAAAAAGAGGGGCTTTCCCAGTCACAAATCTGTTTGTACTTGCCCCCTTTGAAGTAATATATAGTTAGCAACTATTAATATCAACTGACAAGGAACGTGTACATAAAAAGGGATGTCTAGAATAACTTCTTTCAAATAATCAGAAAAACAGACAGCCTCCTCTATTTCCTGTCTTCTCGTGAATTTTCTGCTAGAGATTTTTAGACACAGCTTTCCTTTACAGAAGGAGCAAAGCATATTGAGAATTATAAATTGCTGGCGGTACTGAAAATGGTTATGAATTACATTTTTTTTTTTTTTTTAGCAAGGTTTATTTATTCTTTAAATATGCTATTCTGATCTCCCAGATAGGCAATTTTATGTTTATTTCATGAGCCAATTGTGAACATATAAACTTTTTGGGCATTAAAATTGCTGAATAATGTAGTAATGAAGTACAACAGTGTTTCTTTTTTAAAACATAACATACAGCTTCTAGGCATAAGAGCAAAAATAAAATAAAAAATAAAGCCTGCATATTGATACATGAAGACAATTCAGACCTTTGCAGAGCATCTTTTTTTCTAATCGGATATACCTATAGCGCACCACGCCACCTATTAAAATGGTCTTGTTTCCAGAAATCTGATGTTTTGAGAACACAATTTCTGGAGTTTCAGAATGTGCAGGCCACATATATTCCATTCTTACTGTTTTTCAGATGTAGAAGCTGATTTACTAAAGGGTATAGAAAGTTCACTTTGCAAAATTAATGCTTTTATAGCTTAGTGAATAAGGTAAAGCTGTGTTCACGTTTTAGCAGATTTATACTCAAATTAGATGAGATTCAGTTTGATAAAGAACAGTGTATCATAAACAATTGCTTCTTTTCCCCCATAGACTACGATTTGTTTTTCATCTTTTTTTTTAATTTCAGTGCTGCTGCTCTCCTTTTTGGCCATTTCTTCTTCTCCTCCCTTTTTTCTTGCACATGCTTCATTGGCAATCATTAGTTGTGAATTTCAGCACTGTTAGTGATAATTATGGACCATACCTGTACAATGTGTGTTGACATGACTGCTTGTAGTCTCAAGGGGCCACCACATAATAGGAAGTTATTGAACACTGACTTTATTTCATACCGCACTTTAAGTGCTTCTTCACACCAGACGTAGTTCCGTTCACTTCCGTGCGCTTTTTTTCTGCACAAAATGCATGCACAGTGTTTTGCATGTATTCCAGTGGCTCTAGTTCACACCATCCAGTCAGTTTCCGGTCAGTTTCTGCACCGGAAACTGACTGGAAACTGACTGCATGGTGTGAACTAGAGCTGTTGGAATACATGGAAAACACTGTGCATGCATTTTTAGTGCAGAAAAAAGTGCACGGAACTGCATCTGGTGTGAACTGGCCCTAAGGCTGGGTTCACACTATTGAGGGAACCCACATCCAATTTGCAATAGCAGGAGATTTTGACTCTCTATGGAGCCGGTATACATGTCTCCACTGCAGCTCCGATGTGAATTTGCACAGGAGCCCTGTGCATTTCTTGGTCCATTTCAGGTCCGAATTCAGCCAAAAATTCAGGGTGAAATCGGACCTGAAATGATGAACGATGACGCACCGCATGCGAAGATGGTGTGAACCTAGCCTAACTCTTTTGCTCCCAGGCCCACTTTTAACCTCAGGTGGCCAGACCATTTTTGCAATTTTTCAATTTTTTTCATTTTTCACATACAGATTTCAGATTTTATAAAATAATTTGATGATGCCATTTCTGTGTTACCCACTGCCCTTTTTGCCAGAGAGGAAGATGTAGTGAGAACTTGCAGTGCACAGATCTCGTGTTACTTCATTAGTCTTTAGATTATCGGTCACAAGGGAAATTGCTTTGACATGATTGAGCAAAGCTTTGCCTCTAGCAAGATAGCCCCCTCTACAAAAAGACACAGTGCTGAGCAAAGCACAGTAAGTCAGTAATGGGAAAATATCTGTAGCAGGGAGCCTATAGACAATACCGGTGACTAGTCCTGTGCCCTCAGATTGCTTTTGTTTAGGCATATCTCCCACAGCATAGGTCCTTTTTAAGAGTTGTTGTTTTTAAAAACGTATCTTTAGTTGTTAAAGTGCTTATACTTACCTATTCTCAAAGTGCTCTGGTCTGGTCACATGATTGGCTCCCAGCACCAGCTTTAGGGGAGAGGAGGGACAGTGGACAATGTATGCCACATAGTAAATGGCAGTACATAAATACATAACTTAAAAACTCTAAACAATTGATGTGCAAAAAAGTCCTTATGATGAATAACTCATATATCAAGTCCAAGTGAGTAGAGGAACTTAATTAAAAGAATCCACCACCAAGGATTCATGCACAGCTTCCAACAAAACGGTATTTAACACACCCAGTGAGCAAGGACGCTTACCAGATGGAGTGGACCACCTATTGCTAGGATTGTCAAACAAGCAGGCAGAATATCCCTCTGCGGGGTGTACAACGGGAACTCCTCTGAGATATCTCCAGTATGGAACCAGACCCTCTCCGTAAGCGCACTCAGACAGACCACATCAGGAATAATGCAGCCACGGAGCTACGCGCTGACGCTATTGAAACCCATGTGATGTGAAGTGTGGGTGTTCATATCTGAAAGTTTGCCGACAAATATGCTTTTTACATGCGAGATTAACGTTTTTAATCTTGTAAGTAGCCCTTTGGCTTTTGCTAATTTTTCAATAAATTGTTCGAATGGTATCACACTTTATGGCATTCCTTTCTCTCCTTATGATCATTATTTGGCTGCTTTATTCCTGCTGTGGTCTGTTTTGGTGCGCTTATGGAGTGGGTCTGGTTCCACACTGGAGATACAGTATCTCACAAAAGTAAGTACACCCCTTACATTTTTGTAAATATTTTAGTCTATCTTTTCATGTGACAACACTGAAGAAATGACACTTTGCTACAATGTAAAGTAGTGAGTGTACAGCTTGTATAACAGTGTAAATTTGCTGTCCCCTCAAAATAACTCAACACACAGCCATTCATGTCTAAACCGCTGGCAACAAAAGTGAGTACACCCCCAAATGAAAATGTCCAAATTGGGCCCAAAGTGTCAATATTTTGTGTGGCCACCGATATTTTCCAGCACTGCCCTAACCCTCTTGGGCATGGAGTTCACCAGAGCTTCACAGGTTGCCACTGGTGTCCTCTTCCCCTCCTCCATGACAACATCACAGAGCTGGTGGATGTTAGAGACCTTGCGCTCCTACACCTTCTGTTTGAGGATGCCCCACAGATGCTCAATAGGGTTTAGGTCTGGAGACATGCTTGGCCAATCCATCACCTTCACCCTCAGCTTCTTTAGCAAGGCAGTGGTTGTCTTGGAGAGGTGTTTGGGGTTGTTATCATGTTGGAATATTGCCCTGCGGCCCGGTCTCCGAAGGGAGGGGTTCATGCTCTACTTCAGTATGTCACAGTACATGTTGGCATTCATGGTTCCCTCAATGAACTGTAGCTCCCCAGTGCCGGCAGCACTCATGCAGCCCCAGACCATGACAGTCCCACCAGCATACTTGACTGTAGGCAAGACACACTTGTCTTTGTACTCCTCACCTGATTTCTGCCACACATTCTTGACACCATCTGCACCAAATAAGTTTATCTTGTCTCATCAGACCACAGGACATGGTTCCAGTAATCCATGTCCTTAGTCTGCTTGTCTTCAACAACCTGTTTGCGGGTTTTCTTGTGCATCATCTTTAGAAGAGGCTTCCTTCTGGGACGACAGACCAATTTGATGCAGTGTGCGGCATATGGTCTGAGCACTGGCAGGCTGACCCCCACCCCTTCAACCTCTGCAGCAATGCTGGCAGCACTCATACGTCTATTTTCCAAAGACAATCTCTGGATATGACACTGAGCACGTGCACTCAACTTCTTTGGTTGACCATGTTGAGGCCTGTTCTGAGTGGAACCTGTCCTGTTAAACCGCTGTAGGGTCTTGGCCACCATGCTGCAGCTCAGTTTCAGGGTCTTGGCAGTCTTCTTATAGCCTAGGCCATCTTCATGTAAAGCAACAATTCTTTTTTTCAGATCCTCAGAGAGTTTTTTGCCATGAGGTGCCATGTTGAACTTCCAGTGACCAATATTAGAGAGCGAGAGTTATAACACCAAATTTAACACACCTGCTCCCCATTCACACCTGAAACCTTGTAACACTATTGAGTCACATGACACTGGGGAGGGAAAATGGCTAATTGGGCCCAATTTGGACATTTCACTTAGGGGTGTACTCACTTTTGTTGCCAGCGGTTTAGACATTAATGGCTGTGTGTTGAGTTATTTTGAGGGGACAGCAAATTTACACTGTTATACAAGCTGTACATTCACTACTTTACATTGTAGCAAAGTGTAATTTCTTCAGTGTTGTCATATTAAAAGATAGTATAAAATATCTACAAAAATGTGAGGGGTGTACTCACTTTTGTGAGATGCTGTATGAGGGATATTCTGCCTAGCAATAGGTGGTCCACTCCATCTGGTAAGCGTCCTTACTCACTGGGTGTGAAGTACCATTTTGTTGGAAGCTCTGCACGAATACTTGGTGGTGGATTGTTTTAATTAAGTTCCTCTACTCACTTGGACTTGATATATGAATTATTCATCATAAGGACTTTTTTGCACATCAATCGTTTTGAGTTTTTAAGTTATTTATTTATGCACTGCACTTTATTGTGTATTACTAGCGCAATTATTTTTTTGTATACACTGTTTTCCTTGATTATGTCACTGGGGCTAATTGCTGCTGTTATATAGTTATATAACAATTTATATTTCCTTCACTTTAGCTCAGTATAACACTATTGTACACTTTGGAACATGCCACATAGTAAGTTTATGGGTGATGTCAACACCCAGGCATTACCAAGTGTTGCTGGTGTTCTCTCCTGTCCGCTAAAGCCAGCTGTTGGAGAGATCACGTGACCGGGTCAAATCACCTTGAGAATAGGTAAGTATAAGTATCTTCCCTCTATAGGATATTTAGAATTAGGAGTTAGAAGTGGGGTGGGAGCGGTTTTGAACTTAATTAGTAAAAGCCTGGAATTCCACTTTAAGGACAGCAAAAAATTGTATAGATCTGTTTTGTCTTTGCAATGTTTTGCAGAAGGACTATATAGGATTACTATTTTGCAGTATTGTTATTAAGCTCTATGACAAGTCTATATTACATAAATAGTAGACTTGTTTTTTTGAACATAAGACATTTGGGCACAAAGTTTCATTCTTTGTAGAATCCCTTAGTTTTCCTTTTCACATAAGTCTATTAACCAACCAAATAAAGAAAGCATTTATGTATGTTCTCAGCTGGCATTCTATGTGCCTGAGGGTTTGTCCGTTCTTCGGTATCATCTGTAGCAGCTGCAATTGCATCTAAATGAGTCAGAGAAAGTATCTTATTGATTATTATAGGTTTAATATTTTTATTACACTACTCTATTCTCTCCTACATTTTCCATGCCTGATTACCACTTTATAGGTCTCTCTGTGATTAATAGAAATAAATCTGGCACTGGATAAACATAAATGCCTGTTCGTACATACATAATTGAATTGAGATTAGCCATATTTATCAAGAAACCTTAATATAACATGGCTCATTGATTTAAACAAACATTGATAATAGAAATAATGCTATACATTAGGCTGCAGTAAATAGGTTAATGTGGACCTCCTACATTGAATTAGAAATAGTATACATTATTAAAACAGCAACGCATAAATTTCAATAATAAATATGATTTAATCAGTTAATAAGCAAAAAGAGAACTCATGGTTGCTGAATAGCATGGAGACAAAAAGAGAAATGTGTACGCAGCAGAGTATTTGTTGTTGGCTAGCCACAAGATGAGATATATAAACAATATGTAAGAGGCTCTTTTTTCAGTCAATTCTTATTTAACATGAACAATAAAACATTGAGGGCCCATTCGCATTTTAGTCTCACCTTTCTGTACATTAACAGACAAACGGCAAATGAACACCCCCCCCCCCTCCCCACCAAAAAAAAGTTCCCCACAATGGAAGGACATTAATTAAAGTCTTAAATTTACAGTTGCAGCACCCTCTGAAGATCAATCAGATCTCTAGGACAGTTGCAAGTGCTAAGGAGGGACTGGAAGTTCGGAACAGTAACCGCTCTGAATGGTCACACGATCATATGAGAACTGCAAGTAATTTATTATTAGTTATTAGCTAAAGCCTCATCTATGCACCTAGGCAACTTTAGACTTAAGCAGCTGCTGAATAAAATTCTTAAAATATATATTCACTTAAAAAAACACATGTACCATGCAGGACTCCTACAGTCTGTCAGTGTAATGACCCGTACACACGATCCAAAAATCAGACGACAGCTCATCCATTTTTCTTTGCATGCTAGTCATATGTTGAACCTGAGGAGTTTACTAAAGTTAAGAAAATTCTCATACGACAGAATAAAAAATTGGAAGTGATGTCATGTGTCGTAGTGTATTTGTATTGTATTTTCTGATGACAACTGTACTGATTAAATGAAAATCGTACGATTTGTCATCGTACGAGAAAAAAATTTTGTGCATGTCCGAGAAAATAATATTGGATGAACTGTTGTGATCAGCTCTTGAAAGCTCTGTACTAACAATCCCATTATCGTACGATCGCATCGAAAGCGATATTTTTCGTCCGATTTTCGGATCACATTTATGGGGGAATTAGCTGTCTGCCCATAGATCGTACGGGCAGGCAGTTTCACATTGACAGGAAGAATCAATGAACTACTAGTGCGCTCAACAGCGCCATGGTAGTTTATTGAGAACTACAAGCCGACAGCTGCTAATGCTGTCAGTACTGGTAGTTTTCACATTCACGGAACTCTGTGAATGAATGATGCAGCTGGGCGAGCAAGCCAATTTTTTTTTAAAACTGTAATAGCGAGCGGGGGGAGAAGAACCCCCGCTCACTGTCACAATGGGGGATTGGAAGGGTTTGGGGACTGGTGTTACAGTAACATGTTACATGGTACACTTTGAATATGGCTGTAACATAAAACATGTTAAAAAAGATTGACTTATCCTTTAACTTCAGTTCTGACTTGGAGCTCTGTGGGAACCATGGGAACCATCTGTGTGTTGTGGTGTTAAAAAAAGGATGTTTCTTTTTTTGTGCATCATGATTGATGGGCAGCACATTAAAAATGAATGGCTGCCTTACTGCAATGAAAACTACCCCCTTCCTGCCCAGGGCAATTTTCAAATTTCAGTGCTGTCACACTTTGAATGACAATTACTCAGTCATGTAACACTGTACCCAAATTAAATGTTCTATCATTTTTTGAGACAGGGCTTTCTTTTGGTGGTATTTATTCACCAGTGTTTTTTTTATTTTTTGCTATATTTACAAGAAAATACTGAAAATTTTGAAAAATTTAACTTGTTTTTCTTAGTTTCTGTTATAGCATTTTGCAAAAAAATAATCTGTCTTCATAAATTTAGGCCAATATGTATTCTATTACGTTTCTTTGGCAAAATAACCCAAATCTGTATATATTATTTAGTCTGTGTGAAAGTTATAGTGTCTACAAACTATGGTATATACATTTGAAAATAGATCAGACCTGATGGACTGCCTCATTTCTTGAGGCCCTAAATAGCCAGGGCTGAACAAATACCCCCCAAATGACCCTTTTTGGAAAGTAGGCAGTCCAAGATATTTAGCAAGAGGCATTTTTTGTCACATTAAGAAATGTAATTTTTTTTTAGTTTCCATTTTAACAAGTCTAATTTCCTGACTACCTATTAAATATTTGTAGGTCCTGGAGCACCAGGACAGTGAGAACACCCACAAAATAGCCCCATGTTGGAAAGCAAACACTCCAAGGTATTTTCTGAATGGCATAATGAATCTATAAAAATTTAATTTTTTGCCGCCAATTTTGGAAAATGCAGGAAAGAAAATGAATTTTTTTTTTTTTTTTTTACACAAAGTTGTCAATCTATAAAATATATATGACACACAGCATAGGAATACTTAAAATTACAGTACACTCCAAAACACAATCTGCTGCTTTTCCCTAGTATGGTGATACCACACGTGTGAGACCTTTTTGCAGCCTAGCTATTTAGTGGGGTCCAAAATCCCAGGGAAGCACCTTCAGGTGTTCTAGGGGCATTAATTGCACATCTAATTTCTTGACTACCTGTTATATTTTTGGAGGCCCAGGAGCACCAGGACAGTGGACACACACACAAAATGATCACATTTTGGAGAGTAAACACCCCAAAGTATTTTTTAAGATGCATGGTAAGTCTTTTAAAGACTTAATTTTTTTTACCACAAGTTTTTTACAAAAAGTTGGCAATTTAATAAGACATTTCTTACACACAGCATGGGCATATTAGAATTATGCCCCAAAACACATTCTGCTACTCCTGTCGAGTATGACGATACCACATGTGTGAGACCTTTTCCCTGTCTGGGCTGATTATATACCGGACATTGTATCTTGCGTATCACACAGATCAACCAATCATGTCAAAACCAATATACTGTAATGGTCACCTCTATACAAGTGGTCAAGGAGTATGATGTAGTATAGCTTCACCTATAGCCATCTCAGTCCCTATAAGACAAGCAACACTATTGTACTGGTACGTGGCTGCCCCCAGGAATGCCATATTCCCTGGCCTGGTGTCTCGCAGGAATGTAGTCAGCAGGATGTGCAGATGGGTCAGTGTTGCCAACCTACCAGAATGAAATTTATTGACTTGACACCCAAAATTTACTGACACAGCCACATTTTTACTGGCATTTCCAAAAGTTACAAAACTACAGTTTTAAGTGCAATTTTCAGTATTTAGGGTACAAACAAGTACAATATGCAATTAACAATCTGATTTAAGGTGGCTATTAAGGCAAACAGCATTTTTCTTATGTTATTTTCAATGTAGTAACTAAATAGCTCAGGAGGGCAAGAAATTAGAATGGGCAGGCACACACACATGAAATTGACTCTCACAGTAACACGGACAGCAGTGTGCAGCAGCACAGATGATGATGACACTTCGCCGAGACATGACACGTCCCCTCCCGAGTCACAGTGACAGTCTCTCTTTATGCCAGGTGGTCCCTTCACTCCACTCCAGTCCAAACAGCACTGACAGTCCCGCTCTTGGCTTGGCTTGCTCCCATCCCAGATACCCGCACAAGGGTTCCGGCCACTGTGCTTGGCTCCCTTGTACCATGACATCACATGACGCTCAGGCACTGCTTCTGCCAGACCTGCCTTCCACCAGTGCCGCCCGAACACACTTTAGCAGGCACTTGGATAGTCTTGGCCAGCTCCGCACCAGAACTGTGCATGCGCAGTTCTGAGCCGAGGGTCACAACCACATTTTTTACTGGCAACCATTTCCTGTGACTGGCATTTACTGCCAGGAGAAAAGTGCCTTGTTTGTACTGGCTGCCAGTAAAAATACTGACAGTTGGCAACACTGAGATGGGTCAGTTCAGTTCAGGTTATTGGCAGAGATATTGTCAACAAACAAGCAAAGATTCAGTGGAGGCAGTAGGCAGAAAAATGGTCAATAAACAGAACAGGGTTAATACAGGCAGCAAGCTGAGGCACCACTGCACTAGTGTGGTGGTGATCAGGGACACTGTAACTGTTGTGGCAGTGATCATGGACAATATGACTGGTGCTGCAGTGATTAGGGACAATATCACTGGTGCGGCGATGAGCATGGGCTCTTGGACTAGTGTGGATATGATCAGGGACACTGCAACTGGTGTAGTGATGATCAGGGATACTTTAATTTATTTGGCAGTGATTAAGGATAATATAACTGGTGTGGCTGTTCAGGAGCACTGTAACTGGTGTGGTGGTGATCAGGGATAGTATGACTGGTATGGCAGTAATTAGGGACAATATAACTGGTGTGGCAGTGATCAGGGACACTGTAACTGGTGTTGCATGATTAGAGACAATATAACTGGTGTGGCAGTGATCAGGTACACTGTAAGTGGTGTGGTGGTGATCAGGTATACTATAACTGGTGTGACGGTGATCAGGGACACGGTAACTGGTGTGCCAGTGATTAGGGACAATATAACTGGTGTGGCTGTTCAGGGACACTGTAACTGGTATGGTGGTGATCAGGGATGGTATGACTGGTATGGCAGTAATTAGGGAAAATATAACTGTTGTGGAGGTGATTAAGGACAATGTAACTGGTGTGGAGGTGATCGGGGACACTGTAACTGGTGGGGAGGTGATTAGGGACAATGTGACTGGTGTGGAGGTGATTAGGGACAATGTGACTGGTGTGGAGGTGATCAGGGACACTGTAACTGGGTTTACGGTAATCAGGGACACTGTAACTGGTGTGGCGGTGATTAGGGACACTGTAACTGGGTTTACGGTAATCAGGGACACTGGTGTGGCGGTGATTAGGGACACTGTAACTGGGTTTACGGAGATCAGGGATACTGTAACTGATGTGGCAGTGATTAGGGACACTGTAACTGGTGTGGTAGTGATTAGGTATAAAATTATTGGTGTGATGATGATCATGGACACTGTAAGTGGGTGGTGGTGATTAGGGAGACCGACTAGTATGTCAATGATTAGGGATACTGTGAGTGGGTGGCGGTGATTAGGGACTATCAGGGATACCAAGTACTTCTAACCCGTGAAGCAGGTGTTACCAGAAATGTGTGGATATGTACAGAGAACACCAGGCACAAATATGATATAAAATAATGTAATTTATTAAGAATAAAGTTAATAACAACACACCTCCAATATACCAAAATTATATAAGCGATCAGGCAGAGGGAGAAAGGAGCAAGCCAGGACAGGGAGAAGGTACACAAGAACAAGGGCAAAAAGGCAGGCAGAGGATCCGCTAAAGCAATAGGACCAGGATCAGGATCAGAACACAGGTACCCAGTTTGCAGATCAGGGGCACATGGGCAGAACACTAAGGCAGGGGAAGTAGCACAGGAAAAACTAAATATTCTTTTAGCAATGAGCATCAGGTGATGACTGATTACTATGAGCTTCTGGTTGCTAAGAGACTCCCGCTGGTGGACACCTGATTTGCAATCTATAGATCTGGGAGACACAGTGCCACCTGCAGGTGAACCAATTCCTGATAGGGACACTGTAAGTGGGTGGCAGCGATAAAGGACACTACCAGCTGGAGAATGAAGACATTACAGATCAGTGCACATAAAGTTTTATCCTAAACTTTTATTGAAGAATGATCATATCACAAAGAACCAAGTGCAAAGTTCCAAGGTTACACAGGAACCCTTCATCAGGCATGACATTGCATGCCAGAGTGACATCAGAGCAACCAGCCACTGTAGATGATCACCACCACAATGGTAGAATGTCACCATAATGACACTGCACTTGCTCTGGCGTCGGTAAGTAAAAAACGAAAAAACAAAAAAATTGATATATATTTACAGTATACTGTATATACTGCTCCAGTGTCACTACATTGTACTACCTTGTACTACCCTGGGGGGGGGGGGGATGGGGGGCTGTTATAAGTCGATGATCGTCGAGCAGAGGCACAGGATGGAGCTCTGCCTATGTCATGGGTGCTCAACCTGTGGCCCTCCAGCTGTTGCCTCTGCCTTTGGTAAACATGCTTGTAACTGTCAGCATTGCAATGCTTCATGGGACTTGTAATTTCGCAACAGCTGTAGAGCAACAGGTTCAGCACGACTGGCCTATGTAAACATGGCAGAGCGCTGTCCTAAAAGCAGGGGTGTGATGGATTTTCTTTCTCTGCAAACATCCCTTAGTGAAAGCACCTCATATAGTACACAAAAACACTGGTTAGGCACACATTTAACCCTTTCACTGTCCTAGATGTTTAACCCCTTCCCAGCCAGTGTCATTAGTACAGTAGCACTGATCAGTGCTGATTGTCGCCATTACTAGTATAAAAAAATAAAAATTCCAGTATGTATATATATACCATAGTTTGTAGATGCTATAACTTTTGCGCAAACGAATAAATATATGCTTTTTAGGATTTTTTTTTTTACCAAAAAATATGTAACAGAATACATATTAGCATACATTTATAATGAAATTTGATTTTCTTAAATTTTTTATTATATATGTTTTATAGCAGAAAGTAAAAAATATATATATTTTTTTTTTGCAAAATTTAAGTTTTGTTTTTTTATAGCGCAAAAAATAAAAGACCCAGTGGTGATCAAATACCACCAAAAGAAAGTTCTAAAATGCTTAAAATTCATTTATGTACAGCGTTGCATGACCGCGCAATTGTCAGTTAAAGTTTTGCAGCGCCGTATTGCAAAAGATGGCCTGGTCATGAAGGAGGGTAAATATTCCAAAGGTCAAGTGGTTAATATTTACAAGCCTGAGCTATTTTACTTTTGACAGCCATGATTTATGTCTTGTATTGTATAGAAATATCCCAAAAAAGTGATTTCTCTGTGTACTTTTGTATCAAGCTCTGTTTGAATACACATAACAGAATGTGATTTGCAGAAAACTTTTAGGGGGAGATTTACTAAAGTTGGAGAGTGCAAAATCTGGTGCAGCTCTGCAAAGAAACCAATCAACTTCCATGTTTTATTGTCATAGCTTAATTGAACAAGCTGAAGTTAGAAGATGATTGGCTACCATGCACAGCTGCACCAGATTCTGAGTGTTCCAGTTTTTAGTAAATCTGCCCCTTAGTGTTACTACATGAAGTGGCGCCATCTATGTTTTACAATAAAACTTAGCCTTTCCCTTTGTCTGAAATTCAATGGAAAAATCAAAGTTTCTGAGTTAAGCATGGATCAAAATTTGGCCAAATCAGCAGAGACTGGCTGAATTTCAATCCATGTATGGGCACTGCGGTTTAACAGAAGTTGATCTACTGATTGACTTCTGTTCATCCAGTCTTTTAAAATTTCCACTTGATCGATGTTGCAGGCTATGGCTTTATGCAATATTTTAGAATAATATCATTTGAGTGTATTGTGTTTTTTTTTTTGTTTTTTTGTTTTTTTTTAGAAGTATGACCTTAGGGGTGGTATTGATTCATTAATTAGGAATGTTTTTCCTTAGATATACTCTTTGTTAGCTGTGTGGTCTTAGAAGTCTTTTGTTATATATTTTCTGTACTAGCTTATATTGAAGACATTGGGGTTGATTTACTAAAGGCAAATAGACTGTGCACTTTGCAGGTGCAGTTTGGGCCCTTCCAAACGGGCGGTCTGCCCGGCAGACTCCGCTTTGCTCAGCGGGGGATCAATTCACTGCTCCTCACTGTGCAGGCGGATGACAGGTCTGTCTCCACTCACTGTGTTGAGACAGACCTGTCAGAGGCCCGCTTCCCTCTATGTGTAGATCGGATGAAAGCGGACTGCCTGTCCGCTTTCATCCGATCCACCAGATGGATGTAAAATAGGGTCTCCATCCTTATGGATTTCGCGGACAGGTTCGAATCGGATAGCGGCGGGTGTCAGCGGCGGTTGTCAGCGGACATGTCACCGCTGACATCCACCACTCCATAGGAGTGAATGGAGCGTCCGATCGGGTCCGCCTGAAAAAAAGACAGGCAGACCTGATCAGAAAGCCCATGTGAAAGGGGCCTTACACTCATTTTCCCAAGAGCTTAGTGAATGTGGAGAAGCTCTGTTGTGCAAGCAAAGATGCTGTTTTTTTTTCCTTACACCTAATTTGGTTCTCTTAAGTGATGCTTCACCACATTCTGTAAGCTCTGGGGGAATATGAGTGCAACTGCACTTGCAAAGTGCACAGTCTATTTGGCTTTAGCAAATCAACCCAATTAATTCTCCACTAACATATGGCATACTGTAGCAACTCAGGGGGTTTTATTACTTCTTATACTGATTGATGAGGACACATTTAAACATGACAGAGATGACTTCAGTGGTGGCCAATTTGTAACGATTCTTATTCAAGCCAGGCTAAATATATAATTCCACCTGTGCAATTGTTAATAGTAATTTTGTCTGTCTTAAAATAGTCTCAGCATTTATTTCCCTATTAGTTACTGCAACTAATAAACTGTTGAATTCTTCCTCCAAGCATTATAGGCATGTAAGAGTCTGGTGTTGTCAAAGAATGAATCTGAGTTTCTTTGACTTGTTTGGAATCCTCTCTGCAATTAAATATAGATAACTGAACATCAGATGCTTGAAGTCCAGAGAACCATTCACCGGCGATGTGCTTTCGAAACAGACTTTCATGCCGCAACAAATCTTTTAAGCCTTGATTTCACAAATGACCTTCATACCGTTGATGGATGGACAATGACATTAGAGGATGCTGCCAGTTTTGTTGTCAATTCCACATTTGTCTTCGTTCTATTCCTTGAGGGTATTATCTTCAGGAATTGCTCATCTTTGTTAGACAGCTTTCAGGTTTCCAGACATGGGTTTGTCAATTACACATGATTTTTCCGTGTATTGCTTGATAGAGCCTTCGATATACAAATAAAAAGAGAAATAAAGCAAACAACTCTGCTCAATTTCTTGTTTTTTTTATTTTATTTATAGTATAGCACATTATATATATTATGGTATTTTGTTAAGAACTTTTTGTTCATTTTTAAAAAAGAAAAAGAATTTACATAAATTCCATATTTAAGTCAACATAAAACATATTTAGTTGTACAGACATTACTAATAAGTATGGACTGAATGTGATTAATGCAACATAGGGACAATAATTGGTATTTTATAGCTACTTTATACTAAACTTGATAATGCCTTCTAACCATGCTTTGTCTATGCATATAGTATTAAATTGTTGTTACTTGTAAATAGGGGTTTCACTTAAAAAAGCCAGAATTGTTGCCGATATCTCCAAAAGTAGAATTTGCAAAGAAAGTATACCCCAAACAACATGGGAAATTTAGGGCAACTTGATAAAGAAATCAAAAAATATGTATAAAAAAAGTAACAAAATGTATTAAGGGATTGTTAAAAACTACTAGGTGCATACATCACCAATTGCAACATAAATTAGAAAGAAAAAAACAATACAGTTGGTATGGTTGAGAACTGTTGATCTCTTTTGTGGTTTGCTTGACGCGTTTCAGGATTTCAGTGTTGATCCCTTTATCACGGAGGTTTCTTTCAGCAGAAAATAAGCAAATAACAGTCTTTAATAAAAAATAGTGAAAGTCTGAGTATATAAAAACCATGGGACAGAGAATGAGCATTAAATAAAAAGGGAGAAACTACCACGCTGTATTGCACCCAAGGGGTACCTTATGCAAAATATTGATAATAAATTGTGATAAAAAGTAAATAATATAGTGGAAAATAGGATATAGCAAAGCAGCCACTCCAAGTGAGATACACACACTAGTACAACAATAAATATAAATGAGCAGCGCTGTGAATAAATGTATAATTGTGAAAATATACCAGTGTAAATGGGATAAATAAAATAAAACCCAATTTAAATGGATAACATAGTTCCTAAATCAAAACATAGGGTGTATGGTAAACAGTCCTAACACATTAAATAAAGTCCAGATGGATACAGTGAAAAGACATAGGCACAGGCCCCAGTCTGAAGGCAGGAATGCAGATAAAAAAGTGGATCCTTCACTGCACCACTGTGATGACTAAAATTGAAATGCACGCTTATCAAACGGCAAGCATAAGGGGGCTTGCGACCTTAACCTGGTGAGGGCCTTTCATAGGATGAAGACAATGGCATGCCACTTCATATACCTTGGAATAATACCCGCTGTCCACCAAGTACCAGGCAATCCCTCTAGCATAGGGATGATAAACTCCTAGCTGGGGGTTGTTCTCATTAGAGATACCCCGGAGAGAAAGAGGAAAGCAACATAGCGTAATCCTGGTTTAAATTGTATTAAAAAGAATTAAAATCACACTTACAATGTGGTAGATGCATATAAACATGGAAAGCCGGCCGGCTAGAGGTGAACACCCGTCCTGCAGATGGTAGATGCAGCACGTCAGCATGTCAGCACGCCCACTTGGTCATATTTCATATTTCAGTTAGGTTGAAAAAAGCATACATTTATTTTGTTCAAACAATAGAAACTAAATAAATATATTCGAGCAATGCATGAGTTTTAGAGGGACTAATACCACTAAGATTCCCTAGCAGGACAAACCAACAGGTTCATTTAATTTCCACTTCCACAGCTACACATACTTGTCTTTTTTCACTCACCAGCAGGGCAGCCATTGGAAATTTTTAGTGCCGCTTACACAGCTTTAGGCCTGGGCCCACCCCCCTCTCCCAAGCCTGACCACCAACATTCCCTAAGGCTTGCCTTCGTGCCATCCTACCAAATCCACACACCAGCCACCTCACCTGTATGCACTCAGCCCCCCTTTAATCCTGTATGTATGTCAGCCCCCACACACCTGTATATTTGTCAGCCGCCCTAAAACCTGTATATTTGTCAGCTGCACCCAAACCTGTATATTTGTCAGCCCTCCTCACACCTGTATACTGTATATGTCAGCCCCCCCCACACACACCTGTATATATGGCAGCCCCCCTCACACACACCTGTATATATGTCAGCCCCCCCCCCACACACACACCTGTATATGTCAGCCCCCCCACACAAACCTGTATTTATGGCAGCCCCCCTTCACACATACCTGTATATATGTCAGCGCCCCCACACACACCTGTATATATGTCAGCGCCCCTACACACCTGTGTATATGTCAGCGCCCCCCGTCACACACCTGTATATATGTCAGAGCCCCCCACACACGCACCTGTATATATGTCAGCCCCACACACACACCTGTATATGTCAGCCCCCCCCACACACCTGTATATATGTCAGCACCTCCCCACACACCTGTATATATGTCAGTGCCCCCCCACACACACCTGTATATATGTCAGCGCCCCCACACACACACCTGTATATATGTCAGGGCCCCCCCACACACACCTGTATATATGTCAGCCCCCCCACACACACACCTGTATATATGTCAGCCCCCCCACACACACACTTGTATATGTCAGCCCCCCCACACACACCTGTATATATGTCAGCCCCACACACACCTGTATATGTCAGCCCCCACACACCTGTATATATGGCAGCCGACCTTCACACATGCCTGTATATATGTCATCACCCCACACACACCTGTATATATGTCAGCCCCCCCACACACCTGTATATATGTCAGTGCCCCCCCACACCTGTATATATGTGAGCACCCCCCCACACACACACCTGTATATATGTCAGCGCCCTCCACACATACACACCTGTATATATGTCAGCGCCCCCCACACACACACCTGTATATATGTCAGCCACACACACACACCTGTATATATGGCAGCCCCACATACACAAATCTGTACACATGCAAGACTCTGGCCTCCCCGTACACAAACAGCCCCCCTCCCTTACCTTCACAGCCCCTACTTGTAGCTTTCTACCTGGTCCCAGCTCGTTTTCACAAAGCTGATATGTTGCTTAGAAGCATAGTACAGGCAGATCACTGTCACAGGAGGGGTGCACATGCACATAGTAGCCAAAGGTGGCAGTAAAGAGCTTGATGTCTGAGTCAATGACACGAGAACAGCAGAAACTGTGAGATTGTTTCTGTACTGCACAGCATGGATCCCTTTCACCCTTCCTGCCTTCTTCTGGCCCGGGCGGGCCCCTCCGGACCCGGGGCCCCTTACAGTTGTAATGGCAGTACCACCCTGATGACGGCCCTGCTCACCAGCCACTACATTTGGTAACTAGGGAAAAAGAAAGGAAGGAAAGAAAGAAACAAAAAATCACCAGCATCTTCTCAAGCTTCTGTATGGAAAAGAAGGGGGACTGCACACAAATGTACTTATAACAACATATAAATCCAAAGTGCTCCAGTGTTTAAAAAATATGAACACAATAATGCTAGTGAAATAATGTCCATAGGATCAAATAAAAAAAAAAATTCCACTGCCACAATTTTCCACTTCTTACATGATGGAACAATGTAAATAAACTTCCACCACTGCTCTTGTTGGCCTATGCTCATATTAAAAGGTGGACCTTTAAATCATAGAAGGCCAGGCATGCGTAGTCCCCTTTAGGGCAAGGACAGACCAAGAATGCCCCTTTAGGGCAAGGACAGACCAATTCGCACGACAGGCGAGTGTTCACACAGGTCCGAGACGGACGCTGTCCGCATTCAGAAAGGGTCATGTGTGTCTTCGCGTCCTATTCAGATGCAAATTCAGGCAAAAATTGGGACCTGATTCGCACCTGAACCAGTGAACAGGGATGCACCCGACCCCAAGCACAAACCTGCGGCCGCACATATGTGAACCCAGCCTTAAACTGATCTGAGCACCTACCATTTTTGCTTTGTGAAAAGAAGAAGACCTGTCCAAGGAACAGGTTGTAAACACAGCAACAGGGGAGAAAATGTAAGGTGAATATGTGCAACTGTGGAGGAAGCAAGTAAGGCACCATTTGCACAGGCATTCAGCCATGCTGTAAATCACAGCAGGAAGAATCTACTGATTCCACCAGCTGAGATTGAGAGCTGTGTGCAGATAGCTGCTGCAGTTGAGACTGTACACTGCAATGATAGGCTGACTGTGGCCACAACTATTAATGACTGTTTGCAAAGCCAGAGATTACCTGCATGACCTGGAACTGACACGGTGGGTGTTGGTGGGTGGAACACTGAGGGAGAACAGTGAAAATCCAGTTGAATGAACATGGAAGCAATGGGGTTGATTTACTAAAGGAACATATACTGTGCACTGCAAGTGCACTTGCTCCAGAGCTTGGTAGATGAGGTAAAGTTCCAATTTAAAAAGAATACTTATTCACATGCAAGGAAAATAGAAAACATCATTTTTGTTTGTACATGATTGGATGTTAGAAACCAGCAGAGCTTTCCCTCTGATCTAGATAAATGCACTTAAAGTGCACTTGCAGTGCACAGTATATTTGTCTTTAGTAAATCAACCTCATTGGTATTATGTTACTTCTCGTGTTTGGCTGTCACTTTTGGTGGCTGCTGTGAAAAAATATAATGTAGCATGATTTGTGCCTCATTAGCTTCAGCAGGGGAGACATCAGGGTTCTAATGGACACCTGGCCTTTTACTGACTAATGGACCCTTATGTTATAGCAATACAATTATGTGTAAAAAGGTTTGAGTAGAAAAGTGGTTAAAATGTTTGGGGTTTATTCTTGAGCTCTAGCCATTGCACACAGTGCCTTTTAAAAGGAATGCTAAAGTGCTGCGTAAACTGTCGGCGCTATATAAATCCTGTATAATAATAATATCATCCTCCATGGAACTTTCTTTCACTAATAATGGATAATTTGCTTCTGTGGGGGCTTTAAAAGGCAAATTGCACCTAAATAATGTTTTAACTACCTCAATATCGGCATGTTTCCCCATTTTCAAACAATTTTGGCAAAAGATGAGATGACCTTAGGTCTGTTTTGCATGATAGAGTAATTATCAGTCAAATTATCACATGACAAAGGACACATTAGTAGGCTCTATGGCCTGTATAAACTGCCATAGATGAGGTGGGTCCTTTGTGTCACCAGCGGGTGATGAAAGGCTCTAAGTGAGACACAGGAGTTAAAGTGGTGTTCCAGCCTTTTTAAATAAAAATACCCCTATAATACACAAGCTTAATGTATTCTAGTAAAGTTAGTCTGTAAACTAAGGTCTGTTTTGTTAGTTTATAGCAGTAGTTTGTTATTTTATAAACTTACAGCAGGCCGTGGCCATCTTAAGTGTGGGCATCTGAAGCCAGACTGTATTTCTTCCTGGATCTCATCATTGCAGATCTCGCACATGCTCAGTGCAGCACAAGCAGTGTAATAGGTTTCAGGTCAGGTTTCCATAGCAACGGCAGTGCCAGAGGAAGTTGCTGCCCTTTCCCAGAAGGCATTGCAAACAGGAAATGATGCAATGGGCCACGGCCAGGGAGGAGGAGGAGGAAGTGAAAAATGAATACAGCAGATATACAGTAGGTGCTGAGAAAAAAAAAATATCCAATTTGTTTACAGTGCACAGTTTAGTGAGGGATGCTAAAGAGTTGTAAAAGTTTTTTGTGTTCAGAGCAATTGATGGTGTGAATGAAATTGACTGTGGACAATTTCCAGAGCGTGGTGCTTAGGTTGGTCTCAATCCAAGTAAAAACAATTCAGATGTCCTGACAGGTGGCAGACAAACAATAGTCAGAATTCCTGGACAGGTGGCAGACAAAAGACTTTTTTGAAAGAAGCAGATGTCTAATGAAAGTGATTTATGCAAATATGATAGTTTGAATTGGGTGAACTTGCATGATTGTGCCGTTGAAGAATAGAGGAGTCAGTACTGTAATGGGAAAAACAATACAGGCTCAGCCAGAGAACATGGAGGTGACCCGTCCGGTAAGCATTCTCTAATGTCTGACATCCTAATGCAAAATCATTCTTGTACATGGCCATTTGAAATTGTTATCTGTGGTGTCCAGGCAAAAAAAACGTATAAAGAATGTTTCACTCTACGCAGCTTTCTACATTAGTGTTTATTTAACCACTTGCCGACTGCCGCACGCCGATATACATCGGCACAATGGCAGCGGTGGGCAAATGGGCGTACAGGTACGTCCCCTTTAATTTGCAGGCTAGTGGGCGCACGCGCCTGGCACATACTGCGTGACCGTGCCCATGGGTCCTGCGGACTCGATGTCCTCCAGTGTCCCGAGATCGTGTCACGGAGCGGCAGAACGGGGAGATGCCTATGTAAACAAGGCATTTCCCTGTTCTGCCTAGCAACATGACAGAGATCTACTGCTCCCTTTCATCGGGAGCAGTGATCTCTGTCATGTTGTTATGAGCCCACCCCCCTAAAGTTAGGATCACTCCCTAGGACACACTTAAACCCTTGTTCGCCCCCTAGTTTTTAACCCCTTCCCTACCAGTATCATTTCCACAGTAATCAGTGCATTTTTATAGCACTGATTGCTGTATAAATGACAATGGTCCCAAAATAGTGTCAAAAGTGTCCAATGTGTCCGCCGCAATGTCGCAGTCATGATAAAAATCGCAGATTGTCGCCATTACTAATAAAAAAAATGAATAATAAAAATGCCATAAATCTATCCCCTATTTTGTAAACGCTATAACTTTTGTGAAAACCAATCAATATACGCTTATTACGATTTTTTTTTTACTAAAAATATGTAGAGGAATACATATCGGTCTAAACTGAGGAAAAAATGTGTTTTTTTATATATTTTTTGGGGACATTTATTATAGCAAAAAGTAAAAAATATTCTTTTTTTTTCAAAATTGGCACTCTTTTTTTTATAGCGCAAAAAGAAAAAAAAACACAGAGGTGATCAAATACCACCAAAAGAAAGCTCTATTTGTGGGAAAAAAGGGACTTCAATTTAGTTTTGGTGTAACGTCGCACGACTGCGCAATTGTCAGTTAAAGCGACGCAGTGTCGAATCGCAAGAAGTGCTCTGGTCAGGAAGGGGGTGAATCCTTCTGGGGCTGAAGCGGTTAAAGGGTAATAATATTTTAACCACTTCAATACAGGGCACTTTTAACCCCTGCCTGCCCAGGCCAATTTTCAGCTTTCAGTGCTGTTGCACTTTGAATGACAATTGAGTGGACATGCAATACTGTACCCAAACTAAATTTTTATCATTTTGTTCACACAAATAGAGCTTTCTTTTGGGGGTATTTAATCACCACTGGGTTTTATTTTTTGCTACATAAATGAAAAAAGACTGAAAATGTTGAAAAAAATGTGCTTTTCCTCTTTTTGTTGTAAAATTTTGCAAATAAATAATTGTTCTTCATAAATTTAGCCCAAAATGTATTCTGCTACATTTCTGTGGTGAAAATAACCACAATCAGTATATATTATTTAGTATGTAGGAAACAGAACTATGGTATATATCTGAAAATTGATAAATCCTGATGTACTGACGGCCTATCTTTCTTTCTAAGGCCCTAAAGGACAGGACATCAGGACAGTAAAAATGCCCCCAAATTACCCTTTTTTGGAAAGTAGTCCAAGATATTTAGTAGGAGGCATGGCATGTTTTATGAAGTAATTTTTTGTCATAATTGTTTGGAAAAGGAAAAATTAAATTGTCAAATTTTTTTTGTATATACTGTCACCAGTGCAGTACAGCGTCATCATATAACTGGTGTGGCGGTGATCAGGGACACTGACTGGTGGCGGTACAAAAAAAACAAAATGTTATAATCTGTATTACCTTCTTTTTTACGATTTTTTTTTCATAACACTCTGTGACCAGAGCAATATAATGTTACCATAGTGACATTGTATTGCTCTGGGGAAGAGATCAAGATTTTTTTTTACACATTATGTTTGCTTATAGCAGTGCATTACATTGCTATAAGCAAGCATTTTATTGAATGAACCTGAATCATTCAGTCTGTTTTGTTGTTATTAGCTGTGATTAGTAAAAGCTAATCACATTGTACAGATGGGCTGTGATTGGCCCTGTCTGTACCATGTGATCAAATTGAAAACTCACAGCTAGCAACACAATTGTACACAAAGGATGGCATGAAAGGAAGCCATTCATTGTGTACAACTATCATGCAACCTGCTAGGATTCATTGCGGCGGTCACATGGTACTGGCAGAGAGTGGGTACTCTGATCAGTCATCAGCAGTGTCCAGCCAGGATGGGAAAGCCACCGCCCGGGCATCATTTGTTGCTAAATAACCTAGGTCTGACAGCCTCTGTATTGCCCTGCCCATATTATATATATCCTCTTGTGCATATCCCAGATCAGTGAGTGACTTTGTGCAAAATAAGCAGCCCATGTTGAGATTTTTTGATTCACCACATTTTCAGAAGAAAATTTAGATATTGCATTACATCGGAATATACAGAGAAGATGAATTTAAAGTGGTTATTAAGGGAGCAATGGCCACCCTGAGGGTTTGTTCCTTTTCAGTTTTTATTTGGGAGATTTTTAAAGGTCATACACAACATAAGAAGTGAGATATACAAAATTCTCCACATACGACAAAACAAGAGAACATTACAGGTCAATTAAGGGGACATCTATCATATATGAAAAACAGGGAGCAGCAGAATATAGTAACCCTGCCAGTTTTTTATTTTTTTTGTTTCTTCTTCTATGTCAATAAAGGTCAATATACACCTTGTAAACAAGGAAAACACGATAACAACTAGCCAAGGGTGTAGCCAGGGCAATTCAGTCATAAGGTCTAGGTGATAATTTAGTAAGAAATGGAGAAAGTGCATTAGTCTCTTGGCTCTAAATAGAGTTGGGCGAACAGTTCAAGCCAAGCAAAAGTTCGGCCCGACATCGCCTGTTCAGCGAACACCTGAATTTGCCAGACACTCGATGGGATATTCGCCCGCCAAGCGCCCCACAATTAACTGAGCACTGCACAGTGCATTTTAGGGCCAAATTGGATGAAGCAATTGGATGAACCAATCAGGGCAAAGAGCACAGTCAGAGCCATGTCAGGGCTTTGCTACTAGCGAGTTAATGTGTTATTGTGACTTTGTGAGTGTGAGTGTAAAGTGTCAATAAAGTGTTAGTGTAGACTGAGTATAGTGTCAGTGTAGTGTGTCCATGCAGTGTTAGTGTTGTGTGAGTATAGTGTAGTGTGTCTGTGTAGTGTCAGTATAGTGTAGTATTAGTGTAGTGCAGTGTTTAACACAGCATTACATAGCATTTAGTGCTGTATACCCCCCCCTTTTTTTTTGGTTGCTGCTTTTTTTTGTCTCATGCCTGCCCTCTTTTTTTAAATTGTCAGCAGCAGTTTTTCTGACTGCGATGCTGTTATTCCCCCTTTTTTTAATTTTTTTAAAATAATTTTTACATTTCTGTCAGTGGTATTCTTCAATTTAAAGTGCACCAAACACCACTTTTCATTGAATAAAGTGCATACAATTACACTTTTCCCAGCACGTATGAAATTAGAGTAATAAGCCCCCTCCCACCATGCCTGGGTCTGACAAAGACCACAATCAGTACGACATGCGCCTGGGAATAGGAGCCAAACCCTCAGTCACCATCCCGCAGTCATCGCTATCTCTGCTGAAGCATATTGGGAATATGCTATCTGTCTGACACGCCGACACAATTTAGTGCCTTTTATGTGAGTGTGCTACCTTTTTTATTTAAATTAAAACAATAATATATACCACACCAACCTATATAGTATACAGTATACTATAGTGTATATTATATATTAGTGTAGGTTGGGCTAGTTTTTATTGTAGATTATTGTAGTGTATATTGTAGGTTTGTTATGTTTCATGTTTATTTTTCAAATGAAGAAGACTTGACTATGAAAGCCTTTGGTTTCATTACTAGCATAGGTATTTAGTTACATAGTTAGTTTAAAAAAAAACATACTAATCCATCAAGTTCCTCCAATAGAAAAAAATTAAATACATTGAAAACCTCCATATACACAATGCTATACCCACACTTGATCCAGTGGAAACCACAGATCAGTTTACTCCAGTTGAAAAAAAATCCCTCCTGATCCCCCAGGAGATAATCATATTATGTGGATCAACAACCCCTAGTGCTATGGTGCAATCAATTTGCACAGAGCAAACCTGTCCCCTCTCTCTTACTGAGAGCCCTCAGAGCAAGCTGCTTATTCTAAGGGCACTCATGTGTGCTCACTCCCGAGCCCCCCTCTGTGTGTCTCTGAAAATGGAAAGGACCCTGGCATGAGAGATTCAGTGAGGATATATGAGTGTTAGACTAGAGAAGACTCCTTTTTTCCCTATCACCTCATTCTCTTTCCCCCTCTCTTTATTTTTAACTGTAATGTATTTACATCCCTATTTGTAAATAAACCCACACCTTATTTTAAGACCTAGTCATCATTAAGTAGAATCGAGATACAGTTTACATCTTTGTATCTAACAGCACCCAACTCAGCTATGAGATTAAAGAGATCAGAGAAGAGATGCAGTGTTACATTACCTACTAGAGATCAACAGAGGGATTCTACCTAATGTGAGTTTGGCTGGTATTTACCAGCGAAGGAGTTCCGTGAGTGTTTAGTTACTGCCTCACAGAAGAAGTCCATTTGGGTGAAACATATGTCAGGCTAGGCAAGGAAGCAGCGGTGATGTTGCGGTGCTCTTGGGGGGGTGTAAGACGGATGTTGTGATTTACAATGCCTGTTTTAACATTGCTCTTGTAAGTAGTTTTAAGTAAACCCCCTTTTTTAATTATTAGGACGCTGCACAATGTTTTTTTCTTTTCTCATTGATATATTGCATGACTGGTCTGAGGTTTTCTAAGGATTTATAGCTATAGTGAATTCCATCAGTGGTATCCACAAGGCAGCTGAGAAACAGGAAGTGAGAGGTTAAACTCACTGATTCGAATATAGACCTGGAGAAGGTCTTAATATCTGGTGAGAGGATATATTTGTCCTTATTTCCTATGGGGAGAACTGGGTGTTGCACCAATTAAGAACTGAAACACATCTACACTTGATTGTGAATCACTTTCTATGGACTCCATGTCTGGTTATCTCCTACTCTATTAGCTTTTAGACGATCCTTCTCTTCAGAGAAGCCTACTCTACCCACACCTAACAACAACTGTTTTTTCATTTTCTCCATCAGCTCACCCCCCACAGTTATTATCTTTTGTTTCCACTTGACCCTCCCTTCTAGATTGTAAGCTCTAACGAGCAGGACCCTCTGATCCCTCCTGTATTGATTTGTATTGTAAGTGTACTGTCTGCTCTCATGTTGTAAAGTGCTGCGCAAACTGTTGGCGTTATATAAATCCTGTATAGTAATAATAATAATAATTTATGCATAAAAATATAACAGCGCAACACATTTTTATCTACATTTGGTTTATTGCTGTGTACAATATTGTGAGTGCTGCTGTTGTTCACACATATATTTTTCTTTTCACATAATTTTTCACCCATTATTTTTCACAAGGGACTCACTGAGCGCAAATTTTTACTTTTTTATTTATTCACCTATTATTGCCTATTCGGCATCTTCACTCAAATATATAAATTAATCAACAGAGGGAGCCTATCTCCATTTTTGTAGTGAAAGAAAGTGTGGCCAGATCCTTAGTTTTATTTTTATTTATTTGTTGGCTAAAGTTTTTGAATCTCAGTGGTTATATTAATATGAATTTGGCACTGGGGAAATTTTGCTGACTTATGGCCATTCTACACAAGTGTGAGACACTCCTCTCTCCACCTCTGGTCTGCAAACAGCACTGTAATATGGAGGCTTGTCATCCCCTGCCATTCGGTGTCCCCTGAAGAAGTCTACTTGGATGAAACACATTGGGAGGGACTTGGTAGTGACATCATCACACACGCATGCGCTATCAAGTGGTATGCCGTTGTTTTTATTTGTTTTATTCAAGCTATATTGGCTGTTTGCTGCTGTGATTGGTGGTGAGTGTTGAAATTATCCCATAAGAGCTAGGACCCTTATGCTGGTTCCTGTTTTGGCTGTTGTGTCTTGGAGCTAGGATTTGCCTGGAGAGGTTGATGGTTGTCCAACTGGTATATTGATGATCCAAAATATGTCTTTACATAAGCGTTATTGAACTTCTGGAGGTCATACCAACTAGTAAGCAGGTGGTGTGTTAATGTGGCATGTTAATGTGGCATTGGTGTACAGAACTTCACATGGTTCACAGTGAAGATTTTCATCACACAGCTTTTTTGACATGTATTTGGACTTTTTGAACTTTAATGGTCAAGTGCAGTATTTAGTCATGTTATGCCACATTACTTTATAACAGTTGTTATTGATCATTTGTTTAAGGTAGTGCACTGTTTTGTCACAAGAAGTCTCTGTGAGGGTGATTTACTAAAACTGGAGCACACAGAATCTTGTGCATATGTTCATAGTAATCAATCAGCTTCTAGGTTTTATTGGAAAAGCTTAATTGAACAAGCTGAAGTTAGAAGTGTATTGGTTACCAGGCACAGCTGCACCAGATTCTGTGTGCACCAGTTTTAGTAAATCCCCCACTTAATTACATACTGTTTGTTCATATCTATTTGTATTATCATTACTATGAGTGTTAGAGCTATTCTAAAATAGTTTGCAGCTTCCCTGCTTTGTTTTCATTAGATACACTAAGCACAGTTTTTCTTTTATTGCAAAATGCATTGTAGGGAAAATGGAATATTTAAGGTGGGTTTTGGTGTACTTTGATGGTACAGTAGGCTTTAATGTGACGTATGTGAAAAATGGGGTGAATGGCGCTCCCTGTTTTAAATGAACTGGATGTGTAAAAAAGGTGCAAAACGTCCACTGTGGTGCACTATAAGTGATGCCTCTTTACAAATAAAAATTAAATTACTAAAGCATAACATATAAAATTCAGTGATACTACTCAATTGTAATATTAGACATATGAGCATTGGTGTGCCAATCTGTGCCAGATGTGTATCATATCAAGTCCAGTGTGGTGAACATACTAATAGTAAAAGTCCAAAAAATGATCCAAAAAATAATGCTAATGAAAAAATAATAATAATAAACACTGAAAAGTTGAAAAATGGTATTTCTAAATTAAAAAATGTGTTTGCAAAAAAAACAAAAAAAAAACTGTTTTTCAGAAGGAAAAAATGTGTTTGCAAAAAAGATTTACTATAAACAGTTCAAACTGCTGGTGACTCAAATCAACCGGTGACTTCTGTGCTCCCCTATGGTTCCCCACTCACCAGCTCCTCATACCCCTAAGGGGGTAACAGGCATTAAGGAACATCAAAGGTGGTCTTCATGGATGGTCTCCTGTGGTCCCTCTGCCAATGGTTCAATTTCCACTATAGCGGGATGTCCGGATCAGTCAGTCACACAGCACAGCCTCTACCACCATATCCAGAGAAGGGGGGAGCGATTTTTCTTCAGAGGTAAATCAATACAGCCCAAAGATGATGCCCAACCTATGTCCAGGGGAAGTAGAGGACAGGTATATCGATCTCCCCCGGGGCTGAGGTGACAGCAGCTGGGTGGAGACCAGGTGACCATGTCATGACCAAATGTGTTTGATGTATGCTTTAGCAGTAAACACTGCTCTTGTGTATAATTCTATGGCTGTAGACATGTCAAGAATCCTGCTTGTGTGAATGGTCCAAGTGGTCCAAGCAGGATTCTGCTCAGGCTTGTCTTGCATACACACGGTCACACCAAATTCCAACCGTCAAGAACGCGGTGACATACAACACATACGACGGCACTAGAAAAGGGAAGTTCAATACCCAATGCGCCACCCTTTGGGCTCCTTCTGCTAATCTCATGTTTATCTCGTGTTACTAGAAGTTTAGTGAGAGACGATTCACGCTTTTCAGCCTCGTGCTTTTCAAATCGTTACTGCTCTTCAGTTTGTGCTTGTGGGTTTGTATCTGATTTTCAGTGCATGTAGTCATTTGTATCTGTTTTCCAGTGCGTTCTTGTCCGCTCATTTCTGATTTTCAGCTCGCTCTTCACAGGCCTTTCTGTTCTTCAGTGCGTTCTGTTAGTTCATTCTGACCAGCTGACCGTTTTGAAGCCATGTTGCGGTTACGTACTCGCCGTAGAGTTCATGCTATGTGGGGGCTTGGTGTTGGTGTTCTCGCTTTGACCCAAGCCCAGTCCATGAACAGGGTGGGGAGGAGTTCATGGATGAAGAATTGGTTACTTCAGCGTGACCAATTCTCTCATATGCCTTTGTTGTGAGAGATCCAGGAGAATAACCCTAGTGATTTTAGGAATTTTCTCCGGATGACGGACCCTGTTTTTCACCGTCTGTTGGCTTTGCTGTCCCCTTATATTACGAAGCAGGTACTTGGTGACAGGGAGAAGTCTACAGGACCTTAAGTTCTCTACAGGCATCTCCCCCCAGGCTCTGGGGATCATTATTCCAGAGACCTGTTCTGCCATCATTCAGGTCCTGCAGAAGGACTATATAAGGGTAAGTTTTTTCCTTTAACATCACATTCTATGTATTTCATGTTTGCTAATGTATTGTATTTCTTTCATCATTCCCTAATTACCATGATTGTAATATGCTGTGAATGTCCCCTTTGTGCCCATGCATGCTGTAAGCTTTTAATGCTCCTTTTTTGGCCTACATGCATATTTGCCTTCATTAACCTCCCCAGCATGCTATCCTGGGCCCATACACACCTAGCCTAGTCACCTAACAATGTATTTTGTCAGCTCCATTGTAGTGCTTTACCCTAAACACCCCCTAAAATGTGTCCAAATGTTATTGTTGTCCTTAAATTCAGGCAGAGTGTCAGAGGCTTTTTTTGGGGGTCCCAAACTCATTTATAACCCCCCCTAAAATTTTTACAATGGGCCATCAGAGGGGGTGAGGAATCTGATAAGTGGGCCTGTTATTTTTGGCTTTAAATATTCCTTAAAATAAATGTTATACTGATGTTGGCCAAGAATGTTTGTGTCTAATCTGCTTGCAATGCTATGTGCAAAAGTACTAAAATGTTTTTTTCTTTTTTGACTCCACAGTTTCCTTCAACGCCACAGGAATGGCAGACTGTGACCTCCCAGTTTGGCCAGCGGTGGGACTTTCCTAACTGCAGAGGTGCAATCGATGGGAAACATGTCCACATCCCACATCATACCACCACCCCACTCAGGGTCATACTATTTTAATTATAAGGGTTTCAATAGTATCGTGTTGATGGCGGTGGTGTCGGTGACATATGAATTTTTATATGTGGACGTGGGGAAGAATGGCCGGATGTCAGATGGTGGAGACTTTGCGCAGACCGAGTTCTACCGACGTCTTCAGAGTGGTGGCTTGGGATTGCCACCTGCGGAAGAGAACGTTGAAGGACTCCCATTTGTTTTTATCGCTAATGAAGCATTTGGTCTGGGTGATCACCTGATAAGGCCATTCCCCCAGAGGACCCTCACCCCAGAGAAGAGGGTTTTTAATTACCGGCTGGCCAGAGCCAGAAAAATCATGGAGAATGCCTTTGGGATAATGGCCAGCCGGTTCCGCCTATCTCTCATGGCAATTAATATGGCAGAGTACAAACTGAACCACATAGTTCTAGCATGCTGCATACTTCACAACTTTTTAAAGAGAAATGCTCCTAATTATGTTGCCTCAGTTGGGCCTGAGGCCGGACTTCCTGAAAATACACTGACGGACCTGGAAGCTGGCCATCTTGGCTTGCCCCCCCAAAGCGCCCGTGAAGTGCGGCAAAAATATGTTGATTATATTACGGGTACGGGGGCCATTGCTATGCCAGCAAATTTGTAAATATTTTCTATTTGAAAAAAAAATTATCTGATAAAATCTTGATTTTTATTTACTGCTTGTGTTTCTTTTAGCTGTCTCCTAGGTTCTCCTAGTGCACTTGTAGTGCCAAGTGTTTTTTTCATTTTTAAATAACCCCCATTGTTACTGTAAACACCAACTTTATACAAAAACTGGTATTGAGCATTGAAAGAAGAAGCCACACATTGTTGAGTATAATACCTTTTACTCTGTGCACATGAACATGTGCGTTATAAAACATTTTTGGGTTAAAGAACAACATCTTGGTTTTATAAAGTTTTACCTTGAAAATATTTTTTTAGTACATAAACAGGCATCTTTCAAAACATAACATACACAACTCAGGAACTTACAAAGTTCAACATTGAAAAACTGAAGGCAATATCAGACATTATAGTGTCAAAAATGTGTTGATATTGCCTTCTTCAGATGGGGTGAGGTCACCGCTGTTAAAGCCAAATTTTGAAGATGCACTCAAATTGGGAGTCAAACTGGTGATTTCCCTCCTGATCCCATGCCTAATGTCAACATGTGCTATCCATCATGGGAGATCAATGGACGTGTTTTGAGGGTGCAACCACTTTCTCTCACCTACTTGAGTTGCAAAGAAGGAGTTGCATCCACAAAACCCGTACAATGAAATCCCCTAATGGCAGATAGCACATGTTGACACACTGTGTGCATCTATATAGGCAATAATGAATCAATTAAATTAGATAAATATATAAATACACAATTATAAATATATAAGTATATAAAGTGTCTCTTCAGTATTGCAGCAGCGCTGATCACCCCAATTAAACAGGGTCTCTTTCTTAATCTATTTCAGAAAGTTCAAACACGGATCTGATAGCCAGAGTCCCACCAATAAATAATCAAGATGTATTCTGTGAGGGTAGTAATCCTTTCACCAAGCGATACACCACGTGCTGGGGTCCCCAATGAAAACTCACTCACCAGAAATCAGATCAATAAAAGCCTTGATTAATAGTAGTAAATCTGCACCAATATCCAAAGCGACCACCAGATGTCAGTATTATTCCCAGTAGTTCCAATAGGATATGTAGAAGAAACAAAAATGCTCACATAGCGTGATACTGCTAAACATCTTTATTTGAACCATCCAAACATCCCCTTAAAACCATGCGTTCCAAAATTGAATAAACATTGAGCAAAGATAACAAAGTGCACTGTGCCTGATTGCGTCCTCCAGTTGTGAAAACCTGTCAGGAGCGCTCCCTGTGTGTAACCTTAGTCACACGCTTCCTGGTTCCTCGGTTGGTGGAGCACATGCGTCACTTCCTGTGCGACATGTCCCTAACGTTTCGTCACTTCCTGGACTTCTTCTGAGGGCGCCCTCAGATCCGTGTTTGAACTTTCTGAAATAGATTAGGAAAGAGACCCTGTTTAATTGGGGTGATCAGCGCTGCTGCAATACTGAAGAGACACTTTATATACTTATATATTTATAATTATGTATTTATATATTTATCTAATTTAATTGATTCATTATTGCCTATATACATGTTCTACTATTTAAGCAGCTGCTACTAGTCATATAATTATTTATGTGCCGCACATACACCGTTAGAATATTGTACTAAGCGCAGAGCATTGTTGTTTTTTTGGGACGGGCATATACAACATACATTCATTCAAGACACTGTGTGCATCATCAAAATTTGGCTTTTTAAATGCGAACAAAATTTTTTAAAATTGGTCAAAACATAAATAAAATGGTGGCATTTTGTTGGTATTTAGATTCTCCCTAATACATTAATCATGTTCTTCAGTTTTTGTTCAACCTCATTTGTTTTTTGCTTTATGATGTCTAAATCCCGACTACACACCATTATCTCCTGGATTAGTATTTGTGCACTTGCACTGGTGAAATGAGTAGATTGTTCTTCCACAACATGCACATCACCTAAAAGAAAAAATACAAACCATGTATTATAAATATGCAGGCATACCTGAATCTGTTGTCTCAGACACTCACCTGTTGTGGTGACAATTTCAACCACTTCTTCCACCTTCCTTCCTCCACATCCTCTGGTTGTGTCCTCTGTTCCCCTTCTTTCGGAGGTGAAGAGTTCCTGGTGTCCTCACACATCCCAAATCTTTTCTCCCCTATGAGAATAAAACAAAAGGTACACTTAGCACACAGATATTTGAGGCCAGAAATAGGAATATGAAACATTGCTTGGAAGTGTGGTACAAGTGTCTGTTTTGGCAGAGTTCCAAGCTGAAGACATGATTTTTTTCCCTTACAAAGCTGGAATACTTACCTTTTTTGGACAAGTTTCACACATGGAGACACCCCAAGTATCCACTAGAGTACCTGTGTGGGACACCCTAAAAAGTTTGTTCTGGTGTCTCACACTAGTGCTCCTAAGTCCAGATGTGTAAACAGTTGCTGAGTGTCCTCTCCTTACATTACACTGAATCAAGTTTGCAATTAATTCTAGTTTCAAACACATCTAGACAACAATGTCCTAAACTTCTTTTAATATAATTTAGCATGACCCAATGTAGTTAACCCTGTATCTGCCAAAAACATTGTATTTAGTTGGCAAATGAACAATGTTTACTGCGACTGATTACTGTGCCCATGAACATGAAAGTAGTCATTTAAAACTACAACAGTAAAGAAAAGCACATGGGAGCAGCATGCAAGTAATAATAATAATAATAGGCACACATGACAAATACTTACTTTTTAGAAGCAGTTTCTTGATCCTTCTGTACTGATCCTGCTCCCTCAATTTCACGTCTGACCAGCGTTTCCTCAATTGCTCCTTGGATCGTCGTACCCCAAAATTCCTGTGCAGACTTCTCACAATTTTAGACATGATCTTGGCCTTTCTCACATTTGGGTTTAGGTAAGGTCCATACTTCCCATTATAGTCGGCCCTCTTCAAGATATCCACCATCTCTACAAAGGCCATATTTGAGGCCTTAAATCTTCTGCGGGATCGTGACATTTCGGGCTCCGGACTTTCCTCCTCGTTACTGCTATTACGCACCTACTGTGTCTCCGCCATGTTCCCCTTCCACTGCGACGAAAGAGAAGGGGCAGGGAATATTCTAGAAAGAACGTCATGGGCGGGCGATGGGGGCAGAGTTTCACGCATGAGCAGTGTATATAATGCTAACACGCGTGTGTCGTACGTACGATCTGTGTGCGGAGGAAGGAGGACTGGAAGCGACGAACGTTCTAACAAAGGTAACATTTTAACTTGGGACATCAGTGGCCTATACTGATTCGAGATTGAGGCCTATATTGGGATAAGATTAGGAGAGTTTAGCCTGATATTAGTGTTTTTGTTTTGTGTTTTGTCTTGCAGCAAATATGAAACAATTCAAAGACCCTGAATTCATGGGCCAGTTCATAGCCAGATACAGAAATATGAGAAATTTGTTTGAGGTTAAAAACCCCTTATATCGAAATAAACCAGCTAGGAAGGCATCGCTGGAGAAACTGCTGCAATTTGTGAAGACGCAGGTCCCCGACGCAGGCATCGAGTTTGTGGATAAGAAAATTGGTAGCTTGAGAAGCACGTATTGGAAGGAGCTTAATAAGGTCCAGGCTTCCATGAAATCAGGAGCAGCAGCAAAGGATGTGTATGTACCCAGTCTGTGGTACTACAACAGGATGAGGTTTCTAGAAGACCAGATTGAAGCCAGGGAATCACTTTCTACACTTCCATCCACCCTTCCCTCAACCCCAGCTGAGGCTTCCGAGGACCAACCTGAGCCTTCCATCCTGGAAGAAGTTGAGGAGCCCAGCTGGAGCCAGGTATAGTATTTTTTAACATATTTATTGTCCAAAAATTATTGATGTTAACTAGATGTTATTATTGATAACAAATGAATGATTTAACAAAAAGTGTTTTACATATCAATAGACAGTAGGGGCCAAAAATGATTGTGACAAGAATGAAAAATGCTGGGCTCAGAATGATAGTCTTTTCTATTTATTATCATTCAATTTGCAACAGTCATGAGCTGAAAATTGTGTGTGATTGATCAGTTGTTTAGTCTGATCTGACAGAAGACGCAGGCTGTTTTAATACCACAGCCTGGGGACATATATGTCCTGATCTCTGGGAGTCCTGGACCAGATTGTGCTCCCTATTATATGGACTTCTCAGGCCACCAATTTTTATTTACAAAGAGTTGATGTTTGCTCTGGGGTACAAAGGCTTCACGAATTCAAGCAGTTTCTCCAGCGTTGCCTTCCTCTTTATTTTGTTATGAGCAAGAATAAATGGAGATTTTTTTATGAAAATACTTGCCTATGTGTTTTTCTTCAAATAGGACAGTTTGTGAGTAGGCAGGTACATTTCAAAAATATAATGTCAAATTAACAAGGGACACCATCACAAACCAACCTCCTTGAGCTTTAAAAATACAAGATAATAATGTTGTTGTGGAAACCTGACACACACACAAAAAAATATGGAGATCACTAGAATTTTTTTTTTAATAATCAAAAAAACAGGAGATCTTGATTAAAATAATGAATATAAAAAATAATTCTAAACATTATTATGGAGATCTGGCTTTAAAAACAAAAATGATTATCCAGGAGATCATGAGAAATAATAAGGAAATACATTTGTCAGAACTCTGTGTTAATATCAGCAGTAAAAAAAATAAATTCTTCTAGCATTATAAAGAACAAAAGAATGTGCTGCATTAAAAGATCAATTAATTTGCAGCGTGATGAATGTGCTATCTCCATTACAAATGCTAATTTTACCAGACCGACCGCTTCCGTCTCGTACTTGATTCTGAGCATGCGTCGTTTTTTGCGTGTCAAAATTGCATACAGATGAACAGAATTTCAGATAGGAACTTTTTCCAACGGGGAAATAGAGAACCTGCTTTTGCTGGCAGGAATTCTGCCAGCAAAAGTACGATGGAGCATACACACGGTTGGAATTTCAGACTAAAAGCTTTCATCTGAGTTTTGCTGGCGGAATTTCCGATCGTGTGTGCGGGGCATAAGAGTTACAAAAGCTGCTTTCAACTAACCTGAATCATTGTTTTACATTTTTAACATAAAGAAAATAAAGACAGCAAATAATACAATAAAAATGTAAAGTGACAGCACAAATATAATATTCAAATACACATTCAAAAACAGAAAATACATATAACTTTCCAGTTTGGGTGCAGCTTGATTTATGTGCATTTTACATGTGGCTTTAGTTGCACTCCCGTTAATTTCTATTAGACCATGTATTTTCATGAAAGCACATCAAAGTGCTGCAGGTTGCATCTTGGATGCACTTACAGAAAATGCACGGTCTAATAGAATGAAAAGCACACCTAAAACCACATGTAAAATGCAGATACAATTGTTCTGCACAGTTGCTGCACCCAAACCGCAGTGCACAGGTGTGACAACAGTGTGTCGCACACACATGCATATGCACACACTCGCACACACACACACACACTGGGGAAAGTAGAACTTTGTGAAAGCAATAAGCAAGCAGCTCATTGAACCTAAAAGATTTTTTTTCACAAATGACTCCACTCATCCCTAGTGCATAATGGTATTAAACGGACTATAGCTGTGTAGTAAAAGAGATATTTTAACAAATGTGCAGGCATGGGCCTGTTTTTGCAACATCTATCATAACTGTGCAAAGTATGGAGAATTTAATAAAAGCACAGAAAACCACTAGTATTGTAGATCAGTAATGTGTATAACTGAATAAAGCAGATTAATGGATTAAATATTTGGTAACTTTCCTGTACCTTATGGGGAGAAAATTTCTGAAAATAAATTGATTTTAGGTATGATAGGCATAGAAGTGAGAATGTCTTAACAAATGTAAAAAATATGTTTAATAAAAAAAAAATCTAATAATTAAAATAATAGAAAAAAATAGAAACAACTGTGAATAAGGCCCCTTTCACACTGGGGGGCGTCGGCGGTACAACAGTGCTATTTTTAGCGCTGCTGTACCGTCGTTCTTGCAGCGGTATTCGGCCGCTAGCGGTGCGGTTTTACCCCCCGCTGGCGGCCGAAAAAGGGTTAAAATCCCTCGTATAGCGCGGCTATAGCCGCGGTATTGCTGTGTTATAGCCGCGCTGTCCCATTGATTTCAATGGGCAGGAGCGGGGAAGGAGCGGTGAATACACCGCTCCTTCCCCGCTCCAAAAAAGCGGTTTGCAGGACTTTTTTCACCGCCCTGCCTGCGCACCGCTTCAGTGTGAAAGCCCTAGGGCTTTCACACTGAACAAACAGCGGGGGCTGTTTAGGGGCGGTTTTCAGGCGGTATTTTTAGCGCAATACCGCCTGAAAACCGCTCCAGTGTGAAAGGGGCCTAAATTATATCCTCACATTTACAAAAAAAAAAAAAAAAAAGAAACAATATAAATGACGATTAACTGTAGAGGATAAATCAAAAGTTCATTACATTAATTTTGTATGTGTGTTCCTAAGAAAAAGTTACTAATCTGTAGTATAGAGTCATATTGTAACCAAGAGTTTTCATGTAATGCCACATACCTAACACAAAAACAGGTGCAGCTATGCCTAAGGAAAATTAAGATTGATGCACCTAGTACAGAAGGTATCCATCTCCCTGAGCTAAAAGAATTAAGCTCAATAACTTACAAACCACTAAATCCTGTTTTGTTAGAGAAAACTTTCTTTTCACTGGGTCAGTTCTTAAAGCAGAAGTAAACCCAACCATAAAACAGTTTCATTTCTAGCACGTTCCGGAAATGTAACACTCCCATTGATTGTGCTCTCAACCAAACTGTCAAACCATCCAATGGCTGTTGTCTAAACTGATCACATGTGTAGCATCATGACAGTTGTAGTTTAAAGAGAGGTAAAGATGCCATCTTTCTTGGCTGAAAATCATAGGGGGGTTTACTTACACTTTAAGCAATGATGTTTGGATGATGTCATATCAATTTTAACAAAGACCATAAGCTAGATTTTGAAAGCTGTAGACTTGTAATATGCCTTGGTTGTGTGTAAAGTATTTGAAGATATAATAAGGAAGAATATACAATAATATATGAGAAAAATCGTATATCCTTTGTTATTAAAAAAAAAAAAGAAAAACAAAAGATTACAGAGTAAAAGAGGACAAAGCAGTAGAACTTAAACAGCAAACTGGAAGGAGCGATAATCCACCTGATACATATACACTAGTAATGACAATGTAAACAACAAGAGCTAAGTGGTCAATTAAGTCATCAGCAATACCTAAATACTTTATACAGTGGGTGGAAGCATCAAGAGAAATATAAAGCATTTGCTTTGGATGGATAGTATTTGTGGACCATTTGCAGCACTTGCTTGTTATATGGAGCTCAATCTTTTTTTTGTTAAAGAAGGGAGCAGAAGAGAGACAAAGAGGGACAGAGCTACCAAATAAAAAGTGGGTGTGGGCTCAGTGCTGGCTGTAACTCCCATATAGGAATGCCTATAATTTGGGCTTCAGAAAGGGGTGGAGCTACAGCCAACACTGACAGAAATAAAAATTGCATTGTATTTTAAAAAACCTGAATATGTAAATGGGATCCAGTGGGGTGTGCACTAGATCCCCGGAGGGTTTAACAAACTTCATCTTATGGTATACTTGCTCTTCAATTAGATGACCTCTTCATCTTAAAGTGAAAGTTCCTTTTCAGCTCTAACCATGGCCTTGGTATACTGTAATTTTTTTACAGCTGACAATCAGCTGTTCAGTAAAAGTGATCTGGTTGACTCTATATAAGTTGATCACTTATACAGTGTTGAGAAATAGGGCTGTCCCCTCCCCCACTCGTGCCTGCATTGGCTCTTGGGTTCTCCAGGGTGAGCAGAAATGGCAGGAATAGCTAGATGTTGTAAATTGATGATGCCAAGCTTAAGGAAGACCCTGGTAACCCTGTGTAATCCTAATGAATAACTGGGGCCAGAATATCAATTAAAAGGCTTCCCCTCCATCCAAACCTGTCTAGTATGTGATACACATAGCAGGCTAGGTTTGAGTTAGGCTGTATGCCAGTTTTATAAATAGTATATCTTTATATGTCTTTATAAAACATGTATATATAGTAGCCTCTACGAGGAAGCAAAAATCACTTCGTCTGAGGAATCTACAGTGGGGAAAAAAAGTATTTAGTCAGTCACCAATTGTGCAAGTTCTCCCACTTAAAAAGATGAGAGAGGCCTGTAATTGTCATCATAGGTATACCTCAACTATGAGAGACAAAATGTGGAAACAAATCCAGACAATCACATTGTCTGATTTTTGAAAGAATTTATTTGCAAATTATGGTGGAAAATAAGTATTTGGTCAATATCAAAAGTTAATCTCAATACTTTGTTATATATCCTTTGTTGGCAATGTCAGAGATCAAACGTTTTCTGTAAGTCTTCACAAGATTGTCACACACTGTTGCTGGTATGTTGGCCCATTCCTCCATGCAGATCTCCTCTAGAGCAGTGATGTTTTGGGGCTGTCGCTGGACTTTCAACTCCCTCCAGGTTTTCTATGGGGTTGAGATCTGGAGACTGGTTAGGCAAGTGTTTTTGAACAGTGGTTCTTATGTATTTTGGTCTGATGTACTCAGGCTGCAGAGCCATACCATGTACTCATTTGTGATCTGTTATGTCTAAGGGTACTGTGTGTCAGGACATGTCTGATCATTGGAGGAGAGCAGGCTGAGTTCCCAGCATAGCTAGAGAACTGACCACAGTGTATTCTCCTGCTTAGTGTGGTCAGTTTTTAATAGGAAAGCAGAGGGACTGGCAGGAACACTAGGGATTTTACACAAAGGTAGCAATACAAAGAGTACATGGTACAGCAGGCACATATCAGAAATAAGTTGGAGTAACATATTCTTTAAGGGATCTTTTTATAAAGAATTTGCTGGATGCTTGTCACAAGTCATTAATTGACACCTATATTTTGTCTAATATGTTTAATTCCTAAGATCATTAGCGCCAGCTAGTGGCCATAATGCAGTATTTTCCTAAAATACCAAAAATGGCCTTTAGATGGAGCTGATCATCATAGGAAAAAACATATTAGACAAAGTATTGGGATAATTTGTGACAGATGATTGCTTGTGTCATTTATCCATTTTTTATAAATATATGCCTAAGTGTTGTCCATTTTTTTTCACCATAAATCTTTATTTTATTATCACAAAGTAGAAAATAGAGAACAGCATGGTGCAATATGCTGCAATAGTGGTATATCATATGCATATGTAAAGTAAATCAAGAATAAAGAATTTTACAGTGTTGTTTTTATTAATTTTAATGACAATGCACTGCAATGCAGCATAGTTGTTAATCATCAAAAAATCAAATCGTTTTGATAGCTTTACACCTTTTACTGTACATCTGAAAAAACAGTGCAATCAAGAAAGGTAAGTGGTTTACTAGAGGGTTCGGTATACATCCAGCAACACCACCCCATTACTATAGATATTTTTATATTGCACCATCTATTGCATTAATCTAATTCTGTTACTCCATCCAAATGAGGGGTTGTAAAATATTATTTTGCCATTAGATGGCGTTGAAGCATGTTCTACACCGTGGGTGCTCAACTTGTGGCCCTCCAGCTGTTGCAGAACTACAACTCCCATCATGCCTCTGACTTTGGGAGTCATGCGTGTAACTATAAGCAGCTTGCAATGCATCATGGGACTTGTAGTTCTGGAACAGCTGGTGTTCCACAGGTTGAGCACTCATGTTCTATACAATATACTCTTAAAAGATTCTAAGTCAGGGGTTCTTAGAATGGTTTTGATTTTATGATGATATTTCTCATCTGTATATTGTCAATTTTAGATGTAAGTGCAATTGTTTAAAGGCTTTGTAAATCACGCAGAGTACAGCCTGAGTGGGTACTAATATTTAATAGTGGTTTCATTAATAAAATCCATTTTTGTTCTCCACTACATGGAGGCCAGCCAATAAGGTCCATCCTTCTAGTTTAAAACTATACTGGAACTATACTGAAAATGGTGGCCCTTCACTTCCTAAAGACACCATCTTTGGTAAAGCGTACATCGAAGCGTGGGTCCATAACTTCTGGTTCCTGTTTGACATCACTTTGGGGCTGGAATCCACAGCGAGGCTTGGAACGCATGCCGGCTTCTGGCAGGCCTGGTGAAGCCATCCATCTCCGCTTACGCTGTACACACTGGTGATGGTATATAGGCAGTAATACATGTGAGTGCAGTTATTATCCTTTGTATTTTAACTATTTTAATTAAATACTACACAATGAAATTTTTCATGATGTCTCCTGTCTGGTCATTTTACCTATAACCACCATAAACACCGGAGGACTATTCTGGATAGTCACCTTTTTATTGGATTCATGTCCTTTATCACGGGGATTCTCTTCAGTGCTATTTAGGACTACTAGTTCACCTCTTTTCCTACTGGAACTTTATTGGACTCAATTGTATAATTTATACTTGTTTTATTGAGCCTTGTTTTGCACTGCATTCTTTTATATTATACTATTCTGGAGCCTAATACCAGGAGAATCATATCTGTTGAGGGCAAAAGTGCTTTTTGACCTACTTGTAGAAAAGGGGTCAAACACCTCTGGTGAGTCTACATCTTTCAAATCATTTGTTTGATATGCGTTGCCCTTTCAATGTTCATTGCTGCATAGGCCAGTTATAGGTGGGGGCAGTGGCCATTAGTTTGTATTGAGTCTACATCTTTACCTTAAAGAGGAACAGCAGTCTTCTCATAATTTGTAATAAAAACATCTTTGCCATTCTGAAGCTTCCCTCCAACCACTTTGCATATTATTTTATATATACTGTGATTCTGTACTTGCCAACTATGCTGCAGAGATCTCCCTCATCTGAGTCTGGCTGCATCCATTTTAACTGTGGGCAGCTGAAGCTGCTGCCTGTTCACTTCCTGGATTTACACAGACACACAGAAGCACACCTAAAGCTCTTCAGCTCTCATTGACCCTCTTATGACTCATTCCCCCTCCCTTCCTGGCAAACTCTCACGAGAGTGAGAAAGAGAGCTGTGCATGATGTCATAAGCCTAGGCTTTTTACCAGACAAAAAACAGGAAGTGGGCTGTATAGGTCTTTACTGGCAGAAAAAAAATGTTTTACTATCCAAAGTTAACACAACAAGGGCAGAAGATTTAATAGATGGAAAGATGGAAACATTACTGAAGTTCTGCTTTAAGGCCAAGTGGTGAAGATACAGGAGATTTGCATTAAAGAAACATTGGTGTAGGGATTATGTCACATTGGACTTTTTTGATTTATTCACTTCAATGTTTGATATTCTGTTATTGTATATGGTTGGTTTAGATTCGTGAGCGCCATAGCTTTATCACTGCTTTTTTATCACTGGGCAAAGTCTTGCACCTAATCTAGCAACTTATCTGGTCCTGTGGATGGGCATGGTATTCACTCACTAAAAGAGGCCCGTGGTATACTCTACAAAGAAGTAATCTAGTAAGGAGTTCTAAGGAATTCTTCATCATTTTATAAGCTGGTCAATTGTCTGGCAGAGTGAATCAGTGTTCTACAGAGAACATTCAATTTTAGGTAAGCAAAGCACTCATCACTATTGATAGATGTGTCTTTTTCAACCTCATTAACAACGTGACTATTTGAATATTTTGACCTAGTATCCCTGGCTCATTCACTGAAAGAAAAACATGAAATGGCAGTTCTCTTTCACTCTGACTTGAGTTAATACTGACAAGATCTGTTATCAGCTGAAAAGTATAAAGATGATTTTAGGATATACTTCTAGTAAAGTCTCATTATTTCACTAGATGACTGTCTGTGCCAAAGCAGAACAAGTCGCATCCTCCCATACCTTTGTAAATGTGTCAAAAGTATTTTTTTCCTGCTCATTTTTTACGGTTTATGAACCATTTTCACTGCTTATTTATACAGTATATTTTCATGTCATGCTTTTAAACATTAAAAGAAATGTCTGCATATAGCTGAAGGTTATATAGCAACATACCAATTTAACTTGATAGGTGTAGCATTTTCAGTATCTGAAGCTACATACTTGACACACTGTTACTTAAATTATGTTTCTTTTATAAAGCTGAAAAGTATGTTGTGTTTAACTACATCACTGAAGCAAAGTGCTGTGTTGTACATTAGAACTGAAAAGTCTATGGGATCATTTTTTAATTTTGTTGTTGTTGTGATTTCAGTTGATGAATTAAAGCCCTATCCTGTTTAAAACAATCTCTAATGCAACCACCTTAAATATTATGTCATTGTGCTGGTATAATATGCCTTTTGCGACCACAATGGGTAAAATCTATTGTGTTAAAAAAGAATTAGAAACGCTGAAACACAGAATTTATGCATGAGGAAACAAGCCTTTTAAAGAACAGAAATCTAAAACAAGAATTGAAGTAAATCTATGTGAAATTGTGAACTGCAATCTTGGTTAACCTCTAGCTGCATGAATTTTCTTTGCAGTTTGAGACATAGATTGTTTGACTATTAAGGTATAGTTCAGCAGATGTGTCCTATTTCAGGCAGAGTGAAATATACGGACTGCAGTAAATGATAGCGATCATTCTGTAAGTATTTTTATTTAATGTGGTACACTTAAAAATGAATAGTGTATGTGTACATATTTTATTTATTTATTACAGTAAGGGGGAAAAATGCAATTAAAAAAAGTACTGTAAGTAAAATATGCATTTTCTGTCCATGCACTGGCTCTTCCCTTGCTCTCATCCTTCCTTTAGATGGCACCATACCAATGTCTGAAAGGAAACAACTTCTGTTGGGCTCACTCTTTAGAAAAAACATTGTTCTTTGGCAATCCCTTTTAAGGATGACCCAGTTTTACTTTTATATGTATAATAAAAAAAGATTGTGTGCGTATACATTATTGATTGATACTTTGTTGCTATGTAAAGATGCATGTAGTGACATTGAACTTGGTAAAGTATGCAAGGAGTTTCTGAACAGGTGTGAGAGCAATTCAGTATCTCAAAGTGGTTTTACCCCACAAAAGAAGATTGGGCTAGTCAACCAGTGCTCCCTCTCGGGAAGAAGAAAGGGCTGCAGGATCAAGGAATGTGTATGTGTGCATCCTGACATGCGGTCGAATCAGGCTGACATCTGAAAGAAATTAAGTCTGGGTCAAAAAAGTGACAGTCTACGTGTGAATAGATACCAGGTCCAGTCTGGTGATTGAAGGAATAGAGGAAGGCTGAGCCTGGGGCAGCTCTGTTCTAAGGAGGAATAGACAGAGCTATGGAGCAAAATAGCATGGAGGCTAAACATCTGCTTTTGTGTTGGTGTGATGCTAAAAACCTCTGCAAGGGTAACTCTTTGTTCTGTAAATGACCTTTCATTGATGAAAAAAGTGGGCAGAGAGTCTTTAAACACAAGATGGTGAATAGAATGAAAGCTCTACAGTTGAAGCTTAAATTTTATATATATATATATATATATATATATATATATATATATATATATATATATATATATATATATATATATATATATATATATATATATATATAAATAAACTGAAATATAAAAATATAAAATAATCCCCAAAGTAGTGACACCAAACTTCACAAATGTAAATAAATGTGAAAATAAAACTTTAAAACAGCCTGTGAATCAAAAGGGTATAAATGGGTCTCTTTGAAAACGTCCATTCTGAAAGAAAAGCAGGTCGGGAACTAGTGATGAACATTGTAACATTGTCTGTCTGCTAAACTGCTCCATCTGCTGAGTGGGAGAGGTGCCTGTATAGTGGGTAGTCTTCAGGTTCTCCTCCCGGTGGCTACATGCAAAATGCTCATTTGGTGCTTCTCATTGTAGGTACATTTCCTCTTTATTAAAATATTAGTTTTGAAGTTATCACACTATCGAGTCCTTTTTTTCGTTTTACTATGATGATTGCTGTGGAAATTAAGCAACTATTTTGATGATCTGGGTCAAAGTGTGTCTGAGCAATCCAAAGAGTTTTGGATCCAAAGTGCTTTATGCCTATCTTTAATTGAAAAGGCATGACATTTTAGTGAGTGTCTGTATAATTTTAGGTGGAGGCACTATGAACACTGAGTGGAATACTAGTCTAAAGATTATGTTTGGAATTGAAAGATTTTGATTTGGACTTATAGTGTTATGATGTCTTTACACTTCACTAGGTGTTATTGTAATTCCTTTCCTGTAGGATCTGATTGACATCTTATAATCTCCACTTGTGTGAGTCTCAGGGTGTCTCTGTATTTTCACATATAATTACAGTACATTTGTGAACAATGCAGTGCTGCATTTTGATTCAGTTGATACTGAATTGATCATTATATATATAGTGTACATATTGTGGCAGAGTGTCTCAAAGGAAGTCTAGGAAGGTCCTGTTTGGGATTTATACATCTCCCAGTCTCCTGTCCTACACTTTTCAGGACCTCTGATAATCTGTACACTTTGGATTTTACCTCTGCCTTGCATGCCATTTAGGATCAATAGGAACTCAGAGTCAGTGCTCTACAGTCACAGACAGGCCATGTCTATTAGAAAAGAAGGTTAGTGAAAACTGAGAACTGTTTGTGGAGGCTTACAAGCAGTACACTTAGACTGCTTGATAGTTAGAATTACAGATCATCCAATTCCCCAAGTTTCTTTCTTCTACACCATAATGACCTTCCTCTTAAAACATACAAAAATGTGATCATTATTCATATGGTTAAAGCGGCTTGATCCTGTATTCCAGTTCTTTGGAAATCCTCTTCGTCTCCCACTATGCGGCAATGGTTTTGTAAATTCATGATAAAAAACGTATGGAAAACCTTACCAGTTTTTTAAAGGTACAACCATTAAATTTAGCAATATATGGCCCCCCTGGAAGGACTTCTCCTGTTCTAAAGAGTACATCCGTATCCTGTCTAACTCTTCCCCCTTTTCTATGGGAAGCCAGTAAGGTAGATTTTGTTTGCATCATTCAGCACCTATATAATATCTTCTTTATATCTAAGGACTAAAATGAATTATTAAAACCAATGATATAAATATGCTTCCCAATTGAATCAGGGGTGATAGTCTACCTAATACTGCCCCATCTCCACTCTCCACCTCATCACTATACTACTTGATATTTTATTTTATATACATTTTATTAATTTATTTTACTTTTTTATTATTTATAACTTATTATTCTCCTCGATAATACAGTTTATTACCCCATCAATTATTGTGGTATCTCATGGTCATGTAATATATATTTTTATCAAACAAAACAAAAGGGTCCTTGAGCATTAAAACTGTCAGTCATATATGGAAGTATGCATATCCTGGAGAATATAAGAAAAAGCTGAAAGCCAGTGGAGCCGCCAACCACTGGAAAAGGTGGACAACAGGACATATAAAACAAAAAGCAGCGCTCTATGGGACCAGCATAAGAACTTGCAAACCTTAAGTCAAGTAAAGTTCATTTATTTGATGCACACTTTGAGAAGGCGCAAGCGCATGAAACATGTAAGCCACAGTCACCAAGGCAACACTGAGCTTGCGATCCACCTCGAAACACAATACATCCCGGCCATCTTCGCTTCCGGCCCGACATCCATGTCATCCAGGGCACCCGGCCTCAGTCAGTCCGATCATCTCCTTCAAGTTCAGTCTCTAGCAGAGTGCACTATAATACACCTCCCGCGATTTAGCGGGCTTGACACCCACGACTAGCCACCGGCCTCACAATTGTGATTCTAGTCTTTCCATCTTGACGGCCCCCCCGGAAGATCTGGTGGCATATCCCATGACCGAAAGTTGAAGCATACCGGTTGATGTTAACTTCTCATCATCTGGACTTCTTGGTGGTATTGTGTACATATTTTCTTCACAATATATCAACAATGGCTATTGGTTATTATTATTGATTTTTCAAAATTCTATAATCTCATTACCATTGACAGTTGTTTTTAATTTTTCCAAGTGTGCATCAAATAAATTAACTTTACTTGACTTAAGGTTTGCAAGTTCTTATGCTGGTCCCATAGAGCGCTGCTTTTTGTTTTATAAATATATATTTTTATTCCTGCATTTACTCATATTTTTGTTGTCCATATTATTTTTAATTTTTTTAGTATTCAATATTTGTTTAAATATTACTGATGTTTGTAGTGAGTTATTTTCATATGTTTTCTTTGCATTGTAATACTTTAAATTCTCAAATAAAGAATGTAGAAAAAAATCAAAAGTTTTCCACTATCCTCTTTATCTTTTTTCCCCCATACCTCTTTGCTGCTTTAGAATTACAATAGCTATCTGTTTCACCAAATGTCCATACTAGTATACTGTATATATATTTTTATTCTTGATTTATAGTAACTAGGGATGAGCCGAACACCCCCCTGTTCGGTTCGCACTAGAACTTGCGAACAGGCAAAAAATTTGTTCGAACACGCGGACACCGTTAAAGTCTATGGGACGCGAACATGAATAATCAAAAGTGCTAATTTTAAAGGCTTATATGCAAGTTATTGTCATAAAAAGTGTTTGGGGACCTGGGTCCTGCCCCAGGGGACATGGATCAATGCAAAAAAAAGTTTTAAAAATGGCTGTTTTTTTGGGAGCAGTGATTTTAATAATGCTTAAAGTGAAACAATAAAAGTGTAATATCCCTTTAAATTTCATACCTGGGGGGTGTCTATAGTATGCCTGTAAAGGGGCGCATGTTTCCTGTGTTTAGAACAATCTGACAGCAAAATTACATTTCAAAAGAAAAAAAGTCATTTAAAACTACTCGCGGCTATTAATGAATTGCCCGTCCGACAATATACATAAAAGTTCATTGATAAAAACGGGAACCCCAGGGAACCCACAGGGGAACCCCGAACCAAAATTAAAAAAAAAAAATGACGTGGGGGGTCCCCTAAATTCCATACCAGGCCCTTCAGGTCTGGTATGGATATTAAGGGGAACCCTGGCCAAAATAAAAAAAAATGGTGTGGGGTTCCCCTCAAAATCTCTACCAGACCCTCCAGGTCTGGTATGGATTTTAAGGGGAACCCAGCACCAAAATAAAAAAAAAAAACGGTGTGGGGTCTGCCTAGAAATCCATACCAGACCATTATCCGAGCTTGCAACCTGGCAGGCCACAGGAAAAGAGGGGGGTTGAGAGAGCGCCCCCCCCCTCCTGAACCGTACCAGGCTACATGCCCTCAACATTGCGAGGGTGCTTTGGGGTAGCCCCCCAAAACACCTTGTCCCCATGTTGATGAGGACAAGGGCCTCATCCCCACATCCCTGGCAGGTGGTTGTGGGGGTCTGCAGGTGGGGGGGCTTATCGGAATCTGGAAGCCCCCTTTAACAAGGGGACCCCCTGATCCCAGCCCCCCCCTGTGTGAAATGGTAAGGGGTTTTTTGTACCCCTACCATTTCACTAAAAAAGTGTCAAAAATGTTAAAAATGACAAGAGACAGTTTTTGACAATTCCTTTATTCAAATGCTTCTTCTTTCTTCTTTCTTCTATCTTCCTTCGGTTTCTTCCTCCATCTCTTTCTTCTTCTGGTTCTTCTGGTTCTTCCTCCGGTGTTCTCGTCTGGTATCTTCCTCCGCTGCGTCGGCGTCTTCTTCCCTTCTTCTCCTCGGGCTGCTCCGCATCCATGATGGCATGGAGGGAGGCTCCCGCTGTGTGACGCTTCTCTCTTCATCTTCTTCTCTTCATCTTCTTCTCTTCATCTTCTTGTCTTTATCTTCTTTTTGGGCTGCTCTGCACCCATGATGGCATGGAGGGAGGCTCCCGCTGTGTGACGCTTCTCCTCTTCTGATGATTCTTAAATAAGGGGGCGGGGCCACCCGGTGACCCCGCCCCCTCCGACGCACGGTGACTTGACGGGACTTCCCTGTGGCGTCACGGGGAATGCCACAGGGAAGTCCCGTCAAGTCCCTGTGCGTCAGAGGGGGGGTGGGGTCACCGGGTGGCCTCCCCTGTTATTTAAGAACCATCAGAAGAGGAGAAGCGTCACACAGCGGGAGCCTCCCTCCATGCCATCATGGATGTGGAGCGGCCCGAAAAGAAGATGAAGAGAAGAAGATGAAGAGAAGAAGATGAAGAGAGAAGTGTCACACAGCGGGAGCCTCCCTCCATGCCATCATGGATGCGGAGCAGCCCGGAGAAGAAGGGAAGAAGACACCAACGCTGTGGAGGAAGATGCCGGACGAGAACACCAGAGGAAGAACCAGTAGAACCAGAAGAAGAAGAAGATGGAGGAAGAAACCGAAGGAAGATAGAAGAAAGAAGAAGCAGTTAAATAAAGGAATTGTCAAAAACTGTCTCTTGTCATTTTTAACATTTTTGACACTTTTTTAGTGAAATGGTAGGGGTACAAAAACCCCCTTACCATTTCACACAGGGGGGAGGGCCGGGATCTGGGGGTCTCCTTGTTAAAGGGGGCTTCCAGATTCCAATAAGCCCCCCGCCCGCAGACCCCCACAACCAGTGGCCAGGGTTGTGGGGATGAGGCCCTTGTCCTCATCAACATGGGGACAAGGTGTTTTGGGGGGCTACCCCAAAGCACCCTCCCAATGTTGAGGGCATGTAGCCTGGTATGGTTCAGGAGGGGGGCACTCTCTCGTCCCCCCTCTTTTCCTGCGGCCTGCCAGGTTGCATGCTCGGATAAGGGTCTGGTATGGATTTTTTGGGGGGACCCCACGCCTTTTTTGTTTTAATTTTGGCCGGGGTTCCCCTTAATATCCATACCAGACCTGAAGGGTCTGGTATAGATTTTGAGGGGGACCCCATGCCATTTTTTTTTTTTAATTTTGACCGGGGTTACCCTTAATATCCATACCAGAGCTGAAGGGCCTGATATGGAATTTAGGGGGACCCCCCACATCATTTTTTTTAAATTTTGGTTCGGGGTTCCCCTGTGGGGAAATCCCATGCCGTTTTTATCAATGAACTTTTATGTGTATTGTCGGACCGGCATATCATTAATAGCCGCGAGTAGTTTAAATGACTTTTTTTCCTTTGAAATGTCATTTTGCTGTCAGACTGTTCTAAGCATGGGAAACATGCACCCCTTTACAGGCATACTATAGATACCCCCCAGGTATGAAATTTAAAGGGATATTACACTTTTATTGTTTCACTTAAAGCATTATTAAAATCACTGCTCCCGAAAAAACGTCCACTTTTAAAACATTTTTTTGCATTGATCCATGTCCCCTGGGCCAGGACCCATGTTCCCAAACACTTTTTATGACAATACCATGAATATAAGCCTTTAAAATTAGCACTTTTGATTTCTCCCATAGACTTTTAAAGGGTGTTCCGCGGCATTCGAATTTGCCGCGAACACCCCAAATTGTTCGCTGTTCGGTGAACTTGCGAACAGCCGATGTTCGAGTCGAACATGAGTTCGACTCGCAGCTCATCCCTAATAGTAACACATTCACCAGTCTTCAAGTAAAGTGAGAACTGCAGTCAAATAAAAACTACCAGCAAATCTAAGTTTTTTCCCATGAACTCCAAAAGAAACTTACCCATGTATGCCAAAAGAAACTTTTACTGAGAAGAGAACAATGTCTACTATTACTGACCTCCTTCTAAGAATACTAATTACCTGGCTGTCTCTGGCTTTAATTCTATATTAATCACCAGTCTTGAACAAGCATTGCCGGTCCATTGTTCCTAATTTTTACTGACAGTCTACTGACTGGAATGGTACCAGCGGATTGGAGAAAAGTCAATGTAGCACCGATATTTAAAAAGGGCCCAAAATACATCCCTGGGAATTACAGACCAGTTAGAATAACATAAATAGTATGCAAGCTCTTGAATGGGATGATAAGGGGCTATATACAAGATTTTAGTAATGAAAGCAGTATCATTAGCATTAATCAGCACAGATTCATGAAGAATCGTTCTTGCCAAACCAATCTATTAACCTTCTATGAGGAGGTGAGTTGCCATCTAGATAAAGGAAGGCCTGTAGACGTGGTGTATCTGGATGTTGCAAAAGCATTTGACACAGTTCCCCATAATCTGTACAAAATAAGGTCCGTGGGTATTGACCATGGGGTGAGTACATTGATTGAAAACTGGCTACAAGGGCAAGTTCAGAGGGTGGTGATAAATGGTAAATACTCTGAATGGTCAGGGGTGGGTAGTGGGGTCCCATAGGGTTCTGTGCTGGGACCAATTATATTTAATTTGTTCATAAATGACCTGGAGGATGGGGTAAACAGTTCAATCTCTGTATTTGTGGATGTCACTAAGCTAAGCAGGGCAATAACTGCAGGATGTGGAAACCTTGCAAGACGATCTGAACAAATTAATGGGGTGGGCAACTACATGGCAAATTAGGTTTAATGTAGAAAAATGTAAAATAATGCATTTGGGTGGCAAAAATATGAATGCAATCTATACACTGGGGGGAGAACCTCTGGGGGAATCTAGGATGGAAATAAACCTGGGTGTCCTAGTAGATGATAACAGCAGCTTGGCATTGCATGCCATTGCTGAGCCTAACAAAGCAAACAGAATAATGGCATGCATTAAAAAAGGGATTAACTCCAGGGATAAAGCCATAATTCTCCCACTCTACAAGACTCTAGTCCGGCCGCACCTAGAGTATGCTGTCCAGTTCTGGGCACCAGTCCTCAAGAAGGATGTACTGGAAATGGAGCGAGTACAAAGAAGGGCAACAAGGCTAATAAAGGGTCTGGAGGATATTAATTATGAAGGAAGGTTGCGAGCACTGAACTTATTCTCTCTGGAGAAGAGACGCTTGAGAGGGGATATGATTTCAATTTACAAATACCATACTGGTGACCCCACAATAGGGATAAAACTTTTTTGCGGAAGGGAGTTTAACAAGACACGTGGCCACTCATTAAAATTAGAAGAAAAGAGGTTCAACCTTAAACTACGTAGAGGGTTCTTTACTGTAAGAGCGGCAAGGATGTGGAATTCCATTCCATAGGCGATGGTCTCAGCGGGGAGCATCGATAGTTTCAAAAAACTATTAGATAAGCACCTGAACAACTGCAACATACAGGGATATACAATGTAATACTGACATATAAGCACACACATAGGTTGGACTTGATGGACTTGTGTCTTTTTTCAGCCTCACCTACTATGTAACTATGTAACTATGTACAGTACAATGTCAGAGTGAAGTCAGAACTCCTGATATTCATTCTTGTTCCAGGTCAATGCTTTGGAGATTAATAAAGCCACTAGATCAGCATGAGAGCCATGCAACTGGAATTTTTAGAAGAATTAGTTAGCAATGACACCCCTCATATTTCTTCAGTTTCCTTTAATTTTCACATTTCTTCAGCAGTATGCATTTTAGTCAATATTACCTAACAGTTCAGATTCAGATATTTATGTTGGCTGGTTAAGCTATGCATGTTACTAGATGCTGCTTCAAAGCAAAACATATGTACGTATGGCTTTCCAGACTGTTGAACCTAAAGTCATGTGTTGGAAGACTGTTGAGTACACATAACAAAACATTTCTAGTAAATTCAGCATAGACGATGCATTAAATATAAGCACATAGTGTGAAGAGCTGTCACACAGAGAACTGGTGCAGGCAAACCAAACTCCATTTCTTTCTTGTTCTAGATAAACAACCTTATTTAGAATCTGCCATTTGCCTAGTACCGCCATCATCAACTTATTTGGGAAGCATTCAGGTATGCATTAATCTTTGTTACAGCCAGTGCTTTTGCACTTACTATGCAAATTATTGTAACTCACTTATCAAAATATTTTGTAAAGTAAAGTTCTCATCTGTATCAATAAAGCTGGAAGTACACTGTTTGCGTTCTATCTGAAAACAATGTAGAGCTATTCAATCTTAATTAATAACCTACAATTATAGTATAAAAGCAGAAAAGTAAATAGTTGAAAGGCATAGAAATGCTGTAATTCATCTGCACAGGATGCAGGTATACTAACGGGAAAGGGAAAATATAAATATTCAGGTGTTTTATTGACAACACACTAGGAAATCTGTATGAGCGTCTAGCCTGCTTGTGAGCTTTATTTCTTACTGCTGAGCTTGGTTCATTGTGTACTTTCCCCAACCAAAATATGCTTTGAATAGTTTTTTCTGTAAAGGTGGTAAGCAATAGTCAGTTTGACTCTACAACACAAGAGAGGTCTACAAAAAAAAAAAATAATAAAAAACTTCACTATACTACAGAAGTCCTAATATTTCTTGCCGGTTCTTTATGCTGTGGCCATTTAGTGAACTTGAACAATTTAGCTTTGCACCTGGTGAATTTAATGTTGCTATATTTCAATAGATGTGCAAAGGAATGCCTCAGGGACTTAGTGGGGTTTAGCTGACACTGCCTTGCATCATGATAGAAAGGTCTACATCGAGCAGAACTTGCAGCTGCCTATACAGAACAACCAATACATAAGAATAGGCACTGTGGAGAAAAGACTAACAAAACATGTTGACTATACTTCTGATTTGAATGGGACTGTCATTTAATTAAGTACACATTTGATTTAACATTTTACATTTTGCATGAAAGTAATTTAAATTTTTATTAAAAAGTTATCAGTAGTATAATAAAAGAGTGGAATACAATGGCAATTTATGTGGTAGAAATGTTCCCCATACTGGCAAATAATATAATGAAACTGACAAGTAAGTTATTATAAAACTAATCATATTTTAAAAAGTTCTGTATTATCCTGTCTTGACCTTCTGAGTATGGGATAACGTATACACCATTCCTAGAGACAATATGGAATATACAACCCTTAATTATGATATACTTGCAGTTACTCAATTTAAAAAAAAAGTATGATCTTTAGAGTAGATAATCATGTACATTCTATTTATTCTGCATGTAAAAACATCTGAAATAAGTAGTATCCATATGTTGCAATTACAATTTCAATGGTTGTTCTATTATACATTAGACTATGGGGGATAACTCAATGGGCAGTCATCCTCTTCTCCCATAAAAACTGAACACAAACTCAGGCTGTCATCTCTTATGTGCAGAGGTAGAGGATAGAAAAGGGTAGCCTGGATCATTTCCAGGTTAGATGAGTCTGCAGTTAATTTACTGTATCTGTTTAAATTCGCTTGTTGTCAAACTAGAATTCTAGAACTTCTGCATTTGTATTTACTGAGTATCTATAGTACCAGTGCAATACTATTCATCATGTGTTACAGGTGTGTGCTATCTAAGCGTGCCATTTCAGTGCACCAGTTCTGCTGAAAATCGAAAAATTGCTTATTGCCTTTTTCCTTTTAATTTTTTATTTGCTTTTTAGAAAAAATGAAAGCTGCATTCCACATTATCATCTTACATACAGACTACGTGGGGTACTCGTTGTTTGTGAAATAGTGCGCACCAGGTTTTTTTCTTCTCTAAGAATGGGTGCAGAAACTCATCCTTCCTAGCCAACTCCCTGCCCCCCAACCCCACCCTCAATCACGCCCTTTCTCAGTGGATGACTGGATGCAGAGTCAGACAAGCCAGGACAGCAACGGACAATCAGGTATAAGCATAAACAGAAAGCAGAGAATGGTCAAGATGCAGGCAGAGGTTGGCAACAGGATATCGGGCAGATGAGCAGAGATAAATGGAGTCTAAGGCAAACCCAGGTCAGGACAGGTGAAGAACAAGCGTAGCCAGGATAAGCCGGGCCAAACACACGAATCAAGTACAGGAACAGGTACATGGGTAAAGCAGATCAGACAGGAATTAACTAGTGCAGCTGCTGCACTTATATAGGCCATTTGGCGCCAGTGTTAATGGCTAACATGTGCGCATGTGCATTGGCATTCGCATCTGCATGTGAATTTTTGTGCACATACGCATACAGTGTATGTGCACCTGTGCCTGGCAAGGTGGGCACCTGCACATGCACATTGGCCTTTGCCTTGGAGCTTTGGCTGCACTATGGCCAGCATGTCCCTGACACCCCCCATCCGTAGCTCAACTCTGTACCTCCCATCTACAGCTCCCCTTCTCCCTTCTCCTCCAGAGCTCCCCATGTTCTTCTCCCCTCCACCCACACCTCACATTCTACTTTTCTCTATCCACAGTTCACCTTCTTCTCCTCCCCTCTATCCACAGTTCTCCTTCTCCTCTCCTCCATCCACAGGTCACCTTCTTCTCCACACCAACGATGTCGGCACCCGTGAAACCAATCAACAGATGTGGGGCACCTGCCGTGGGTGCCGGAACTAGTACACAAACGTCGGTGGAGGAAGTAGTATAGAAAATTTCCTCTACCAGCTTCTGTGTCAAGTGACAGGTTGGAGAGGGCTCAGGGCTGCCGGAGGTGGCGGAACTGAGTTCCGCCATGTTCCAGCTGAAAGAAAAGCCCTGCGACAGAATCTAACACATAATAAACCTTTTTGGTTTTTGACTAGAAAGCTTGCAGATTGTTAAAATGGTAATGTTTATTATACCACATTTTTGCCTGAGAGTTACTAGGCCACAAAGCTGACCTAAAATTGACTATTGTCATATCTATCCTTGCATTCTGGAAAAACCGCAAATGGCATTCTGCAATTAATATCTCATCTTTTGACTGCTTGACTAAGTACCTCTAAAATGACCTCCATAGTCTCTGATAGGTAGGGTTAGATTAATTTGCAAATGTACACTCTGTTAAAAAATTGAAGCTAATAGCACCACACTGTTGCCCGAGACAGGTGCTCCATTTTTCGGTGTTTTTTCACATGGCTGACATGTTAACCCTTTCATGACTAAGCCTATTTTTGAAATTTGGTGTTTACAAGTTAAAATCCGTATTTTTTGCTAGAAAATTACTTAGAGTTCCCAAACATTATATATATATTTTTAACAGAGAATCTAGAGAATAAAATGGCGATTGTTGCAATATTTTTTATCACACGGTATTTGTGCAGCGGTGTTTTAAACGCAAATATTTGGAAAAGGGACACTTTCATGAATTTTAAAAAATCCAAACCGTAAAGTTACCCCAATTTTTTTGTATATTTGTGAAAGATGATGTTACGCCGAGTAAATAGATACCAAACATGTCACCCTTTATAATTGCACGCACTCGTGGAATGGCGACAAACTACGGTACCTATGAATTTCCATAGGCGATGCTTTAAAAATTTTTTACGGTTACCAGGTTTGAGTTACAGAGGAGGTCTAGGGCTAGATTGCTCTTGCTCTGACGATCGCGGCGATACCTCACATGTGTGATTTGAACACCGTTTACATATGCGGGCGCGACTTCCGTATTCGTTTTCTTCGCTGCGCGAGCTCGCGGGGACAGGGGCACTTTAAAATTTTTTTAATTTTTTTATTTATTTTATTTATATTTTTACTTCATAAATTGTGTTTAAAAATTTTTTTTTTTTTTTACTTTTATTGCTGTCACAAGGAATGTAAACATAGTTGGTGACAGGTACTCTTTATGGAGGGATGGGGGGTCTAAAAGACCCCCCATCCCTCCTTTACACTTCAAAGTATGAATACTGTGTACTTTTTTAAATTCGGCGCCATTGGCAGCCGAGTAAACGGGAAGTGACGTCATGACGTCGCTTCCGCGTTTACAATGAGAAGGCTGGAACGAAGCCACTCACAGCTTTGTTCCAGTCCGCCCTCAGCCGCCGAAGGCAGACGATTAGACACCGGGCCTCCCGATCGCACGGGAGGCCCGGTAACAGCGGCGGGAGGCGGCGGGAGGGGGGGATGTCCCCTCCCGCTCCTCCGGTATAACAACCGAGCGGCTTTTAGCCGCATCGGTTGTTATACACGGGTAGCCGATCGCCCGCTGTAAACAATGGTACCGGGATGATGCCTGCAGCTGCGGGCATCATCCCGGTATAACCCCGGAAAGCCGAGTACGCATATCTGCGTACGGTCGGCGGGAAGGGGTTTTAAACTTTTTATTGTGCATTTTAAAGTGTGTTGTGCTCAAAAGGACTTGCCGTACTATAATTATCTTGAAATCCTTGCATCCACATGTCACACTTCAAGCTTCTAAAACATCAACAAACTAATTTGAAGAAGTAAACTTGAGCTTACCCCTCTTCCATATTTCCCTTTGATATGTTATTTGTATGTACATATACACGAATGTTTCAGTTTCCAGTCACACATTTAATAAGACCCTATTATACCCCCCCTCAAAAAAAAAAAAAGCTGGCGCATATTACTGGCAAACCATGGTTTCAAGGTAGTTGTTCTCATCCCCAAGGACTGCCGGGCTGTCAAAAAGGAATGTGAAGAGACAGGAAGGGGCTTGCAAGCTCTGGTAGCATTGAGGAAATAAAGAAGCTTTGCCTTTTAGAATGAAAATTGGCCATGAAAAGAGGCTTTTGGAGGTTTCTGCAGTTACAGGAGCTTTATATCTGCCGGATTTTATTATTTTGGTATTGATAAACAAATTTGACAAGATATTCAGTCTTTTAAATTACTACCTGTTTTAGTTGCACTGGCCTATACTTTATTTGGAAAATAACATATTTTAGTCAGGAATTCATATTTACCTACTATTATTATTCTCATTCAGGATTTACGCAGCGCTTTACAACATGAACTAAAGTGTATACAGTAGATGTGATAAATGAAATCTGTAGTAATTCTGACTTATTTTTTTACCTCAAATATTTTATTTAAAAAGAATCTATGTTTGCATACCTAAAAGGGCCATACATCCACAGGCTCTTTTCCGGATTATTGTGTATATGACTATTTTCACAGTTGCAGGAAGATCTTGGGGAACTGCCATATTTATCGGCGTATAACACGGGCCGGCGTATAACTCGCACCCCAAGTTTAGGAGGGAATTTTAAGGAAAAAAATGTTTTAAGGAAAAAAATGCCCATCAATGCAGCCCTATAAGTGTCATTTGCAGCCTTATCAGTGTCATTTGCAGCCTTGTCAGTGTCATTTGCAGCCTTGGTGTCATTTGCAGCCTTGCAGCCTTGGTGTCATTTGCAGCCTTGCTGTCATTTGCAGCCTTGCAGCCTTGGTGTCATTTTCAGCCTTGGTGTTATTTGCAGCCTTGCAGCCTTGGTGTCACTTGCAGCCTTGGTGTAATTTGCAGCCTTGCAGCCTTATCAGTGTCTATTTGCAGCCCTGCAGCCTTGTCAGTGCCCATCTGCAGCTTTGTCAGTGTCCATTTGCAGCCTTGTCCAGGCTGCAGTTAAACTGCAGTGATTTGTCAGTGTCACTGCAGTTTGAAAATGGAGCTGCCGAGATACACAGAGCCGGTCCTGTGTATCTCAGTGGCTCTCAGCCGCTTTCGGCTCCTCTCGTAGTCCTGCCCAGGATGGGTGTGACTGTGAGTGGAGCCAAGAGCCGCCCATATACATAGATAGCCGAGTGTACTCGGCTAGGTTCGGCTAGCTCCGCTCACAGTCACACCCAGTCCCTGTGTCCATCATAGGGCGGGACTTGGCATGACTGTGAGCGGAGCTAGCCGAACCTAGCCGAGTACACTCGGCTATCTATGTATATCGGCGGCCAACGCTCGCTTAGCTCACAGTCAGCGGGGGATCTGCGGGGATCGGCGTATAACACGCACCCGCGATTTTCCCCTGTTTTAAGGGGAAAAAAGTATGTGTTATACACCAATAAATACGGTACATAACAAAATGCCACGGTGTTAACATATTCCTAGTCATACTCCTGCTGTCTGACTTTCAAAACTGTGAGAGCTCACATGAGCCGATGCTACTGAGAAAAGTTGCACCACTTGCATGCCCCCTTCTGTCCTCTGTGCCAATCAGAGAGCTTATATTACTATTCTTCCACAATGCACTGGCATTTTGTAAATGAAGTAGGAGTAGTTGAATGACAGAATCTTTACATACATGTACATTTCAGTTGTCAGTGGGTAAGCCCGCTGACAGCTGATTGGTCATCAGTTGTTAAGGATGCAGTGGCCAGCTTTCTGGCCCACTGCCTAACAACAAAGTATTCTTCACACAGAATTCAAATTGGTCGATCATTTTTTGACCGATCCGAATTTGAAAGGTTCCGAAAATTTATAATTCATTAGAAAATTTATGAAAGAAATTTAATGAAAACGAAACAAAAATAAACGAATTCCAAAATGACACTAAACAAATTCCGAAACTAAATTAGTAACATAACAAAATATACCCGAAACTAAATTATTTTTTCTGTTCTGCACATGTCTAGTAATCATGTTAATATTGGTGTGGAGATATTTCCCTAGTATACAGATAATGTCACTGCTAGTGGCTATATCTTCTAAATCTATTTCTAAAAAGTTATTGTAGGGCTTTTTAAGTCTTTAACAGAACAGTTAATTGGTTGAATGGTCAGGTAGTGAGTAACATGCAATTTATCAAAAAAGTGCAAAGTTACAAACAATAATGTAAAACAGGTTTAGGATGGCAAAGAGCATTCACTTGCTGCAGAATGGTACAAAACAGATTATGAAAGCTACGCAAACATTGACTCTTCACAGTATCATCTCCGTGGCTTAATCAGGGTCTGCATAGTTTTCTACACTAAAACAATTCAGAACACAAAAAACTACTGATGGCTATCCTTAAAAACAGCAGAGATTCATGGCTAAAGGAATCCAAGGACAAACGGGATACCCCACCAGAACAGGATGTAGAAATTGTGGAGGTGCTCCCCATGGTAGTTGGGTCTTCAGGAGAAGAGTGCTATTAGGCACCTGACCACTACAAACACTTTTGAATTGGTCATGTAATTTTCAAAATCCAGGCTTGAAATTAAGATGACTGCTGAAAAAAGTGATGTGTAATAAAGTCAGTAACATCACCCTGGTCTGTGAAACTGCTAATTTTATGCAGATGTCTTGAGTCTTATAAGGGCCCTTTCACACTCATCCATTTTTTATGCATTTTTGGGGTAAATAAAAGCGGAGGAAAAATGCATGAAAAATGTATCCCTTTAACTCCTATGAAACTCTTCACACCAGTGAGCACAGTGCATTTTTAAAATTCCTGCATGCTGCATCATTGATACATTTTTTAAAATCTCCCATTGAATGCAATAAAAAATGCACCAAAAATGCAACAAAAACTCACCTGCATTGTGTTTTTGGTGCGTTTTTGGCGTAACATGTCCAAGTTTCACAGATGCATGATTGGAATTAGGAGTCCAGAAAACACGCCAAAAATACAGAAAAAATACATATGCATTTTTACTGCATTTTTTTCAATGGAGCAGTGTGAAAGCAGCCTTAGGGTGGAAGGTCCTCAAAGACCATGTACAGCGGAGCTTGTAATGTGATGTCACACAGCCACAGCAGAAGATTGGGTGGCCCAGTTTGATGTAAATGTCCATGGCTTGTTTTTATCTGGTTTGCTACATTCTTAACTGTATACTCTAGCTACTTATGCACAGCATTAAATACAGCATGTACTGGCAAGTTTTAATGATGTGGGTTTATGACACTTTAATCCTGAACTCCAGCTGTTTTGGACCGAACAAAACCGCTCGGTACTCTTGTTTCTGTCCCCCTGGCCAAATTAACCTTCGATGGGAAAATGTGCACATTCAACCACAAATCACTGACATGGACACGTTCAGTAAGTTTGGTACTTCTGTCGTTTACTTCCTGGGCTCAAAAAGATATACTGAGAGCCGGATATTTTGTTATCAAATCAAATATAAAAAAAAACAAGCGTGTACAAACCGCAAATTATACATATTCATTATTGTGATGAAGTGTAAGCTTTGCTGGGTTATATCTGTATAAGGAGATAGCAGACTATCATAGCTAATTATGGTGTCTTATTTTCAGTTCCTGTTTGTCTTGAGTGTAGCCTCATAGGCCTGAAAATAGGTGCAATCTTCTTCTCAGCTTTGTTGATTGTTCTTTAACTCTTGCAGTTCTGTTCCACATGAAGGGAGAAGCTGGCAGACATCTAATTTGAGCATGATTAAGGCTAATAGCTGGTTATAAGAAAATAAGCACTTATATCTATGCGATTATATTAGAAATAGGCATTTCACAATAACACTCATAATCACATTCCATTACAGTCCCCCCTTGAAATGCGTATTTCCTTAAAACTGTCCCTTACATTGGAGAACAACCTATCATTTCTACCCGGCTCATTTCACTGACTGCAATTCTTTTAAGCTGTATGTAGAGAAAGGGCTGTGACTTGCTTACCACCCCCCTCGATACAGCTGGTGAAATGCCGCCAGGGGCTATCTGTCCCTATAGCCCTACCATGTTGCATCTCGGGGAAGGGTGCCCGTAACGGAGCGTAATGTGTAACTTTCATCATAGGTTTCGTCAAGCCTTACATAGACATCATCGTCACCTGGGATCTCTTGGTTCACAAATGTGGGGATATTTTGGTCTACGAAAAGAAAAGAAGGAAAAGAGAGCGCACCGACCTAGTGCATTACCACTGATAGCGTTTAATAAAAAAAGGTAAAACAGCAAATGAATAATCACAAATGAGCATGAATGACAAGCATGAACAGTAGCTGCAGATGCGCAGTAACAGACTTCAGAAAGAAACCGGGACCGGACATCAGGTGGCAATGACTGACGCGTTTCGGGGGAGAACCCCTTTCTTCAGAGCCTAAGCGGGTGGTGACTGCTCGCAAGTAAGAGCTCCTCTATATATGTGTATGTGTATGACTATGCATCCCAATCATCACCAGCACCAGCCCACAGAGGCCACTCCCACCTACACAGGAAGCACAGCCCTCCAAGATGTAAAAACCCTCCCAGCTGTCACTATGTCGCCACTGTAACACCATGGCGATATTCCCCACACATCCATGAAAAAAAAAATATATTAATCAATCAATAATATTTCAATGAATGCGGTTAGTAAACCATATCATAGTGTACAAGAATGGACATCTTATGCAGGCAAGCGGACAGGAGCAATGTTTTGGCCATATCCTATGTGCAAATGTAAATAAACAGAGGTGGCCAGACAATAGTACCATCTGTGCCACCCCCGCAGTTGCCGCATAATGGGGGATGTTGTGGGGACAGCACATACCAGGAGAAACATCGGGGGACCTTTCGAATGCCATCAGTCGCCGGTGGAACGCACGCCGCCTTGATGACCAGGAAGTGCGGGTACATTTGCGCTCCACCAGCGAGTTCCGGCTGGCCTGGACGTTACCTCCGCCCGCGCATGCGCAGTAGGCACGGCCCGGAAGTGCGGGTGGATGTGCATTCCATACGCTACCTCCGACCACTAGGGCCCAAGCGCTCGCTGAGAGCGGTGATGTATGGATGCGCACGCATCCCCACTAGGCAGGCACAACCAGGATAATGAGTATAGGATGCTAATCACCCCCTGGACGAACTCAGTCTGATTGTGTTAAATAAACTGGAATACGGGAGGGAACCAAAGGGGAAGGGGGAAAGAGAAGAGGGAGGGGAGGGCCAGATATTTTGGTCAACAGCTTTTTCTACACGCTTCTTAACACAGGGGAAGACACAGCAAATTATGGCAACTATTGTCAGGACGGCTATCCCTATCTGGGTCAGTAGTCCCTGCCATCCTCCCTTTATCCAGGTAAAATACTGGTCCCATGGGTTGGTGAGCCCTGAATTCTGTTTTAATTCATTGGACAGATTCTCTAGTTTTTGGATGGCTAAAGTCACTTTACCATTTGGGCCGGTGTTGTCTGGGATGTAAGTGCAGCATGTACTTGTCACAGGGATCATCTTGCATACACCCCCCTTCTCAGCTAGGAGCATGTCTAAGACCATACGGTTTTGGAAAGTCATGTGTGATGCTGCCTCTAACTGTTCGGCCAGACCTTGGAGTGCGTCCCTGGTGTAATTGACAAATCTTTGCTGGTTGTAGTAGATGTAATTTATCCAGTTTACATTCTTGTTTACGGTGATAATGGGAGTCAGTGACTCGAAACCTGCTGCTACTTGGTCTCTTGCTTTGAATTCATCTGGGACCCCCCTTGGGACCCCTATGGCGTCTATGTATACATGGGGGTCAAAGCTCCCCGCTGGGGCACTCCTACGTTTCCTGTTTGATTTGTGTGCATCACTGGTTTCCGGCTCTGGGGTTTGTGGGAGAATATGCAGGGGCATTATGGCTTTAGCTAGTGCACATTCTCCTGTCGATTGTCCTGTCATTCTACTTCTAACTTTCATGTCCCCACAGATCCAGTACACGTCTCCTAGGTACTGGACTTGATTCTGCACTAGGTCTGCAGGCACCTCACTATAAGACTCGCAGTAACGCTCAGTGAAGTTCCCAAGGGGTTTTCCCACCCCATGGTACTTCCCATAACATGTATAATTGTCAGGATATATGGTAATACCTTCTGCTGGTTTAGGGGCTTTAGTGACTATGGGGTACTTCTTTTTCCAATACTCGCATAGGGACTGGTTTGTAGCTGTGTTTGTAAACAAACTAAGGACACAGGTCTCATGTTCTGGGGGTATGTTAAGGGGGACTGTTCCTAGATGTGGTTTAGCCCCCCCCACACACACGTAGAAATTAGTCTTGTTATGTTTCCCTGCATTGTACCTCATCCATTCGAGCCATAAGTTGACATCTTAAAACCGGTCTCAGCAGCCATGGTGTCCTCAAAGGTAGGGTCTGCTATGGCTACCATGTCTCCTAATGTTTGCATGTGAGGCTTTAGGGGGTTCGAATTGGATGTAGATTGGGGAACTGTCCACTCTGGGTTACTGAACATGTCTTTCAGTTGAAAAGGTTTCCTCAAGCTGCGATACCCATTTGCCAACCACAGACCCAATACATAGGTCCCACTGTCCCCTGGGTTGGGATTCTCAATGGTTAGTCTAAACTCTTTTGTGAAGTATTGATCTGTGTGGTTGTTGATTGTCATTCTGTCTAGGAGTGATTTTCCATTCTTGTCTTTCTTACTTTGGGCGATTTCAGGCTTATACCCCGTTTGTGTCCCCAGTAGCCGTTGGTAACACATACATACACAGTCATGGGACCTACTGTTCTTTCATAGGATCGGATTCTGTAATCTGTACCTGGAAGTATCTTACTATAAGGGGATATAAACATGGCAACATGTGTGTTGGATGAGTTGTACCAGAATTGAGTTATACCATTTTTCTGTTTGATGGCCACCTCTTGGGCCTGAGCAAAGATTATAACAAAAAGGATAAGCAGGATCATGGCTTGGTCTTCTCAGCCTCTTCCTCGGGCACAGGACTTGCGGTGAGAGGCGTGTATCCACGAGTTCCTTTCCGGCCACTTTTACTGATGTGGTGGTTGTCAGAAGGACTTGGAAAGGACCATCATATCTGGGTTCAAGGGTGTGTTTCCTCAAAAACTTCTTTATCAGGACCCAATCACCAGGGACCAACTTGTGCGATCCTGTGTCTAACTCAGGATCTGGAATGGAAGAAAACACTTGCGCATGGATACGGGTTAATTCTCGAGATAAAGCAGTCACATAATCAGTTAATACATCAGATTGCAGTTGCAGCTGTTGTGGAAAGTAACAACCCAGTCTGGGGGCTGAACCAAACAATATCTCATAGGGTGACAAACTATGATTTCCCCTTGGGGTGTACCTGACACTGAACAAGGCAATGGGTAGGCTGTCTCGCCAACTCATTCCTGTTTCCTGAGACATTTTTAGCATTCTAGACGTTATTGTGCCATTTAGTCTTTCCACCTTCCCACCACTCTGAGGGTGGTATGGAGTGTGGAAAGCTAGTGTGACCCCTAAGGCTGTCCATATCTCCCTGGTTACTGAGGCCGTGAAAGCCGGCCCCTGATCACTCTCTATAACCTCTGGAACACCATATCTGCACACTATTTCTGTTAAAAGTCTTTTAGCTGTGGTCTTCGCCGTCATGTTGGTAACGGGATAGGCTTCCGGCCTACGTGGCAGACGCAGTCTCTTGTTTAATTCAGTGATTCCTTCAACTTCTGTGGCTCCTTTTTTGATCCACACTTCTTTTTCTTCTTTTCCAGCTGTCTCTTGTTGCTCCTTGAGGTGAGTCCTGTTTACAGGAAGGTTTTGTAGAATCATGGTCATTTGTGTTGTCTCTTCAGGGCTGTCTATTGGGTCATCCAGGTAGATGCATTCACTCTGCTGACCACTTCTCGCGTTCCATCTGCAGCTTGCTTTGCGGCAGTATCTGCCTGATAATTGCCTCGTGCTTCTTGGGAAACCAGTTTGCCGTGTGCTTTTACTTCAAGTATGGCCACCTGCGTTGGGAGCAGTAAGGCATCCATCAGGTTCTTGATAGCTGTGCTGTGTTTTACAGGAGTTCCTGCTACTGTCATGAATCCTCTAGTTTTCCAGATGATCCCAAAATCGCAGGCCACTCCCAGAGCATATCTTGAGTCTGTGTAGATGTTAGCTCGTTTTCCTTCTGCCAACTTGCATGCCATAGTTAGGGCCTGCAACTCTGCTTCTTGGAGGGGGGTAACGCTGAAGTATGGAGGGCCGTGTCTTCTGTGGAAACTGCATATCCTGTATGGTACCGCCCAGCATCATCTGCATATCTGGAACCATCCACAAAGATTGTCAGGTCAGGATTTTCAAGGGCAGTTTCACTGATTGTCGGCAGGTGTGATGTCTCCATCTTCATCACTTGAAAACAGTCATGGGCGGTATAGTGGTAATCATCTTCCACAGAGGTTCCCCCCTCGAGAAGGGGAAGTAGAGTGGATGGGTTGAGGGTATCACATCGGAGAATGGTGATGTTGTCAGGGGGAGGTAAGGTACACTGGAGTCTGAGGTGCCTTTGTGAAGACAGGTGTCTGGGTTGGATCTGGTTCAGGATGGCAGTGATGTCATGAGGAGCAAGGAGGATTAAGGGGTGACCCAAGACGAGGTCCGCAGTCTTGTCCAAGAGAACTTGGGCTGCAAACACGGCTCTGAGACAGAAAGGTCCCCCCTTGATCACTGAGTCCAGTTGACAGGAGTGATACTCTGAGTCTGTTATTATGGGCCTGAGCCAAAACTTCTGTGGCATGTCCTTGCCTCTCTGAGACAAACAGTTTGAAAAGTCTTGAAAGTCTTTTAGTCCAAAAGCAGAGGCTGTTGAGAGGATCTCCTTCAGAGTTTCAAAATTCAAAATTGTCCGCAGCTTCTGGAGAAAGCAGGAAAGGGTCAGATTTCAGGGCATCATAAAGGGATTGCTTGACCTTGAGGGAAAGGGATTGCATTGATTGCAGCAACTCTTTCTTCAGTGAGATGTCAGGTGCCTTGGGAGATGCAGAGGCCTGGGAGAATCACCTTCTTTCTGGACTTTTTGCTTTTTAAGGCCTTGCAGCCTTGCTCAACCAGGTAGTGGAGGAGACTTTCTGAGAATATGGAGGCGTCACCGAAGGAATCTGCACACAGCAGGAAGTCATCTGCATATTGGAGAAGTACAACATCTGGGTGTAGTCTCATCCCTTGGGGCATAACAGTCCAGGTGTAGCTCTGCTAGCAACATGTGGGGATTGGGGACGGTGGGGGTCTCCAGGATGGTAGCTTCTTTCACTGCTCTGAGGTCTTGTACCATCCTGTACTTTTCTGGTTCCTCTTTTGCGGTTCGCTTCTTCACTGGGAGCAGTGGTGTGTTACAAGGAGATTTACAGGGTACCAAGGCTCCATTTGACAGAAGAGCCTCAACTTGTCTTGAGATGGATGCCGATTGTGCAGGCTTCAAGGGGTATTGTGGTTTTCTGGGTAGGGGATCCCCAGGCTTCAGTTGTACCATGACTGGCGGCACTTTCAGATGTCCTATGTCTTCCGGCCCTGTGGACCATAGGCATGTGGGGAACCGATTCAAAACTTCTTCGGGGACTTCAGGTTCATCTTTTGGGTTCAGGGATAACAGGAGTGGGATGGAGCGGAGTGCCGAAGCGTCATCAATGGCCAGTGGTGAGGTGATCAGAACACCACCATCAGGTTGGAAGGAGATAGAGGCTTGGAGCCTGGACAGAACATCAGTTCCTAGTAGGTTCAGGGGGCATGTAGATGAGACCACAAATCTCGCTAATAAGTCAGGAAAGTTGCCGAACTTGCGGGGGGCGGGTCAACGTGCTCTTTCTGGGCGTTCCAACAACCCCTACACATGCTATGTTGATGGGGAGGGTTTTCTTCACTAATGGTCCTCCCGAATCTCCCAAAGACATCATGACAGGGGCAGGTGACACAGGCTTGCCGGAATCCTAGCGGAGAAGGTTCATGTGTTCCGGAGTGGTAGGCGAGGTGAGGTGTCATGTCCCTGGTACTGGGCGCTTTCATGTGGACCATGGTTGGGGCTTGGTTGACTGTGGGTGAATTTCCATGGGCTTCGGTATTCCCTTCTGGAGTGGCTGGGTCTTTCGCAGTTGTAGCAAGCAGACACATGGAGTTGGTACTGGTGGGCGCAGATAGGGTGTGTCAGAGGCCATCATGAGAGGAGCTACTCTCTACTGTTCTGTGGGGATTCTGGACCCAATAGCTACCAATAACAACGTCTCAAGCTCCAAGGCTGTGGGTTCTCTATACTCAAACCTTTCATATTGACTCTTTAAGACCTGAAATAAATGCGGCAGCTAACATGTGTCTATGCGCTCTGTTCAGCACACTAAAACCCAAATCAGTAAACTTCTTGTACACATATTGACTTCAGGCGTTTTAGAGTAGAGATGTGAACCATCTCCATACAGAATCATTTTTTATAGGGAGCCTCGGTCCAGCCGATCTCCACAACATAGACATTTATTTTCCTTCTAAACATACTGACTCTTTTTTTTTTTTTTAGAATACAAAACGCTCAGCACATAGATTTAAGCAAAGAAAGCACTTCCTCTTTTGATCTTCTGGCATAATGCCTAGAATACATAAACTTCCTCTTTATTGCTAATACAGCTTAAACACAATCACAACTAAATTCAGACTCTGACTGAAATATTCAGAAATATTCAATACATCCTATACATAAATTATTTATTTAATTAAAATGCTACATTGGTTGCTACTATGCAACATCACTGGAAACATGTGGGTGGGTTTCGGTATGGGCGGTTGCATAGGGCAGTGGCTTAGGGCGTGTTGCCACAGGGGGAGGTGTCACTTAGAACAGAGGGGCGGTAGACGAAGGGCAGTATCTACCGCCATTATAGGGCGGTGGCTGACTACTTAGCTTCCTCTTTTCTAGTTTTCTTGTACACATACACGATGCAACCGTTTTGGTTCCATCCACCCTCTTCTTCATGAATAGCATTTGCAACTTTAAACCAAGCATCTGCTGCCCGTAGCAATCTATAATCTGGCAACAGACCTGATTTATGTTTCAAAAAAAAGTACGCCATTCATCTACTTTTAATCTACCACCCAAATTCCACACACTTTCGCTAATTTCTTTCCCTTTTTTTACAGAATCCTCTCCCTCCTGTTCTAATACCAAATCACAAGCCAAACTGCCCTCTGTGGGCATAGTCAACTTATTTCCCATTTCACACAACTCTTGAATTGAATAGGAGGAGAGGAAAGCAAGAAAGGTTGAGGTAAAACAGAAAAGAAATGAAGATATGCAGTGACAGGGTGATGTGGAGGATTAGGAAGTGAAGAGATCTCTGTTAAATCTGCAAAAGGGGAGACATGAAACAAACCAGAGAAAACACAGAATGTGAGTCAACAGCTGGTATTCAGTAAACCATTTTAAACGTCTTCTACACGTCTCAACTCAAAACCCAAACTCCTCACCCTCGTAATCTTCTGGCTGCTGAGGTTGTAGGGGACAACTTTCACTTCCCTGTCCTCTTATCCTAGCCTCAGCCTAAATAACTTCCAATTTCTTACCAACTGAAAACTTCACTAGATAATGTACATTCAATCTGAATACCATTACTTGGGGGACCTCTGGCACTAGGGGTTTGTAACCGAGAATAAATCTCTTATAACCTGGCTCTACCTTTGTGACCAAGCCCCAGGCCTCCTTATTAATGCCAAATAACAGTCCACAGACACATCTAGGACATGACATTACCAACAACAATTGATGTGATGACTGGAGTGAATTCTGGACTTAATCAGATCCTCACGGGATCCCCACGCCACCGCTGGGCGTAATTTGATGCCCCCTTTCCTGGTAACCCGTGCTTTACCGCACCCGTGCTTTACCGCACAATTATTTGCCCCAGGAGGAGTTTACCGCGTCCCGACGCCCTCTCTTGATATCAATCCTCAAGAGAAGTTTAACCACGTCAGTTCCATCCGTGAACATATAATCAATCCCTCATTCACAGCAGCCGTCACACAACACGATCGATCGACAAAACAAAACACAATATACTCCAAATACAGGCAGGTCAGAAACAATTGCAGGTTCGTACTATATAAATAGGCTCGAGACAAGATATATACATGTCTTTGTGGACCGCGGGAAGCCGATGCGGAGACAGAAATTAACCAAATACGGATGCGGATCAAACAGCAGACAAATTATTAAAAAGTGTCTTACCATTTTCTCCAGAGTTGATCAGGCTCTGTTCCGCCCGTATTTGGCCCTGTTTCAGCGTCCTGTAAGTACGGTTCCCTTTTGGGCCAAAATCCCGAGCCCCACGTTGGGCGCCAAATGTTTTGGACCGAACAGAACCGCTCGGTACTCTTGTTTCTGTCCCCCTGGCCAAATTAACCTTCGATGTGAAAATGTGCACATTCAACCACAAATCACTGACACGGACACGTTCAGTAAGTTTGGTACTTCTGTCGTTTCATTCCTGGGCTCAAAATGATATACTGAGAGCCGGATATTTCGTTATCAAATCAAATATCAAATAAAACAAGCGTGTACAAACCGCAAATTATACATATTCATTATTGTGACGAAGTGTAAGCTTTGCTGGGTTATATCTGTATAAGGAGATAGCAGACTATCATAGCTAATTATGGTGTCTTATTTTCAGTTCCTGTTTGTCTTGAGTGTAGCCTCAAAGGCCTGAAAATAGGTGCAATCTTCTTCTCAGTTTTGTTGATTGTTCTTTAACTCTTGCAGTTCTGTTCCACATGAAGGGAGAAGCTGGCAGACATCTAATTTGAGCATGATTAAGGCTAATAGTTGGTTATAAGAAAATAAGCACTTATATCTATGCGATTATATTAGAAATAGGCATTTCACAATAACACTCATAATCACATTCCATTACACAGCATTACCTACAGCCTTGCACAGTTTTATAGGCTTGTCTCCTGCATTGAAATGCTCTCATGATTTCACTGTTTCTCCCAGTATGAATTAAAATCTGCAGCAAGTCAGATAGACCCTGGATGCTCCTTTAAAGTCCTTCCAGGAAGGAGAATGAGTTAATTTCCTCTTGGCAGGTTCATATTTAAATACTACACTATATGGCATTTCTTCATTTTATTGCCTACAATGTCTGGTGAACAACAAGCTGAGTATTGCCCCCTGGAGGTTTTATGAAGGAGAGTCAAGGTTATTCCAGATTGATGTCTGCAGTTACTGTCTACATCAGCTTTATAGCTGCACAGTCACCTGGCAACATCTACTGCGGTGAGTGTGCATTGCATGTGGGTGAAGACTGGTGATTGGTGGTGGTGGACACTTTCTTCAAAGAAAGTGGCACTTTCACAGAGAGTGGCACTGAATGCATAGGTGTAATTTCCTTAGCAATATTACACTATATGGTTTTCTTCCTTTTTGGATGTATCATGAGTTCCAGTTTTAAGTATGCTTGGAGTTTGGGACCGGAGGAGATATAAGCTGTTTCCAGGATTTGTGCTCTACATGTGTTTTTGCTGCACTCAATGGAGCAGCCTGAAATTCAGGTGAGTTATAAATCCAGCTGATTGGAACATTGGAAGATAATTTATTGTTTTACTTCACTATATGAACTTTATGAACTTTTATTATTATTACTTTTTGCACTTTAACTAGGCACTACTTTCATTATTTAAATTTCACAACTAACCCTAGAAAGTATTTTTTTTTACCAAATGCGAACTTGATTCTTGGAACAGACCTCTGTCAGAACCAGTAAGTCAGTTTAAATTTAAATATGCTTGGAAGAAACATAGATCTACAGTGAGACAAAAATGTTTAGCACAGGAACGTGGAAATACTAATGATGCAATCTGTACCTGAATTTGGCTTGGTATGGTATGAGATGATTCTTGTACATCAGCAATGCAGCTAGGAGAGGGGATGCTAATTGGCAGCTGCAATACTAGGGGGTCTATAATGCAGTGAATGAGACTTTCACCAAATATTGTCTGGTGGAGAATCAATCACATTTAAAAATGTTTGACTTGGAGGACTTCCTTGCAGAGAATGCATGTTGAATGTCAGATTCTCTGCCTTATAAATGTGATTCTAGGTGTTATCACTTGTGCACTGTGCTGCAGTGCACATGTAAAACATGAAATGTTCTGAGAGAAATGAGTGAGCAGAGAGACACATTTTAATTGCAGAATGTGACTTATAGAGATTGGAGAGTGAGAATTCTCAAAAATAAGTGAATGCTCTTCTGGGCTCTTGCTTCAGCAAGATGTCTGCCTTAGACAAGAAGAAACAGGAGCAATGTTGGACACAATTCACATCAAACTCTACTTTAGCACTTTAGCTAGCGTGATTAAAAATGTGGAACTTATGTTTTGTTTGTTAAAGAACATTCATTTTTTTAGCTATAAAGTCTGGTAAATCTGGACAAAAAGAGATAGAACAGTACAGTGTATGAATTTAAACAAAATTGGCATTCAGTGTGCCCTGAATGCACAGTGATGTCATCGGCTGAAGCTATTGCAAATATCTCCTAAATAGCACAAGTGTATAAGATATTACCTACAGGTAAGACTTTATTATAAGCTTACCTGTAATTACAAAGTTAAACTGTGAATTTACTGCCATTTTAAACAGACAGGACAAAAAAACAAAACAAAGGACATTGTGGGTAATTTACTAAGAAGAAGGTACTGCACCAGTTCATACATTAATTGGTGCACCGGAAAAGACATTAATTCAACGTGCGAACCGGCTCAGATTGAAGCACAAATAGCGATAATAAATACCCGCATATGCACTGCAACTGACGTTAGGGTAACTGTGGTTTTCTCACTGATAATAGCGCACGCCCAATACAATTGGTTAATTTCATCTCATTGGATGTGTCTTGTTTGGCAATTAGTAGGTGTACTCAGTTAATTAACCCCTTTGATGATAATCTCATTCCTATCACTTCTAATATATCTTTGAAATGTGTTTTTTTTTCTTTTTTTTACCCAAATCTTTCAATACATTACAAATAACAGAGAAGTGTTTCTAAACCCAATAATCTAATATTTTCAGATCTTGATCTTTAAAGGTGACCATACACTGCAATCAGTTGGATCTTAAATAAAATAGATTTAGTGCAAGAGCCTGTTTGATTTCCTATATTTTGAATTAATTGTTCAATTGCGTCTTCCTATTACCTCTTTTGCCTAAATATTGAGTTGTACAGAGATTGGCCAATCAGATTGCATAGTGCATGACCATCTTAAGTGCCAAATTTGGAATGTAGATGTGCCATGACCCACTTGTATTTTCCTAACGATATTTCTTGGGCATTATACAAGGCACATGAAAAACCATCATTTTTAAAGACATGCTAGAGTGATCAGGAATCTTCAAACTACAGCTCTCCAGCTGTTGCGGAACTACACATCCCATGAGGCAATGTAAAACTGTGACATTCACAGACATGACTAGGCATGATGGGAATTGTAGTTCCTGAACAACTGGAGGGCCGTAGTTTGAAGACCCCTGTGCTAGCCCATTATTATGCCTCCAGAATTGGGAGTGTGGCATCTACCCAACTTCTCTCTGCTGGTGCACACAAGAACCTACATCTATAGATATATCTATATATACACACACACACTGAAGCAGGAAGCAATATACATTGGCCCAGAAGTGAATCTGTACACAGGAAGTAGGTGTGTGTTTTGAGGCCAAATCATTTAGACATACACACATGACCCACACGAACACCACCCCATGTAAAAATAAATCAAAAATGATCTTAATTTGCAAACAAGGAACATCTCTTCCTCAGACAACAGTGAGCAGGGCATGGTGGTGGGAAGAAATTAGCAGCAGTACAAGCAACTTCCTGGAGGGACGTGATGTAATTCCTGTGTGCAGGCCATCGCTTCTGGGAACCAGATATGCGCCATGAAAATTGAATACTTACCTCTCTGTAATTTTCCTTTCCTTGTGCCTATCCATGACAGCATACGCATGCTACCATGAAGGCACCAGGAAAGTAGCTTTTAGACAAATCACACTTTTTTGTTTTTCTATGCCAATCAGCCTTGTTAAGTGGCAGCTGGGAAATCTGTTGCATGAAAATTGTTTAGGGAGGGAGAGAGAGAGAGTGTAAAATGCATTACTTGGATTGAGCATGCATCTGCAAAACAAGTTATTAACAAAACAAATTTTATTGGTCAACAAAACAGGACTTGAAAACGAGCAAGGAAAGAAAAAAACACATGTATGTTAATTGGAGACACTAACAGGTCTGACCATGTTTCAGAGGAAATTAACAGGAGTTAAAAGGACTGTGCCCAGAAACAGTCAGTCTCAAGGATTTATACATTTAGTAGTCACAACAGCTTGAGGAAGATTTTGCTAAATAATGCAGCACAGACAATTAAATCAAAGTGAAACTAACAACCTACAAACACAGACTGACAACATCAAAAATATTTCATAGAAAAATACACACACACACACACACACAGGCCTCTTTTCAGTCATAGAGTGCTATATGCAAGCTATCTGCAATACAACATAGGTTTGTGTGATAATGAGACAATTGAAAATACATGCACAGTCCATGAAACACACAAAATTCACCCAATGTAGAGATAGAACTTCAAAGTGGGTACACCCGTTAAGGATGTCCTTAATTACTAGCCCAAAAAAAACACTCTGAGCATGCCCAGAAAAATCCAAGTGCTGTTCACACACAAAAAGCACCAAAAAAAAAAAGTCCCTGAGCATGCCCAGAACAACCCAAATGCATTTCACACACCAAAAGCCACAGCAAAAAACCAAAGTCCCTGAGCATGCCCAGAACAACCCAAATGCAGCGAGCACAAAATAAGCCACCCCCTGTCCAAAATTAAAGTGATTGTAAAGGATTGTTTTTTACTTTTGTTAAATAACAAACATGTCATACTTACCTCCACTGTGCAGTCTGTTTTGCACAGATTGGCCCCGAATATCTTCTTCTGGGGCCCCCCGGCAGTTCTCGCGGCTCCTCCCTGCATCAGATATCCCCCCAGGAGAAGCGCTCTCCCGAGGGAGTGACCTTGCAGACGCGCTCCTGAGTCCAGCATTTGCGTCCACAGACACGAATGCTGGACTCGGCTCCGCCCCCCGACACCCGCGTCCTTGGATTTGATTGACAGCAGTGGGAGCCAATGGCTGTGCTGCTATCAATCTATCCAATCAAGAGGCAGGATCCCGTGGAGAGAGGGAGAGCGCGTCCCCGAAGAGATGAAGGGACTGTTAGGTACCTGGTAGGAGAGCCTGACTTGTAGGAGAAGACCTCTCATACAACGCTGGTTCAGGAGCCACTGGAGAGGGAACAGTGGTCTCCTGAGCGCAGTGGGGTAGGAGTGCCTGTTGAGCTGAGTCTCTGATGCTGAAGAGATGAGAGATCCCGCAGGGATGGCTGGACTGCAGATCAGGTGAGACTGGAAGCAGCAGACTGGAACACTTGGATATGCAGAGGTCTCTGGAGCTGAAGGTGCAACAGCAAGGACAAACAGGAACAAGCAGGGTCAGACGGTCCGGGTCAGCAAGGATATGAGACAGGCAAAACAGCAGGCAGAGGCAGAGTCGGTAGGCAGGCAGAGATCGGCAACGGTATCAGGCAGGTAGCATAAGAATAGTCGGACAGGCCGGGTCAGATTGGAGCAGGACGGATGGTCAAACAAGCCGGGTCAGATAGGTAGCAAGCAATCAGGTTTTAAATACAAGAATCACGAAGCTGAGACGAAGCAGCAATGTGTCAGAGGCACAGGGGGGCTTTTATGTGTACTTTGGCGCCAAACTGGCGCTATCGCGAACGCGCGCACGCCCGTACGCGCCCACGTGCACACGCGCGCGCCCAAGCGCCACGAACCCGCGCGCGCCCTAGCGCCGCGCCGACGCCCGAGAACAACAGGGATTTGCTGAACAGCGCGCAACGGCGCGTGCCGGCGCATAGGCGTACGCTGACGCCCTGGTTCGGTGCCAATGGTACCCTGACATTGCCCCCCCCAAGGGGCAACCTCCGGGTGCCCAAAAGCCTCTTCTTTTCCGGATGGTTAGAAAAATAGGCTCGCACTAAACGCCTGGCATGCACATTACTATCTGGTTCCCAAGAATTACTTTCTGGGCCGTAGCCCCTCCACTTAATTAGGAACTGGATCTGCTCTTGTCTTTTCCTGCAATCAAGGATAGCCTCGACCTCAAATTCCTCGTTGCCATCAATCACAATAGGCTCAGGAGGTCTAGTTCCTCTACCGGGGAAGGGATCAGGTACAGCAGGCTTGAGCAATGACACATGAAACACGGGGTGTATTTTAAGAGAGTCAGGTAAAGTCAGTTCATACGAAACTTCATTGATCTTTCTTTTAACCGGAAACGGTCCCATAAATCTAGGTGCCAACTTCTTAGAGGGACATGCTAGTTTGATATTACTTGTAGATAGCCATACCTGATCACCAAGCTGAAGCTTCAACTCCCCTCTTCTCTTCCGGTCAAAGATCCTCTTGCTGTCCGCCTGAGCCTTGGATACTGCTTCCTGCAACATCTGGTTGTTATGGTTGATGAAGTCTACCGTACTCTGTACTGCCGGGACTGAGGACTCTGGAAGGAAATCGGGTAAAAAGGTTAGATGGAAACCATAATTAGCAAAAAAGGGGGATTGACCGGTGGCTGAGTGTTTGGCATTGTTGTAGGCAAATTCTGCCAACGGCAGCAAGGATACCCAATCATCTTGTGAAAAAGAAGTAAAACACCTGATGTACTGCTCAAGAGTCTGATTGGTCCTCTCCGTCTGACCGCTGGTCTGAGGGTGATAGGCCGAAGACAAGGCCAGTTTGATTTTTAAAGATTCACACAGGGCTCTCCAAAAACGTGAGGTAAATTGTACCCCTCTGTCAGAGGTTATGTTTACAGGGATTCCGTGGAGTCTAATGATTTCCTTAATGAAAATGTGAGCCGTTTCAATAGCTGACGGAGTTCCTCTTAATGGAAGAAAGTGGGCCATCTTGGTAAAACGGTCTACTACCACGAAAATAGCAGAACACCCCTCTGAACATGGGAGCTCCACAATAAAGTCCATGGATATCATCTTCCAGGGCCTATCGGGTACTGGCAAAGGTTTTAACAGACCCCAAGCTCTACTCCTGGACGTCTTATTCTGGGTACAGATAGGGCAAGATTTGACATATTTCTCACAAAAGTCCTTTAAATTGGGCCACGAGAAGGTACGCTGTACCAATTCCAGAGTTTTACGAACCCCAAAGTGACCTGCCAGTGGGTGATCGTGAAGGAGTGCCAAGACCTTGACCCGAACCTCCTCAGGAACAAAAATTTGGCTACCTTTCCAGAACAGTCCGTCCTTGCTACTTAGGGTAAACCCTGAGGGTCTGGCTGCTTCAGAAGATGCTTCCTTGATCTGAGAAAGAAGATCAGTTTGAATGAGCAAAAAAATGTTTGCAGGTAAAATGGTATCTGGAGCAGATAAATCCTTTGGGTTGTCATGCATTCGTGATAATGCGTCTGGTTTGACATTTCTTGAACCCGGCCGATACGTAATGTGGAAGGAAAAGCGTGAGAAAAACAGCGCCCAACGGGCTTGGCGGGGTTTTAGTCTTTTAGCAGATCGTAAATATTCTAAATTTTTGTGATCAGTATAAATTAGCACTGGATGCACAGCCCCCTCCAACAGGTACCTCCACTCCTCTAATGCAGTCTTGATGGCGAGAAGCTCCCGATCACCGACATCATAGTTTCTCTCCGCAGAGGAGAGTTTTCGGGAGAAGAATCCTACGGGGTGCATAACATCCTTACTGCCCTTCCCTTGCGAGAGTATCGCACCGACCGCTATCTCGGAAGCGTCCACTTCTAAAATGAATGGCAAGGATGGTTCAGGGTGACTAAGAATAGGTGCTGAAGTAAAAAGTCTCTTAAGGTTCACAAAAGCCTCTTGGGCTAGGGGGTTCCAGGAGAAACGGGTATTCTGTTTGGTCAGTTGTGTGATTGGTGCGATTATTGCAGAGAAACCCTTGATAAACTTTCTGTAAAAGTTTGTGAACCCGATGAATCGCTGAACCCCTTTTTTGTCCAGGGGTACCGGCCAGTCCAGAACGGCAGAAACCTTCTGTGGGTCCATCTTGATGCCAGTCGAGGAGATAATCAAGCCCAGGAATTGGATGCTCTGTTGCTCAAACTCGCATTTTTCCGCCTTTGCATAAAGTCTGTGTAAGCGGAGACGACCCAACACTTGACAAACATGTTTCCGATGGAGATCTAGGGATTCTGAAAAGATCAAAATATCGTCTAGATATGCGATCACAAACAGGTCTAAAAAGTCTCTAAGCACATCATTAATTAGGTGTTGAAAGGTTGCAGGGGCATTGCAGAGTCCAAAAGGCATGACTAAATATTCATAATGCCCGAATCGGGTCCGAAAAGCTGTTTTCCACTCATGCCCAGCCCGAATGCGGATCAGGTTATAGGCCCCTCTTAGATCAAGCTTAGAAAAAATGATGGCAGTCCTTAATTTCTGGAACAGTTCGGGTATCAAAGGTAAGGAATACCGATTCTTGACCGTGATTTTATTCAATTCTCGGTAGTCTATACACGGGCGGAGAGATTTGTCCTTCTTAGTAACAAAGAATATTCCCGCCCCTGCTGGAGAAGTAGAATGACGAATAAATCCTTTGGCTAAGTTTTCATCTATATATGCTTTCAATACTTCTTGTTCCTTTTCAGATAGGGGAAAGATGCGTCCAAAGGGAATTTCGGATCCTGGCAGCAATTCGATGGGGCAATCGTAGGGACGATGAGGTGGAAGAGAATCTGCCCCCTTTTTGCTGAAGACATCCATGTAGTCATGATAGTGTTTGGGAATGACCTGACGATTTGTCTGGTCGGAGTCCAAGCAAAGCAGGGTAGCTTGGGGATCCGAATCTTTCGCCAGACAGTGTTCCTGGCAGTAGGATGACAGAAATTTTACTTCTCCAGATGCCCAATGGATGTGTGGATTGTGGGCCTGTAGCCAGGGAATGCCCAGGATAATGGGAAACATAGGGGAGGTGATGGCGTCAAGGGTCAGCAATTCCTTGTGTTGAGAAGAAGTCGTAGCGGGTAATGGCAGGGTTTCTTGTGTCACTTGTCCGGATCTGATACGGGAGCCATCAGCAAGGAAGACAGAGAGTCCATGGGCTTTAGTCTGTAAAGGAATGTTGTGCAGGTTGGCAAAGTTTAAGTCTATAAAGCAGCTGCATGCCCCGGAGTCAATAATTGCGTTGACTTGGAGTGTCCTTTCTTGAAGCTGTAACGAGAGAGGAATGGCAAGATGGGTAGAATTTGTGGATAAAGCAGAGAGACTGGTAAGTATAGGAGATGAACACTTACTCATTCTGATTGGGCAATTATGGACATAATGCCCGGTTCCTCCACAGTAGAGGCACAGATTCAATTGTCGACGTCGGGCACGTTCTTCGGAGGACAGGGCAGGTCGCATCAGACCTAGCTGCATTGGTTCGGAGGTATCTGGTGTGGTATTGACTGAATGTGGACTGGGCACAGGTAAGTAGCGGGATGCAGGAATCGGGGCACGTGGTGTCATCCAGGTCGGGGCAGTTGGGTTGAACTGCTCGTTCAGATCGGCGTTCTCGGAGGCGACGATCGATCTGAATGGTTAGGGTGATCAAGGCCTCCAAGGTGTTTGGAATACCAACTCGAGCAAGTTCATCTTTCAGATTTTCAGACAGTCCAATGCGGAACTGATGACGCAGAGCCGCGTCGTTCCACTGAGTGTCCGCGCTCCAACGTCTGAATTCAGCAACATCGTCCTCCGCAGGTTTGCGGCCTTGTTGGAGCGCGAGCAGAGCAGATTCAGCTGTGGCAGTCTGTTGAGGATCCTCATATAATTGTGCCATGGCTTCGATGAAGGCGGATAAGGATTGGGTTGGAGCCGAGTCCCCTTCAAGTAAATGGTGTGCCCAGGTCTGTGGTTCCCCTTGGAGGAGGGAAATGACAAATCCAACTTTAGTGGCTTCCAGTGAAAAGGTTCTGGGCTGTAAGGCAAAAAAGAGCTGGCAGGCATTGCGGAAACCCCGAAACTTAGCCCGGTCTCTGGAGAACCTTTCAGGAATGGGGACCCGTGGTTCAGGCGGAAGCATTACCACTGAAGGCCCTGGAACAGACTGTGTTGGGGCGGCCGGTGAAGGGGAGGTTGAAGGGTTAGCCCCTGCAAGGTTCTGCACTTGTCCCTCCAGTCTGTTATAATTGTCCTGAAGGGCTTGCACTGCTTGGGTGAGAGCTGCCAGGTGTGTGCATATCTCCTTCAATGGAGAGGTATCTCCTGCAGGCTCAGACATGGCTGCTTCGTACTGTTAGGTACCTGGTAGGAGAGCCTGACTTGTAGGAGAAGACCTCTCATACAACGCTGGTTCAGGAGCCACTGGAGTGGGAACAGTGGTCTCCTGAGCGCAGTGGGGTAGGATTGCCTGTTGAGCTGAGTTTCTGATGCTGAAGAGATGAGAGATCCCGCAGGGATGGCTGGACTGCAGATCAGGTGAGACTGGAAGCAGCAGACTGGAACACTTGGATATGCAGAGGTCTCTGGAGCTGAAGCTGAAGGTGCAACAGCAAGGACAAACAGGAACAAGCAGGGTCAGACGGTCCGGGTCAGCAAGGATATGAGACAGGCAAAACAACAGGCAGAGGCAGAGTCGGTAGGCAGGCAGAGATCGGCAACGGTATCAGGCAGGTAGCATAAGAATAGTCGGACAGGCCGGGTCGGATTGGAGCAGGACGGATGGTCAAACAAGCCGGGTCAGATAGGTAGCAAGCAATCAGGTTTTAAATACAAGAATCACGAAGCTGAGACGAAGCAGCAATGTGTCAGAGGCACAGGGGGGCTTTTATGTGTACTTTGGCGCCAAACTGGCGCTATCGCGAACGCGCGCACGCCCGTACGCGCCCACGCGCACGCCCAAGCGCCGCAAACCCGCGCGCGCCCTAGCGCCGCGCTGACGCCCGAGAACAACAGGGATTTGCTGAACAGCGCGCGCCGGCGCATAGGCGTACTCCGACGCCCTGGTTCGGTGCCAATGGTACCCTGACAGGGACTCAGGCAGAGGTGGGGGACTCGAGTCACATGACTTGACTCGAGTCAGACTCGAGTCACCTGTTTGAGGACGTGCGACTTGCTTGACAAAATTAAATGACTCGATTTGACTTTGACTTGTCACTAATGACTTGCGACTTGACTTTGACTTGGGCTATTTGACTTGCAATGACTTGGCACCACCAGTGCTGTGTCTTGGCCTAGGCAAAAGCCGCCCCCCACAAAAGAAAGCTTCCCCCAAGTCCCGGCTTCGGGGTAGATCAGTATTTTGACTTAATTTGTGACTTGACCAAAATAAATGACTTGACTTGACTTGCTTGACTTCTATCAGGGACTCGACTTGACTTGCTTGCTTTTCGCCACAGTAACTTGGGACTAGCTTGTGACTTGAAGGTTAAGACTTGAGACTTGCTTTTGACTTGCACATGTGTGACTTATTCCCATCACTGGGCTCAGGTAAGTAATACGGGGGGCTGGGGGCCGGTGACTGCCAGGTGTTTTTTCACCTTCATGCATATGATGCATGAAGGTGAAAAAAATTGAGGGTTTACAACCGCTTTAAGCACATCATCCAGCATGCTACAAAATTACAGATGGAACAAACACCCCCCGGTCCAGGGAGGAAAACAAAGAGCCTAACATGGACAAAAGTTATACAACAAATACCATTGCAGTCTATGGGAACTGACCTGTTAATTTTGCTAGTCCCCACTTGGTTGGCTTATATTCTAGTTCTTGGCCTTAAAATGGGTATGGGGTCCCAGGTCCCACCGTGAGGGACATATATCAATGTCACCAATTTGGACAACCCCAAAAACAAAACAAGGAGAGGTGCCTTTAAAAATGCAAAATTGCATAAAAGCTAGTAACTTGGGGGGGGGGGGGGGGGGGCTTACTCTGCCTGTAAAGTGGTGCATCTGTAGCATGTATCCAAAATGTGCTTCAAAGATGTACGGCTTTAGAGAAAACTTACAAATCTACATTGCAGCTGCAATATTTTAATCCAAAACAGAAAATAGCCTGCCCCCCAATACATACAAGGCCATTTGGGGCTGTTAAGGCTTAAAATGAAAACCCCCACGTGAAAAATACCACCCCAAACTCAAAAAACATTGTGCCCCTCCGACACACTAACAAACCCCTAGCCAAACACACAGCAAGCCAGCCCATGAAAGGGGCAGGAGGGGCTCGGGCACACCAAAAGTCAACCACCTTGTTCCCATATTCAGGGGCATAAGGGCCTCTTCCACACAACCCTAGGCTGGGGTTGTGGGGGGTTGCAGACAGGGAGCTTTACAGAATGTGGAAAGCCCCTTTAAACTAGTGGGTACAAGGTGCTTTGTGGTTGGTATTGGGCTGAGCCCAACATGCTTCAGAGGCAGCCACCTATGTTGAGTGCATGTGGCCTTGAATGGTTCAGGAGGGGGTTGGGAGATTGCTCTTCTCTCTCTTTCCTAGCTGGCCCTGTTGTATGCTCTGAAAAAGGATGTGGTTTGGATTGGTGAAGGCAGCTCACAGCCTTTGGAGAATACAGTGTATTGTAGAGTTTCCCTTTTAAAAGCAAAAGTTTGCCCATGGAAATCCAAGGGGTTGGAGGGGGGAGACAAGACCATTGAAGAATGGAGTGTGTAGTTCCCTTTTAAAAGCAAAAGTTAGCCCATGAAAATCCAAGGGGTTAGAGGGGGTAGACGAGAGCATTGGAGAATGGAGTGTGGAGTTCCCCTTTAAAAGCAAAAGTTAGCCCATGGAAATTCAAGGGGTTAGAGGGGGGAGACAAGAGCATTGGAGAATGGAGTGTGGAGTTTCCCTTTAAAAGCAAACCTTAGCCCATGGAAATCCAAGGGGTTAGAGAGGGGAGACAAGAGCATTGGATAATGGAGTGTGAAGTTCCCCGTTAAGAGCAAAAGTTAGCCCATGGAAATCCAAGAGGTTAGACGGGGAGACAAGAGCATTGGATAATGGAGTGTGGAGTGTAACGAGCCCCTGCTCGCTCGGTTCCACTCTCCCGACACTCCTCTGCGGCTATAGAATCAGATTGCAAATCACAACATCTGATGGTTCGGTCATCCGATGCTCCGGGACTAGAACTACAGCTATGTGCCGTTCTGATCCAGTTGTGTAGCTCAGAACAAACCTCAGGCAGGCTGTATGTAAGTTCAAACAGGAATCTCTTTTATTTAAAGGAATACAGGCTCTTTTATACAGTAAAAGAGGAGGTGCATATTACTCTGAACATACACCTGTGACCAGAAACCTAATTAACATGGGCTAATTAACTAATCCCTTTAGACAGCCTAGATGACTCAGTCATGACCTTTAGGCCAGACTGGCCGTCTTGTAGCTCAGAAAACACAATCAACATTATCACAAATCAACACAGAACTCTTCTTCACATAATAGCAGAGTTAATTAACACAAACAACAATGGGGATCTAATGACTCTTAGATCCCATACTAGACTTATTTACAATAAACACATTCTAGCAGGTAACAGACAGACAGGTGGCTGGAATTGACATCAGCATCTCCTAACAGTATTTGTCCCAGCATTATGAATTGAAGATGCTGTGCCCCATGTCCATAGTGGCACACAGATTGCATTCTCCTGTGTGCCGAGATCGCTATAGTAAATTGGGGATTTGCGCTCTGTTCCCGGAGCACCGTTTTGTAAATACGAAAATGTGCGTTGCGCCTCGCCATGCGCCTCTACTGATGGCACACGGCTTTCATAAATCAGCCCCATTGTAACTATTCTGAAATCCATCTCAGGTGAATTTAAGGACAGCATCAGTGCTGATGCATATTTTGGCATGTTCTTGTTTGAACTTTTCCAGCAGGTGGCACCAAAACAGAAAAATCCCATAACGATTTTGGTTATCCAGGCAGTAGGCAACTACTTTACCTTCCTTTTGCTTCTAATGTTGTTAGAGGCCCATCCCACAACATCATTGCACAGAGCAAGGCTAGGCCACAATAAACTAGAGATGCAGGGTACAGGCAGGTGTTTTTTTTCTATACGAATAAAGAGACTGAAGTTGCTAAAGAATTGTCAAATTGTCCAGAACAGTTTTAATCACAGAGAATAGGCCTAACTGATGAATGCCTGACTTTTACTTCTACTATGCAGATAGAGGTTCTGGTTTAAGTGAGTGCCATTATGTGAGGTGGTTTAAGTGCACACTGTTCTTGCACAAGTTTTTTTTTCTATCAAATGATAAAGCTGCGAACAAAATGTAGTTCCAACAAGTGAGTGCACTTGAAGCACCTTGAAAAAAAAAGAAAGAAAAAAGCCGACCCTATCAACATGAAATAAAAATGATATGCCCACTAAAGAAATAAAAACCTCACCCCCTTCAAATGCCCATTTTTATTAAAGTTAAGTCTTCTATCAAAAGAAAAGCAGTTTGTTATGGATGGAACAGCAGCTAAAATTGACAGCTGCCCAACCAAACGCTAAAACTAGACAAAAATTGCAAAGGGGATGATTGTGCAAAAGGCTGGAAATCAAGTGATCAAGTAAAGCAAAGTTTCCTAACTGTCCTAATCTCTCCCTATTCAGTTTGTCTGATTTTTTTAAAAAGAGGATAATAAGAAAAACAGCAAAAGGCAGCAAAAGGGGATAAATGTCTAAGCATTGAGATGTAAAACACAGTGTTCTATTTGACCCCAATCTCTCTCTCTTTGCAGTTTTTCAGCTTTCACTATCACCTCCTTACACATGCTTTATAATACATTAATACTATGGCTGCACTAAGCTCCCACTTATTGGTTATAACTGGACCTTTTATTGTCATTTGAATTTGTGCATAAATTCAATGGTTCCTGAATTGTTATCCAGCAGAATTCACTGCAACTCCATGGTTGCAGAGAATCAAAAACTCATTCCTATTTATTTGTCTCTTTATTACATTTTTTTTTCAACTTTGTATTGCCTGGATAATCAAAATGTCAAAAGAGACCCTTTACTGGTTTACTAGGCAAGGTTTTATCCACCTACTTTTGACACAGGGAGATTTTTCTTTGGGCCCCCTTTTTAAAGCATTTACTTGATACAGAAGGGTATATATATATGCCATATTAGTATTACTTAATAACCTAATGAAAATTAAAAAAAGAAAAGCACTGCTGGAAAAAAATGCAAACTGTTTGATGAGTGTTATTAGTGGTAAGTGAATATGGCAGCTTACATATGCCTTGCCTTCATTCTTCATACAAAGTCTTAAATTTAATTTAACAATAAGCAAATACAATCATTACTGAATTGTGATTGTTACAAAACAGTTCTTTTTTTCTCCCTGTAGAAATCATTACACTATTTTGTTCTTTGCAGGGCAAATTTAATAGATATTTGCAAAGCACGTACTATGTTTATCAAAGCTGCCTATCACCTATCTTGGTGGGCCTCTAACCAATGCACAGTAGGGGGCCATATAGTAGCTACAAGTGCAGTTTAAAAACGGTACCCTACTTACACATCAGTTTGTAGGCCAGTGTTTTTCAACTCCAGTCCTCAAGGCGCCCCAACAGGTCATGTTTTCAGGATTTCCCTCAGAAGAAATGGCTGTGGTAATTACTAAAGCAGTGAAACTGATCAAATCACCTGTGCAAAATAATGGTAAGCCTGAAAACATGACCTGTTGGGGCGCCTTGAGGACTGGAGTTGAGAAACACTGTTATAGGCTACATTCTTACAAGTGACAAGGTAGCTAAGGAAGAGATTAAAGCAAATCTTCACTGCATCTGAGCACCACAAACCAAAAACACAATTTTGTTAATTTTTAATATTCAAAGCACGCTCCCCCATCCATCCATGCCCCCATGCTTTAATTTGTTTAGAAATCCCTTTGAAAAACAACCCCCTAGCATTTCTGGCCATGGCCATCTTGAGTAAGGGCAATTCATTCATGTAGCATATACCCCTCCTCCCCACCTGAAGACTCCTTGAATGTATGACATAATTTGTCTAGGCAAAAGAAACAGGAAGTAACTGAAGAAACCTAAAAAAAAAAATTAAATAAGTAAATATGATATACTTTCCTATCTATCTACTAATGCTAGCAGCATGAGGATTAAAAATAATAAATGCTGATTGGGAGAGTGAAGTTCCACTGTAATCTCTGAGATTAAGTTCGGATAGTAGATGATCGCTAAAAAATAATGATTTAAAAGCTAATTATCATTTTAAATGATGTAGTTAAAAGACTATTTGAGTAATTTGAGTAATAAATTACTCATTCACAAAGGGAAATTCTCCACCAGCCAAATTGCCATGACTTACAGAAGACCCTCATCCTTACAACACATCTACACAAAACATCCCGACTCCATCTTCAGTACACCAAGGTGGTTTTATTGACTTTAATACAAATAACTTAGTGCCTGGAATACTGTTTAACAGTGGCATGTAATTACAATCTTTGATATAATATTTCTACACAGGGCCTGTTCCTGCATCCAACAAGAGTAACTGTGAGGGTTTACAGTGTTGTGGCACCACCACCACCAAAAGCCCAATTTTTCTGCCCCTGTTTAACAGGGGCATGTAATTGGCATGGGGGTCCCCCAGGGACTATATACCCCAATGTCCATACCAGACCTGAAGGGCCTGTTATGGATTTTGGGCTTTTCCTTTCCCGATGAGCGAGCCAGCGCGAGATGCACAGTACCCTGTCGCGGAGAACCAGCATGATGGGATGGCACTGGAAACACATTCTCGTGGTCAGGCACTGTATATCGCGAATTGTAATTACATGCCCCTGTTAAACAGAGGCAGAAAAATTTAGCCTTGGATGGTTGAGGTGCCACAACACTGTAAGCCCTCACAGATACTCTTGTTGGGTGCAGGAATGGGCCCTGCTGTGAAATATTAGATCAAAAAATATAATTACATGCTCCTGTAGAACAGGGTCATAAAAATTGGGCCTTGGGCAGTGGTGCGGGTGCCACAACACTGTAACCCCTCACAGATACTCTTGTTGGGCGCAGGAATGGGCCCTGCTGTGAAATATTAAATTAAAATATTGTAATTACATGCCCCTGTTAAACAGGGGCAGAAAAATTGGGCCTTTGGCAGTGGTGTAAACAAAGATGAAATACCGCACTGAAAACTAAAAAATAAAATAAAATAAAGATAAAAATAAAAAGCTGCAGCTCAATTTTGTATGATATATACAAACACAATACATGAAAAAGGAAGAAGGAGACTGTGCTAAAAAAAAAACAAAAAAAAAAAACTCCTTTAAATAAACATAATGTGACAGTCCATAAAATGTGAAATACAATGGTAAATCACCACATAAAAGGGTGTACTATCAAAAAATAGTCTTATACAGAAATGACATTCAGTGAAGTGAATCTAGGTATAATGATCCTTATGTGCAAAAAAAAAAGCAGCAGTGACAGTGATCCTCCATCGTAAACTCCCCATGACTAAATCAGTCTTTGACGAATTGTACGTCGGGTGGGAGGCGTGCTGACGTCATCGCGGTGTATCGTGTATTGGTGGACGGGTGTCTGCGAGCCGGCCGGCATCTTTCTATGAGTGTTTTTTTCCTGTTTGCTGTAAGTGCAATACTTCTTTTTTAACAAATTATTTATATGGATTTACACTATGGAGAGTTTCTTTTCATGTCCCCATAATACGGATCGCTGGTCCATTCTTTGAGCCTCAATCCTCTGGAATGTCCTCATTGCCATCAAGTGATCCACTGCTGGTACTGGTCCGATGTCAGGATATTGATTCTAGTTTACAGGCTTGCTATCACTTGCCCTCTGGTAAGCGTGTATTTTTTACGGTGGAGGTTCACTAGATTCACTTCACTGAATGTCATTTCCGTATAAGACTATTTTTTGATGGTATCCCCTTTTATGTGGTGATTTACCATTGTATTTCACTGGACTGTCACATTATGTTTATTTAAAGTTTTTATTTATTTATTTATTTATTTTTAGCGCAGTCTCCTTCTTCCTTTTTCTTGGGCAGTGATGGTGGTGCCACAACACTGTAACCCCTCACAGATACTGTTGTTGGGTGCAGGAACGGGCCCTGCTGTGCTTGGTGGTGTCCTAAACCAAAAATATTGTTGGAAGCTAGCATCATCAAGATTGAGGAGGAAAAGTATAGTCAGCATAGGCAGTCTTCAAGGGATCCCACATCCATGGCAAATGCAATCAGTTACATCAGCATCAGGTGCTTGATAGCTGCTGATCCAAGACTGATTCATTTTTATGAATGTGAGCCTATCAATGGAGTCTGTGGACTGGTGCACTCTTTGTTCCGTTACAAACCCTCCAGCAGCACTGAATGTGCGTTCAGAAAGCATGCTGGATGCAGGACAGGCCATTAGCTCAATTGCATATTGAGTAAGTTCTGGCCAGTGGTCCATCCTCAAGACCCAGTAACCCAGTGGATGCTCTGTTGGAAAGGTCTCCAAGTCTGCTCTTGCCCCTAGATATTCCTGCACCATGTAATGCAGACACTGGCGAGGGTTGCTTGAACTGATCAGACCTTGGTGCTAAAGACTGAAAAATGTTTTAATGGCATTGGTCAGCTGGCCACCTTCTCCACCGCTCTTCCTCTGACTGAACGAATCAACACATTGTCCAGCACCAAGAAATTGTAACCTCCCAGGGTCTGGAAATGCATTGCACAAACCTTTCTTCAAGGCTTCCTGAAGATGTTTCATCCTCTGCTCTCTCTGCGAAGGCTGGATGAGTTCTGCAAACTTACCCTTGTAACATGGATCAGGAAGGGTTGCCAGCCAGTAATGATCCCTCCCTTGATACCACAAATCCTAGGGTCCTTTCGCAGGCTTTGCAGAAACAGGGAGGCCATGCAGCGTAAGTTTTCAGAGGCATTTGATTCTGAGTCCTCTGAGTCACTAAGGAGCACATGATTTATAACTACCTCCTCCCAGCCACGTACAACTCCTTGGGTTTCTGGGGACTGAAAACGATCTCTTGAAGACTGCTGCTGAGTGTTATCCTCTACATCCATGCTGACACAATTCTCCTCATTTTCTTCCTGTGTGTTTGGCGGGCCCGCAGGAATGCTATCTGGATATAGGGGGCCTTGAGAGGTAAGGAAGTCCTCCTCTTCCTCCCGCTGTTCTGCCTCAAGAGCCCTGTCCATGATTCCACGAAGCGTGTGCTCCAACAGGAAGACTAGAGGGACAGTGTCACTGATGCATGCATTGTCGCTACTCACCATTCTTGTGTCCTCCTCAACTGGTGACAGGACAGTGCATGCATCCTTGATCAGAAGCCACTGGTGTAGTGAAAAGAAGCCAGGCTCCCCTGTCCCTGTCCTGGTTCCATACTCACACAGGTACTCATTGATGGCCCTCTGTTGTGTGTGCAGCCGCTGCAGCATTGCCAGCGTTGACTTCCACCTGGTGGGCATGTCACAAATGAGGCGGTTGGTGGGCAGGTTGCATTCCCTTTGAATCATCCGAGCACTGGCATTGTATGACCGGTGAAAATGACCACAGACTTTTCTGACCTGCCTCAGGAGATCCTGTAAGTCTTTGTACCTGCTCAAGAACTGCTGCACCACCAAATTCAGGACGTGTGCCAAACATGGAACATGGGTCAAGTAGTGTCCCTGTCGGAGGGCGGAGAGAAGGTTGGTGTCATTGTCGCATACAACCATTCCTGGCTGAAGCTAGTGTGGCGTCAACCACCTATGAGCCTGCCCGTGCAGAGCTGACAGAATCTGTGCCCCAGTGTGGTTCCTGTCCCCTAGGCAGACCAACTCAAGCAACGCATGGCATCTTTTAGCCGGACTGCTTGCGTAGCCCCTTGAACGCTTATGGAGCATGACTGGTTCAGAGGACCAATCTGCAGAAGAGGCCATAGAGGAAGAAGAGAAGATGGGGTGGAGGAGAGAGCTGTGGCAGAATCACCATTAGCATTTTGGAGGTGTGGTGGCGGAACAAGCTCCAACAACACTGAATCCTGTCCTGCATCCTTCCCAGCTGCCAGCAGAGTTACCCTGTGCGCCGTGAAGGAAAGCTAACGTCCCTGCCCATGCCTGCTGGACCATGAATCAGTGGTAATATGAACCTTACTGCTGACCGCCCTGTCCAATGAGGCCAAAACATTGCCTTCCACATGCTGGTAGAGAGCCGGAATGGCCTTCCATGAAAAGAAATTGTGTTTTGGAACCTGCCACTGAGGTACAGCACATTTCACAAGTTGATGAAAGGGGACAGCGTCTACCAGCTGAAAAGGCAGCAGTTGCAGTGCTAGCAATTTGGCCAAGCTAGCATTTAGATGCTGAGCATGTGGATGGCTGGGACTGAATTTATTTTTATGGTTCAGCAACTGGGTTAGGAAAATTTGCCTGCTAAAATCAGATGGTGTACTGCTAGCAGATTGGCTGCAAGTATTTGGGACACCTATTGCTATACCTTCATTCCTCTCAGTGCAGGTTTTTGAGAGGACTGGAGGTATAGTATGGTTGGAGATCCCAGATGAGGAGCAGGAGAAGTCCGCCTTTTTCTTTAATATGGGTCTTTCAAGAGTTGTTGCCAATGGACTGCATGGCAGGTCATCGTATGTCTTGTCAAGCATGTGGTGCCCTAGTGGCTTCTGTTCTGGCCACGCTTGATCCGCTTCAGACATAGGTTGCAAACAGCAATGGTACGATCTGCTGCACACATGTCGAAAAGGGCCCACACCAAGGAACTTTTAAAAGTCTGCAGGAAGTCAGCAGCGCCCTGCACCTGCGGAGCTCTGCGGTGTGATGCCATAGGGTGACTGCCCTAAAGCTGCCCCCTAGAGGACCTCCTGCATCTTTGGAGTTGTGCCTCCACCTCCTCCTCTCTTCTCTCAGGCACCCAAGTACAGTCAGTGACCTCATTATCCCCTCCTTCCTTGTCACTGGAGCAAACTTGGCAGTATGCTGCAGCTGGGGGAACATGACTGTCAGTTTCTTGTCCTTCTTGGGCACCCCTCTCTGTAGGCTCACATTGCTCCCTTCCTCAACCTGGGAACCAAAATCTGAGTCTTCAAATCACTGCACATCCTGCAGCAGCATGTACCCGACACTGTGGTTGAATAATTCTGGGGACTCCTCCGTGCATGATGGTGGGGCTATGGAAGGAGTGGCTGTGGACAAGGAGCCAGTGGAATAGGCCGATTTGGCAGCAGCATTGGAAGGCAAACTACTCTGAGCATGGGTGACAGATAAGGAGGATGAGAATGGCTTTGTTATCCACTCCACCAACTCTTCTGCATGTTCTGTCTCAATAACACGACCAGCAGCAGAAAAAAAGGACAAGCGTGCCCCACAGCCACCTGCAGAGGATGCACCATGCCCATGACTACCACAGTTGACTGTAGACACAGAGGCTGCTTGCCCTCTTTTGGTGGCCTGTGAGCATCTGCCTCTCCATGATGGACTTCTGGACATGATGTATTTTTTGTTTTGCAACACCACACTACACTGTATTAGATACTGTGTACACCACCAGAAGTGTAGTAGAAACTGTACACACTGCATTAGATACTGTGTACACTGCCTGCACTGTATTAGAAACTTTACTCTGGCTGCACTGTATTGTGTACTGTGTACACCACCAGAAGTGTGGTAGCAACTGTACACACTGTATTAGATACTGTGTAAACCACCTGCACTGTATTAGAAACTAGACATGTGCAAACTCAAATATTTCATTTCGGAATTTCGTTTTCGTCCGAAAAATAAATTTATTTAGTTACTCCCGAAATTCGTTTTTATTTATTTCGTTTTTCGTTAAAAATTGCATTCGTCCAAAAATCCAAATTAAGGTCGAATCTGTCATTGAAGGCTTATGGTGTCTGTCCAATGTTCAAAGAAAATTCAACGGAGCAGCTAAACTGTACGACGCCGTATAGTTTACCTGCTCTGTCGAATCTTCTTAGAACTTTCAACAGACACCATAAGCCAAAGTAGGTGTGTACTTAGTTCTAGCTATTTTACTGCTCCTCCTCTTTGGTTACAATCAGCCAATAACATTCATCATCATCATTATTTTTATTTATCTTTTCTCCCCCACGTCAAATCTTTTCTCCCCTACGTCGAATCTTTTCTCTCTATGTCGAATCTTTTCTCTCTATGTAGAATAATCTTGGACTAATAGAGTTAAGGTTAGGCACATTCAACCACAGATTTGATGGACACAGATTGTTATTGTCATCATCATGTCGAATCTCCTCATGTCGAATGAATAAAGTGCTCCACATAGCGTGATACCATTTTGACAGATTTATTAAAATCACTTCAAACACACTTCAATGGTTACACTCACTTTTAAACTGAAACATAAGGGCCTTTAAAAAGAAATCCACAGCAAGCACAGCAAGCAACAGGATCAGTGATCCAACGGTGCACCGCGGTCACAGCGGACCTGAAGTGTAAACTGGTGTATCTCTCACCCAACCTTCTAAGGCCCAGCCTTCCGATCAGTGTAGTCCTCCTCAGACAGCGGCATCTAATGTCAGTGCGATGGAATGCCGTGTAACCATGCCCAAGACATGTTTCGTCGAATAGACTTTTTCAAATGGGATTGGCTACACGGATGGTTCATCAATCCTTATATACTATCTATGATTAGTCATGTGATCACCATCAGTCATGTGATCACCATCAGTCATGTGACCTCCTGCTCTGCACATGCTCACACTTCATGTCCCCCTGACCCTGAAGCACAGGTGCAAAGACTGAATGCATTAATGGATCCCAAACATTTTTACAGTGTGTAGTTAGAATGCTGCGTCCAGCATTACCATACATGACATATGACATATCCTAACTTATAATCCACCACTAGTTACAGTGCTAATGTGGAAAAGTAACCAATAAAAATGAATATTAATAAATTAAAATGAACATTTCAACAGGAGATAATGAATTTGTCTGGTTTAAAATACAAGCTATATAAATTAGTCATGATACTATCATACAGCTGCATAGGACAAACAATGACTGAAACACAATCTGATCCTATTAATAAAAAATATGGATGACTGCAGACGAGTCTAAAAAAAAGGAGAATAAAATGATATATCATCAGTGGTCAATGAATAAAACCACCTCAAACATGAAAACATCCCACCAAGTTTTAACTTGTTTACAATTAATGGCATCTAAGGCTGCAGGTGTACAGATAGAGATAGCGGCGCTAATATAAATTGTGTAAAATAATGGGTCAGAGCAGTATAATGCCTACGACCCTCTACTTATGCATAAAAATAATAATAATAGTGTCATGAAAAATATAAATTTTATCATGAAAAGAAATTTCCTTAACACCCAGTGAAAAGTGTCACTATAAATAATAAATTACAAGAAATGAATGATCAAGTTCAACAGTTGTTTTTCAATCTTCTTGTGAAAAATCTTCTTCTACTCTTCCACCACACCACCGTGATAGTGTCACCACTCCCTCTGAAGAGCGCACTCACCAGATTGTATAGCCTCCCACTCTCGTGTTTGGCAAAACAGCAATTGAACCACACCCGGGTTGCATGTGATGAACCGTGACTCCAATCAAGCCAGCTCCATATATGAAAAAAATGAATAAAGTGCTCCACATAGCGTGATACCATTTTGACAGATTTATTAAAATCACTTCAAACACACTTCAATGGTTACACTCACTTTTAAACTGAAACATAAAGGCCTTTAAAAAGAAATCCACAGCAAGCACAGCAAGCAACAGGATCAGTGATCCAACGGTGCACCGCGGTCACAGCGGACCTGAAGTGTAAACTGGTGTATCTCTCACCCAACCTTCTAAGGCCCAGCCGTCTGATCGCTGTAGTCCTCCTCAGACAGCGGCATCTAATGTCAGTGCGATGGAATGCCGTGTAACCATGCCCAAGACATGTTTCGTCGAATAGACTTTTTCAAATGGGATTGGCTACACGGATGGTTCATCAATCCTTATATACTATCTATGATTAGTCATGTGATCACCATCAGTCATGTGATCACCATCAGTCATGTGACCTCCTGCTCTGCACATGCTCACACTTCATGTCCCCCTGACCGTGAAGCACAGGTGCAAAGACTGAATGCATTAATGGATCCCAAACATGTTTACAGTGTGTAGTTAGTGGCAGCTTTTTTTCACTGTACACTGTGGATGTACACATATTTTGTATTAATTTACACATCTTTTATATAGCTTTGCACTTTTCTTTGGCGCAGTGGAGTAAGAGAGATTCAGGGGCGGTTTATTTGTGTATCTCTTGCTACAAACCATTGTCTATTTATTTACCACCTGCAGCCTTAGATGCCATTAATTGTAAACAAGTTAAAACTTGGTGGGATGTTTTCATGTTTGAGGTGGTTTTATTCATTGACCACTGATGATATATCATTTTATTCTCCTTTTTTTAGACTCGTCTGCAGTCATCCATATTTTTTATTAATAGGATCAGATTGTGTTTCAGTCATTGTTTGTCCTATGCAGCTGTATGATAGTATCATGACTAATTTATATAGCTTGTATTTTAAACCAGACAAATTCATTATCTCCTGTTGAAATGTTCATTTTAATTTATTAATATTCATTTTTATTGGTTACTTTTCCACATTAGCACTGTAACTAGTGGTGGATTATAAGTTAGGATATGTCATATGTCATGTATGGTAATGCTGGACGCAGCATTCTAACTACACACTGTAAAAATGTTTGGGATCCATTAATGCATTCAGTCTTTGCACCTGTGCTTCACGGTCAGGGGGACATGAAGTGTGAGCATGTGCAGAGCAGGAGGTCACATGACTGATGGTGATCACATGACTGATGGTGATCACATGACTGATGGTGATCACATGACTAATCATAGATAGTATATAAGGATTGATGAACCATCCGTGTAGCCAATCCCATTTGAAAAAGTCTATTCGACGAAACATGTCTTGGGCATGGTTACACGGCATTCCATCGCACTGACATTAGATGCCGCTGTCTGAGGAGAACTACACCGATCGGATGGCTGGGCCTTAGAAGGTTGGGTGAGAGATACACCAGTTTACACTTCAGGTCCGCTGTGACCGCGGTGCACCGTTGGATCACTGATCCTGTTGCTTGCTGTGCTTGCTGTGGATTTCTTTTTAAAGGCCTTTATGTTTCAGTTTAAAAGTGAGTGTAACCATTGAAGTGTGTTTGAAGTGATTTTAATAAATCTGTCAAAATGGTATCACGCTATGTGGAGCACTTTATTCATTTTTTTCACATATGGAGCTGGCTTGATTGGAGTCACGGTTCATCACATGCAACCCGGGTGTGGTTCAATTGCTGTTTTGCCAAACACGAGAGTGGGAGGCTATACAATCTGGTGAGTGCGCTCTTCAGAGGGAGTGGTGACACTATCACGGTGGTGTGGTGGAAGAGTAGAAGAAGATTTTTCACAAGAAGATTGAAAAACAACTGTTGAACTTGATCATTCATTTCTTGTAATTTATTATTTATAGTGACACTTTTCACTGGGTGTTAAGGAAATTTCTTTTCATGATAAAATTAATATTTTTCATGACACTATTATTATTATTTTTATGCATAAGTAGAGGGTCCTAGGCATTATACTGCTCTGACCCATTATTTTACACAATTTATATTAGCGCCGCTATCTCTATCTGTACACGTGTGAGAGGTATAGTTTTGGGATTTTGATCAGTCTATGTATTTATTTAAGTGGCAGCTTTTTTTCACTGTACACTGTGGATGTACACATATTTTGTATTCATTTACACATCTTTTATATAGCTTTGCACTTTTCTTTGGCGCAGTGGAGTAAGAGAGATTCAGGGGCGGTTTATTTGTGTATCTCTTGCTACAAACCAAGTACTGTGTACACCACCAGAAGTGTAGTAGAAACTGTACACACTGTATTATATACTGTGTACACCACCAGAAAATTAGTAGAAACTGTACCACGGCTGCACTGTATTGTGTACTGTGTACACCACCAGAAGTGTAGTAAAAACTGTACACACTGTATTCGATACTGTGTACACCACCAGAAAAGTAGTAGAAACTGTACACACTGTATTACAAACAGTACACCACAGAATGCACTGTAGATATAGGCTACACTGGATGCAGGGTATATATATATATATATATATATAACTATGAGACTGTATGTATGTATGTGTATGTATATATATATTAATACACTGCCTGCACTGACTGAATATCGAATAAACACTGAATATACAGTCTATGCTAAATGCAGAGTATATATATATATATTATATATATATAACCCACCCAAACTTTGGGTGGGTTACTGCCTTTTCTTTATCCTGGTTTTGGCTGGAACAACGTCAAGGTGGACTCCCTGCTGTCTTCCACCAATATTCGTATAAAGGCGACAAAGGGACACGTTCTCCAATTGCAATTACTTTACTGTAGCTTCAAATCATCAAGTTATCAAGTCATATAAATTAGCAGCAGCTACCGTATACTGTTGCGAGCAACCCTGTTCTTCCTCAGGCTGTCTGGCTTTGTGTGACATACTACAAACACCTCTTTAAAACCCAACACAGGTGGGTGTTGCCCCACAGGTGTGTCCCATGCTTCCAAAATTGAAGGCACATGGAATAAATTAACCCCATACAAATTTCACAATCAATTTCCTACCTGTTACCACCAAGTTACTTCTAACACAATAAATCCAATTAGTTGTTTATCAAAATGTAACAATCTATCAAATAGTGTCATATGCACAAAAAGGAGAGTGCTTACAAAAGGACTAAAAGAGAATAAATATAGTTTCTAACTTTTCATATCGCAAAATGTATAAATAAATGTACACAATAATTTTTCATAATCGCCTAATAATACATTTCCATCAAGCATAAAGGTGTAATCATGGAATAATCAAACATTCTGATTGTGACTTCATCCCATTTTCATCCATTACTCCATGATATGTCCCATATCTCCCGTACATCAAGATGTGATTTTATCTGAAAAAGAACATACAATATAATCGCTGGCTAAATCATTCATAAAAATAAATACAAATCATAATTCCTATTAATTCCATCCGGATACAGGGATCGTAACCTGTTGGTCCACCAAACTTCTTGCTGTCTAAGTTTCAGTATTCTATTACCCCCTCTCCTATCTTGGGGAACTTCCTCAAGCACCATGAATCTCAGGTCTGAGTCCTGGTGTCCTTTTTCCAAAAAATGCCTGGATAAAGGCAAACCTGGCTGTTTCAATCTTATGGTGCTGCGATGTTGTGCGATTCTCTCCTTTATCTTCTGGGTTATTTCACCGACATATAATAGTTTGCAAGGGCAAGTGAGAATATAGATCACGTAAGAGGATTGACATGTGAAAAATCCCTTTATCGCGACCCTATCCCCATTTCTGGGATGATATAATGGTCACCTTTAACATAAGTTTGCACTGAATGCAATTTAGGCAGGGAAAATACCCTTTCCTTTTCTTGCCTAGAAACATGGTTTTTGATATGTGTCATCTAGGTCTATAGTCTGATCTCACCACTGTATCTCGCAACGTTTTATTCCTTCTAAAGTCTTTAAATGGTGTTTGTTGAAAGACCTCAACCTGTGGATAAGAGCGTTTCAAAAGGGGCCAGTGCTTCCTAATAATTCTAAACACATGCTCGCTATAGCTGTGGAATTGTATCAAAAACGGTAATAGTATCGTCTGTGGTATGTGTCTTACTGGAGCTATATCCAATCCTTCCTGATCTATTCTCTTAAATTCTTGTGAAATAATATAAGTAGGATATCCCCGTTCCTGGAACTTAAGGCACATTTCTTTCATTCTTATACTCCTCACTGTCTCATTGCTAACTATTCTTTTAACCAGTAAGAGCTGACTCCTTATGATTGATCGAAACACATGGGGGGGATGGAAACTGTCATATAGTAATAATTGGCTTCTGTCTGTTGGCTTGACATACAAATCAGATTCCATCCGATTGCTGTCAATATAAATCCTGGTATCCAAAAATGGAACTGATTCGCCCCCAGTGTTTATTTTGATTTGTATCTCCTGACAGAAATTGTTCAACAGCGCATCGAAGGCTAGTAAAGATTCAATGTTGCCCCGCCATATAGCAAAAACATCATCTATATAGCGCCACCAGGTGGAGCAATGATTTTTAAATAACTCATTCTGAAATATATATCTGTGTTCGAAATCATTCATAAATGTACAGGCAAATGGCAGGGCAACATTCAAACCCATCGCAACTCCCTTCAGTTGAAAACTGATCCTTAAACAGAAAGTAATTGTTTGATTATATGATTTGAAACAGTTTCTCAAAAAAAGACATTTGCACATCAGAATAATTGTTGCAGCCTCTAATCAGTTCCATAGCCGCATCAATACCAGCTTGATGCGGGATACAAGTATTTAAACTAATGACATCCCAAGTGACCAAAATCTCATTGCCTAGACATTGTGGAATGTCCTTGACATTTACAGAAAATCATTGGTGTCCTTGATATAAGATTTAGTGTTTTTCACAAGGAGAGCCAAAATTTTATCAAGAAGCCGTGCGATCAGGATAAAATAGAATCCCGTCCTGACACTATGGGACGTCCCGGTAGAGAGTGACTGTCTTTATGTACTTTTGGTAAAGTATACAAAAGAGGGATCTGAGTATGGCTAGGTGACAAAAAATCAAAAAGGTCACGGGTGATTATCCCCTCTTTCAAAGCAGGTTTTAAAATGCTTTCAAGTTACTTCTTGATTTGCCAAGTGGGATCATTCGGCACCTTTTTATAAACAGTCTGATCATTTAATTGACGTAGGATTTCCTCCTCATACAACTGTGGGTCCATAACTACTACCTGGCCCCCTTTATCTGCCGGCTTCAGTATAATATCATCCCGTCGGCTAAGATTCCTCAAAGCCGATCATTCTGTGTGTGTTGTTAGGTACGTGATCCGTATAATCAATCTGAGAGACCAATTCTTTTACTTCCCGAGTAACCTCTTTAACAAAGGTTTCAACAGGAGCATAGGTAGTAGGTGGTACTGATTGGTTTTCACCATCAGGCCCAATGATTTACAGTTCAAAGCATTATCTATAGGTTCCCCATTAAAGAAAGGTTTATGAACAAAATGTGCCTTCCATCTAATGTTACGAAATAAATGGTATAAATCTTGATCAAGTTGAAATGAGTCAAGGTGGCTTTTAGGACAGAAAGAGAGACCACGATTTATCAGTCCTACCTCGTCCGATGATAGAATCCGCCATGAGATGTTATGAACTAGGGATCCCGGGATCGACCTCAATTGCCTCATGGTTGATGATACAGAAAATAATTGGTGTCCTTGATATAAGATTTAGTGTTTTTCACAAGGGGAGCCAAAATTTTATCAAGAAGTCATGCTGTTTGATGGGGAACCTATAGATAATGCTTTGAACGGCGAAACGCGTAGACACAGAAGGGCTCATTGTTCAAACTGTATCAATTTCATGTTTTTTAACTTTTTTGTACACTGTGTTTATACGATGAACTTTTTTCAATAAATATTATGTATATAATTTTTGTTACTTTTCCATTGTTTCCATGCCTTTAAAGTCCGACCTTTGGTTACTGTATCAGTACCCTTTCCTATTTCCCCTTAATTATGGATGTGACATTATGAGTGCTCCCCTCTTTTATTCACATGTCAATCCTCTTACGTGATCTATATTCTCACTTGCCCTTGCAGACTATTATATATCGGTGAAACGGCCCAGAAGCTAAAGGACAGAATCGCACAACATTGCAGCACCATAAGATTGAAACAGCCAGGTTTGCCTGTATCCAGGCATTTTTTGGAAAAAGGACACCAGGACTCAGACCTGAGATTCATAGTGCTTGAGGAGGTTCCCCGAGGTAGGAGGGGGGGTGATAGAATACTTATTCTATCACTCACTTATGCCGCGTACACACGAGCGGACTTTACGGCGGACTTGGTCCGGCGTACTGGATTTCGTCGGACAATTCGATCGTGTGTGGGCTCCAGCGGACTTTGTTTGCTCAAAAGTTGGACGGACTTAGATTTGAAACATGTTTTAAATTTATCCGACGGACTCTTCTTTCTAGCGGACAAACCGATCGTCTGTGTGCTAGTCCGACGAACTCAAACTGACGCATGCTCTGAAGCAATTACAAGACGGAAGCGCTCGGTCTGGTAAAACTAGCCTTCGTCTTGAAGCTAGCACATTCCTCTTCTGTGGTCTTTTAATACAGCCTTTTTTTAGGATTGATAATGCGAGAGGAATGAAGTTGTTTTTCTGCTTTATATTCACACAGAGTTCTCACAAACTACTTTCTTCATGATTTATCCTCCTGCCATGACTAATATAATATTTTGAAAAAATCCAGATCTCCATAAATTATAAAAATTTAATTCGATTTTGGACTCCTTTTTTTTTTTTTTTATTTCAACACTTATCTATTTTACAATGTGTGTTAAATGATAACCACATTTTTTGTGTGTATTTTCAAGTTACCACAATAACATTCATATTTTGTGTTGTTTTAATGAACCTTAATGAGGTTGTTGTCCCTTGTTCATTAGACATAGGGGGGTGTATTTAACAAAGGCAAAATCATTTTTCACTACAAGTGCTAATTCTACATTGAATTCCACAGAAAGAGCATTTTGAAGTGCCTTCGCTGTGGATCCGAGGGGCACAAGCAAGGAAGCCCAAAAAAATGAAAATAATTTTTATTTCACATAATTTTATGAATAAATCAGCAGAGCTTCCCCTAATTTCAGCTCTTCCCCTCAGATTTACAGCGACTGCACTTCCAACAAGTGCACTTGCTGTGCAATTTCTCAAGTGAACTTTTCACTAGTACTTTTCACTTGATATTCTAAATGATGTAGCCTTTTGTCAAAAACACACATAGGGGTTGATTTACTAAAGGGAAAAAGACTGTGCACTTTGTAAAGTGCAGTTGCCCTCTGCAAGAGCAGTTGCTCCAAAGCTTTAGTAAATGTGCAGAAGCTCTGCTGACTTCCATCATCCAATCATGTGCAAGCAAAAATGCTTTTTTTAAATTTTTCCTTGCACAGGATTGGGTGCTCTTTGCAAAGTCAAGCATTTAACTAATTTATGATGCTCTGGAGCAACTGCACTTGCAGAGGGCAACTGCCCTCTGCAAAGTGCACAGACTATTTGCTTTTCTCAAATCAACCCCATAGTCTTTTGAACCTGTACCTGCCTACTCCCAAAGAAAATGGCATTTTTTAATCAAAACACATAGGCAATAATGTAAGGTAACCAAAAATATAATTATTTTTTTTTCTAACAAAAATTAGGAAGGGAACACTGGAGACACTTTTAGAATCTGGGAAGCCTTTCGTCCCCCAGGACACACATCAAGTTTGAGGACAAGAAAATTGGTATCTTGCGACTATAGGGAGCACAGGGAGCACAGTCAGACCAGACAGAAGCCAGGCAATCACTTTCGACTCTTCCGTGGAGCCTTCCCTCCACGCTTCTCTGCAGCCTTCCCTCCACGCTTCTCTGCAGCCTTCCTTGGAGGTTGTGCCTCTGGTGGTGTACTTGGGGCAGGAGGAGGAGGAGGAGTGGCTTCATCTGCCAGATATGTGGTAGCAGTAACCTCCCCTCTCAAGCCCTTCTGGTAAGCTTCAAAAATCAGACCCTCACAGAGGAGGCGTTGGCCCTTTTCCAACTCCAGCAATCTGCTGGCTATATAGGTGCCATACGCCTCCTCTGCATTGGGTGGTTTGCTCAGGGTGAGGCTTGCTTCCCGTATGAGGGCTAGGGATTCCTGCTCAGTTGGTGTCATTCTCCTGGGCCTTTTGTGGAGAATGCGGAGGGGAGGCACCTGACACTCTTTGTGGCTTCGACTTGGCCCAGCCACAGCCTCCTCCTCTCTCCCACTGGGCAAGGCCTCCTCCTTTCTCCCACTGGGCAAGGCCTCCTCCTCTCTCCCACTGGGCAAGGCCTCCTCCTGGCTGAGGTCATCCTGTGTAAAAAAAAAAGGGACATAGTTGTAATTTTGTGTTATGCAATCACACACAATTTTCAGCTCATGACTTTCAAATATAATTACACAAAATGGTAAAGGCTATCTATTTGACACCACCATTATTTCAGATGATCAACAAGATCTGAAGTTAAGTATATTTTTGGCCACTACTGTCTAGTGATATGTCTACATATTAATCTTTGTGCAGAAGTCATTTTTTATGAAGCACTTTCAAAATTAACACGTTAACATCATTAATAACATTTACACAATCCCAAATTTAAAAAAAAAGCATACCTGGCTGAAGCTGGGCGCATCAACTTAATCAATGCTGAAAAGGCCCAGTTCATCCTGGGACTCCTCAGCTGGGATGGAGGTGGATGGAAGGCTGGAGGGAAGAGTGGAAGGAAGGCTGGAGGGAAGGGTGGGGGGAAGGGTGGAAAGTGATTGCCTGGCTTCTGTCTGGTCATCCAGGAATCACATTTTGTTGTAGTACCACAACTTGGGTACATATACTTGGTCAGCTGCTGCACCGGATCTGAGCGACTCCTGGATTTTTTTGTGTTCCCGCTTATACATGTTTCGCAAGATACCAATCTTCTTGTCCACAAACTTGAGGTCTGCCTGGGGGAGTCGAGTCTTCACAAACTCTAAAAGTGTGCCCAGTGTTGCCTTCCTAACATCCCTATTATAATATAGGGGGTGTTTGACCTCCCACAGGTTTTTGTTGTCCTGATAGAGCTCAATAAATTGGCACAAAAATTCTTCCTCTTTAAAGGGATTCATTTTTTCTGCAAGACAAGACAGAAGATCCAAACTAAATGTCAGTCACAAATCACAGGATTAGTTTTGGTTGTAATCTAGGGGACACATACATACACACACACACACACACACACACACACACACACACACACACACACACACACACACACACACACACACACACACTTTAATCTTACCTTAGTTTCTGACGCTCGCTACTTCCGCACGGACATACGTAGGCCATCGTAATAGCTTTATATACACTGCGCATGTGTCATGCTCCGCCTGCGTCACCCGCCCCTGACGTTCAATAGTACGATTTGGCCCCGACCCTTCACTCTTCGTTGCGCAGTGGGAGTAGATAGCAAAAGATGGCGGAGAGAATCAGTGGAAGTAGCGTGGAGGAAAGCCCGGAGCCCCAAACATCCACATCCCGGAGGAGATATAAGGCCACCAACATGGCTTTTGAAGAGATGGTGGAGATGGTGTCCATATTGAGAAGGGAGGACTACGATGGCAAAAAAGGACCGTACACACGACCGAATATGAGGAAGGACAAAATAATGTCCTCAGTTGTCACCGCTCTTAAAGAAAAATTTGGTACAAAATGTTCTAAAGAACAATTGAGGAAGTGGTGGTCTGACATCAAAAGTCGGGAGCCAGAACAATATTGGCGAATAAAGAAGCTGCTTAAAAAAAGTAAGTACTTGTGTTTTACTATTGAGATACTTAACTTGCATGCTGATCCTTATTTTTGGACTTTATTCAGCATAGTTCGTAAAGACCGTTCTTTATAATATGATACTTTAGAAAATTACGTTATTTTTTCGCCAAATACGATGGGACAGGGTTGGACATACATTTATGTCTTCATAATTTGTCAAATTCCCACAATTTGTTGATGTGGTGTAGATGTGTTTGAAAATATAATGCCTCTTCAAAAATGATTCAGTGTAATGTAGGGACAGGACACAGCAGCTGTTTCCACATCTGGACTCACGAGCACTATAGTGTACTATGTGACCATAAATACATTTTAGAGGGGTAATACACATAGGAGAGCATTGAGGTGTCTGCATCTGTGAAACTTGTCAGAAAATGTGCATTGTTTATAATTTTTGTTCAGAGGGAATGTTCATCCTGTCTTCAAAATTTATTATGATGAAAAAAGGCAATTGGCCACAACTCATAACCAACATTTAAGTTTATTTATTAAAAGCTAAAATATCACTGTGTTTTAACTATACCTTTTGTTCAATTCTCATAGGGGAGAAAAGACTCAGACAACAGTCCAAGGATCTCAGGACCCCCCCAAGTCACCAGCCTGAGGCAGAAGATACCCCAAGCCCCAGCCCAAGACCACGCCCACCCGACGACCTTGAGCAAGGAGAGGTGGAGGAAGTGTGCAAGGTTTCAAGCCCACCAAGTGAGTGACTGACACCCCAGCTTGAGTTACTGTATTTTGGCATGCATAAGGTAAACCTTGTTTTTATTCACTCATTTTAGGTGAGTTTCTGGTTGTGGAAGGCCAAGCAGCAGAGCCCTTCACCACAGACAGTGCGCAAAGACTGATTGGCCAGATAATGCTGTGGAATGGCCACATCGATAAAAGGCGTGACCAAATTCACAGCATGCAACTTCGCCTGGACTCCATGCAACAGGAAATGAAGAACATGATTGATGTTTTGGGCCGAATATAATCACGTTTGGCCTAAAAACATCAATCATGTTCTTCATTTCCTTGGGAAGTTTGTTTTTTGCCAAAATTGTTTATTTAATTTTTGGGGTATACCCAAATTTACATTCTGATGCACACGGTGTGTCATCATGTGCTATCTTCAATCATGGGTTATCAATGTACTTGTTTTGTGTTTGCAACCCCTTCATCCTGAAAATTCTTTGGTGGTGATAGGAACCAAAAAAGGGATTGCACACACAAAACACGTACATTGCTCACCCATGATAGGAGATAGCACATGTTGACTTGACCCTCTTGTAAAGCTCTATCTTGAGCATATTCAAAATGAACAATTTCCAAGGGTGACATCACATGCACCGTTCTCTACATGTTGAACTTTGTAAGTTCTTTATTTTTTTTGTTGGTTTATAAAAACACTGTTGTGTATGTAAATCTTTTTATAGAAAGGTCTATATATTTGCGAAAATATGCCTTGAATAATTTTGTAAACAAACAATTTTTTACACAACGTAAAAGATTTTAAACAAAAAAATATAAAAGAAAAAAAAAATTATCAAAAATGCACCTTTCAATGTGCACAAAGTAAAAAAAATTTCTGAATACAATGTGTGTGGCTGATTATTGAAGTAAAATTTTTTGGTTTGTTTTTGTGGGCCTGATTAACTAAAGCTAAATGCACTTGACACTACTACAAGTGCACTAGGAGACAGACATAACTAAATGCAAACAAGAATAAAAACAAGATATTTTTTGAAAATATTATTTTTTTTATTTTTGTAAGAAAATTACAGCTGTTGCTGAATAGCAATGGCCCCCCGACCATTAAAATAATTGACATAACGGTCACGCACTTGACGTGCGGTTCGGGGGGCCAAGCCAATACGGCCAATTTCTAGGCCTGTCAAAGTGGTATCCTGTTCCAATCCGGCCTCAGGCCCAACAGAGGATATATATGTTGCTGAATGTCTCCTTAAAAAGTTATGCAAGATGCAGCAAGCAAGGATGACGTAGTTTAGTTTATAGTCCGCCAAATGAATTGAAGAAAGGAATAAACGGAACCGGCTGGCCAGAATCCCAAAGGCATTCTCCACAACTCTTCTTGCTCTGGCCAGCCGATAATTAAATACCCTCCTCTCAGGGGTGAGTGTCCTTTGGGGGAACGGCCTCATCAAGTTCTCACCGAGAGCAAATGCTTCATCAGCAATAAAAACTGAGGGGAGTCCATCCACATTCTCGTCATCAGGTGGCAATTCCAGGCCACCGGTCTGGAGACGATGGCACAGCTCGGTCTGTGCAAAGACTCCTCGATCAGACATCCGGCCGTTCTTCCCCACATCCACAAACAGAAAGTCCAAATGTGCCGAGACCACCGCCATCAAAACTACACTATGGAACCCCTTGTAGTTATAGAAATAAGACCCCGAATGTTGTGGTGGCACAATCCGGACATGCTTCCCGTCAATCGCCCCGACACAGTTGGGAAAGTCCAAACGGTCAGCGAACTGGGAGGCCACAGTCTGCCATTCCTGTGTACTTGAAGGAAACTGTGGAGTGCAAAAAAAATAAGATAAGGACTTTAAAACATAAATTGGATATCAGATTACACCAAAACATTAGTGAACAACAGCAGTCAAACATTATTAATATGTGTGTTTGTAATTGAAATGTTCAAAAACATAAGGCACACTTATAAGATTAATCACCCCCTCTGATGGCCCATTGATACATTTGAATGTGGGGGGAGGGGTTCTAATTAGGGCTCGAAACACACCTGACTGGTTGAAACATTTGTGGGGTGGGGGAGGGGTTCTAATTAGGTTAACAAACACACCTGACTGGTTGAAACATTTGTGGGGTGGGGGAGGGGTTCTAATTAGGTTAACAAACACACCTGACTGGTTCAAACATTTGTGGGGTGGGGGAGGGTCAAACAAGACAATGGAGCAGACAATATACATTGTTCAAGGGACTATAGGCTAGGGATATAAATGGACCCAGGATTGCATGGTGGGGAGGTGAATGAACGAAAATATGCATGTAGGGCAATAAATGATTAATGTCCAAAAACAGGCATGCATGAAGATAAAAGGGACATTCACAGCATATTGAAAGCATGGCAATTAGGTAAGGAGGACAGTTTTACAATACATCAAAAAACATTTAATACATATCATGTAATGTTAAAGGATAAAACTTACCTTCATATAGTCCTTCTGCAGGACCTGAATAATAGCAGAACAGGTCTCTGGGATTATGATTCCCAGAGCCTGGGGGGAGATGCCTGTTGAGAACTTCAAGTCCTGAAGACTTCTCCCTGTCGCCAAGTAACGTAACGTGGCAACTAGCCTCTGCTCCTCACTGATGGCTTGCCTCATGCAGGTATCCTGCCTGCTGATATAGGGGATCAGCATAGCCAGCAGACGCTCAAAGACGGGGTCCGTCATCCTGAGAAAATTCCTGAAATCCGCAGGATTATTCTCACGGAGCTCACGGAGCAAAGGCATATGAGAGAACTGGTCACGCTGGCGTAACCAATTCTTCATCCATGAACTCCTCCTCGCCCTGTTCATGGACTGGACGCGGGTCAAAGTATTAACCCCAACACCAAGTCCCCACGCAGCACGAACTCGAGAACGAGAACATCCACGCGACATGGCTTCAAAACGGTCGGCTGCTCAAACAAACAAACTTATAACAAATGCACTGAAGAACAGCAAGGCCTATGAAGAACGACCTGAAAATCAGGAACGAGCGGACCAGAACGGCCTGCAAGGCAGGGTACGAACTGACCAACACGCACTGAAAAGCAGATACAGGCCTCACAAGCACAAACTGAACCGCAGAAAACGATCGAAATAAGCTGAAGTGTGAAAAGCGCGAATGGTCTCTAACCAAACAGGCTCTCTTAGCAGAGCACGCTGTGATTGGCCAAAGCATGCAGGTCAGGTGCATGCTTTCGCCAATCATCATACTGCCATTTACTGCGATCTCGCAATGCATTATGGGGCGCTCCACGGCACTCTAATTTTCCGCGAACACCCCATAATGTTCGCTTTTTGGTGAACGGGCGAACACCCGATGTTCAAGTCGAACTTGTGTTTGACCCAAACATCAAGCTCCTCCTTAGTCACTAGCTTAGGGGTTTACCAAATAGTGGATAAATTACTTGATGTACCTCAAAGTATAATCTAGAAAAGTTGCAAAACAAATAATATATAGATCAGACTGAATTTAAATAACTTTGGTTTTCTAAATTTAGTGTTTTTTTCAATTTCTAATAAGACAGACATTTAAGTGCAATGTTGCTGCATGCCTCCGAATTATGAATACATTCATACGGCAGCTTGCCTAGAAAGAGTTTGTATGTATGTGCTGAATTTATATTCACCAAGTCTCACACTTGCTAAATCTAGCCTTGTCTCTATCATATTGTTACCATAGAAACTAGGACGAAAGGGAATCAATCTGTATTCCCAGCTCAATGAAGGCATGCATTCTGGTGCAAGGGCTCTATTGTACTATACTCTCTAGGCAAAAGGCTTCTTGATGTGATGTGATGTGATTTGAAAACTTGCACTCCTTGACTTCATAGTTTTATTTGTGACTTTTCATTAAATCTTATGAAGTTTGCTTCCTTGTTGTTCTTCTAATGCATTTTATTCAAAAGGTAAGTGGTAGCGAATTACCTTTCTATTTTCTTAAGGACTGACACTGTTGAAAGTCAGATTGTGGGCTAGTAAAATTATTCTTCTACAAGTATTGTGAAAGGAACCACATCTAAGCTTCACTACAGTGCTGTTTTGTTTTATGTTTGAAGTAGCATATGTGCCATGCATTTTCTTTGATACCTAAATAATAAGGATGACTGGTTCTGCAAATTAACCATTGAGAAATGCATTCAGATAAGCAATTTGCTGATGAAGGCTGTGCAGGTTAATCCAACTGCATCATTATGAGAAATCTTACCCTTTTGGATTTGAAAAAAACAAAAGTCGTCCATATTTGGATGGCAGCACTGGAACCTCAGAGGGGTCACTCTACAAGATATAGTAGAAACCAATTTATGATAGCCACAGTACTTACGGTACTACTTTTGTCTTATTGTGGTAACATGAAAGATTAGTAGACATGTACAATTCGTTTAGGAACAAATCGAAATTCGGCCAAATTTTGCATCTTTCGGACATTTGGATGCATCCGAATGTCCGAATAAAAAAATAACGAATTTCAACTAATATGAAAGAAATTATAGCGAATATAACGAATGAATTCGACATGATTTGGTAATTCGTTAAAGATCTAATGAAACAAAAGGTTAACTCAAAGTAAATCTTACAGTCCAATCAGCTGATTAATTTTGCGCTGCAGGTTGGATTACTGACAAAGTGCATTCCTGAGAACTGAGTGAGAAGGGTGTTGTATTGTATTTGAGCAGAGGAGAAGAGATATTGTCATTGTGCGTGTTAATAGATTCAATAAACAAACGACTTTCCAAACTACGAATCATTATCACGAATATATATACATACATAAATATCGAGTTTCAACTAATACGAAAGAGGTTATATCGGATATAACGAATGAATTCGACATGATTCGAGATTCAGTATAACAAATATCGACACTGTACAGGAAAAACAAATTATCCGAAAACAAATTAAGGTAACATAACGAATATAACAGAACGAAATTATGTATTTTACGAATGACAACGTACCGAAACTAAACGAAACTTTCCGTTGTGCAAAAGTCTAAAGATTAGTCACTGATCTTGTGATTGACTGAAAATTGTTGTGCCAGTAGTGGATTGCAAGCACTGTGCTAACTTGCGATTGTAGTTACTACATCAATGACGTCTTTTTATTTGTATGTGTGTGAGCATATAGAAGAAGAGACGACCTTTGCTGATGTTTTTTTCCTAAGGAAAGCCTTGCTCTATCTGCATAAAAAAGAGAAATTACACCCAGAATAAAGGATGTATCATATTTATATACAGGAAATAACACTTAATACTTTAGTTGCTGTATTCCCCACTTTCATATTAATGTGGCTTTCTTATCCAAAAGCCTGACTATCAGCCTTCTATATTCATGCAGTTCATTATGTTTTAAAAAGAATTCTAGCAGAAAATTTATGTGCAGGTTAACCTGCAAATATCTTACCCATGGTAGCGGTAAAAACACATTTTCATCCCTACCCACATGTGAAGTATAGATCTGTTTTAACATATTTGAGATTGGGGTGTAGGCTTAAAGTAATTGTAAAGTCTAATTTTTTCACTATAAAAATAACAAACATGTTATACTTACCTGCTTTGTTGCAGTGGATTTGCACAGAGCAGCCCGGATCCTCCTCTTCTCGGGTTCCCCTCCCTCTTGTTCAGTGCCCCCACAGCAAGCAGCTTGCTATGGGGGCACCTGATATGAGTCACAGCTCACTGTGTCCATTCAGACACAGAGCCCTGACCCGGCCCCGCTCCCTCTTTCCCCGATTGGCTAGCTGACTTTGATTTATGGCAGCGGCAGCCAATGGTGCCGCTGCTGTGTCTTAGCCAATCAGGAGGGAGAATCTCAGATGGCTGAGACACTCATGGACATTGCTGGACAGAGAGGGACCTCAGGTAAGTGTTAGGGGGGCTGAGGGGGGCTGCTGCACACAGAAGCTTTTTATCTTAATGCATAGCATGCATTAAGATAAAAAAAACCTTCTGCCTTTACAACCCCTTCAATGAATAAAGCAGTTGAAGAAGACACAATAATGCAAGGAGTAAAAGTATGCATTAAAGTACAAAAGTACAATGCCTTCTACTATCCAGTTATACATAATTTTTGGTTAATTTTGTCTGTTGATTTTTGTATTTGTCTGTTGCGTTCAGTATTTTGGGTTACTATACTCCAGATAATTCTTTTCCTTTTGGCAATGGCTGATGCAATAATATATCATATGATGCCCATGGCAACCATCATGAATAAATTATTCAGTGATCTTAATATTGCTTCAATGCAATGATGCAGACTAGTAACTTAAGCCAGCCAGTCAAAGCCATTTTAACTGGCTATAATTGGGCAGGCTTATGAGAAATAAATACATTTTGTGAATTAATTGACTGCACATCCCTGCACTCATTTAATACAGGCTAAGTTTAGTTAAAAAAATAAGCACAAGGGATGTCACTTACAATCAGCGTGATGTGGTCCCTTGTGCTAAAACTATTCTCCTCCGATGCCCCCTCACCGCTGCTGCCATAATCTTAGGATGCGGCTTTGGTTAACAGAGCTGATTAACTCTGTGGCCAGAGTTACTGTAATCAAGAGTGTCTAACTATATGCCTAGCTTCTCCATTCATATAAGCTATACTACAGCTTCTATGTATAAAACATGATCTACGAATGGAGAACTGACGGATGAGGAAAGATGATTTAAAAGTCCACTCTCTCCATTCATAAATCACATTTCACTCATAAATTCTGTAGGACAGATTCTATGAATGGAGGATTTGGGAGGAAAGTGTGGAAATAGTTGGGCACTTTTGATGAGAGCTGGTCACAGCTCCGTTGGCTATATTACCCTCCGCTGCATTAGAAAATTATGATGGCTGGGATTGTGGGAGAGGGGGGCGGTATCAGAGGGAGAACACATCACACTAATGACCCTAAAGTCCCTTGTGCTTTTTTTTTAAAATTAAAGCTTTTAAAAATATAGCTGGTGTGCTATTTAATAGACATCAGCCCAAAAAACATTTTACAGGTAGTTATTATTTTGAAGATACATGAAGATACAATCTTTTTCATATAATAATTTTGAAAAGCAAACAGAGAAGTAAAGCTTTCAGGACTTTGAGGGTCTGACATCAAGCTATAGCTTAAGTGGGCTCTCAGCCTGAAAATGGTACAGTAAGGTCCTTAAAGAGCTTTCCTTTTGTATGTAACATATGAAAGGTATCATATTTGTGCACGTGTTCATTTATTTTCATGAATGTGATATAATGCTATTGGATTACAGTTAAGGTTGACATCCTAATATTACACACCTAAAAACATAACTGACAAAAATTTAATATCTGACAGTAATAGCCTGGCATAATACATGATGGTCAGTAAACTGCAATATTTTTTTTATTTTTGTAACACCTATATGTTACCATTTGCAGTTTGTGTATGTGTGTGCGTGTGTGAATGACAAGTGGAATTTTAAAGTGTGTTTTGCAGAATGACAGAACAATTTTCTAATATTGTATTGTAATTGTCATATGTTTCAGCAATGCAACGCATAATTCATTAGAACACTCTTGTGCTGTAACATGCTGTTTTGAAATAGTTATGATTATTAGTCTGGTTTTCTGTGGCACAAACAGCAACCCATTCCTTTTCACTGACTGTATTTCAGCTTTCTTTTATATTTCAGATCAAGAGTGACCTTTTGAAGAATGGAACAAACCTTTACATTATACCATCACATGGAGTGGTTCTTTTTGCTATTATTTTTTTCTTTTTTTTCTACTTCATTGGCTTACACTTTTTCCTCATCCTCCCTTCCTCACATTTTTTTTACCCCTTTCTCTGTCTCCTTACCATCTCCAACTTCTTTTATCACCTTCTCTGGCTTTCTTTCTTGCTCCTCTCTGAAAAAATTGAATTAAGATAGAAACAGAATATGAAAGCGCTGCCAAGACAGTTATGGACCCTTAGCATGCATAATGCATATTAAAATGAACTTCATGCAAATGGCTAAATATGCATTGCAGACTGAATACATATATGGGAGTTATTTTACATGCCAAAAGATTTATATTTCTGTCACCTAGACCTTCCACAAAGCACAGCCCCATGTGGCAGGGTAAAATAGATCTGACTGCTGCATTTTCACTTGCATGTCTTGTCCCTCCCCCAGCCTGTGACTGGACATGAATAGAGAAGCAGCAGACTGATGAGCTTCTCTTTCTGTCACTCTACTCTCTCCTCCTATCAGCATGTTAGTTGTTAGTACTTGTTACTTAGTTGTACAGTAGTGTGCAAGAGAATGATACCAGGTTCAAGTACTTGATGATGTATTAAAGAATACAGATCTTTAATAATCTGTGTGCCTTTAATATCTTCCTGGAGTTCAGCTTTAAGAGAAAGTTGTCTTGCAGAGGTACGCTGAGTTAGATTGCAATGGGTGGCAGTGATGTGGGACATTCAACAGTGTGCATATTAGGCAGAGATAGAAGGCTGTAGCAATAGCTTGTCCCTGGTAGAGTTTACCTCTACTAACATTTCATCTTTCTGATAGAGTTTACTTCTATACTGCTATCCACTTCTTAACAGTATTTATTTTTATTAAATGACAGAGAATTGTGCATTTTTTTTCTTAAAGCCCCACTTCACTTTTGGGGTACACTCACCCCTCTGCCATACCTGAAGCCCTCACCCTTTTACTTTCCTTTCTTTTTTTTTCTTTTCAATGGTCCTTCTGGACAATGCTATCCAGGAGTACTGTGAAACCTGTCCAGCATAATGACAGTCTCTCAGGGGCATGTCCATGATGGATAGGACTCAAAGGAAGTGTGTTGGTTGATGCTGGGCATTTTCCAACTCAGAAGAGCATCAGTGACTGGGAGCAATAAACCTGCACAGGACAGTGCCAGAGAAGAGGTGAGTATTGCTGCTATAGTTGCTTTTTTATTTGTTTAACATCAGGGGACAATACATTTAAAATGCCCCTAAAGGTGAAGTTGGGTTTTAATTTTATCTTGTTGCATTGTGACAAAAAAAGGATTAGTCACCTAGTAGTTGAATTTCACCTAATCTAATAATGAGTGGGACCTGGATCATCTGAAATTTCTTAGAAGGAATATAATATCTGTGGGATAAAATATTCACCAGATCCTTGCAGTAAAATTTTCATGCACAGTCTCAGGGACAGCATACACTGGCAGTGCATATGGTATTTGGCTGTAGACTTTTGTTCTTTTACAGTAGTTTGGTTTACATGGTTGCATACCAATCTTATTGCAGTTTTAATGCATCAATTTACAAAAAGAGATTACCCCTTTCTGTTCCTACAAGTGTTTAAGTTAAATATACACACACCTTAAAAAAGTCTTGATGCCCCAGGAAGGAAGTGGGGGCAATATGGGGGGCTTACTGTGTGGGTCCCTAGGAAGCTGCCGCCTCCCAGGGGAAGAGTACAGGGTACATTAGTATCCCTAATCAATTCCCACAAAGAGTTAGAACTATATTGACACACACCATAAAAAGTAATTTATTTGATATAAAATACCTATAAAAAATGTGTTAATGTCCCCTGATGTAATTATGCATTTATTCTTGATATCCAACAATGTAATACATTTCAGTCATAGTGTTCAGCAATATGATCCTCATCAATCAAGATGATTCAAGTCTCGATGATGTTTACAATCTATGCACTAAAGCTCTAAAGGCCCTAACAAGATAACAAAAAACCTCCAAAATACTGCAGAGCTGAAACAAAAACACACTTTTTTAAAGAGTAACACCACTTTTGTTGAGAAAAAAACAGTCCCCTCTGCATGATCTAAGTACATTGCAGGGATTGTAACAAACTTTGTTGCAGATTCCTACTGTTTGTTATTCTAAAGAAATAGCCTTGTGTTTATCTGTGTCCATGTGGAAAGTGAACATATATGGTAGTGGTTTTGTAATTATTAATCAGCTGCTGCAACTGCAGGGCTCTAATAAGGAAACTTGCAGGGTCTGCATTCCTTTAGATGTGAATTCCCTGGGAGTATCTCACCAAAAAGATCTTCACATCCCCCAGGGCAGGGATGTAGGGGACAGCCCTTGTTCTTATCAACAAGGAGACAAGGTGGCATGGGGTCCCCCTTAAAATCTAAATTTGACCTTTAGCCAAAAATGCAGCTCCCCCTCAGGAACCTGATCAAGCCACATGAGTAAAAAGGGTTCTATGTACCCCTTACGCATTCACGTGGGGGGGGGATCTGGGGTCTGACATATTTTAAAAGAGGCTTCCAGATTCCCATAATCCCCTCAGCAAAAGTACTTTGCCTCCTTGTACAAGGGCTTCTTGCCCACATCCTTGGCCTGCTGGATATGGGGGTATTTGGGGGAGGGGCTTAGAATCTGGAAGTCACCTTTAAAATAGAGGGGCCCCCAGATATCTTGCCCCCTAACATGAATGAGTAAGGGGTATATAATACTATTGGTTACTCATTCAAAAAAAAAAAATACTTGCTAGACACAAACTCCATTGTGAAAGACAACTCCCCAGGTGGCTGCTGAATGTAAGGAAACCAATCTAGATGCTTGCTAAAATCATTGTCCAAATATGATCATGGCCATATTTGCTCAGTGACATCACCCAGGATCCACATCCAGTTTGTTGATATTCAGCTACTGGATGGGGAGCTTTAATTTGCATCAGAGTCTCAGTAGGAGAGGATCATCATGGCAGCACTCATCATGTTCACATTGGTGGGCATCGTTCATCATGATTCTAATAGATGACGTAACAAATGTTGGATCTACTTCATGGGATAATATTTGAGTTAAAGGACTTTCTCAACTATTTGTTTGTATTTACTATTTATTTTTCTTTTCTGAATGACAGAAACAATTGAGTACTGTCCATGATTTTTATTTTTTTTTTTAATTTGCACTAACATACAATATTTCAGGACAAGCTTTTGGGATGTTATATAAATAAAATAAAAAGTATCTTGGACAGTACTCAATTGTTTCTGTTGCAATGGCACTAATATGGCTACAATCACCTCAAGCTTTTGCAATGAGTAACCAGGGGTATTATGTACCCCTTACTCATTCACTTGGGGGGCGGGGCAGGTATCTTAGAGCTCTTTGTTCTAAAGGTGTTTCCAAACTCAGTCCCTAACCCACAGACCCCTATATCCACCAAACCAGCTTTTTTGCACAGGGTTTCCAAGAAAATCCATACCAGACCCTCATCAAGAATAAGGGGAGACCTCATGATTTTTTTTTTTTTGCTCTGGGTTTCCCTTAATATCCACACCAGACCCTTATTCTGAATAAGTTTCTGGTTTAGGTGTTGGGGGGGGGAGTCCCCAGCCATATTGTTTACAAACAGAATGAAGCCAGCTAGGGCACTTCTTCCAGCAGCAACTGTTTTTCTTTCTTTCTAAATGTCACTTTTGTGTTAATACATTGTACAGGTGTGCCACTTCACATGCAGGTTTAAGGCATCTCCCAAGCATGTTATTTAAAGTAATTGTGTATTTTTAATGTTTCCCTTTAAGCCTTATTAACCTCTTCCTAGAAGGACTGCCCAATCATGTGTCCACTGTGTATGGCTATCGCAGTGGTCAGTTGCATGTTCAGGAGCTGGTCTTTCTGGCTCCCAATCATTACTAGAGATGGGGAACTGTCTTTGAAAGCTCAGTCACTGTGTTGAGAACAGACACCTCAGTAACCCATGGGTGCATAAGTGTAGTGAGTAGGTGTTAAAGCTCACTCCCTTTGCCAATGCACATGTGCAGCAAAAGGTTAAAAATACTTTTTCCTGCTGAATTATATTTTTTAAACAGGACATTGTTTTTACCTTTGTACATGTCTATCATGGTACTGTCCAGCTACTCATGTCTTTTTTCCCCCCAAAATGTGCAAATTGGCCTTGAAAAAGTACACAAAAATAACAGTAACCCAATGCTGCTTCACAAGAGAGGGATAGAAGTACAAGGGGCAAAAGGCTGGATGCATTTGGATTAGCATCTGTTATGGTGTTTCCTATTTTCCAAAAAAACTTCCTTTTTTAGTATGATATCAAGTAGTGTGCCTAAAATATTTTTTATCCCAGTCACTTCTATGCTAAGAAGAATAGAAGCTTTGGCATGGATTTGAAAGTAATTTTGTGTTAACCAGCCTTTCTTAACCATTTTACCCTAGCAGGACCCTTGTAAAATGGAGCAGGTCTTAGGGAACTGCTGCTAAAAATGATATCTACCGCTCATTGTACATTGCAAGATAAAGCAGTTGCCACACTTTCATGACATTTAGGCTTATTAACCCACTTTAGGCTTATTTTCCAATGGCTTCTGTACCTATAGATCTCACACAACCTTCTTCAAAGCATTCTTCTAGTTCAATGGTGACTGCCATTCTACCTCACCTCTCAGGAGATCCCAAGGCCTGCTGCAGTTTCTTAAATCTATAAAACATTTACCGTATTTAAAACTGCAAACAAATAACCTTTTCGTGCACCATGCCAAAGTAGAGTATATAGTTTCCCTACTTTCTGGGAAAGCTTAGGCCTTAGGCCACTCCACTCTGGGAGAAGATAGATATTGTATCCAGCAATATTGCATACTTTCTTATTCTTTTTCAGAAAATGTTAATCCAGCTAGGGCTTGGACTCTGAGCATTGAACACACCCTTGCCAAACATGCAGACACCCTGGTCCACCAGTACTATATGCCTCCTCAGCTTCTGATGTCACTCTGTATCACTGCAATCTGTATGCATATGCAGTCTGGTGGTCTAACATCTTAGATCAGTGTTGTACTAAGGAAATAGTTAAACAGGTTGTTTGGGGAGGGGATTATTTAACATAATACTACTGCTTTGTGGGGCATATTTTACAGCATTTACAGGATATTAGAACTGCCAGGAAGGGACTCGTACTGTTTAGCTGTATTGTAAACCACTAATACTGCTTATTGCTTTGTGTGATTTGCTTATTCTACATTTGCAGTTGCAGCATATTAGACCAAGCATTCCGCAGCACTGCTGATTGTCTGCCTAGGATAACCATAAACAACCGTTTGCTGTTCGTCAACATCATCATTTTCTTCTTTGTGCTTATTATGCTATATTTCCAATTGTAGCAAATCAAACCAGGTATTGAGCGGCAGTGCTGTTTGGCTGCACATTATTGTCGTAAAATACTTTTACCATTCATCATCGCTGCTTTGTGTCGTGGGGCTTATTCCACTACATTTGCAATTGTAGCATATTAAACCCTGCATTGAGCAGCAGTACTGCTTGTCTGCACAGTAAAGCCATAAACTACTTTTACTTTCCATTATCATTGCTTTATGCTGTGGAGTTTATTCTACTGTATTAGTATTTGCAGCATACTAGACCAGGCTTAGAGCAGCAGTGATGCTTGTCTGCATATTGTAGCTGTTACCTACCTTTACTGTTCCTCATCATTGCTTCGTGTTTTGGGGCTTATTCTACTACATTTGCAATTGCAGCATATTATATGTGATATTGAGCATCAGTGCTGCTTGTCTGCACTGTATAGCCAAAAACTAGCTCTCACTGTTCATTATTGCTTTTTGCTGTGGGATATGTTATACTACATTTGAAGCACATTAGACCTGGCATTAAGCACGAGTGCTGCATGGTTAGAACAGTATAACTACTGTTTGTTGTGTGCTATGGGGCTTATCTTACAACTTTTATACCATATTAGAACAGGCAGGCAGTAGTGCTGCTAAATTTTAGAGTTAACTTTTGCCTGTTGCTATAACTTTGTATTACTGTTTCTAAAAAAAAAAATAATTAAAGCACACACACTACTTAGGCCCCTTTCACACTTGTGCTACTCCAAAGTCGCGCGATTTTGCTGCAATTTCACGGCCGCGATTTTGACAAGTCAGTGGATCACTGTGGATCCGACTTTGCCCCACGACTTGAGGTATGACTTCAATGAGCAGGGACGCGACTTTGATTACTAAATAATTAGGGGGAACTCCACGGCAATAAAAAAAAAAAAAAAACGGCATGAGTTCCCCCTTCATGGGCATACCGGGCCCTTCAAGCTGGTATGGATTTTAAGGGGAGCCCCCACGCCGAAAAAACAGATCCCCTCAAATCCATACCAGACCCTTATCCGAGCACCAGCCTGGCCGGTCAGGAAAGGGGATGGGGAAGAGCGAGCGCCCCCCCTTTTGAGCCGTACCAGGCCGCATGCCCTCAACATGAGGGATGGGTGCTTTGGGGCAGGGGGGCCCTGTGCCCCCCACCCCAAAGCTCCTTGCCCCTATGTTGATGAGAACAAGGGCCCCTTCCTGACAACCCTGGCCGTTGGTTGTCGGGGTCTGCTTATCGGATCCCAGCCCCCCACCCTATGTGAATGAGTATGGGGTACTTTACCCATTCACCTGGGGGGAAAAGTGTAAAAAAAACCCACACTAGACAGGTTTTTAAAGTAATTTATTAGGCAGCTCCGGGGGGGTCTTCTTCTGACTTTGGGGGTCTCTTCCGACTTCTCCGCTCTCTTCTCCTGCTCTCTGGTGTCTTCTCCCGCTCTCCGATTCTTCTCCCACTCTCCAGTGCCTTCTGCCGGGCTCCTCCGCTATCTTCTTCCAACTCTTTTATTAGCGTTGTCCAGGTCTTCTCCATCGTCTTCTTCCCTCTTCTCTTCTTCCGATGTTGACACGACGCTCTCTGCCGCTGTAATGCTGTGTGAGCGGTGCGCAACGATTTATATAGGCATGGGGCGTGGTCACTGGGTGATGTCACCCGGTGACCCCACCCCCTTATGATGTCAGAGTCCCATCATGCCCCGGGCTGTGACGCCATAAAGGGGCGGGGTCATTGGGATGACACTTATTGACACTTTTTTCCCCCCAGGTGAATGGGTAGGGGTACAATGTACCCCATACTCATTCACATAGGGTGGGGGGCCAGGATCTGGGGGCCCCTTATTAAGGGGGGCTCCCAGATTCCAATAACTCCCCACCCGCAGACCCCGACAACCAACGGCCAGGGTTGTCGGGAAAGGGCCCTTGTCCTCATCAACATGGGAGCAAGGTGCTTTGGGAAGGGGGGATACAGGGCCCCCCTGCCCCAAAGCACCCACCACCCATGTTGAGGGCATGCGGCCTGGTACGGCTCAGGAGGGAGGGTGCTCGCTTGTCCCCACCCCCTTTCCTGACCGGCCAGGCTGGTGCTCGGATAAGGGTCTGGTATGGATCTTGGGGGGGACCCCACGCCGTTTCTTCAGCATGGGGTCCCCTTAAAATCCATACCAGACCGAAGGGCCTGGTATGCTAATGAAGGGGAACCCATGCCGGTTTTTTCTTAAAAAAAAAAAATTGGCGTGGAGTTCCCCTTTATGCACAAGTCGCATGCCAAAGCCGGATCAGTTAATACGGAATCCGACTTTGATCCGACTTCAGAAAAAAAGTAGTGCAGGAACTACTTAAAGTCGTGCCAATATGAATGGTAGTCATTCAAAATCATGGAGAATGACTTGTCATGCAATTTTACAGTCCAAAATTGTGGGACAAGTCATATAAGTGTGAAAGGGGTCTTAGTGTGGGTATATATGTAGCCCCACTGTTCAACCAGTTTAAATGTTTATCATTTTTTGGTGTCTGACTTTTCAGAGCAAGACAGTATTACAGGTCACCCTGCTCCTCCATTGCTATTTCCGCTTATGTTTTAACCTGTTTGCCAATTTTCTAAATAAAGGTGATTTCTACAGTAGTGCCGCTGTCTGGACTTCCTTTTTCTCTCATCATCAGCTGTGAGCTGAGCAGGTGCCTATTCACTGCTATCATGGCAGTGTGTACCTGATGGACCCGGAGTGGTGTTTTCTCTCTTGTGTCAGTTTTACCATTAAAAAAATTAATGTAAACAATTAAGTGTGTGTTAAATTGTAGTAACAGTGTCTATTTGGGTATAAAGGAAGTCTATCATTTATTTTGTGTATGACTTCTTTTGTGTCTAACTTGACAAGTAGGTGATACTGGTGTTTGAAAAAAAATAAAAAAAAATAAAAAGTAAAGTTATGGATGGCCATCCTATTTTTTTATACCTTGAACACTTAAAAACAACTGCTTTTTCAGACAGACCAAAAAGAAAGGGGCAGTAACAGTAGGCATGGTGGTGGTAGAGGATGAAGGAAACTGGCTCCTTCATTAGCCTCCTCATACCCAAACTGTAATAGGGCTTCACAGCCTACAATAAGTCAGACATGCCCAGCATTTCCTATGTGGTGTGGCCATCCCTTACAACCACATTGCATTGAGATGTAGTAGAGTATAGGTAGGCATGGGGGTGGTATGGGACAATTTTGCAGGAAGAGTCTTCTAACTCTGTGCTAAGAAAAGGCTGCATTTTAAAATACACCATCTTTATGACACAAATACATTTTTTTTCTCCACTGACACTGTTATATATGCAACATTATTCTAATGCCCTGTGCACATGGTTGGATTTTCTGATGGAAAATGTTCGATGGGAGCTTTTTGTAGGAAATTCCGACCGTGTGTAGGCTACATCGGACATTTTCCATCGGAATTTCTGACACACAAAATTTGAGATCTGGATTTCAAATTTTCCAACAACAAAATCCGTTCTTGTAAATTCCAATTGAAGTAATCAATATAATAATTAATATTATATCTGTGTATTAATTTGTCTAGTCCCTATAATTAGTTGGTCTAATAAACTCTGAGCACATGTTATTGTTAATATCACAATAATACCAGGTTAGCTATGAAACCATACATGCGATGCTGCTAGTAAAACAATATCTTATTTATTTCCCAAGGAATTCGAAAACTAACATAAAAGTATTAAAAGGGTTTTACAATGTTACATAGCTTACAATCAGAACACAATATACTAAACAGCATATCTCTGCAACATATAACACCAAACATGTAATACAAGAATATACTTATCACATCCTTTCAGCTGGTCTCCAGGTGTTGCAAAGGGGGGGCTCTGCCTGCAGACATACCTTTTTCACAAACACACCTCATCCAGACCCCCTCCCATTGCCTGCCCAACTTTGCCTTTGGACGAATCACAGTATCTCTGGGGCGTTTCTTCAACAGGTTATATCATTGACCGTCTTGCCATAACTGGCCTCTGGGGGCAGTGTTTGTCCATGAACTGCCATCATCCGACCGGTGTCAAATTCCACAGATACCTGGGTTCCTGATTTCCTGTATCCCAACTCATTTATCAACCCTGTCAGTTAGCTTGCATAGCAGCTAATCAGGAAATTCTCATAGATAGATTGGAGCCAGCATTGTCATGCACAGCTATAGGCTTAACGGGCTACATTCCAACCTGGGGGGCAGCATCCTGTCCTCCCGGAAGTGTGAAACTTTCATTCTTTCAAAAACCATGGGAGTCTGGCTTCTCTTGGGAGTAAGGAAACATGTGTACAACATCCAGAAATCTGATATTCATGTTGAATTCCAACATATATATATACCGCTTTGCGCCTAAAGGGCGCATACCACCCTTCTTCAGACACGGCTCCTATTGAACAGCCATAACTGTCTTAACGTGTGTCGCTCTCCAACATGTGTTTCCGAACCAGTACCTATGGAATAGTCCTTAACTGTATTAATGTATTGCGTTTTTCAACAGGAACATCTGTTGAATGCAGGCAAGGGGTGTCCACTCACTCACCATTCACCAACACACATTCAGAGCAACATATCAACCAGCTTTCCGATATAGAGTCTCGAGAAGGGCCTTTTGTCCATATTATTAGCCTAAAATACACCTTTATCACACTATACCATAACATGAAATCAACCCATTACTATATATACATATATACCTATGATCCATCAGAATACGCATCCCATTCCCAACCTCCTATACCTCCTCATTGTAGATACAGGCCGGGATTAGGCAGGTCCGCTCAAAATGGCCTTTCCTACCGCAATTCTGGCATGTCAGCGGTATTGCATGGCTCTGACTTGGTAGCAAAGTCTCTAACTTGTACGCAGAGACCCTACCGTTACTTCGTCCCCCAGCTTGTATAGATAACTGGGCGACCCTTCTAGATATATATCAAGTCTAACAACACATATAAATCTGCAACAATGACAAAATCCACATAATTCCATCCCTGTGCCTGGATTTCAGAGACCATGTCCAGGGTATACCATGCACCTCTAGCTATGGTTAGGTTCAAGGAGCCCTCTAGTTCCATGACTAACCTTACATTTGGTATTCTTTAGGACAAAGAAACAAACTCGTCTATGTCCCAAATAATACCCAGGGGCTTCTCTCCCAGCAATGACCTCTCCATCCAGAACACAGAGTGCAATATCTTCCCAACATTTTTCGCTCACCACCATGTATTGACCTGGCCTACAAAGGACATCATGGTCATGCTTCCGACCAAGGGAAGTATCAACCTGCCTCCAGCTTCCATCTTCTCTGATCACATGTGGGTAATTCAGCCTCAAATGCAACAATATAGAATCCCCAGTCAGTAAGCCCATTAATGCCACCAAATATACAGACCGAGTCCACAATTCTGTACAGCATAACACCTTTCACAATCCAAACTGGTACAGCCCATCCAGGCATTCGACCACCACTTTGGGATCAGTGTAAGCGACTGGTTTTGGCCATCTCCTACTTAGCGGTGATGTTAACTCATCAGGCCTCTGTCCCTCATATAGAGACTGTACAATCAGCTCAATGCTGGTCGATACTTCCACCTGCCACTGCGTGCACGCCAGAGCCAATGACAGATTTCTATCCTGTACCTTCCCACTCTCTACCAACCTCCCAACACAGTTGAGAAAATCTGGAGCCACTTTACCCTGGGTATTTACGTGACTTTGTTGAATGTGATCAAGGATGCCACCAATCTCTCTGAGTAACAAAGCCCCGCTTATTCTCTGAAGCTATGGCTGTGAGTTTATTCCTCAGGAGGCCAATGTCCACTCCATTAACAACACCCATCCCAGCTCCTATTCCCCCAATATAGTGCTGAATACATCCCTCCTCTTCCAGTTTACTCCTCAGAAATAAGCCTCCTGCATGAACCTCATTCTGTGTCTGCACATCTCTGGGAGTAAGTCACTGGTACAATGACCGCATTTGATTCAGTGTATACCCAGCACATATAGGGTAATAGGTTTTTATCAACCACTGTGAGATGTTGCAGCGCCATGTGGTAAAGGCATATTGTACCCTGGTAGCCAGCGTTTGTTCCCTTTATCTAATGGAGCATGCTCCTGTGTGTATTCACTGGCCTTCCCTGCACCGGGTTTCAACCTCTCAGGTGAATTATCAACCAGGCATATCCCCTATACAAGGAAATTTTCACCCCATTGATGTATCACCTGGCCAACCTCTAGTCTGGCCAACCGACACCTTATTATGTATAATTGCCAGTCCCCTGGGTACCTGCGCCATATTACTTCGGTTACGTCAATACATGTCATACATTAAAAACCTTTCCTTCTTTCAATAAAAAAACATATTTTACATTTCAGGTTCTGATGGATTGGATATGTTAAATTCCTTCCCAACCTCCAACTCATTGCACATGTATTAATAGCACGTTTGCATTCATCAGGAGTGACTCCGGCAAAAATGTTTCACAAGTCTTGTTGATAGGCACAGTCCTTCAGATTCAGCATTAGCCCTAAATTGTCCAGCAAAAACAAGTATTAAACTGAATCTTTTTGTTTGTCCCTTCTCTCCTGATGTTTATCAGAACAAATTTGAGGTGTAGTATGGCACAGACAAACTGCCAACCAGATGAACATCTGTCATCCATGTTCCAGAGACCTCTCCAATCTCGCTCCACCAGGACTCTGGAAGTGAAACACAAGAGCAGAATCAAATTCTTATCCATAATATCTGCTCGCTTGCTACGTTTATTTACAGTTCCTTCCTTGAAACCCAGGAACTTAGTATTCCTGGCTTCTGCAACTCTGACCAAACTATCAAAACAACCATGACCTCCTTACGCTGAACCCACTCTAAAATGGATCCCCATGGTATGATCAAAATTTTAAAAAAACGAACGTCATTGTTGACTCTCAAAATTCTCAGTTTAAACACTAAAAAACAATGCATTTATCTATCTTTACGATCTATGCACTAACTCCCCTCTCAGGTGGACAAAGGCTAAACCTTTTGGAACTTTTTCCACCTGAATGAACATAAAACAAAGAGAAAAAAAACGAACTCCTGAGGCTAGAATGGCTTCCTACCAACAACTTTTGTCTTAAATAAACAACATTTATTCAGCTGGAGGACATATTACCATGACCATCTATTCAGCTGCTAATTGACGGAATAGCCAATTACCCCCCTTTCAGGTGGACTAAACAATAATTTTTCCACCTGAACAAACAAAAATAAAATGGATGACTAAACAAATACCAAAAAAAAAAAAAAAATTAATAACAAAAAGAAATTAAAATTCTGGCCATTATCACACAAAAACAACATGACACGACAACCACCATAAAACAATGACAAACACTCAACTTTTAACTAAAGACATCCATGGATTTTCGTCCTGAGAAGAGTAAGTGCTCATTTCCATGTGAAAGACAATTAGTTAATGGGAAAAACAAAAAACAAAACATCTGTACCTCATCACAACATTTGTAACTTCACTTGTAACTCTTGAATCCATTAATGCCTGACTATTGTTTATCTTATTTTTTCATTGTTTGCAAACAGTTACTAATTAATGAGCTCATGGTACTATTTGATAATCGATTATGCCTTTACAATAACCTAACCCCTGTTTTGCTAAATGTGCCCACTGTTCTCCCTTTGAAGGACCTGCAAACAAACACAGACATTAGTATCCAAACCAGTTTTATCTTCTTCCAAGGTCTCTGGAAAAGGGAACACAAAGACAGTGATTACACACAATTATCATGACAATTGACTTTTTGAGCCCCCCAAGCCTTTTCCCGTTAATTGCAAAGCTAGAGGAACAATTTCCATATTTCATTTAAACATGAAGCTCACATCTAAACCTTATTCATAGCAAGGAACATTTACCAGAAAATTCTTACCATACCTGCAGCTCACTAAGTGCTGCTAACAATGTTTCCCCCAGTGCTACATCTGAATAACCATGCGGCTACCTCCATTTTGACTTTACGTAACTGTTCTACATATTGATGATTTTCAGTTTGTAGTCTCTGCATTTGGGTCTTAAAAGGGAAATGAGTTTGATTACTAAGGCCTCCATGCTTTGGGTTGCTACCCCATCGGGCAGAATACACTTCATAATGCCTTGGGGTCGTCTTCGGGTAGTGCAACCTTCTTTTAAAATCATTATTCACTGCCCAACAATACTTAGCGATGTGACCCCCCCTTTTACACAAAAAACATTTGAGGGCTGGTCTCTCTGTATAGGCCCTTCCTTGAGCATATGGTGCTGGCAACTCACATTGCTGGACATTATTATTACAATTACTATGATTGGAATAAACAGACTTTACACTTTCATCGTCTGAGGAGTCCTCAGAAGTTTCCATTGTTTCAACTCCCGAATCAATTTCAAGCACCGTTATCGCACTCTAATTTAAATCTCCAACATTGATTTTTGTCATAGTAACATCACTTGCAGCAATAAGAGCGTCTGGTTTCCTGCATGTTGTTTCACTTCTATCTTTGTTGTCCACTGAGGATGTGTGGAGGGTACCTTCACCATTGCACATTCAGCTTTTGCATGTTTGGAGGATAACTCCATTATGGCTGCCTGTGCACCCTGTAATTCCTCCCTAAGCAGTGTGATAAAACACAAATTCTCAGCCTCTTTTTGATTCAATGATGTGATACATTGTTCCTTCAACATACATTTATTTTCCAACTCATCTAAACTCTGTTCCAATACACACTTCTCAGTCACTAATTGTTGAATGCGATCAGCAACAATTGCATCTGCTTTTGCAACCATTGCCAATATATTCTCTGTTACACTTTGTACCTGTTCAAATAATTGTTTCCTCTCACTATACCATTCTAATTCTTTTTGTTCCGCAATGTCTTTCATCTTCAACAACATGCATATAATATTGGCCATTTTTTGCTTCTTGCCTTTTTTGGAAGACTTTTTATACTTTATGACATCATTATAAGTATTGCATTGTTTTAATAAATCATTGTACTGGTGTGTTAAAGCATTCTTTTGTATAGACTCAAATCTAACACAGCCATGCTTGTTAACAGTCTTCAATGGCTTCCATTGATATGCTAATCTGCAACTAGCTACACTGAAGCTCGTCTAACTTGTTTTACCACAGTTGCTTATAAACAACAGATACAAAACACAGAGATACAGATAAAGCTGTTTAAAAGTTAACTTTCACCTGTAGTCCCACAAAAAAAAACCAAAAAAAAACCAGATACCAAGCCGTTTAAAAACAAATTTGTTCCTTGTAGTTCTACAGCCTACCAGACACAAGCCACATTCTAAGACACAAGGCAGACTCTCGATCAATGCCTTCCCGTTGCAGGCCACATTGATCTCCTATCGGACCAGAGAGCTATTTCACTCTCACATGGGTAAAAATAAAAAAACTTAAAAAAATGTTTTAACCAGTAGCCTACCGCCCACCGTCATATGACGGCGGGACGGTAAGCCTATTGTTCTGGGCGGACGTCGGATGACGTCCGCCCATTTAAACAGGGCATGCGCGCGATCGTGAGCACGCAGCCCTGTACTGTCGGTGGCGGCGTGTCGCCGAGACACCGCTCGTCACCGACAGGGGTGAACAGCCACTGGGCATGGCTGTTTACCACGTGATCGGCCGTGATGAACTCACGGCCGATCACTAATGGTACATCCCGCATTGCACGGCGCATGTGCGCGATCGTGAGCACGCTGCGTGTGCACGTCGGTGGCGGCGTGTTCCCCGGGAACACTGCTCGTCACCGACGATAGTTTACATCCATTGGCCAGTTCTGTGTACCATGTGATCGGCTGTGATCCATTCACAGCCGATCACTAACTGTAAACAAAGAGCTGTCACTAGCTGTTACTAGCCCTTCTCTCCTCACACACCGTTTCCATTGTGAGGGGAGAAGAGCCAGGAGCAGTGAGTTACAGATCTTTGTATTGTAGTGTCTGCACCAACACCACTTCTGTCCCATCGCCCCCCCCAATTGTCATCTGTCACCCAACAGTCACCCCATAAAAAGTGCACCTGTCACATAGAGACGGCCATTAGTGACCATCAGCGGTGCCCTGTCACCCACCAGTGACTGTGCCCTGTCACCCGTCACCCATCAGTGACCTGCTCTGTCACCTGTCACCCACCAGTGACCGTGCCCTGTCACCCGTCACCCACCAGTGACCATCAGCGGTGCACCCATCACCCATCAGTGACCGTCGCCTGTCAACAATCTGTGACTATCACCTGTCACCGTCCGTGGCCTGTCACCCATCAGTGATCGTGCCCTCTCACCTGTCACCCATCAGTGACTGTGCCCTGTCACCCGTCACCCATCAGTGACTGTGCCCTGTCACCCATCAGTGACCATCAGCGGTGCACCTGTCACCCAACAGTGACCGTCGCCTGTCAACTATCTGTGACCATTGCCCATTACACCATCACCTCTCAGTGAACGTCACCTGCCACCCATCGCACAGCCCATCAGTGACCGTCACCTGCCACCCATCTGTCACCCGTCGCACAGCTACCCGCCACACAGCTATGTCCAAAAGAGAATACTAGTGAGGAGGCATTCCAGATCCTCTCTATGACTGATGAGAGCACCGGGGAGTTCTCATCAGAGTCCAAATCTGATTCCGAATCAAATTCGGCATTTGAACCGATCGAGAGTAGCAATGATTCGGATGAAGAATGGGTCCCTCCTAAAAGGGCACGACACTCTGGAAACCAGAAAGCCGCCAGCAACCGGGATTATATTCCCAGGCCCAGTACCAGCTCTGCCACCAGAAATAGGCCCCAGGAAGAAAGGCCCAGTACCAGTGCTGCCGCCAGCAATAGGCCCCAGGAACAAAGGCCCAGTACCAGTGCTGCCGCCAGCAATAGGCCCCAGGAACAAAGGCCCAGTACCAGTGCTGCCACATCACACCTGAGTTCCAGCACAGGAAATTCAACTCCCCCAACTACTGGAGTGTCACGTCCCCCAAGAGCCAGGGCCACTACCTATATGCCAGATGGTCTTGCCAACCCAACATGGCTGCCTTCCAACTCGGGATCACCAAATATTCCCCCTTTCACAGCACAGCCAGGTGTGCAGGCCAACACCCAAAATTTTACAGAGATAAATTTTTTTCACCTGTTTTTGCGCTACACTTTGCTGCAGTTCATTGTGGACCAGACAAATTTGTATGCCCAACGCTGGATATAAATGCAAAAATACAACAAAAATTGATATTACTATTAAAGCACCAACAACTTTCATATGTGGTAAAAGAAAAAAAGAAAAATAAACAATAACATGAATGCTTCACTATAGTGATATATATGCGTGAACAATAACATGAATGCTTTACTATAGTGATATATATGCGTGACTATTCCCAGTTTTTTATCCACACATTTAGAAAAAGTCCAAAGATGCAAAAATTATGTCAAAACAAATGTCCAAAAAAGCAATTAAATGTGACTTTCTATGAATAATAAATCTGTGACTGTCACCGTGTTGAAATCCCGTCACCTGGTATAGATTGAAGGCTTACCAGATAGCCTCTGATCAGAGGCATAGAGCTAACAGCTTGGGGTTTGCCCTCCACAGCGGCTGGAACTTTAGCTGGGATGATGGATGTAGATCCACAAACGATCGCCACAGGCTTCCAGACAGCGGTACAATCAGGGAAGAGAGCTCTCACCGTGTTTAAAAGAAAAGAGAAAACTCCAATGGTGTAGAACGTTTTATCTCTTGTTTATTAAAAGTCGCCTCACTGGCATCCATAAAAACACTTTTCCTTGCAAGGAACCAATACAGCTTTAAAACGAAACTTCTCACATGCGCCGTCGGTACGAGCGTGTCAATCCTACGGCCGTTTCGTCAGAAATGACATCATCAGGGGCATTTCTGATGATGTCATTTCTGACGTCATTTCTTTTAATAAACAAGAGATAAAACGTTCTACACCATTGGAGTTTTCTCTTTTCTTTTAAACACGGTGAGAGCTCTCTTCCCTGATTGTACCGCTGTCTGGAAGCCTGTGGCGATCATTTGTGGATCTACATCCATCATCCCAGCTAAAGTTCCAGCCGCTGTGGAGGACAAACCCCAAGCTGTTAGCTCTATGCCTCTGATCAGAGGCTATCTGTTAAGCCTTCAATCTATACCAGGTGACGGGATTTCAACACGGTGACAGTCACGGATTTATTATTCATAGAAAGTCACATTTAATTGCTTTTTTGGACATTTGTTTTGACATAATTTTTGCATCTTTGGACTTTTTCTAAATGTGTGGATAAAAAACTGGGAATAGTCACGCATATATATCACTATAGTAAAGCATTCATGTTATTGTTCACGCATATATATCACTATAGTGAAGCATTCATGTTATTGTTTATTTTTATTTTTTTCTTTTACCACATATGAAAGTTGTTGGTGCTTTAATAGTAATATCAATTTTTGTTGTATTTTTGCATTTATATCCAGCGCTGTGCTTTTTGTTATATCTATTTAGTAGTGCCCTTATCAGGGTATAGTGCATAGCTGCAGGATTTTCCTTCACGGGTGATATTCACTAAGTTACTGTTTGTACACCTAGCTCAAATTTTTTCTTTAGAAACAAATTTGTATGCCCAGCAGTATATTGCCAGCAACCCCCAATCATCTTATGCCCGTCCGTTTGAGTGGAGAGATTTGAATTTGGAGGAGTTCAAATTGTTTTTGGGCCTCACCCTAAATATGGGGCTTACAAAAAAAATGAAGGACATACCTATTGGTCCACCCACCCAATCCACCATATGCCCATGTATTCTGCCGCTATGTCCAGGTCCCGATATGAGATGATTATGAGATTCTTTCATTTTAACGACAACACCCAGTGCAGTTCCCCCACGGGATATCTATATGCATTCCGCATATATGAGGGAAGAGATTCCCAGCTCCAGCCCCCTGAGTGCCCGGCCTACATGGGCACAACTGGAAAAATCGTATGGGACCTGGCTTACCCACTTCTGAAAAAAGGCTATCATATATACCTGGACAACTTTTATACCAGCCTGCCCCTTTTCAAACACCTATATATTGAAAAAACCCTGGCCTGCGGAACTTCAAGAAAAAATAGGAAGGGCTTCCCACAATCCATTGTGAACAAAAGGCTGAAAAAGGGGGGAAGGGCAACACTGAGATGTAATAAAGTGCTGACCTTGAGGTGGAAGGATAACAGGAACGTGCACATGATGTCCACCATTCATGATGACACTACGGTTGTAGTTCAGCGAAGACGAGGTCCCATTGAAAAACCGACATGTGTCCAAGACTATAATCTCTACATGGGGGGGTGGATTTCAATGACCAAATGATTCAGCCCTATTTGTCAATAAGGAGGTCCCGACTCTGGTATAAGAAGGTAGCAATATATCTAATCCATTTGGCCATTTACAATTCCTACATAATCTACACAAAATCCACAGAAAGCCCTGCCCCCTTCCTAAAATTCATAGAAGTAGTAGTCACGTCCCTCATCTATCCACAAAGACCCCTCCCAGAAGTACGTCGTTCTGATGCTGTTAGCCGACTTCATGAACGCCACTTCCTGTACAACATTCCACCATCGGAAGCAGGCTGAAGACGGCAAAAAAAATGTCGTGTGTGCAGCAGAAGAGGTTTTCGAAAAGATTCCAGCTACCATTGTCCCCAGTGTCCCTCCCAACCTGGCCTTTGCATTGGTGAATGCTTTGAACTGTATCATACATCCCTAGATTATTAGCCCATATTTTCCCCATTTTCGCTGATCATTTTCTATGCTTCCCCAAATAACCATGCCACTGCCTTCAATTTGAACTGACCCTGGCCTGCTTTTTGACTATGCCTCTGCCTACCGTTTGGACTGCTTCCACATGAACTGACCCTGGCCTGTTTTGACTATGCCTCTGCCCACCGTTTGGACTGCTTGCTCGTGAACTGACCCTGGCCTGTTTTGTGACTACGCTTCTGCCTACCGCTTGGACTGCTTGCACGGTAACTGACCCTGGCCTGTTTTATGGACTAGCTTTTGCCTACCACTTGGACTGATCTGTTGCCCTGCTACTATAGTACACAGGGGCCTCACATTTTCCGGATGGAGATAACAATTTTTTTTGTTTTCTCCCGGTTTTGTAATTTCCGGATTAGGGTCTGGAGTCCGGAGGCTTCATAGAGATTTGGGTGGGTCGAAGACTCTACCCCTGTGCCCCTGTGCACAGGTCTTACCTGACTGCGGCCCTCAGCCTTCTGCTGACTTACTGCCATCATGCCTTTGCCTGCCGCATGAACGGACCACACCTCTGCCTTCTACCTGGACTATGCAAATAATTTGCTGTAGCAAGAGGCAGTATGTTTATGAAGGGCTGGAGAGCAGTACAATAATGTGTGTCTGCAGGTAACAGTGTACCAGGACCAATATTATGGCTGTGCTGGCTGTCTCTGCCTGGACAATTCCTATGGACTGTGCTGTGCCGACTATAGACAATATTCCTGCCTGCTGCCTGGATAGTTATTATTGCTGTCGCTAAGCACATCCCTGACTGCTGCCTGGACCAGTGCTCTCTTCTGTGGACACTACTAAAAGCACAGGTAATACTTTTTTTTTATCCTTTCCGCAATATAATTTATTTTGGATTGTAATTCTTGGTATGTACATGCTATGTGTTAGAAATATGAAGGGCCTTAAAAATGATAGGTTGCCAGGAAATTATTTATGTAATGTATGCTCCTAGAACGCCTGATGGTGCTACTTGGATGTTGGGCCTCTATATGTGGCCAAGCTGTGTAAAAGTCTCACACATGTGGTATCCCCATACTCAGGGGGAGTAGCAGAATGTATTTTGGGGTGTCATTTTTGCTATGTGTTGGAAATATCTTATAAATGGACAACTTTGTGTAAAAAAAATGCGTTTTCATTTTTTTCCCACATTTTCCAAAAACATCTGGGAAAAAAATAACCGTTCAAAAGACTCATTATGCCTCATAGATTATACATTGGGGTGTTTGCTTTCCAAAATGGGGTCATTTTGTGGGCAATTCCTTTGTCCTGGTGCTCCAGGGCCTTCAAAAGTGTAATAGGTGGTTGAGAAATGAGATGTGCAATTTATGCTCGTAGATCGCCTGATGGTGCGACTTCAATGTTGGGCCTTTGTATGTGGCCAGGCTGTGTAAAAGTCCCACACATGTGGTATCGCCATACTCAGGAGGAGTAGCAGAATGTATTTTGGGGTGTCATTTTTGTTATGTATTTGCTATGTGTTGGAAATATCTTATAAATGGAAAACTTTGTGTAAAAAAAATGCGTTTTCATTTTTTTTCCACATTTTCCAAAAACATCTGGAAAAAAAATAACCGTTCAAAAGACTCATTATGCCTCATAGATTATACATTGGGGTGTTTGCTTTCCAAAATGGGGTCATTTTGTGGGCAATTTCTTTTGTCCTGGTGCTCCAGGGCCTTCAAAAGTGTAATAGGTGGTTGAGAAATGAGATGTGCAATTTATGCTCGTAGATCGCCTGATGGTGCGACTTCAATGTTGGGCCTTTGTATGTGGCCAGGCTGTGTAAAAGTCCCACACATGTGGTATCCCCATACTCGGTAAGAGTAGCAGAATGTATTTTGGGGTGTAATTTGTTGTATGCATATGCTCTGTGAGAGAAATAACCAGTTAATATGAAAATTTTGAAAAAAAAAAATCTTCCCTTCCTTTTGCAAAGAATTGTGGGAAAAAATTACACCTTAAAAAAACTCACCATGCTACTTACTTAATACCTTGGAATGTCTACTTTCTAAAAAGGGGTAATTTGGGGGGTATTTGTACTTTTCTAACTTGCTAGTACCTCAAGAAATGAGATTCACCTGATGTACTGAAGGCCTGATCAGATGTTTTCAATTTTCAGTGATTGGCACCATAGTTTGTAGACTCTATAACTTTCACCAAGACCAAATAATATACACTAATTTGGGTTATTTTTTCCAAAGATATATAGCAGTATAAATTGTGGCCAAAATTTATGAAGAAAAATTACTAATTTGCTAAATTGTATGACAAAAACAAAGAAAAAGGCAATTTTTCACAAAATTTACAGTCTTTTTTTATTTATAGCACAAAAAATAAAAAACCCATTAGTGATTAAATACCACCAAAAGAAAGCTCTATTTGTGTGAAAAAAAGGACACAAATTTCATTTGGGTACAGTGTTGCATGACTGAGTAATGGTCATTCAAAGTGTGAGAGCACCGAAAGCTGAAAATTGGTCTGGGCAGGAAGGGGGTTTAAGTGCCCTGTATTGAGGTGGTTAAATAACATATTTCTCCCACTTTTTCCTCAAAGATGTATGGTAATTCCTGTCAATCTCTAACCAAGGGTGATCAGCCCTTTTACTCTCCAGCACCTTTGGCTGGTTACAGGCCTAAAGCACATTAACGATACAAACGTTTAACATATATACATATATCAGCCAAAGATCTCACCAGGTTCTACGTTTCCCTGATGAAATATTACACAGAATCTTCATGACTATCCAAGCGTGGTTTCAGAATTCGCGAGCCAGTGCCAATCTTGTCCACACTAGAGATGATTTTCAGTTCTGGGTGTACTTGAGGTTTATGCTTACAGGGACTCAAGACAAAAAATACATTAGGTTTTTGTGGATTCTGTGTAAAAATAAAATTCACATGCTTTTCTGGGGTGCCAATTGAAGTAATCGATATAATAATTAATATTATATCTGTGTATTAATTTGTCTAGTCCCTATAATTAGTTGGTCTAATAAACTCTGAGCACATGTTATTGTTATTATCACAATAATATCAGGTTAGCTATGAAACCAAACATGCGATGCTGCTAGTAAAACAATATCTTATTTATTTCCCAAGTAGTTCGGAAACTAACATAAAAGTATTCAAAGGGTATTACAATGTTACATAGCTTACAATCAGAACACAATATACTAAACAGCATATCTCTGCAACATATAACAACAATCAAACATGTAATACAAGAATATACTTATCACATCCTTTCAGCTGGTCTCCAGGTGTTGCAAAGAGGGGGCTCTGCCTGCAGACATTCCTTTTTCACAAACACACCTCATCCAGACCCCCTCCCATTGCCTGCCCAACTTTGCCTTTGGACGAATCACAGTATCTCTGGGGCGTTTCCTCAACAGGTTATATCATTGACCGTCTTGCCATAACTGGCCTCTGGGGGCAGTGTTTGTCCATGAACTGCCATCATCCGACCGGTGTCAACTTCCACAGATACCTGGGTTCTTGATTTCCTGTATCCCAACTCATTTATCATCCCTGTCAGTTAGGTTCTCTTTGAAGTTCGCTTGCATAGCAGCTAATCAGGAAATTCTCATAGACAGATCGGAGCCAGCATTGTCATGCGCAGCTAGAAGCTTAACGGGCTACATTCCAACCTCGGGGGCAGCATCCTGTCCTCCCGGAAGTGTGAAACATTCAATCTTTCAAAAACCATGGGAGTCTGGCTTCTCTTGGGAGTAAGGAAACATGTGTACAAAATCCAGAAATCTGATATTCATGTTGAATTCCAACACCGATCGTGTGTACACAATTCTGACGCACAAAGTTCCACGCATGCTCATAATCAAGTTTGAGACGGAAGCGCTCGGTCTGGTAAAACTAGCGTTCGTAATGGAGATAGCACATTCGTCACGCTGGAATTTTTCAAATCTTTTAATGCAGCGCATTCTCTTCTTCTTTAGAATGCTAGAATAATGTAGTTGTTTTGCTGCTCATATTCACATAGAGTTCTGACAAACTGATTTCTTTATTATTTCTTGTGATCTCCTGAATATTTTATTTTTTCATTTTCATCAGATCTCCATAATAATGTATTTAAGTTTGGTTTATAGTGTTTTTCCTTTTTTTTTCTAGTGCTCTCCATAATATTGTTTTTATTTTTGTGTGTCAAGTTACCACAACACCATTATTATCTTGTATTTTTTTAACCTCAAGGAGGTTGGTTTGTTTTGGTGTCCCTTGTTAATTTTACATTGTATTTTTGAAATGTACCTGCCTACCCACAAACAAACTATCCTTTTTTAAGTAAAACACATAGGCAAGTATTTGTGAAAAAAATTGCCATTTATTATGGGTCATAAGAAAATAAAGAGGAAGGCAACGCTGGAGAAACTGGTGGAATTGGCAAAGCCTTTTACCCCAGGGCACACGTCAAGTATTTTCCAGACAAAATTGGTAGCCTGAGGAGTCCATATAATAGTGAGCACAATCCGGTCCAGGAGTCCAAGAGATCAGGAACAGCAGCAGATGACATATATGTCCCCATTTTCAAGTGCAATTTTGCAGTGCACTTGTAGTGCAAAGTGGATTTTCCTTTAGTAAATAACTGCCACGGTGCTTTATAATTTGCCACAATCACGCCATTTTATGGACTCCCAAAAATTAATTCACGGTGCTGAAAATGATGACTCTTTTTATCAATAATGCATTACATACATTAACAACAAAAACAAGGTGTGTGTGTAGCAGACCCACAACCTAATAGTTTGTTGAAGAAGAGATTGTCACCTCATGTATCAAATAAATTACGTTTGCACTATTGAAGAAAATGGCCAAAAAGATAATATAATTTGTCACAATCACGCCATTTTATGTACTCCCAAAAATTCATTCATGGTGCTGAAAATGATGATTCTTTTTATCATTAATGCATTACATACATTGTCACCTCATGTATCAAATAAATTATGTTTGCACTATTGAATAAAATGGCCAAAAAGAAAAGCCCATTGTAGAACCTAGGAGACAGCTAAAAGAAACACAAGCATTAAATCAAAGGAAATATTATTTCAGTTTAACCAAAAAAAATATTTTCAAAATGTTTCTTAAACATTGTCTGGCATATCAATGGCCCCCTACCCACAAAGTACTCTAAATACTTTTCGCGAACTTCACGGGCGCATTGGGGGGCAAGCCAGGATGGCCAGCTTCAAGAGCCATCAGATGTGTTGGATCCGGGAATAAGCCGGCCTCAGTCCCAACTGAGGCCACATAGTTGGATGCATTTTTTCTTAAAAAGTTATGTAATATGCAGCATGCAAGAACGATGTGATTTATTTTATATTCCGCCAAACTTATTGCAGTAAGGAATAAGCGGAACCGGCTGGCCATTATCCCGAAAGCATTCTCCACCACTCTTCTGGCTCTGGCCAGCCAGTAGTTAAAAACCCTCTGGTCCGGGGTGAGGGTCCTCATCGGGAACGGCCGCATAAGGTGTTCACCCAGCCCAAACGCTTCATCAGCGACAAAGACGAACGGGAGTCCTTCCACGTTCTCTTCAGCAGGTGGCAATCCCAAGCCACCATTCTGGAACCCTCTATAAAACTTGGTCTGGGTGATGACTCCACCATCCGACATCCGGCCATTCTTCCCCACGTCCACATAGAGAAACTCATATGTCGCTGACACCACCGCCAACATCACAATACTATTAAACCCCTAATAGTTATAATAGTAAGAACCCGAGTTGGGGGTGGGACGATGTGGACGTGTTTCCCATCAATTGCCCCTCTGCAGTTGGAAAAGTCCCACCGCTGGGCAAATTGGGAAGCCACAGTCTGCCATTCCTGTGGCGTTGAAGGAAACTGTGGAGTCAAACAGGAACAAAAAAATAGTAATTTTGCACATAACATTGCAAGCAGATTAGACACAAACATTCTTGGCAAACATCAGTAAAACATTTATTTTAAGGAGTATTTAAAGACAAAAATCTAAGGTCCACTTATCAGATTCCTCAGCCCCTCTGATGTCCCATTGTAAAAAATTTAGGGGGGTATGTTTTGGACAGGTAACCCTCTCCACTCCATTGGGAGCTGAATGCCTAAATAATGTGTGTTAATTTGGCCAGCCCCTCCTTACACTATTGGCAGCCCACTGGACAGGTAAGAAGTGTCATAATAAAATAAAAATAATACACACTGTACAAATTGAAGCACTTTTTTACATTCTGCAATTACCTATCGAGATAATAGGAGAACAAAACTTTAAAGAGTACCATTTGAAAGTATTCAGCAGGCCCTTTTACAACATGCTTTGGTGAATTCATCCAAAAAGAGGTAGGCATAGTGTGTATAGGCAAAGTCAGCAGATAGAGGATTGGTATCGGTTGACTTAACGGTTGGGGGGAGGGAGGGTTATAAATGATTTTGGGACCCCCAAAAAAAGCCTATGGCACTCTGCATGAATTTAAGCACACAAATAACATTTAAATACATTTTAGGGGGTGTTTAGGATAAAGCACTACTATGGAGCTGACAAAATATATTGTTAAGTGACTAGGCTAGGTGGGTATGGGCCCAGGATAGCATGCTGGGGAGGTTAGTGAAGGCAAATATGCATGAAGGACAAAAAAGGAGCAGTAAAAACTTCCAGCATGTATGAGGACAAAAGGGACATTCACAGCATATTACAATCATGGTAATTAGGGAATGATGAAAGAAATACAATACTTTAGCAAATATTAAATATATAGAATGTGATGTTAAAGGAGAAATCCTACCTTAATATAGTCCTTCTGCAGGAACTGAATGATGGCAGAACAGGTCTCTGGAATAATGATCCCCAGAGCCTGGGGGGAGATGCCTGTAGAGAACTTGATGTCCTGCAGACTTCTCCCTGTCGCCAAGTACTGCAAAATGGCAACAACTAGACTCGTCTCGGGAGTGATGGCTTGCCGCATGCAGGTGTCCTGCTTCATAATATTAGGGGACAGCAAAACCAACAAATGGTGAAAAACAGGGTCCATCATCCGGAGATAATTCCTGAAATCATCAGGATTATTCTCACGGATCTCCCGCAACAAAGTCATATGAGAGAATTGGTCACGCTGGAGCAACCAATTCTCCATCCATGAACTCCTCCCTGCCCTGTTCATGGACTGGGCTTGGGTCAAAGTAAGAACCCCAACAACAAGCCTCTGCACAGTACGAACTCTATGACGAGTACGCAACATGGCTTCAAAACGGTCAGCTGGTCAGAACAAACTAACAGAAAGCATTGAAAAACAGAAAGGCCTGAGAAGAGAGAGCTGAAAATCAGAAACGAGCGGACAAGAACGCACTGGAAAAACAGATACGAACTGACTACACACACTGAAAACCAGATACGAACCCACAAGCACAAACTGAAGAGCAGTAACGATCTGAAAAGCACGAGGCTAAAAAGCGTGAATCGTCTCTCACCAAACTTCTACTAACACGAGATAAACATGATATTAGCAGAAGGAGCCGAAAGGGTGGCGCACTTGGTATTGAACTTCTCTTTTATAATGTCGGCATACGTGTTGTACGTCCCCGCGTTCTTGACATTCGGAATTTCCGACAACATTGTGTGACCGTGTGTATGCAAGACAAGTTTAAGCCAACATCTGTCAGAAAAAAAACATGGATTTTGTTGTCGGAATGTATAGTAGCCATCTTAGAGCACATGTAAGGAAGCATATAAGATGTACCTGTCCTGAGATGCATGTTGCAGTGTACAGTGTGTACTGAAATAAACATCCATTGTTCCAGACTAGAGTCTTGTGTCTCTCACAACTCAGAGGATATAACAATAGCGACGAGGATGGGATTTACAAAGTGTCTATCAGTCTGAGAGAGAGACAAAGGCAGTGTAGTTTGTCATCTCGATAAAAGCAATCACAGAGCCCAGCAGGAAAATGTCACTGATCGGGACATTAGGTGAATTTGATGGGGAACAGACATCCTGGAGTTCCTGGCTTGAGAGACTGGAACAGTATTTCAGTGCAAATGCTATCCCAGGTGACAGGCAAGTAGCAGTATTCCTGACAGTGGTAGGTGCTAAGACATATGACACTCTTAGAGATCTCCTTTTCCCTGTAAAGCCAGCAACTAAGACATTGGCAGAGCTCCTGACACTGTTAGAGGATCATTTCCAGCCTAAACCATTAGAGATTGCAGAAAGATTTCGGTTTTATCAGCGGCAGCAGCAGCCAGGTGAAGAAATTAAAGCTTATGTGCTCGCCCTTCGCAGACTAGCCTCTACCTGTTCTTTTGGGGAGTATCTACCTACTGCACTGAGAGATAAGTTTGTAATGGGACTGAATTGTGGGTCTAGCCAAAAGAGACTGTTAACAGAGAAAGATCTTACCCTTACAAAGGCAATTGAAATAGCTTCAGTGATGGAAATGGCTGTGAAAGATACAGAGGAATTGAACCCCCAGGGCAGAAAAGAAGAGGTGAAACAGGAAGTTTTCAGAACAGCAGTCAAGCCAACTGCCGCAAACTGGAAATACAGACCCCCACCAAGCCGGGAGTCAGCCTGCTATCGTTGTGGAAAGACAGACCATGACCACAAAGTCTGCCGGTTTAAGGATCAGACCTGTCATAATTGCGGTAAGACAGGCCATCTTAAACGAGTTTGCCGTAGCAAGAAGGTGCGAGATAAACAACCTCTGAACCCCAAGACAAAGACATATATGGTGGGAAGATATACATCCTCATCTGAGTCAGAGGATGAGGAAGTGCTCCACAGATTAGACATACATTATTTGCATTCAGTACCCTCAGCAATGACTGTAGAGGTAACTGTGGAGGGAAAGAAACTCAAGATGGATGTAGACAGAGGAGCAGCAGTTTCAGTTATCACCCAGAAACAATGGAGACAACTTCAGACCCAAACAACTGTCCGCCCAACACCAATCAAACTGCAGACATATTCAAAGCAGATACTCCACCCACTGGGTTATGCGAAAGTACAGGTATTGTACAAGGGTCAGACAAAGAGACTGCCATTATACATCCTAGAAAATGGGGGACCCCCTCTCTTTGGGAGGGACTGGATTGCTCACTTTGGTATGCCAGACATCACCATAAATCCCTGTAACACTGTTACAATTCCATTAGGAGATAATGAGGGATGGGTGGTGTCCCTGAAGCAGCGTTTCCCAAAGATCTTTGATGACCAGTTGGGGAAAATAAAGCACAACTGTGTAAGACTCAAGCTGAAACCCAACGCTCAGCCTAAGTTCTTCAAATCTCGGACAGTACCTTTCGCACTGCGAGCAGGAGTGGAAGCAGAACTAAGTCGGCCGGAGGAACAAGGTGTCATCTCCAAGGTAGAGCACAGCGAGTGGGCATCACCAGTTGTACCAGTAAAGAAAGCGAATGGGGACTTACGCATTTGTGGCGATTTCCGCATGGCACTGAACTCCCAACTGGAGATAGACCAGTATCCTCTACCCAGAGTAGATTACATTTTTGCCTCTCTTGCAGGTGGCCAAAAGTTCACCAAGCTTGATCTCAGACAAGCATATTTACAGTTTGAGGTCCATCCTTCTAATCGCAAGTTTCTAACCATCAACACCCACAAGGGACTGTATGAATACAATCGGATGGTGTTTGGTGTAGCCTCCGCCCCAGCCATTTGGCAACGAAAAATGGACGAGATTTTGGCGGACATTCCTTTCACGCAGTGCCTGCTAGATGACATGCTCATCACAGGACGGACAGAGCAGGAACACAAGCGGAACGTGGAGCTTGTGTTGGCGAGACTCCAAGAACAGGGTCTAAAAGTGAACTTAGCAAAATGCCAATTCATGGTGCCTAAATTGGAGTTTTGTGGCCACCTTGTGGATGCAGAGGGTATACACATGACGAAAGCCAAGGTTGATGCTTTAGTCAAAGCTCCAGCCCCAACCAACGTCCAGCAGTTGCGATCATACCTTGGCTTGCTGAACTATTACCACAAATTCCTGCCAGATCTGGCACACACCTTGTTTCCGCTGAACAAGCTTTTGGAAAAACATTCAAGATGGGACTGGTCGGCTGCATGCCAACGGGCTTTTGAAGTCTCTAAGCGGAAGCTGCTGGCGTCACGCATGCTCGTGCACTATGACCTCCAGAAGCCTCTCACCTTGGCTTGTGATGCCTCACCCTATGGTCTGGGTGCTGTACTATCTCACATCTTGTCAGATGGGTCAGAAAAACCAGTGGCATTTGCCTCCAGGTCTTTGACAAAAGCAGAAAGCAATTACTTACACAAAGAGGCTCTAGCGCTGATATGGGCAATTAAGAAGTTTCATCTTTACCTGTATGGTAGGGAATTCACCATACTGACAGACCATAAACCACTCCTTCAGATCTTTAGCCCTGACAAAGGCATCTCTCAGACTACTGCGGCCCGCCTCCAACGCTATGCCCTATTCTTGGGAGCATACAGCTACAAAATCCAGTTTCGCAGTCATGATGCCAATGCGAATGCGGACGCAATGTCCCGACTGACAGGGAAGTCGATGGACTCTTCTCCACCGGTCAAGAGTTGTCGTTACACCAGCCTGTCCTTCTTGTCTTCTGGGGAGATAGCAGCCCATACAGCCAAGGATACCTTTCTGAAAACAATACTCTCCTGGGTACGGTCACACAGGATTATGAACCTTATTTTCATAGGCGTATGGAATTAACTGTGGCTGGCAACTGTGTTTTATGGGGGGACCGAGTGATCATTCCACAGACCCTCCGGAGACACATTCTGGGCTTGCTTCATACTGGTCATCCCGGGGGCACATGTATGAAACAAAAAAGCCAGAGGCTATGTGTGGTGGCCAAACCTAGACTCAGATATCACAACATATGTGAATGCTTGTGCTGGATGTGCACAAACTGCAAGAGACCCTCCTCGAGGGTGTGTCCAGCCCTGGACTTGGCCCACGGTTCCTTGGTTTCGCCTACACTTTGCAGGCCCGATCAGAGGACACATCTTCTTGATCATAGTGGACGCCCATTCAAAGTGGCCTGAGGTAATTCCTGTTACTCAGCCAACGACTAAGGCAATGGATACCCCAGAGAGATCGTCACTGACAATGGTGCACAATTCACCAGTCAGGAGTTTCAGCGTTTCCTGACTGCCCACAACATCAAGCACAAGTTGACTGCACCTTACCACCCGGCTACTAATGGTCAAGCAGAACGATTTGTGCAGACTTTTAAACGCAATTTCAAAGCTACAGTGGCTGCAAGTAAACAACAGTCCCTGTCACCCCAGCAGCTGGACTCCTTCCTTTCTGCTTACAGAAACACACCACATGCAACCACTGGGAAAACTCCAGCAGAACTCCTTCTGGGTCGGCAGCCTGGACTGTTTTGGACATGCTCCGTCCTCAAACAGTCCAGGAACATGTACTGCAGTCGCAAGACAAGATGGTCAAACATGGTGAGCTCCCTCGATTCACAGCCCAACAAAAGGTATGGGCCCGATCTTATGGGGCTTCCAACGCCTGGTGGCTTCCTGCTGTCATTGCAGAGACTTTGGGACCCAAGATGTATAGGGTCTGCCTGGAAGATGGTTCCATTTGCAGACGGCATGCAGACCAACTGCGTCCTCGTTTTCAATTGCCCGAATCCCTGACGCCAGCTGAACCACCAGTGTCGCAAGGATCTGCTCCCAGCGGATCAGAATGCATGGGGACTGATGATTGGGGGGACTCTGAACTTTTGAACTCAGCTCCAACAGAGCCCTCCAGCCCTGGTCCGGAGGTCTGTTCACCCGCTGAGCTGGTGGATCCCTTCTTGGCCCCGCCGGTGCCCATTCTGGCCAGCCCTGTTTCCTCCAGTCCCGAGTCGATGGGTGCCCGACCTCAACGACACTGTCGCCCTCCTGATCGGTTTCAGCCTCCAGACCGGTTACGAGACTTTCGACGGGGCCGCCGAAAGTGATCCGATGACATTGTATCCCCGCAACTGTCCCTGGAAGCTTGGTCTCACATCTGGATGCAGGAAATATCCAGCGCATCTCCTGTGTTTGGAGGACTGTTATTGGACAGTTATTAGTTAATGTTTTGTGCCTTTTCTCGTTTTGTTGTAATTTTTTTTTTTTAGGGATGGATGGAAGGTGTTATACCTGAAAGGTTCCACATGTACTGTCACTTTAAGGCTGACTCCACCCAGGAGTCATGACAAGGGTCAAGGGGTATAGTAGCCATCTTAGAGCACATGTAAGGAAGCATATAAGATGTACCTGTCCTGAGATGCATGTTGCAGTGTACAGTGTGTACTGAAATAAACATCCATTGTTCCAGACCAGAGTCTTGTGTCTCTCACAACTCAGAGGATATAACAGAATGTGCGATCGTGTGTACGCGGCATAAGATATTCTTAACAAAAGCATGCCTTTAGGCAGACCCAAAGGTAGGGGCAACAGCGGTAGGTATGAGGTTTGTAGGGAACCGTGTAGAATGACTTCTGAAGCAGTCTGCACACAACAAAATTGTAGTAGAGATTCACAGCTTGAAAGAGACTAGGCATGCCTGACATTCTTCACATGTGCTGTTGATCGTTCATTTCAACCTATTGAAGATTTTGTAGACTGGATGATCCAGCATGGGTTGCTTCAAACTACCTCCACCTTTGTGAATACCACTAAACAACAAAAAAGAACTTAAAAAAGAGCTAAACTCATCATTTTTTTTAGAAAGTCCCCTCCAAAGGCCTTGTGACTGAGAAAAAATGTGTAAACACCAAACAACGCTCAAGCACCTTTAAAGTCTATGAAGTCTATGGGAGCCAAATCTTGTAGTTTATTTCTGCCCTTTTTTCATGGCCAATTTTCAAGCTTCTGGTAAACAAACTGAGCACTGTTTTGGTGGATATATACCAAGGACCCTGGTATCTCTGGTTAGTCATTCACAAAAATGACAGAGTAGATAAACACACACTATAGAAAAAAGTATTTTTTTCAAAAACAAGTAAATCTTCAAAAACATGTTCCATGATGTAAATCCAACATCAACATCCATAAATGTAGATCCAAAGTCAGTCTCCATAAATGGCACCCCACTAACGCAAACACAATACCTGAGCTGATGATCTTTTTTCTGCTAGACTCCCACCATAAATGACAGCTGGGGCCAGAAAATGAATATAAAAAACTGGTCAGCTGACGTCATTAAAAAAATATGGCAATGACCATATCTGGTCAATGATGTCAGCTGTGATGCCCACCAACTTGTTTACATTTGAAACAAGTCAGAAGGTGGATGGCTAACTAGAAGCTTCATCAAGTTGTGGTAGTAATAATACTACTAAATGAATGACTTCTGGCTCCAGCTGCTGATGGTGAGTGGGCAAACTAGCCAACTTCTTTTCAGAAAACTATGAACAGCAGGCAGGCTTGACCCATGTAGCACTCATACCTGTTCGGTTCCACCATTTAGAATAATAGAAATTTAGATAAATAAAAATTTGAATCCATACATAAATGTGTAAAACATTAAGAAAAGACATTTTACATATTTTACATTTAAAAATGTCAAGCTTTAATTGTAACTTCTTTTTTTGGGGTGACCTGATGCCTGTCGCATCTTTGGGAAAGACCACTTCAAGGGCCTTCGGCCACACTACATGACCAAAATGACCACACAAGATGTGGTCTAATGTGGTTGTGCAAAGCCTTTTCTCATGGCAGATCTGCTACCCATGGCTCACAAACAGACAGCAGCAGCTTGTTCATGATAGTCAATGATTATGTTGCTTCAGTTTGGATACCAATAAACTCAGAAGTGAAAAAAGACCACATAGACTCCTGGGTGCCTGAGATAGACCAGTGGCCAAAGCTTGCAGAATATGTGCTGGGCTGCCCACCAGAAAGGGTAGTCAGCGCAGCTGAAGAAGTGGTGACAGACAGATGCATCCACCCATTCACTGGCAATGGCTATAGCCTGACCTTTATCAAAACAATCCAGACTTGTATCATAGGTGCCTTCCACACCCCTGGCAGCTTTCACTGATTAGAGTGACATGAAGCCAAATCTCCTTGTCTGTGACAGAGCTTATATTTATAAAATTAAGATCACACCCCATTCCTGCTATGTGGTGGTCATGTTGATGCTGTTACTGCTGCCTCTATATTCTTCTCATTACAGCATATCTGTAGCAATTCTGATTTCTAAATGAGTGGTGATTGCCAACAATCTAAGCCTGGCTAATTCATGGAATAGACTCTTTTTTTCCCCCACCCTCTCCTGCTTCCTCCCCCAAAACAAAATTATTAAATAAATATATTCGCAGATAAAGAAAAACATAAAAAAACCCAAAGAGCTTCATTTTGCTATGTTTACATACTAATCTTTAAAAATATTGTTTTCTCTTTTTTTTGGAAGACCCTTTTAAGGAACTTCTGCCTGACATTTGGGGTTTGTGATACCATCAAAATGTGGTACTGTACCAATTGATGCTTTAATCCTTTTGTTATCAAGACAGCTATTTGTGCTTTGCAATGCTATGCCATAAAAATAGGTGCACATGCTTCTTTTCTCTCCACAAACCCAGGCAGAGGCCTAAATTTTTGGTTACTGAGACAGTTTATTTCTGCTTTTAGGTTACGATCCTTCTGATTCTGTAACATCATGTACAGCAATAATAGAACCCATTGAGCTGTATAGTAAAGTATTTGTGTCTTTTTTGTGTTGCCCTTGAAGCTGCATAAAATGGCTCTTTCCTCTCCCCTGTATACGTTTTCCCCCTTTTTTTAAATAGAAACATGTTCCCCAGACATGTGGTGGGATTTACATGTTATTTTATTGCCTTTAGTTGCTGTAGTTGCCCCCCAAAGGCCCCAAATAATTTTTTTTCCCATCGACTTTTAATAATGTTAGGATTTGATATATTCTGAGTAACAAACATTTTCACCTGTTCTGCTGAACTGTCCACAAATCAAACAGAGGTATAGTCCAGCACACACAAAGGTATTAGGGTATAAAGGTTTGTTTTTTAATAGAATATTAGCGTTAGGGGAAAATCACCTAAATGCTTTTTCTCAAAAAACTTACTTTTCCACCTTCATGGAGAAAGATAGAAAAGAAATAAAGTCTAAGATGATATTTAGATCGTACTCAACATATGATACTTTACTGCTATATAGATCAGGATATAAATTCCTGAAAATGCTAGCGATCTATGGGGAGGTAGGCACAGTATGAACTGTAGTGTCAAACAATTCACTTATATGGGCTGGTGGTCTCTGCTCTTTTAAAATAGCCAGGAGATACCCAGTATTTTCTCCTTCTTCAAAAAAAGACGGGGACCTAAATATGGTATGTAAAAAATGCAGGATAGTTTAAATAATTTCTGGTGTACTTGTTGTACTTGTGCTTTTAGCGTGATTGTATACTATTGACACAGAAGGTCCAGGTGAATGTTAAGAGGGTATGCATAATACATGTTAAGTAGTGTTATCAAGAAATTAACCATGCTTAACAGGGTCCACATCAGGTGCAGCATAGCATAGTTCCAGCAAAGTAGGCAATATTGCAGTATTCCAAGGTCATTAACCTCTTCCTGCCTAAGGATAAAACAAATGTTAATGCCTAAGCACAATTTTGCAACTTTGACATGTGTTAGTAAAAGAGTACATATCATCACAACTACTTTGTGTATCCAAATGGATTATACCTTGTTTCTTCCAGGACAAATTTGGCTTTCTTTTGGTGGTAAATAGTAATGGATATGTCAGTTTTTCTTTTTATTATCAAAGGAAGACTGGCCCAAAATAGTAAAAAAAAAGTTTTTCAAATTTAGCTGTAAATTTCTTGCTATTACCATAATTTACCACCAAAGAGCAACCCAAAATAAAATGTTCTGCCCCTGACGATCGCAGCATTACCACATATGTGTATATTGGTTGTGCTCACAATGGTGCTCGTTTTGCATTTTTTTTATCTTGCTTAAAACACACTGACACTGATACTAATTTAAAAATAAAAGTTTTGGAAATTATACCCAATATATGCTGACCATGACCTTTGACCCCGACCTCGACCCTAACACTAACAAACCTGAAAAACCTTCATCTTGTTAGTTTTTCTTTATTTTTTTCCTAATTTTTTTCTTTATTGTAAATTTTTCATTAGTTTTTACATTAGTATTTTTTGCACACTTTTTTTTTTTAAATTGACATCTTCATCTGCTGCAAGGGGAGAAAGATACAACATATCTTCCTCTCCATTCAGAAGAGGAAGTAAACCCAGGGGCAGGCTCACGGTGACTGATCACTGTGATAGCCAATCAGAGGCTATTACATCAATCAGGTGACACGGAACCGGGAGTCCCAGGTCCTGATCATTAGTATGAGACCCGGGACTCTTGGTGAGAGCACTGTTTGGCGCACTCCCAGCACAAAGAGAGATGCATGTATGCGGCCCCACAGAAAAAGACACTTATATACAGTATTTGCGTACAGTTATCGGGAAGGCTTTAAGTTTAAAGTATCTAAAAACAAATGTTTTTTTTAATTGTTTTGGAGAGGAGTATTGCCAATCAGGGTGCAGTAAAATCTGGTTGTTAAGGAGTGGGGCCGGGATGTCATCAGATGTCAATAGGCTTCCCCGCTGACAGCTGAATAAAAAAAAATTGCCGGTAAAAATAGTAAAAACAAAAAAACGGCATGGGGTCCCCCCAAATCAAAGGGTCTGGTATAAATTTTAAAGGGAACCCCACACCACAGTTTAAAAAAAATGGCTTGGGATCCCCCAAAATCCATACCAGACCCTTACCCCAGCATTCAGCCTGGCAGGCCAGGAAAAGGGGGGAAAGCGAACGCCCCTGAATCATACCATGCCACATGCCCTCAACATGGGGGGCTCTTCCCCCTACCCAAAATCACCTTGTCCCTATATTGATGGGGAAAAGGGTCTCTTCCCCACAACCCTATGCTGTGGTTATGGGGGGTTTGTGGGCAGGGAGCTTATCGAAATCTGAAAGCCCTCTTTAACAGGGGGGCCCCCCAGATCACATCCTACCCCATTTGAATGAGTATGGGGTACATATTACCACTACCCATTCACCAAAAAAGTGTCAAAATGTAATAAAAACACAGAGACAGCTTTTGACAATTTCTTTATTAAAAAATAAAAAATAAACCACTGACCCCAAAAAGAAAAGAAAACACTCCACCCGCCGTGAAGGCAAACCGCTGAATGGCTGGCTTGCTCTTTGGGTCTGAATGGTCTGACTGAGAGGGGGGACTCCCAAGCCATTTTGTTCTTTATTTTTTTTAAATACCCAGGTGCCGGAAATTGCAACTGCAAGTGAAGCAAACAGCCTCAGATGATACACAGAGCTATAAAAAATCTCCCTACATAAGGTTTATTTGTATATCTGCTGTCGTTAGCTTTCTACACTGTTTAGAAAGTGAACATCGTGTTAGAAATCTTTTTTCCTGTTACACCACTGGGTGTGGAGTCTTGGCATACACTGTGTGACAGCTGATTTGAGGAAAGGAACACCCCCCCTCTATGTACCCACCCTGACACAAATTTCCAGCTGCTTTTATCTCCTATGTTTGAGAACTTCTCAGGAGCTATCCTGCTTATAACAGAGGAGTAGAGCAGCAGAAAGACACAGGACTCAGAGTTTTGGAGAGAGATAAGTAAACACTGCAGATATATATGCTCAGGTAAGATTTCATGAATTTGGTTTACATCCACTTTAAATGTCATTTTGCTGCAGCATGTTCTATATATGCTACAGATGCTATACTTTACAGGCAGACTAAGGGGAGCCCACAGGCACTATATTTAAAGTAATTTTTTTATTTTTATTGTTGCACTTTAACCCTTTCGCCGCCAGGCCCGTACGTCATACAGACCTAACAGCGGGGGGTATTGCACACAATCCCGTGGCAGGAGCATTCGGGTGGTGCCGCTGCCGCCCGATCGCTCTCACACCCCCCCGCTCGCACGCTCCCGCCACGCTTACCAGGCTCCGCATGCCCATTGGCGGGCCCGGGACAGTCATGGCGGATGCCTACTTTCAGAAATTATATAATGTTTAGGGCTTTGAGTTAAGCACCATTAAAATCACTGCTCCTGAAAAAAACTGTTGTTTTTTACAAAAAATTTGCATTGATACATGTCCCCCAGGGCAGTACCTTGTCTCCCATACACCTTTTATGGCCAATTACTTGCATATAAGCCTTCAAACTTGGCACTTTTCATTTCTCATGTCCGACTCTTATAGACTTCAATGGAGTTCACTGTTTGGGACAGAACATTTCCCCTGTTCGGGATTTCTGTTGTGTCTAGTGAAAATTATTATTGACAAGAGTCCAGTCTAAAGTTAACTATACATTATACTGTACTATATGCTTGTACAAAATTCTTTAAATCTAAAATAAACTGTGTAGTACAAGGGCCTGCCTGATGTAATAATAATTAAATGGGTTGTGTAGGTGTGTCCTCATATTACCTAGTTTTGGTAAATCTAATGAAGGTTGTCTGATCAGACTATAGAGTTTAGGATCATCTAAGACTAATGATAATATCAAATACTATTGAATAATATGAGTCTGAGCAGCCACTGCAGGCTTGACAAAAATTTCTAGCTGTAGAAAGCTCATGCAACCACTTTGCTTCTTTAAAGCTTTCTTAAGGGGGGCGGAGCTAGCCAAAGTCCAAGATGGATGTGTGAGTGCAGAGCTCCAGCATCAGCGGGAACATAGCGGCACACAGCACCTCGCCTGGGACTCAAACCGAGATCAAATCATGGCGTTCCGGTTCTCACAAGCCCGGAGAACACAGCCACGGAATGGCGAGGAGAAAGAAGGAGGGGAACCGGCCGATGCGCCTGACGGAGTTCTTCTCCTATGAGGCCAAGCAAGATGGCTCCGGCTCAGCAAACACGCGGACATCCGCGCCCCATCCTCACAGTAAGCAGCAAAAGACACAGAAAAGGAGCAGCCCACCTAAAGGCTCCAGGTCTCCACCAGCTACCCCATCATCAGGGAGTCCGGAAAAGATGAGATTCAAGGCGGATGCCATGGATGACAACAACGAGGTGAGCTCCCCTCCTGACTCAGGAGATGACACTAGAGAGTTGCCTGATTCCATAGGCTCATTCCCCACAAATGGCCAGCCAGTTATGGACACAATGTTAAAAGAGATGTTAGTGTCACTGAGAGGATCGCTCCACTCAGATATGATCTCCTGTATGCACAAATTCAGCACTGAGATCAGATCCGTATCTGAAAAAGTGACCCACATAGAACATAAGATGGGGGAATATGTCACAAGAATAAACGATTTATTAGGTGCGAATGAAGCCAAGGAAGATGACATAGAAGGGATCAAAGCCAAAATGGCAGATATTGAGGATAGGTCCAGAAGGAATAATTTGAAGATTAGAGGGATCCCGGAAACTGTCAAACAGCAAGATCTGGGGGATTATGCATCTCAGCTATTTACGGCCATCCTACCCTGATCTATCAATGTTAGATCTCACTGTGGATAGAATACACAGACTTCCTAAACCTGCTTATCTATCAGATAATATACCGCGAGATGTAATCCTTCACTTACATTTCTACCACACAAAGGAAAGGCTAATGGCAGCCTCAAGGCAAAAAGACATGTTTCCATCACCTTACTCAAACCTGCAATTCTACACAGACTTATCACAATACACGTTGTAAAAAAGGAGAAACATGACAACCTTAACTAAGGCACTCAGAAACCACAAATTAGGGTACAAATGGGGCTTTCCAACCAAACTGATTGTCACAAGAGAAGGCAAGGAGTATGTGATGGACTCTGTTGCAAAAGGCATGGCGCTGCTTAGCTCTTGGGGGATTATCCCAGACAATCAAGCACCCTCACGGCCATGGAGCCCTACCACAAGCCCAGACCCAGAATGACGCACAGTGGACCGCAGGAATGCCCGCACACACAACTGATTTAACCATGGTTTGTAAAACCAACAACCCGTGTTGGAGTTTCTACAACTGTTCCGTTAAGTTTGTTTAAACTTAATACCCTCAAGTTACTACCTGAGTGACTGAGAGTCACACTTCATTACCTTTTGATAGTTGGCACATAGCCACAAATGTTGATTTTCTGTTCCTATAAACTTTTTTTCTTATCCTAGCGGTCAAGAGTATCACTTAAATTCTAGGAGAGAATGGAATCACACAAGCTCAAGAACCAACCTCCTCAGAACATCACAGTGACCCACAAGCAATTATTACATACATCTAAAAAAAGCAAGTGTTACCCATGATATAAGCGATTCACATCTTCATATAAACCGCACCCATGGCAGTGAACTTCCTGACCATTAACTCAAAGGGACTCAATCACCCGGCCAAACGCAGGTCTTTATGGAAGGAAGCAATACAAAGGAACTGTGATATCCTGTGCACACAAGAACCCCATTTCCAAATAACATCACCACCTAAATGTTCTCATCCAAAATTTCCACATGTTTTCTGCGCAAATGCAAAGACCAAAAGAAAAGGGGTGATGAATGCAATTAAGGATGCCATCACATTTCATTTGCATAAGATCATATTGGATCCACAGGGTCACTACATAATTATGGTGTGTGACATTAACTCTGCGACTTTCACTCTGGCAAACATATGCTCCAAATGCTGGGCAATCCAAATTTCTGCACAAAGTTATTAAGAAAATTAATCAGATTCGTCAAGGAGCACTAGTGATGTGTGGGGACTTCAATATAGTACCTGACTCCAAAATGGACTCATCATCCAATCCTAAAAGAACTCCACCAACCCTACAACCAATACTTCGCAAATATTTATTGTATGATGTATGGAGGTGTCTTAATGCTAATGATAGAGATTACTCTTTTTTTTCCCATTGTCACAAATCTTATAGTAGGATAGATCTATTCTTGGTAGATAAACAATTGTTGTCTAAGTGCAAAGCCGCTAAGATACATAACATAACTTGGTCGGACCATGCCCCAGTGGAGCTACAAGTGGGGGACCCTTCTGTCCTCAAAAATACATATATTTGGAGATCCAACCCTAGGTTGTTCCAGCATGGTCCATCCAAGTTGCACATTGAACAGCAGATGAAAGAGTTTTTCAATTAATCAAGAGTCGGTCTCAGAACCATTCCCTTTGTGGAATACCCACAAGGCATTTGTCAGAGGGATTCTAATACAACAAGGGGCGAGGGCCAGGAGGTTGAGGCAACAACAGACTATGAAAATCATAAACCAAATTGAAATCTTAGAAAAAAAAAATATGACACTATCTTCTCAAAAATTGACTGATCAACTTAATATGCTATGTACAGAGCTGAAGCTAATGTTACTGGAGGACTTTGAAAAGGCCTTCAGGAAGCTAAAACTGACATACTACACTAGTGGCAACAGAGCAGGAAAATTACTTGCCAATCAATTACGAGGTCACAGATATAAAACGCACATCCCACATATTATCCATCCAAAGACACAAACCAAACACCAACACCCACAAGACATAGCTGATGCCTTCAGCCACTACTATGGCTCATTGTGAAATCTAAAAAATGATTCCACAATACCACAACCAACCTCAGAAGCTATAGAGACATTCCTGCAAACTCTTCAATTACCTAAACTTACCACAGAACACCTCCACACACTGAATTCCCCTATAACAGACTCAGAAGTTAATCTAATCATACAATCACTGCCACTCAACAAATCCCCAGGCCCAGATGGCTTCTCAGGGAATATTACAAAGCCTTTCAATACATTCTAACCCCACATTTGGTGGCGATCTTTGGTGCTGCTGTTGCCTCCTCGTCATTCCCTCTAGAAATGTTAAATGCAACTATAATAGCATTGCTTAAACCAGGGAAAGATCCAGATTCCCCACAGAGCTTTAGGCCCATTTCCTTATTAAATACGGATGTCAAGATTTATGCAAAACTCCTAGCAAATAGACTGATGGACATACTTCCTGAAATTATTGATATGGATCAATCAGGGTTCACGAAAGGAAGGCAAACTTCTGATGCCACAAGAAGGCTGATTAACGTAATCCACATACCTGACAGATAAAAAACGACTTCTCTGCTCTTAGCTCTGGATGCAGAGAAGGCGTTTGAATCCACTGGCAATTTCTCTCTCAAGTGTTGGGGAAATTTGGGTTTGATGGTTCTATTTACTCACCTATCATGGCCCTATATACACACCCATCAGCACAAGTATAAATAGCAGGAACACTATCCACCCCGTTTCAAATCACTAATGGGACAAGGCAGGGGTGTCCCCTTCCCCCCCTGATCTTCAACTTATTAATGGAACCATTAGCAACCCATTTGCAAACACATCCACTTATATCTGGGGTACAAATAGGTCAAAGAAGCCATACAATAAGCTTATTCGCAGACAACATCATACTAATGCTCACCAAAGCAGATACTTCCTTACCATTAGTCCACAAGGCCTTACAAACATTTAGCAGTGTGTCGTATTCTAAAGTAAACGAATCTAAGTCCTGTGTCTTAAATATAGGAATATCGCCACTAAAACTAGAACAAAAACTAGAATAAGATTTCCCATATGTATAGAAAAAAGAGGGAATAAAGTACTTGGGCATCACACTGACTCCTAAGACTGGAGACCCTTTGGCAGCCAATTACACCCCCTTTATGAAAAACCTAACTGACAAACTAAAGACACTTGCAAAAACGGAATTATCATGGCTGGGCAGACTTGCACCTTTTAAGATGCAAATTCTGCCACAGATACTCTACCTTTTCAGGACTCTACCAATCCCATTGCCAAACTCTTTCTTCAACTCCCTCCAACCCATAATAAACAGATATATAGCTAGATATATAGATAGCGGGTGGGGTAGGGCATGTACACATACAAGATTACTACTTTGCAACCATACTAGCGCAAATTAGAAATTGGTTATCCTCCGACACGGGCCTGTCTACATTGTGGACGGAGATAAAAAAATCAAATAAGAAAAGGGTCTTTGAAGGATTTTCTCATGACAGCCCATTTTAACTCCTCATTAGACACTAAACTATCACCTACTATACTTGCAGCAATAAGGACATGGGGCCACCTTCGAAACTACCCTGATTGGACAGGAGCACAACTACCATTTAAACTACAGATCTCTGCACTCAGCCATATTATACCAGATATCAACCTTAAGGCATGGCAGATGAAAGGTATTCAACACATTGAGGATTTAGTAAAGGACACTTCAGTCAAAACCTTTAGCACTATACAGAAGGAATATGATTTACCAAAAACAGAACAATATAAATACACGCAGGTCACTCAACTCCTGAAAAGACACCCAAACATATTTACCACTTTACCCGTGAAGATATTCCAATACTTCACACAAACCCAAACAAAACTAAAAGGGATCTCAACTTTATATCTAGGTCTCCAAGAGAAAAACATATGCACCAAATCACAGAATATAATAGCATGGGAACTCGAAATGGGACAATCCTACCCAGTGGAAAAATGGGAAACAACATTTAAAATGATCTATAATTCCACATATGCCCCGTACACACGGTCGGACATTGATCGGACATTCCGACAACAAAATCCTAGGATTTTTTCCGACGGATGTTGGCTCAAACTTGTCTTGCATACACATGGTCACACAAAGTTGTCGGAAAATCCGATCATTCTGAGCGCAGTGACGTAAAACACGTACGTCGGGACTATAAACGGGGCAGTAGCCAATAGCTACGGATTTGTGTACACACGATTGGAAATTCCGACAACGGATTTTGTTGTCAGAAAATTTTATAGCCTGCTCTCAAATTTTTTATGTCGGAAAATCCAATGGAAAATGTGTGATGGAGCCTACACACAGCCGGAATTTCCAACAACAAGGTCCTATCACACATTTTCCGTCGGAAAATCCGATCGTGTGTACGGGGCATAAGAGTACTAACCTGTGGGAGATGCAACAAAAAATCTTCCTTAAGTGGTACCTTACACCTAGTCGTATATCCAAAATATACCACAATTCCTCTCCTGAATGTTGGAGACTATGCGGGCAATGCGGCACATTGACTCATATTCTTTGGAGTTGCCCAAAAATTAAACCATTATGGATTCAGATAGAAAACATTATACAAAACATTACGCAACAGATTCAACCATTCAATCCAAACATGGCCATACTCTCACTAAATCTAGACTCTACACCCATCTCGCTCAGAACAATAATATCTCACATATTGCTGGCAACTAGGCTTACCATCCTCAGACACTGGAAAGACATAGAGCCACCATCCATATCAGAAGTAATAGCCACAGTCCACATACACGGTACATATGAAGTTCTACATTCATCGACCATAGGGAAATATGATAAGATATCCAAATTATGGTTGCCATGGATAGAATGGTACTCAAGGCGAATGAACACTTAATGGTCTAACTATCTGGAAATAGGAACTCTGAAAGGAAAAGCACTATGACTGCTAGGATATGTTATATGTTTTATGTTATATGTTTTATATTATGTTATCTATTAGTTTTCCTTATTTTGTGTTATCTACACTAATATTATATATCCACAATATAATATCTACAAAAGTACAAGAGGTTACTAAATAACCAAAATTAACAGGAACTGTATATGTAACCACTAGAAACATTAGCAGCAGGGAAATGCAGCCATGACTCTGTGTCGGAGGATGCGACCATGATGTGAGATCGCACAAATCCAAAGATATGGAGCTAATGAATAATTACCATAACATGAATGTTCCGTATGTCTCACAAGTTGTAACCTAAAATTTAATGTAATGGAAAAATGAGAAGCAGCAATATACAGAGCCAAGGTTAACTATACACAAATGCTTGTAACTACTTTTGTACTTTGATCAATAAAAAAAGATTGAAAATAAAGCTTTCTTAAGGGGGTTACATCTGACAATGTAACCCTTCTTTAATAGCACAGTGAAAAATTGCAGGAGTATGGAAGATCACACAAGGTATCATGGAAAGGATCACTAAAGGTCACTAGGCACTTAAAATGGCATAGAATTAAGTAAATTGCAAAAATCTATATTGAATCTCAGTTCAAGCTAATTTGCTCATCTCTAGAGGTAATGTTATTATGTAATTAATGTATTAATTATTAAATAATTAATTATTCATGTAATTAATATAATTCATGGAATAGATAGGAGCTCTTTTGATCAAAATAACAAAACTGACTGAGGGTTATACTTTTATAAATTTGTTGTAGTCAAAATATCATCAAACTTTTTAAATCACAAATCCTCTTTACCAAAAAGATTACCTTTTGAAAAAGAGTGCCATTGTACAATAGCTTCTATACTACATATTATATAATTGTGACCATTATGTGAATAACTACAATAATGTTGCAGCTGTCAACATTTTGCGCTACCCAGGTTGCCTGAATTCTTGTTGTTCTGTGCAATAATCTAACATGGTAAATTAGTAAATGGAGCAGGTTTTGCCCAGGTGCTGTCATAATTCCACTCATGTCATTATGTTTGTTACTGTTTTTCTGTCATATTTTGTAGTGAAACAAATGCATTTTATTTGCTGAAAGTTATTTTCTTTTTATAAAATATTGTGTCAGACTTAAGCTTCTACCATGCACTTTAAAACAGCTTTGTAAAACAGTTTGGATTTGCTAATTTAAAAAAAAGCACACTTTGTGCATCCCTTCCAAAAACTTGGATTTCTTAATATTGCTTAGGGTGGTTTCTGAATGCTAATGCCTCAGTTAAACTCTGTAGAGAGTTTGGTGGAGTGTTGCGTGCACATTGCATGTTTACCAAGTGAAGGAGGCTGAGCATCTGTGTCCATGTTTAGTTTTCTGTTACGCTCTTTATTGCAATTCATTTAACTGCTCCACGTTTCAAGCTAGGTGACAGAAATGCAAACACAACATGAAATAGATCAGCTGCGCTGAAATAACTGAACTGTGGTCTCAATTTAGATACAGCTGTTTCAGTTCTCCAGATAAATGTAATTTAAAATGGACTGTCAACCAGTAGACCTACAAATATATATGGGACAGAGGATCAACACCTTCATATAATAATTGTATATTTTGAACATTGTATTCCTTGCTATTGTATTTGTTTCACAAAGCAAGACAATGCATACTGACCAAAAACATATCTGGGTTAAAGTCTAGGAGTGAAAATATAACGTATACTGTAGCCATTCTTACTTTTCTTGAAAACAGAGAATATGTTTTTATGGAAAACTGGTCACATACCTTAATTTTGACAGTTTTAAAGCTCATCTAAACCAAAAAACAACATTTTATATATTGCAGCCTACCAGTCCTTAGATGTAGTATCTGTATTAGTTTTCTTTTTCCATTTATTTTAAATACCTTTCCATCTAGCCAGAAATGCCAAGTACCCTTGCCATTCCTTTCATGACTATGTTTTTTTTTCTCCACTGTATTTGCCTTTCTTCATCTCCATTACATGGTGGATTGGTAGGAATAGTATACACAATAAGAATAGGGATGTTTGTGCTTTCTTTTTAGCTAGCAGGAAATGACAAGGACACTTGGCATTTCTGACTGGATGGAAAGGTATTTTGTGTTCTTGATGAACATGCTTTTAGCACGAAAATGAAAACAAATGCAACCACTACAGCTAAGGGTTTGTAAATGGCTATATATTCAGTTTTTGTTTTGAGGTGTAGATATGTGTTACAGTATCTCACAAAAGTAAGTACACCCCTCACATTTTTGTAAATATTTTATTATATCTTTTCATGTGACAACACTGAAGAAATGACACTTTGCTACAATGCAAAGTAGTGAGTGTACAGCTTGTATACCCAACACATGGGCCATTAATGTCTAAATAGCTGGCAACAAAAATGAGTGAAAATGTCCAAATTGGGCCTTATTAGCCATTTTTCCTCCCTGGTGTCATGAGACTCGTTAGTGTTGCAAGGTCTCAGGTGTGAATGGGGAGCAGGGGTGTTAAATTTAGTGTTATCGCTCTCACTCTCTCATACTGGTCACTGGAAGTTAAACATGGCACCTCGTGGCAAAGAACTCTCTGAGGATCTGAAAAAAAGAATTGTTGCTCTACATAAAAATGGTCTAGGCTATATGAAGACTTCCAAGACCCTGAAACTGAGCTGCAGCATGGTGGCCAAGACCATACAGTGGTTTAACAGGACAGGTTCCACTCAGAACAGTCCTCACCATGGTCAACCAAAGAAGTTGAGTTCACATGCTCAGCGTCATATCCAGAGGTTGTCTTTGGGAAATAGATGTATGACTGCTGCTAGCAATGCTGCAGGGGGGTCAGCCTGTCAGTGCTCAGACCATATGCCGCACGCTGCATCAAATTGGTCTGCATGGCTGTCATCACAGAAGAAGGTCTCTTCTAAAGATGATGCCCAAGAAAGTCCGCAAACAGTTTGCTGAAGACAAGCAGATTAAGGACATGGATTACTGGAACCATGTCCTGTGGTCTGATGAGACCAAGATAAATTTATTTGGTTCAGATGTGGTGTCAAGCGTGTGTGGCGTCAACCAGGGGAGGAATACAAAGACAAGTGTGTCTTGCCTACAGTCAAGCATGGTGCTGGGAATGTCATGGTCTGGTGCTGCATGAGTGCTGCTGGCACTGGGGAGCTACAGTTCATTGAGGGAACCATGAATGCCAACATCTACTGTGACATACTGAAGCAGAGCATGATCCCCTCCTTTCGGAGAATGGGCCTCAGGGCAGTATTCCAACATGATAATGACCCCAAACATGCCTCCAAGATGACCACTGCCTTGCTAAAGAAGCTGAGGGTAAAGGTGATGGACTGGCCAAGAATGCCTCCAGACCTAAACCCTATTGAACATCTGTCGGGCATTCTTAAATGGAAGGTGGAGGAGCATCATATCATCATGGAGGAGTGGAAGAGGACTCCAGTGGCAACTGTGAAGCTCTGGTGAACTCCATGGCCAAGAGGGTTAAGGCAGTGCTAGAAAATAATAGTTGTCACACAAAATATTGATTTTGGGCCCCCAATTTGGACATTTTCACTTAGGGGTGTACTCATTTTTGTTGCCAGTGGCTTAGACATTAATGGCTGTGTGTTGAGTTATTTTGAGGGGATGGCAAATTTACACTGGTATACAAGCTGTACACTCACTACTTTGTGGCAAAGTGTCATTTCTTCAGTGTTGTCACATGAAAAAAGATATAATAAAATATTTACAACAATTTGAGGGGTGTACTCACTTTTGTGAGATACTATATATATTATCTGCTATTGTATATATAAAGTGCACTTATAGTGCACAACAATGCTGTCCTCCAGTATCTTTAATAAGCCTCACATAGTACTTACCTGTCTCCATCAGGCCACATAGCAAACATCTCAGCTGAGCGGATACAGGTGAGCATGTGGCTTGTCAGAAAGAGTACTATTTTTAACTAAAATTGATGGGATGAGTGATTTTACTATAGGTACTGAAGAATGAACCAAAAATGTTATATTTTGCTTGTAAAAACAATAACACATTGGGATGGTAGGATTAACAGATAATTGTAGTGGAAAACTGAAAATCATTGCCAGATCAAGGGCCCTTTTGCTTGAAAAGCTTGCAGTGAGTTTCTGTACAAATTATTTTACAGATCATTGCTAATCATTTGTACACACAGAATGTACTACATACATCCAAAACAACTTCATCAAAGTGCACAGGATGTGTGTAGTACACCCTGTCCTTCTGCCCCTCTGTCACTCACCCTTGCTGACAATTCTGAACCGTTCAATGACAGGAGTTGCTGTGTAAATATTACAGCTGCTGTCAAAAAGAAACCCTCTGACACAGAGTTTATTTTTTTTTTAAATTCTGACTTTTTACTGAGAAAACAGTTTTCTATAATAACATAGTCAGCTATACTAATAATCACAAAACAATAATCTCCTGATCAGAGGATTATAATCTGTTTACTAAGATTTCTTAGTCATCTTGATTCTTCCCCCCTGGTCCTATATTTAACGTACTCTGACACAGTTTTCAAGATCCCTCAAAAATGAAATGTGTAGGATGGTCCTCTGCGCTACTACTTGTAAGTGAAATAAATAAAAATAGAGTGGAATTGCAGCAAAACCTAATAGTGTTCACAATTGCACAAATAAATAAAATTACAATCTACAGTGATCTTGCGCATATCCTATAGTCTTCCATATACAAAGTGAATCATCAATAGTGACAAATTAATGCAATAATGTAGAATAAAATAATATAATACATCCAGTGTTCATCCAAATACAATAGTGACACAATAATTAAATATGTGCAGTGAAGTCCATAAATATAAATAGTCCAATTGCTCAAGATAGTAAATCAAGGGACAAATAATAATAACTTGGTATTTTCTCCAATAAGTGAAACCGCTGACACCACACCACTGTGCTCACAGAACTCTCACCTCATAGGCATAAGTCATATGCTTTAGATCATGATCCAATAGAAAACAATAAATTCTCCTTCCAGGATCCAGGATCACCAATGTGCCTTTTTATATAAGAGGATTCTGCCCCACATATACGATGTTCCGTTCCACATGTTAGGTAAATAAGCCTCCAATAGTGTATTACCATTAAAAAGAAGCTTATTAAACTTAAAAGTGCCTGCTTACATGAATGAAGCAAAAATTGCTCCAAAGAAAGACAAACATTCGGTGTTCATGCCACCTCTCATGTCACTTCCGGTCCGTGATACACTCTAGCTGCTCGCCAAAAGTCCAGTTGAAAAGGGCCATTTCCAGCTGTCAACACCTGGAATGTGGGCCAATCTCCTGATGTCATAAAATGAGACACCTGGTAAATCCCCTGTTTCAGAGCTTCAAAAGTTTCCTGATGTAGACCCGGGGCAAATTGTGGGTTCCCCAGGATGGGGAATAATTGGGATTCGATTGATGAAACTCAACCCTGGAGAAGAGCATTGACGCAGTGCAGCTCCAATCAATGGATGTTTTTTAATGTAAGGTGAAAGCTCCCTATAACACCAAGGTGCTCTATGTAGCAAAACATTACTCTGTTCCTGCTCAAGGTTTAGTCATATTTTTAGGTCTCCATGTCAGCACCAGTCAATCAAACGTCCTAAATATCTGGTACTGCCAGTCCACCATATTGTTTGGGGAGGGTGTACAGAAATCTGTGAATCCTTGGTTGTTTATGTGCCCAAATAAATTCATTTAATAATGTATGTATCCACTTAACCGCTTCCTGACCAGCCGCCGCAGTTATACTGTGGCAGGTTGGCTCCCCTGCGTGAGCCTTTGTAGTTGTACGTTGGCTCTTTAGGATGCTTTAGCAGGTGCGCGCGTGCCCTCAGCGTGTCCCTGGAGCCGATGCGTGTACTCCCTTCTAACGTGCTCCATCCTGCAAAAGGGTTTCATTAAGTTTCCACGTTATTGAATTACAGTGGCTAGAGTCAAAGATATTATATTTCATAAATATTGGCGCATGGACCGACCAGGTGATTGACACAATCGTAGTTTCAATTACTGAATGTAGTTGATTATGGGGGATAAAAAAAAGAGAGTGATGTATGAGAGTATGACTTATGTACTGGGGAGAAGAAAGAATAATCTATCTCCCCAGGATGAAAAAAGGCGCCATACATCTACTAATCCTGTTCCATGGAGTGATTGAAGAATTTGTTCCCGTAGGCCCATTGGCACTGACGATAAACCTATTGATGTATTCTCTCTAGGAACCAGAGAGACATTAAGATCTCCTCCCATAATCAACTGACCCTCTGAAAATTCCATAAGTTTGCTTACAGTATTTCTTAAGAATAAGTCATGTTGTGTATTCGGGGCATAAAAGGAGACCAAGGTCACTCTAATCCCTCCAATAGGTATTGACCCCCTATGTCTATTTGGGACTCTATAAATAACCATGGTACTTTACTCGAAATTAAAATGGACATCCCTCAAGACTTGGACACAGGGTTTGTGGCATGGTAAACCACCAGAAAAAAACCTGTTTCCAAGCATAGGCAGGTTCTTGGAGAATGCAATGTCAACCCGCTGTCGTTTCAACTCCTGGAAGAGTATTCGTCTATTTTCAGGGATATTTAGTCCCCTAGTATCAAGGGACATTATAGATAGGTTATCCATTTCCTATATCCCACCACTGGATGGAGGCACAGTCCATGAGGGAGGAGGAGAGGTAAGAGAGAAAAAAAACAAGCTAACTGGTCCTCTGGGGTGAGCTCTGAGCCATAGTTCCCCCAAGGATCACTTAAGCAATTTTGCTTTTAAACACCCCGCCTTCTAAGTCTAGGCTATATGAGTGCTAACCTATTGAGGGGAAGTAGCCCAAGAACGGCTGGCCTGGGGAGCGCTTTCGATGGTGTCCGCTGGCTCCCATACATATCAAAATAAAATAACACAAACTTAATTCACGCCCATCTCAAATTATTATCATATACTCAGGTCTACTGTATCATCGTTACCAACACTAAATATCCAAAATAATCAATACATAATATATTTTTATCAGAGAGGGGAGAAAGAGAGAGAGAGACCTGATGGGGAGAGGAAAGGAGAAAAAAGGGGGGGGGGAGGGAAGGGGGAAATTATTTATTGATGGGGGCAGGTTACTCGTTTCTGCTTTTGTTTAGTATTTGAGAATGTATTGTGAATACTTTAATTCTATAAGTGCCAGATAATAAGTCATTCCCCTGTCCAGGTACATATATTGGCTAAATGGGGAAGGAGACACAGAGTTTATGAACATTGTTCAGGCATGAGATACAAAGTACCGGTAACTACTATTTTATTCAACTGCAGATGAAAGGGATGAGATAAAATTGGACATTTTTGGAGAGCTCGGCGCACCTGCTGGGTGTATCAATGCACAAAAAATAGGTCCATAAAAAAGTCCAGAGTGGTTTAAGATATAAATAAAAAATAAAAATAATATTAATGATAAGTTAAGCAAAGGGAAATTAAATTAAATTAATAGTCCAATATGCTACTCCGGCTAGACCTGTGGATGATGTCAGGCTAGGGAGTCAGTGTTGGCAGGCAGCAAACTTTCTTTACTTGTCAGTTTACTTTTATTGACATCACATGAGGATTTAATCTCATAAAAGAAGGGAACAGGAAGCGGCGCTGATCTGAGTGTAGCATTAGTTTAAAACATCAGGTTTAATATGTGGTATCAAACTCACATGGTATCAGTGTAAAACAGGCATGTTGTACATTCCACGTGGGTCCCTGGCATCTGTACCACTGGGCGCAGGTGATCGCGAGTACCAGCCACTCCGGTGGGTGGGTGGTAGGTACGTCAGCCTCCTGCTCATCAGGGAAGAAGATGTGTTGACGTGCCTACCAACCGCCCAGTTGATCCCCTGCAGCCCCGAAGCCTTGGACACCACTGGAGTGGCCGGGACTCGCAATCACCAGTGCCCAGCGGTGCAGATGCCAGGGACCCACGTGGAATGCACTACATGCCTGTTTTTTACTGATATCATGTGAGTTTGATACCACATATTAAACCTGATGTTTTAAACTAATGCTACACTCAGATCAGCGCCGCTTCCTTTTCCCTTCTTTTATGAGATTAAATCTGCATGTGATGTCAATAAAAATAAACTGACAAGTAAAGAAAGTTTGCTTTTAAAAAAATGTGTTCCGTATTAATTCTTAGTTTAACCTAATCAAGCGAATTGACTACTCCCACACATTTTCCCCTTAACTTTTCTCCTGCTGATTAGTTTTTTGTTATTTTTATATTTGTGACTAGGGATGAGCACGATGTTCGAGTCGAACATAAGGTCGACTCGAACATCGGGTGTTCGCCTGTTCGCCGAATAGCGAACAATTTGGGGTGTTCGCGGCAAATTTGAAAGCTGCAGAACACCCTTTAAAAGTCTATGGGAGAAATCAAAAGTTCTAATTTTAAACACTTATATGCAAGTTATTGTCATAAAAAGTGTTTGGGGACCTGGGTCCTGCCACAGGGGACATGTATCAATGCAAAAAAAGTTTTAAAAACAGCCATTTTTTTGGGAGCAGTGATTTTAATAATGCTTAAAGTGAAACAATAAAAGTGAAATATTCCTTTAAATTTCATACCTGGGGGGTGTCTATAGTATGCCTGTAAAGTGGCGCATGTTTCCCATGTTTACAACAGTCCCTGCACAAAATGACATTTCTAAAGGAAAAAAGTAATTTAAAAGTACTCACAGCTATAATGAATTGTTGGTTCTGGCAATACACATAAAAGTAATTGAAAAAAACGGCATGGGATTCCCCCACAGTCCATTACCATGCCCTTTGGGTCTGGTATGAATATTAAGGGAAACCCCGATCCAAAATAAAAAAAAAATTGCGTGGGGGTCCCCCCAAATTCCATACCAGGCCCTTCAGGTCTGGTATGAATATTAAGGGGAATCCCACACCAAAATTTAAAAAAAAATGGCGTGGGGGTCCCCCTCAAAATCCATACCATACCCTTATCTGAGCACGCAACCTGGCAGGCCACAGGAAAAGAGGGGGGACGAGTAAGTGCTTCCCCTCCTGAACCATACCAGGCCACATGCCCTCAGCATGGGGGGGTGCTTTGGGGTAGCCAAAGCACCATGTCCCCATGTTGATGGATACAAGGGCCTCATCTCCACAACCCTTGCCCGGTGGTTGTGGGGGTCTGCAGGACCCAGGTCCCCAAACACTTTTTATGACAATAACTTGCACATAAGCCTTTAAAATTAGCACTTTTGATTTTTCATGTTCGTGTCCCATAGACTTGTGTTCGTGTGTTCGAACAAATTTTTTGCCTGTGCGCATGTTCTGCTGCGAACTGAATCAGAGGGTTGTTCGACTCATCCCTACGGGCCTTCCTTTATCTAGATGGCAACTCACCTCCTCATAGAAGGTTAATAGGTTTGGCAAGAACGATTCTTCATGAATCCATGCTGATTACTGCTAATGATATTAACATTAATAAAATAAATAGTATACTTGAAATATTTCACATTTATTGTTTCACTTTAAGCATTATTAAAATCACTGCTCCCGAAAAAACGTCCATTTTTAAAACTTTTTTTTACATTGATACATGTCCCCTGGGGCAGGACCCAGGTCCCCAAACACTTTTTATGACAACAACTTGCATATAAGCCTTTTAAATGATCACTTTTGATTTTTCATGTTCGTGTCCCATAGACTTTAGCGGTGTTCGAATAAATTTCTTGCCTGTTCGCATGTTATGCTGCGAACTGAACCGGGGGGTGTTCGGCTCATCCCTATTTGTAACCATTAACTGCTTGCCGCCTGCCTCACGCAGATATACTGCGGCAGAAGGGCTCATACAGGCAAAATCATGTACCTGTACGTTGCCCTTTCAAAGGTGGCCAGATACCCACGATCGCCTCACAGGGAGGAAGAACGGGGAGATGCTGATGTAAACAGCATCTCCCTGTTCTGCCTAGTGACAGTGTCACTCGATCTCTGCTCCCTGTCATCAGAGCAGAAATCAGTGACGTCACACACACAGCCCATCCCCCTGACAGTTAGTAATCACTCCCTAGTACTGATTTAACCCCTCCTGGCCCCCTAGTGGTTAACCCCTTCACTGCCAGTGTCATTTACACAGGAATCAGTGCATTTTTATAGCACTGATTGCTGTATAAATGACAATGGTCCCAAAAATATGTCAAAAATGTCCGATGTGTCCACCATAATGTCCCAGTCACAATAAAAACTGCTGATCACCGCCATTTAAAAAAAAAAATTATTAATAAAAATGCCATAAAACTATCCCCTATTTTGTAAACGCTATAACTTTTGCGCAAACCGATCAATAATTGCTTATTGCGATTTTTTTTACCAAAAATATGTAGAAGAACACGTATCGGCCTAAACTGAGGAAAAAAATAGGTTTTTTATATATTTTTGGGGGATATTTATTATAGCAAAAAGTAACAAATAATGCGTTTTTTTCAAAATTGTCGCTCTATTTTTGTTTATAGCACAAAAAATAAAAACCGCAGAGGCGATTAAATACCACCAAAAGAAAGCTCTATTTGTGGGAAAAAAAGGACGTCAATTTTGTTTGGGAGCCACGTCGCATGACCGCGAAATTGTCAGTTAAAACGACGCAGTGCTGAATTGCAAAAAGTGCTCTGGTCAGGAAGGGGGTAAATTCTTCCGGGGCTAAAGTGGTTAATAAGAAAACTTTTTTAAATTTTTACTTTAATGTGTTCATTAATTTTTTGTTGAAAAGCGAAAATTTCAAATTTTATTTATAAATAACTTTGCAATGCTTTTAATCAGAATCATAATGTTAAACTAAAATTACACTGATCAAATTACTCTGATCTATAAATTCCTCAAAAAAAAATTGGAAGACGATATCACCAAAAAAGCCTTATGTGTATAAGCCTTGTATATATGACACTGTTACATTAAAAATTACTTTGTTATCTTACAAGATATTAATATTATTTATATTAAATAAAAGGTATTAACATTAGTAAAATAAATAGTATACTTGTAGAAGAGACCAGTGTGCTTCAAAAGCTTACACTACAATTAATGTGAATATCCAATAAATGGTATCACCCTAAATCCAAATGTCAACTTTTTTTTTACCTTAAGTAATGACAAAGTCATTGCTGAATAAATATGCTTATATTAAAAATTTAAAAATCACCCTGGTCCATAGCTAATGTACAGGTAGAAATATAGTGGTTAAATAAAACTTGTATGTGATATATAAAAAATATATAAAATATATGTATACCCAATCATTTAAATCTCAAATATGATTAACGTGTTAATGTACAGTAGACATTAGAGTAATATTCACTTTTTAAGAAAAAATTGCATTAAATTAATGATGAACCAGCTATGGGGGTTTTTATTTAGGCAATTCCTGTTATAGGGTAACAAGAATCTATTCCCATTTCCTAATTTCATTGTCATCCTCTCACACTCAGCAGACTTCAAATTGCTACACAGGCATGGCCCACTTTTTCCACCATCAGGAAGCCCACCCTGAAAATGGCATGCAGCCATCACTGGAGTGCATATACTGCATGTATTGTGCACATAAACTGGCTGCAAAAAAGCTGCAGGAGGCCAGCAGCACCGAGATGTAACTAAAGGGCAAATCAAGTATTTAGAAGGCAGTTGTTTGTGACATACAGTGCCTTGCCAAAATATGGGTAATTCATGTAGGGTTTATAAATACTTTAAGTGAAATCTCAAATTGGTGCCAACTAAGCCAAGTAACAGGTGTTTTAAATCAGGCATCATAAGGTGCCTGTTCCTAACTTGATGGCACTGCCTGCCTCTCTCATCTTGCACTACAGGCCCCATAAAAAGGCAACGTAGGTATAAGCCTCACCCACATACACCAAGCACTCATCAAAAATGTAATCTTCACTATCTGATGGACCTATTGCCAGGTCCAAACTTTGTCACATAGAGGATGTGCTTTCCCATGTGTAATATAAACAGGCACCTTATGGTAAATTTGTATTTCTTGGCTTAGCAGGAATTCATTGCATGGTACCATACCAATTTTTTTTAAAAAAAATTAGAATAAAAGGCCTGGTTCAGATTAATTTGATAAGTTTTGAATGTGATTTTGCAATGCAAGTGCTACTACTACTACTGTCCTGGATAAGAGAAGGATACTTCAGTAAAAAAACATAAGAATATAAAAAATAAATGCACATACATTTGTTCTTTATACATTTCTATTTAAGTCTATGGCCCACAAACTCACACTGCATCACACCAAAGTAGCACAGGACCCTTCCCCAAGCTCGCATGGCAGTTGCTGCATTGATGTGACCGCTCACCATTGAAAGCATTGCTTTATCCATTGTCTTGTGATTCTGTGCAACTTGTTATGAGCCAGGCCCAAGACATCAATAACCAGTCTATGCATTGTTAAATGCAGACCATATTAATTTTGCATACATTTGTTTCTGCTGTACTTTTACATGTACTGCATATAACATAATAAGAAAAAAAATTCACTATAAGTGTTATGACATTTTATATTTGTTATCCTCAAAGTTTCATGTTGTGAGGTTTAAGCTGTTTTAGGCAATTATATTTAACAAGAATGCAGCTTTGCCTATCTCAGTTGATCCTACAATTCAAGTGTTCAGCTAGAGGAAGAACAAGAATATGTTTTATTTAAATTGTCTTTATTTCCATTTCATATCTGTTGATTCTGGTAAGTAAATATCACATGATGTGGGATAAAAAATAAAATAACCTTCTGCTCCACGGGAGGTTTCTGTCCTCCCTGAGCTTGCCTTAGGACACCTGCGTTACCGTTTGACAGGTGTACCGCCCTAGTCAAACACATTTTTACACATTTTTCAAAAGTCAAATTAATGTGCCAGTTGAATTTTTAACACTTGCTATTAAATGTGCTTATGACATATTCTTTCCTGTGTGTTGAAGAACTGTCACTAAGGCCATTTAGATTGATGGTGACAGATGTTTAAAAATAATGCATGGAGTTGCAGGCCTGATTGATTCAGTGACTGTCTATAATACATTTACCTGCTTTTCCCAATAAATATCAATCAACTACAAATCACTTGTCGTTTCTTTTTTTGTACTGATTTTGCAAGAGAATGTAAAGGATTTACAGCGAGGACTTAAAAAGGAAGATTAAGGATGAGTGGACTTATTAAAATTTGCTCTGCCAGTATTTTATCTTTTTAAATGTGTTTCCCACATAAATATCTACCAAAATACACAATGTTTTCCACTGTGAGCTTTTGAGCTCCCTCAAAATCCTAACACCACATCCCCAACCAATTATTAGTGATAGCAAACAAACACTCCTGCACATAAATGCAATAGCCGGGCGATCAGTGACTCAAGGGATAGTGTCTTTGGCCTTGCTGCCCTTCTGGAACTGACCACAATGCATTGTGGCACTGAACAGTGCATTGTAAGCCCTGATTGGCTGAAGCAGTGAAAGCCTCAGTCAATCAGGGCACAGAGCACTGTCAGAGTCATGATTGGACACTGTCATCATGACTTTATCCAATCATAGCTCATTCCTGCCCCACAGTATAAAAATCTTCTTTCAATGGCAGCTATATTCAGTGTGATTCAGCATGGAAAGAGATAGAACAGGGCTCTGTTCAGTGCTATTAGTTAGTTAGTGTGCTATACTGTGCTATTTTGCTTCAATTGTCAGGGTACAATATTAGTTTAGTGTCAGTCTATCCACTTAAGCCCCGGACCATTTGGCTGGCCAAAGACCAGAGCACTTTTTGCGATTCGGCACTGCGTCGCTTTAACTGACAATTGTGCGGTCATGCGACATGGTTCCCAAACAAAATTGATGTCCTTTTTTTCCCACAAATAGAGCTTTCTTTTGGTGGTATTTGATCACCTCTGCGGGTTTTATTTTTTGCGCTATAAACAAAAAAAGAGTGACAATTTTGAAAAAAAAGCAATATTCTTTTTCTTTTTGCTATAAAAAATATCCCCCAAAAATATATATAAAAACATTTTTTTCCTTAGTTTAGGCCGATACATATTCTTCTACATATTTTTGGTAAGGAAAAAATGCAATAAGCATTTATTGATTGGTTTGCGCAAAAATTATAGCGTCTACAAAATAAAGGATAGTTTTATGGCATTTTTATTAATATTTTTTCTTTACTAGTAATGGCGGCGATCAGCGATTTTTATCGTGACTGCGACATTATATCGGACAGATCGGACACCTTTAGTGCTATTTTGGGACCATTCACATTTATACAGCAATCAGTGCGATTAAAAATGCATTGATTACTGTGTAAATGTGACTGGCAGTGAAGGGGTTAACCAGGAGGGGGCACTGCAGGGGTTAAGTGTATCCTAGGTATGTGTTCTAAATGGGGGGGATGGGCTATGTGTGTCACAACGCTGATCACGGCTCCATATTACAGGGAGCTGTGATCAGTGTCACTAGGCAGAATGGGGAAATGCTTGTTTACATCAGCATTTCCCCGTTCTTCCTCTCCGTGAGATGATCGCAGGTATCCCCCCGGACATCGAGTCCGCGGGACCCGCGATCACACTCACAGGGGCTCGCTGCAGGGTCGTTTGTGCGCAGCGGCAGCGTGCACGCGACCTCACGGCGGCAAATTTAAAGGGACGTACCTGTATGTCCATTTGCCTGTCCGTGCCATTGTGCCGACGTATATGTACATGCGGTGGTCGGCAAATGGCTAGGGATAGTGTGAGTGTAGTGAGGAGAACCATTATTCAGATTTGCATAGTGTGCAGCTAAAGTAGGGACAGCTTAGATAGTTGCACTGTAGTGTAGTGAGACCGTGTCAGTAATCTTTACATTAGTGTATAGCTAGAGTAGGGACAGTTCAGATAGCGTCAGTGTGGTGACAGTTGTACACTGTCTATTTAATTGCGTTACTGCCAGTTTTACACCATTTATTTCTGTGTGTGTTACTGCTAGTTTAACGCCAAATTGTTTTGTGTGCCTTACTGATAGTTTAACGCCATATATCTCTGTGCGTCCCTGTACTTTTGGTGCATTATATTGCAGTATATTATAGTGTATCTGTGGAGTGTGTCTGTGTAGTGTGAGTACTCAAATTAAAGTGCACCAGACTCTTTACATTGATTTAAGTGCATCTACGTACAGATTTCAACTTCTTCTTTACATTTGCCTATAAACACCACCCCCTCCCTCCCAATAATGTCTGGGAGGAAAACAAGGAGAGACAGACTTTCCCTTGGCATTGTAAGGGGGCCAGCAACAAATTTGTCCACAGACAAAGGTGGACGTAGTGGTCAGTCCTCAGGCAGGGCATCATTTCCTCTGTTTATCCAGACACAGCATGCAGAGGAGGTGGTTTACTGGCTTACTAAACCTTCCTCATCCTTCTCATTGTCTGTCAAGCAAGCAGAGGCAAGTGTGCAGTCCCCTGCAGTTGCCAGAGTAGATAAACCTGCCTCCTTGTCCACATCTATTCCTGCCCTATCCCCAACATCAGCCATGGAGGAGTCAGCTAAGTTATTTGACCATAGCATCAGCCACTTGCTCCTTGATGATGCCCAGCCATTACTGGATTCAGATGTTGGTTCCGAGGATGACAGGAACATGAGCCTAGAGAGAGGGAGGAACATTGGTAGACAAATTGGCATTCATGTTCCCCAAGCCGCAGCATATTGCCAAGTTGTCTCCAGTGATAATTAGGCATGAGCCCAATGTTCGAGTTGAATATTGGGTGTTCGCCTGTTAGCCGAATAGTGAACAATTTGGGGTGTTTGCGGCAAATTCGAAAGCGGTACACCCTTTAAAAGTCTATGGAAGAAATATTCAAGTTATTGTCATAAAAAGTGTTTGGGGACCTGGGTCCTGTCCCAGGGGACATGTATGAATGCAAAAAAAGGTTTAAAAATTGCCATTTTTTCAGGAGCAGTGATTTTAATAATGCTTAAAATGAAACAATAAAAGTAAAATATTCCTTTAAATTTCGTACCTGAGGGGTGTCTATAGTATGCCTGTAAAGTTGTGCATTTTTCCCGTGTTTAGAATAGTCCCTGTACAAAAAGACATTTCTAAAAGAAAAAAAGTAATAGCGGCTATAGTGAATTGTCGGCAATACAGATAAAAGTCATTGAAAAAATGGCATGGGATCCCCCCAGTCCATTACCAGGCCCTTTGGGTCTGGTATGAATATTAAGGGGAACCCAAAACCAAAATTTAAAAACCATTGCGTGGGGGTCCCCCCAAATTCCATACCAGGCCCTTCAGGTCTAGTATGGATATTAAGGGGAACCCTGTGCGAATTTAAAAAAAAATGGCATGGGGTTCCCCCAAAAATCCATACCAGACCCTTATTCGAGCACGCAACCTGGCAGGCCACAGGAAAAGAGGGGGGACAAGAGAGTGCCCCCCTCCTGAACCATACTGGGCCACATGCCCTCAACATGGGGAGGGTGCTTTGGGGTAGCCCCCAAAGCACCTTGTCCCCATGTTGATGGGGACAAGGGCCTCATCCCCACAACCCTTGCCCGGTGGTTGTGGGGGTCTGTGGGTGGAGTTCTTATCGGAATCTGGAAACCACCTTTAACAAGGGGACCCCCAGATCCCAGCCTCCCCTCAAATGTACCCCTACCATTTTACAAAAAAGTGTCAAAATGATACAAAAGACAAGACACAGCTTGGGACAAGTCCTTTATTAAAAAATAAAAAAATAAAAATGTCCCACAAAGTCCAGTCATCTTCTTCTCTTGCTCCTCCAATGGACCGAAAAAGAAAAAAAAACCCTACAGGCTGCCACCGATCTGCCTCCATAGGAGGCACCCGCCTTATGATGCATCCTCGCAGGTGACAGTTCTTTTATAACTGAGGGTGGGGCCACACGGTGACATAAACAAGTGACCCCATCCCCCTCTGTGCATGGGGACTTCCCAATGGCTTCCCCGTGGCGTCAGAGGGGGCAGGGCCACCCGTTTACGTAACCGGGTGGCCCCGCCCCCTCTGGCACCCTGGGAAACGCACCGTCATATGGCGGGTGCCTCCCATGGAGGCGGGTCAATAGCGGCTTTGTTTTTTTTTCTTTTTCGGGCGAGAGATGAAGATGGACTTCGTGGGACATTTTTATTTTTTATTTTTTAATAAAGGGCTTGTCCCAAGCTGTGTCTTGTCTTTTTTAACATTTTGACATTTTTGGAAAATGGTAGGGGGTACCCCCTTACCATTTCACACAGGGGGGGGAGGATCTGGGGGTCCCCTTGTTAAAGGGGGCTTCCAGATTCCGATAAGCCCCTGCCCGCAGGCCCCCACAACCACCGGGCAAGGGTTGTGGGGATGAGGCCCTTGCCCCCATCACCCCCATCAACATGGGGACAAGGTGCGTTGGGGGGCTTCCCCAAAGCAACCTCCCCATGTTGAGGGCATGTAGCCTGGTACGGTTCAGGAGGGGGGGCACTCTCTTGTCTCCCCTCTTTTCCTGCGGCCTGCCAGGTTGTGTGCTCGGATAAGGGTCTGGTATGGATTTTTGGGGGGGACCCCTACGCCATATTTTAGGAAAAATTTGGTGCAGGGTTCCCCTTAATATCCATACCAGACCTGAAGGGCCTGGTATGGAATTTGAGGGGACCCCCACGTAATTTTTTTAAAATTTTGGTTTGGGGTTCCCCTTAATATTCATACCAGACCCAAAGGACCTGGTAATGGACTGAGGGGATCCCATGACGTTTTTTTAAAATGACTTTTATCTGTATTACCGAGACCTGACAATTCACTATTACTTTTAAATGACATTTTTCCTTTATGCCCTGTACACACGGTCGGATTTTCCGACAGAAAAAGTGCGATTGGATTGTGTTGTCGGAAATTCCGATCGTTTGTGGGCTCCATCAGACTTTTTCCGTCTGAATTTCCGACACACAAAGTTTGAGAGCAGGCTATAAAATTTTCCAACAACAAAATCCGATTGGTTAAATACCGATCGTGTGTACACAAATCCGACGCACAAAGTGCCACGCATGCTCAGAATAAATTAAGAGACGAAAGCTATTGGCTACTGCCCCATTTATAGTCCCGACGTACGTGTTTTACGTCACCGTGTTCAGAACGATCGGATTTTCCGACAACTTTGTGCGTCCGTGTGTATGCAAGACAAGTTTGAGCCAACATCCATCGGAAAAAATCCATGGATTTTGTTGTCAGAATGTCTGATCAATGTCCGATCGTGTGTACAGGGCATTAGGAATGTCATTTTGTGCAGGGACTATACTAAACATGGGAAAAATGCATCACTTTACAGGCATACTATAGACACCCCCCAGGTACGAAATTTAAAGGAATATTTCACTTTTATTATTTTACTTTAAGGATTATTAAAATCAATGATCCCAAAAAAATGGCCGTTTTTAAAACTTGTTTTTGCATTGATACATGTCCCCTGGGGCAGGCCCCAGGTCCCCAAACACTTTTTATGAAAATAACTTGTATATTAATCCTTAAAATTAGCACTTTTGATTTTTCACGTGTGTGTCCCATAGACTTTAACGGTGTTCGCGAGTTCGAACAAATTTTTTGCCTGTTCGCATGTTCTGCTGCAAACCGAACCGGGGGGGGGGTTGTTCGGCTCATCCCTAGAGTTAATGATGAATATGGAGGAGATGGAGATGATGATGATGATGATGATACTGAGGTCACTGATGCGACTTGGGTGCCAGATAAAGGAGGAGACTGAAGGTGAGGCGGCACAACCCGAAGGAGGTCGACATCAAGAAAGAGTAAAGAGCAGCCACCCTATTCCATCACATTCTGCAGCTGTTATCTCCTGAACCACTCCTCAAAGCTCAGCTACCTGGGCCTTTTTCAGCACATCTGCAGCAGATCGCACTGTTGCTACCTGCAAACTGCGTCTCAGGCACATCAAACGTGGAAAAAACACCAACCATTTGGGTACCACATGCTTAACATGGCATTTAACGTCCAACCACTCAGCCCGTTGGCAAGAGCACCTAAAAGCCACACAAAAGGGGCACAAATCTATCCCTCTTTCTCCTCCTCCTTACCCACTTCAGCCTGCCCCTGCTATACCGAGTCATTACCTTTCAGTAGCCTCCACTGACAGGGATGATGGTATAGCACAGGGTGTCCCAGGTCCTAGCAGCACATCTGCCAGCAGCACACCACCAGCTGTAGACTGTAGCCTGCCCCATCTGCTGCAGCGGAAAAAAAATACAGTCTCTGCCACCCACATGCCCAGCGTCTAAATGCAAGCTTGTTAAAGCTGTTGGCTCTCCAACTTCTGCCTTTCAGCCTGGTGGATTCTGCCCCCTTCCATGAATTTGCACAATGTGCTATACCACAATGGCAGGTTCCCAGTCTCTACTACTTTTCACTTAAGGCAGTTCCATCTCTCTACCATCACGTGGAAGGGAATGTTCTGGCATCATTGGTCAAGGCAGTTAGCAGTATAACCCACCTTACTGCTGACACGTGGTCCAGCAAGCATGGACAGAGACAATATATTTGTGTTCACAGCACACTGGGTAACGCTGCTTGCATTGTATTGTCACCATTTGAGGAGGCCACAAGGATTGTGAGCCGTGACAGTGCATGCATTAGTGACACAATCCCTGTTGTGTTCCTGCTGGAGCAGACTCTGCGTGGCATTATGGACAGGGCACTGGAGGCAGAACAGCAGGAGGAAGAGGAGAACTTCCTTTCCTCTCAAGGCCCAATTTATCCAGACACCCTCATTCTTATGTCACATAACACACAGGAGGAGAGAGGGGAGGAGGACAAGGAGGATTCTAGCACTTTCATAGGCTTCGAAGAAGAGGAAGACATGTGTCAATCTGTAAGCGATGGCTTTCCAACCCCAGGACCCTTAGGAGTAGTAGGTGGCTGGGAGGAGGAAGTTCCAGATGCTGTCATCCTGAGTGACCCCAAGGAGTCTGCTTCTCAAGCCTCGGCAAATTTGAGGCACATGGGCAAACTCATGCTTCAAAGCCTGCAAAAGGACCCAAGAATATGTGGCATAAAGGAGAAGGATGATTACTGGTTGGCAAGAATCCCTCACCACTGTTATAAGGGGAAGGTCTCAGAACTCATCCCGTCCTCACAGAGAGTGCAGAAGATAAAATCTCTTGAGGACACGTTAAAGAGGATTTTATTGAATGTTTTTCCTGATTCCAGTAGGTTACAGTGTCACGGAAAACATTGTTTTGAGTCTTTTGTTGGTCAAGAGAGAAGCATTGGAGAAGGTGTCTGCCTAAGTGAGGTATTTCGGAATTTTTTTTAGTTCTCGCCGACAAAGGGCTGTTAGCTTCCACATCCCATTGGCAGCGTCTGCATCACATGGTGGACGATTACCTCAGGGCCAAAACAGAGATGGAGAGCTGTCCAGCTGACGTTCCACTGACCTAAAGGGTCATGAGAATAGACCACTGGCCAGAACTTGCCCAGTAAGCTATTGAATTGTTGGGCTGCCCTGCATCCATTGTGCTTTAAGAATGGGCATTCAGTACTGCAGGAGGTTTCATCACAGAACACGTCTGTCCACAGTCTCCGTGGACCGTTTGACTTTTATAAAAATTAATCAGTCCTGCATTACCAGCTATGAAGCTCCTGATGCCGATGTCACTGATTAAGTCTTTTTGGGATGTGGAATCTCTGCAGGACTTTGAGGCTGCCTTGCTTTAAAGGGTGTTCAATCATTTCATCTGGAAGAATGTTTTTGCTATAGGTTACATGGGCACAATTAACACCCAAAGACCAATTTTTCAGCACCTGTTTGACAGGTGCAAATCATTGCAATTTTTTGCCTTCATCAAGAGCACCTCTATAGGGTTATGGTGGAAAGGTGCCACTGACACCCGAAGACTAATTTTTCTGCACCTGTTTGACAGGTGCATATCATTGCAATTTTTTACAGCAAGGCCAATTCTTGCGTTCATCAAGAGTATCTCTATAGGGTCATGGTGGGAAGGCGCCACCGACACCCAGAGACCAATTTTCCTGCACCTGTTTGACAGGTGCATATCATTGCAATTTTTTACAGCGAGGCAAATTCTTGCTTTCATCAAGATTACCTCTATAAGGTTACGGTGGGAAGACGCCACCGACACCCAAAGAACATTTTTTTACGCACCCGTTACTTCTATACAAAGTCAAAGTGACACCAGAATGTATCCAAAAAATCGCTAATATTGTTCCCAGTGCACTACATTGTGGCTTCATCATACACATTGGCTCCCCAGCTGTTGTTGAGCAAAATAAAGGCAGCTTGCAAGGAAAATGTAATTTTTTGGGGCTTTATAAATGCAATTATTTCTGCAGCAGATTCTAGACAGGGTACAGATCTACCACTTTACAGATAAACTAAGGGGACCCCCCAGGCGCTAAATTGGAAGGAATTTTTCATTTTTATGCTTTCACTTTAAAAATAAAAAAAAATCACTGCTCATTTTAAAATGAAGTTTTTCACAAACTTTTTTTTTATTGATACATATCCCCCAGGGAAGGACTCAGACCCCTATAACCACTGTATGCCCAATTACTTACATATAAGCCTTCAAAATGGGCACTTCAATGACTTCAATGGGGTTTGTTATTCGGGTCCGAACTTTCGCGGTGTTTGGAAGTTCTGGTGCGAACCAAAAAGGGGTCCATTTGGCCCACACCAGCCTTGTGCATTATCCCAGGATCATTTATTAATAAAACACAGTAAAATACTACTGACAAATATGTGATGAATAAAAGCCTGTAGAAGCCACTAAAATGTGTCAATCAGTCCTGGAACCAACCATCTCCAGAGAGCATTTTTGGCATAGATCACATTCTAAAGCCAAAAGTTTCAACACATGGGTCCATGCACACTGGCTTAAAAAATGCTGCTTCTACAGGAGTTTTGTGTTCTGCCTGTAGAAGCAGCTCAATGTTATCCTATGTGTCCATGCACATTAGGATGATTAGAGGCATATTTTGAGCATCGGATTTGAGCTCCAATTGCGTTTCTGATTGGAGCTTCATGGCAGAAAAAAAACGCAAAACTCTCCTAAACTCTGTGCAAAAACACTATATGAGCGTTTTTCCTCCCAAGGGAAAAGATGTTTTGTTTTTTTAAGCCCAGTGTGCATGGAGCCTACTATAATGGCATCATCATTTATTTAAGGTAATTTTTCAATGTGATTGAAATAACTAAACGTGTCCATAGACATTGAGATGACTCTTCTCAATTGGCTAGTCTTCTCACTTTCTATAGGTAAAAGGGATGGTTGGACCATCAATGAAGCAATTTATGTGAAGGGACATGGTGGACAGCACAAAATGAGAGCAGTTAAATTGTGCCTACAAATCAATATGCCGTCTAATGTCTTCTCTGCCACTTCTGACAAAAACTACTATTTGTGGCTCAATCAAAAAGGACATTATGGGCCAATATAGGGAAACATAAGGCATTCACTGAAGAAGGGTGGGATACACATATCATCCCCAGGCACTTTAGGAATTTCCATAACAGTAGAGCAGCTGAACTGAAGGTTTATTTTTGTATACAGGTCCTGTCTCATACTCTAACTGAGAATTGAAAATATAAAAGAATATGTCACCAACAGACATACTGGATTTTTCACTTGCAAATACTGGTACCTAATGGTCTAGAAAGAAGACTAGAAAGGCAATACAGTTTCATAACTGATTAAACCTTTCGTTATTTAAATAGAATTTTAGTATAGTCATTACATTTTTACAGGGTTTTTATCTAGAATGGGGGTTATGAGGTAAGAATAGATCTAAATAACACAGCCTGAGTTAGAAGGACAATTATATGATTTGTTTATTATCAAACATTGATTATTTTTAAATAACATGTCTTTTATATTTTTATACATAGTTAATTTACAGATTTTAAATACAGTGGCCGGAAAAAGTATGGGATCACAATGATAGACAAACATAATGTTCTTAAGCTGATAACAGAAACAATTCTAATTTCTTGTGTTTTTATTAAATGTACTCATTAACGCATTCCCATCTGGCCTATAGCAGAATGATGATTGGGCACAGGCTCCATTGTCCTAACTCATAGGACATCTTTCAGAACATGCCACTGTGTGCGCCCCTGGGGTTGCTCAGCCTGGTGATCGGTAGTGCGGTGTGTCGCCTGGACACACCGCATCTCTGATCACGGTAAAAAGCCTATGATGTAGGCTGTTTACCATGTGATCAGCTGTGTCCAATCACAACTGATCACAGTGTAAATAGGAAGTGGCAGTTGTCGGCATTCCTCTATTCACTACCGACAGGGCGTGAGTAGAGGAGAGCTGATAAGCGACTCTCCTGACAGGGGGTCTGCGCTGATAATTAGTGCAGCGATTATAAGTGCAGCTGCATCAGCAATGCCTGCCAGTGCCCACAAGTAATGCCCACCTGGTTCCACCAGGATTGCCCACCTGTGCCCTCTAGTGATGCCAATCAGTGCCCTTCAGTGATGCCAATCAGTGCCCATCAGTGATGCCTGTCAGTGCCTATCAGTGATGCCTGTCATTCCTCATCAGTGCCACCTATCAATGCCATCTGTCAGTGCCCATCAGTGTCACCCATCAGTGCCGCCCATCATTGTCCATCAGTGCTGCCCAACAATGCCGTCTATCAGTGCCCACCAGTGCCCATAAACACTGCCCATCAGTGCCGCCTGTAAGTGCTCATTAGTGCTTCATGTCAGTGCCACCTATCAGTGCCCATCAGTGCTGCATATTAGTGCCTCCTCATTAGTTCCCATCAGTGACACCTCATCAGTGCCCATCAGTGCAGCCTCATCAGTGTACATCAGTGAAGGGGAAAAATTACTTATTTACAAAATTTTGCATCAGAAACAAAGAAAAACATTTTTGTTTAACATTTTTGGTCTTTTTTTTATTTGTTTATCAACAAATCAAAAACTCAGTAAAGGGGTGAAAGTGCCCTGTATTGAAGTGGTTAAACATTCACAGTGATGGATGAAAAAGTGAGTGAACCCATAGACTAATTACTTCAACTAAAGCTAATTGGAGTCAGTAGTGTGCATACGTGGAGCCATAAATTAAATTATTAAAATTGCTGTTCATAAGAAGCATCAGCTTCTTACAAAACAATCTCAAAGTGTTTAGGCATCCATAAGGCGACAGACAAATTGCCCATAAATGTAGACAGTTTGGTATTGTGGCTACTCCTAGAAGTGGGCCCCAAGGAATAACACAAACTCTTTACTTCTCAGTGAGGTAAAGAAGAACCCATAAATAACAGCTAAAGGCTTGATTACATCACTGCAACTGGCAAACATCCCTGTTCATAGTTCTTAATTTCGTTTTTCAAAAGCCGGGGGTCGGCTAAATGTGGCTTGACTCGTTTTTTTTTTCTTTAGAAATTTTATTTTTGCTGCAGCATGTTCTATACATGCTACAGATGCGGCACTTTACAGGCAGACTAAGGGAACCCCCCAGGCACTACATTTAAAGGAATTTTTCATTTTTATTTTTGAACTTTATTTGTTTACCTTCGAGAACTGCCTGTTATACACGTTGACATGACCAGAAATAAATGTAACAGAATTTTAAAATTCTGCAGCCTTTACAGAAGCAAGAATTATTTGTTTTCTGATTTAATTATTTAAAACATTGCTTTAATGAATAGAAAATAAATTTGTGCAAAATAATTTGTGCAAAAAATTTTTAGCAGAAAAGATACTACAAAACAGACACTTAGAACCAGTAAAATAAATGGACTCAAAAGTGGAAAAAAGTCTCAATGGAATATGATGGCTGCAAATACAACCATCTTTTAAGGTCCTGGAAGAGGAAATTTACAGAAATTATAACAGTCAAAGAGCTTGGGGGGTGTTCTGACGGGTGTTGAAGTGTTTAATGATTTTCCAGTGGATAATTGTTCAAACTATATCTGCAGCATATTTCGCAGCATGGACAGACCTTCTTCCAGGTAAGTTACTCGGGAAGTGGAGTCTTGATGAGTAACCTCTAGCTTCGCTGGATACTTCCACTTGTATGGAATGTTATGATTCCTAAGCACTTTAGTTATCGTTATTAAATTTTTTCATAGTTGCAAAGTGTATTGAGAGAGGTCAGGCATTCAGGAAGTTGTGATGGATGTCGGAATGCCTCCAGCAGCTGTTCCTTTACTTGGAAAAAATTAACACTGATGCTGCGTACACACGAGCGGAATTTCTGACAGAAAGAGTCCGATGGGAGCTTTTAATCCTATATTCCGACCATGTATATGCCCCATCTGACTTTTTCCGTCGAAAATTCAGACGGACTTAGATAGAGAACATGTTCTATATTTCTCAGATGGAACAAATTACTATTGGAAAAACCGCTCATCTGTATGCTGTTCCAACGCACCAAAAATTATGCATGCTCTGAAGCAAGTATGATACAGAAGCTATTGGCTACTGGCTATTGAACTTCCGTTTTCTAGTCCTGTCGTACTTGTTGTACATCACCGCGTTCTGGACAGTCAGAATTTGGTGTGACTGTGTGTATGCAAAACAGCTTGAGCGGAATTCTATCGGAACTCCGTCGTAAAAACCTTCAGAGTTTATTCCGACGGCAAAACCGGTCGTGTGTACAGGGCATGAGGTATACATCTCTAAGAATTTCACCTGGCAGGAATGAAGGTTTGGGCACCCGTTAGATCCTGTTTATTGTCAGATCAGCAAAGGTGAGGTTCAGAAGATCTGCTAGGAGTGTTTCTTTCATGAAATGGGGCAGTTGAGAGGATTGGATCGACTCGGGAATCCCTCTAATTTCTAAATGGTTTCTGCGTGACCTGTCTTCTAGGTCTGCTAGCTTTGCTTTACTCCAGGATATGTCTTCATTCTGTGCTAAGTGTACATCCACCAGGGTGTTGTAGTATTCAGCAAAGTCACTCAGTGTGTTCTCCACATGATTAACCCTTTGACACAATTTTTAGATCTCCAATTTATGCTGTGCTATGCTTGTAAGGAGGCTCTGAGAGAGAGCAACATATCTTTTAGTACTGTGTCTGATACTGGCTGGCCAGACATGGGGAATTCAGCTATAGGATCTTGTGAAGGCCTGGGTGTTGGTGCTGCAGAATCTGCACTTACCTCCTCCTGCATGACATCCTCGCATGAGGGAAATGGATCCCTGCAGGGCTTGGATTTTTCTGGACTGGAGAAGGTGGAGGTGGAAGTCCCAGAGCCGTTCGCATCTGTGGCGGCAACTGTGTTAGCCAAGGACGAAGATGTAGAGGCGGGCACTAGAAAGTCGGCCGTGGACCGAGTGATTTGGTCATTTTGTTGAGGCCCACATGAGACATGATACTGTTTGTAGGTCTTATAGCAGCACCATCTTGAATTTAAACGCATTGTATGGTGTGCCCCCCAAATATGTTCTTGTATATTGTAATAGGCCCTGACCAGGTCTTTTGGGCTGGAGCACCCCTCCCCCTCCTCATTACCTCTTATTTAGTGGCCACCAGTGTATAGGATGTATCCCCTTCAGTTCTCCCACATAGATAAGTTCAGCTCCCATGGTTGAGACAAAGGATCTTCCATTCTATTACTAGAGTAGGACCCACTAATTCGGGGTACTTTGTTGCAGTAAGTGGGCTTAGCACTATATGACCATATAGTGTGATCAAACCCCCGTATTTTTTGAATATGTTCAGGTGTTTTTAACTAGCCCTGCAGGAAATATCATTCTTGTATGTGTGCGCAGTAAAATATATGTTGTACTGTTTGTAGGTCTTATAGCAGCACCATGTTGAATTTAAACGCATTGTATGGTGTGCCCCCCAAATATGTTCTTGTATATTGTAATAGGCCCTGACCAGGTCTTTTGGGCTGGAGCACCCCTCCCCCTCCTCATCACCTCTTATTTAGTGGCCACCAGTGTATAGGATGTATCCCCTTCAGTTCTCCCACATAGAGGAGTTCAGCTCCCATGGTTGAGACAAAGGATCTTTCATTCTATTACTAGAGTAGGACCCACTAATTCGGGGTACTTTGTCGCAGTAAGTGGGCTTAGCACTATATGACCATATAGTGTGACCAAACCACCGTATTTTTCGAATATGTTCAGGTGTTTTTAACTAGCCCTGCAGGAAATGTCATTCTTGTATGTGTGCGCTGTAAAATATTTTGTACAGGTGGGAAGAAATCTGAACATTTGTGCAGCTGTGGCGCTTCTCTTTTTCTCTGAGGCATGGTTGGGGTGTACTGCTCCCACAGGTGGTGAGTAGGGTAGCAGAGCAGTGCTGTGGGCAAAGGTTGATGGCAATTCTCCTGGCGGTCATGAGGAGCTCCCAGATCAAGCGCCCATCTTGCTGGGCAGTCGCTACGCCTCCCCACGCCCCCCTGAATTATAAAATAGTGGATTTTGTTTTTGGGAGTTAAAAAAATAGACTCAGAATTTGTATTTGCTTAAATCATTCACAGACTGTTTTTATGACAGGGTCTATTGAGAATTCTGGCTCAAAAAAGTTTACAAGAACCTGCTGTGCTCTAGGTTGAACTCTTTTAATGGGATTTATGATGCCTCTGCTTTTTGGTAAATGTGTTATAAGCTGGCTGTGTTTATTGACTTTGCTTGTGTCAATGAGATCTAAAGCTTGTTAAGGTGGGGGGGGGGGGGGGCTATGTGAAATGTGTCACCTCTTCACTAAAGACAAAAGATTTAAATCTGGCCATTTTCATCATTGACTAGAAAGTTTGGAGAAATTACGGTGGTACCATGCTTATTACAACTTCTCCATTCTCCCCACTTAGTTTGGGGTTTATCAGACTTCATTATCATCACTTCTGGTGAGAACAGTACCAAATATGGCCCCAAGATTGGGGATGTATTTGAATAACCTGGCGCAAGAAGAGTAGTACCAGTATCTACCCTATTCTACCATGTAATGGCATAGCATAGATATTGTTTTCCATAAAAGGTCATCAGAAAATAAATAAGATAGACTGATGCAAAAAGTACACTTCTACAGTGTCTGCAGCCTCTCCTTCAGGCAGGTTCTGGAGTACTTCCTTCTTATGGACATGTAAGAAAAAAAAACATAATGGGAGAGAATGCTTCATAGCAAACAGAATGTATTGTAATGAGGTGATATGTATTGCACTCAATAAGTTGATACAGCATATCAATAAATAATCTGTGGAGAATCAGCAGGCAGCAACAACTGTAATTCAGGGACTCCAATGGACATGAAAAATAAAGGAGAGGGCCTCTGCTTAAAAAATGTAATGTTTGGGGGTTCTAAGTCATTTTCTAGCAAAAACATTATGTTTTTACACATAGGAGAGGAATGTCAGAATTGGCCGGGACTGGAAGTAGTTTACTTGTTTGGTCATGCAGTTTGGTCTCTGACTATCTCCTGCAGCATATCTGCAGTCACTGATTGTCTCCTGTAGCATGTCTGCAGTCTTTGACCATCTCCTGTAGAATGTCTCTGACCATATCTTGTAGCATTTCTGCAGTCTTTTACAATCTCTTGTAGCATACCTGTAGCATCTGACCATTTCTTTTAGCATGTTCGTAGTCTCTGACCATCCCCTGCTGCTTTTTGTAGAATTACATTCACTGAATATTATGCATTACCCTTTAGTGGTGTCAGTGGCTGCATTTGAGGCCCATCCATAGAAAATAAGTTGACCACCACTGGCAGGGCTGGTGCAAGGATTTTTGACACCCTAGGCAAAACCTCATTGTGCCGCCCCTTGGCTCTGTCCCTTACTCCGCCCCTTTGCCCTGCCCATGTATGTGGTGAAGGTGGTGGGGGAGATGTTTGCGGCGCCTCTCCATGATTTTTTTCTGCCGTGGTCCACAGGCCCGCACTTGCACCTCTGGACCTGGCCTTAGACAAATAGTGGCGGCACCGGCTTGCTTCCTCACACCAGCCGTAGTCAGCAGGTATATGAACAGGCTAGGACAGTATACAGACAGGCTAGGATGGTATACAGACAGGCTAGAACCTAGCCTAGGGGAGAGAGAGAGGAAGGTGAGAATGAGGAAGAGAGGGGGGAGGGGGGAAGAAGGTGCATAGCACAAAGGGGTGGGAACAGAGAGGGGGGTTATTCTGGGGGTCTTACTCACCAATTATGCTCTCCCATTCAGGCTGGTCCCCCCAGGGCTGTGGCAGCTATTGTTTGAAAAGTGCCACCCAGCTTCCCACAGAACTCCTCTAACAGCACAGTACATTGCATGGCATGCATATGGCTGGAGTGTGGGCGGGGCTGGGTGGGTACAAATGAGAGGCAGAGTATCGGATTGGACAAGCAGCTGAGTGAGGGGTTAGGACAGTGGAGGCAGGATACAGCCCGACTCCTGCACAAGCTGGCTTTCCCTGCTCTCACTGTGTCACTGTGACAGGATGCCAGAGGCTGTTGAGTGCTAGAGGGGAATAGCCACTCTCGACCTCCATACTGTACATCATGGTGCCTGGGGGAGAAGATGCTCCTCCCGCAGCTGGCCACACAGACTCCGTCCCCTGCTCCGCCGCCTCTTGTTTATCCTCAACCCCGCCCGGCTCATCCTCTGGCTTGTCACCCCGCATCCCGCAATAGAGCTCCAATCTGCTCAGTGTGGCAGGCTGTGTGATAGCAGCCAGTGGTGTGGGGTCACTGTGTCGACAAAGGATTTTACCACCCCCTCCATCCGGGCGCCCTAGGCGGCTGCCTGTCCCGCCTAATGGTGACGTCGGCCCTGATCACTGGTTTAAATTATTAGCACAACTTTTTCACATGTTTTGTGATCCCTAAACTTCTAAATCACACTGCACTCACAATTATTAGGATCTTTTCCTTTGATGCCAATGAATTTTGCTAAATGCTGATTTTCACTGATGTATCAGCTAAGTGAAAATTCTCATTTTTGTTTATTTCTAATTATAAGAAAAACACACAGAAACACAAAGCTTTAACAGTGCGCAATGCTTAACACCAGGGTACACTGATGCAGACAGCACAAAAGCTGCAAATGCTCCCGGACTCATCCACCTTTGAAAATTGTGGATGAAAGATTACCAAAAAGAGTTACTTTTTTTGTTTCATAAAAGTTTATTGCAAAAGGTGTACAAAGAATGAAAATACAAGCTAAAGAAAAAGGGTGCAAAAGTAGTGCACAGTAAACGAACCATCATGTACTTCTAACAGAGTCCAACTAGATATATGCATCAGAACAAGTACACTCAAATAATACAAGAAGTGGTTCACCACGTCAAGGAGTAGTTGGGTGTTAAACTGTGGGTACACACATGGGGCAGGAGCCCTAAAAGTTTACCTCGTCTAAAACACCAGCTCCATTCACATGGCATTCCGTTTTGCCCTTGTGATCCCCGTTATTTTGAATGGCACCAAATCGCGAATCGATTTTGCTGTGATTGTCTCCCGACGAATCGCAGTAAAATTGTGGTAAAATTGCATAAATAGCATTGCGGGGTGCCTGACACCCAAAAGAAGTACAAGAACTTCTTTTTGGTGTTGGGCGTCCCGTGATACTGTGTGATTTTACCACAATTCGTTGGGTGACAATCAGGGCAGAATAGCGCCGCGATTTGGTGCCATTCAACGTAATGGGGATTGCAAGGGCGTCCTGCGGTTTGCGGCGTTTCCAAATTGCGGGCAGAATAGTGGTGATTCTGCCCGCAAAACAGAACGCCATTGTCATGTACCAGACTGGAGGCTGAGGTGACGAGAGGGCTCCCCTTGCGGCTGAGTGTAGAGTATCCCTGAAGGTGATGACAGAGGGTGCTATGCCCAAAGATGCACGGGTTGCCTGAAGGTGAAGCTTCCTGATGATTCCAGATGCAGGGACACCCAGAAGCAGAGAAGGTGATCACAGCCAATGATTCTCTGGAGGTGCTGGCAGATCTTCACAGATGGATAAAGCAGGAGCAAGGTCAGAAGCCAGGGCGGGGGTCAAACACAGGAAGTCAGTCAGGAGCAGAGGCAGGAAGCGTAGTCGAGATCAAGCCGGGGTCAAATACAGGATGTTAATCTGGAATAGGCAGGAGCAGGTCCATGAAGCAAGCCAATTTCAGAGCCAGGAGAGAAGCCAGAGCAGGTCAGGGGTAAGCCGGGTTGATAACGGTAATCAAGCAGAAGAACAAGGCACAGGAACACAGGATACAAGGCTGATGATAATCCAGCAATTTGTGAGAGCCACTGGTGTCCTTATAAAGGCCAGTGAACACTGGCAATTAGCACATTTTGTGTACATGCGATCGCCCTTCTCGAACGTGCATTCACCATTGCCTTACATTCACTAATGCCCATGCGCAAATTAGGGTGGCCATATTGGATATTGCCATATTTGCCAGTTGCTCTCAGAATTCTTCCCTGACAGCCATGGTGTGAATGGAGCCAGTTAACCTTAGGGTTTCCACTGGGTGAAGCTTCATTTAGGGAAGACAGAAAGGTGTCCGTTTATGAAGCAGTGATCAGCAGTGATCCCGAGGATCACCGCTGATCACAGTCCATAAACAGTTTATGAAACAGTAATAATCGGGGGAGAACATGTTTGAACTTGTTCTCCCTCCGATTATCTCTACACACGGAGAATCCTCATTGAATGACACAGTAACGGCCAGTTTATGAAGCGGTGATCTCACCGCTTCACTGGTGATCTGAGTCAGAATTCACACTCCCAGGTTCACCAGCTCAGAGGTGGTGAATCTGGGAGTGAAGAGGAAATCTGGGGGGATCTGAGGGGGAAGGAGGAAGATTTTTAACTTCCTTATGCCTCGTTCAGACCCCCCAACACTGTAAGCATGTCCCCCTGTCATATTTATGTGTATACATATATATACATATAATGTGTATATGTATATATATATAATGTATGTGTATATACATGTATATATAATGTGTGTGTGTGTATACATATGTATATAATGTAGGGGGACTCATTATTTTATTAACAGTAATTCACGCCGTCTGTCTGTGTATTGAACTGTGATAATTTATCACTGCTTAATAAACTGACATCTCTGTATTTCTGGTGCTGTAATCTCGTAAAGTCTCACGAGATTCCAGTATCAGGAGCCTTTCTCCACTGTTGAAAGCATTTGTAGATCTCTTCACTCCTCCAAAGGTGAAGTGATCTACAAAGCTTCATAAACTGGCACACAGAGGAGAAAAATCTTCACTGTGAATGCCAGAGAATGAAGCAGTGAATAGATTTCACTGCTTCATAAACGGACACCAAAAAAAGAAGAACTAGAGAGAGAAATCAGCCAATAGAGTGAGGTAATCATCTAAAGGGGGCGGGAGGGGGATCAACCATATCCGGTTAGGTGTCAGGAGAGGGGACCAGTAACTCCTAAAGGGACCCTCCAACAGATATCTGAAAACAAAACCTCAGTCCTACAGACCCAGATAGGATCGGTATTCAGCTGACTCTTTGTAGTCCAACCAGCAATACCAGGTCTAAGTGAACAAGGACATTTTGTACTGTGCAATATGGATCAGTTCCTCCATCTCCTCCAAAGAAGAGTTAAATTTTAATATTAGTGAGTGGTGCCTAATTTAATATTGCAGTGCATAGAAGATAGCCTGACAACTGTTGTATTTAGAAAGCATGAACAGTTTATCCTCCTGATGTCAGAAAGTACTGTTTTTTACAGAAGTTATTTACAGGACTTGTTATAGACACTTTCATAGAAGGGATGTATAATATTATTAGTAATAAATAATGGAAATAATTTGTTTACCTATGAACTCAGTATTGTATACTATTTTCTGTTTCTTATACTACAACATCTGCACCTCATTCTACAATCAAATGAGTTTACTTTATTGCCAATAATATACAAAAAACATTTTTATCAGCATTGTTTTTTTTACCATTCACATTGTATCAGTGTCTTTCTAAATAATCGAAAGCTCTGACTCTTTCAAGAAGCAACAAAATGTTATATTGTGAACTAGCCCATAAGGTATTAATTGAGGGGGCTAAAATAACTCTGTGTATAAAGGTGAATGCATACACAAAAATGATTGAAATAATACAGTGCTTCTTGCATATGCTTGCTCCTTTATTATCTTCCTTTACTAACTATAGAAGAGATAGATTTTTGAAGATGTAATGCAATGCAAAGTGTGTGTATATATATATATATATATATATATATATATATATATATATATATATATATATATATATATATATATATATATATATATATATATATATATATATATATATATATATATTTATTACACTGTAAACAGGGAGATCTATCTGAGAGAAAAAGAAAATCTGCATTGTGAAAATGTCTGTATCCAAGTGCTTGTGGCAAGGTTGAATTTTTAACACAGACAGAATTCCTCAGTGTATCTAGAAGAAGTAATTTATCAATATTTATGCATACCAGGTAGTGCTCATCTGCAATTGCTCCCAGCCATGAGAGTAAACACTTTCAGCAGGTGTCCCAGAAGTCTTTGGACTGTCTATTATTATTTTTATGTGGCTACATGCTATTACCATATTGTTTAAGTCCAGAGAGATGTTTTATCTGGCTGCAAAGGCTCAGTAACATTACTGTTCTTTTTTTTTAACGATTTGCAAAATTCATGAAATTGACCTAAATCCAGATGTAAACAATATGGTCCAAATGAGAAATAAGCTGAATTTATCAAAAATGCAAGTATTTTTCAAAATAATATTAATATTTTTTATTATTTTTTGTTTACAACATTACAACTGCCTATGTAATTCCACACCATTATATCAGGAAGGAGGGAAGTACATTTTCCTCCATGGGATGAGTAGCGATTTGTAACAATTTTTGAGCTACACAGCAATACGGCTGCATGAGAGCCTGCAATTTTTTTTCTCATTGGAACACTGAGAATGCACCAGGTTATTGTAATGAACCAGATCCTCCTATTTAGATTCAGTCTGCAAAAGGACATGGTGAAACAAACAGCTGTTTCTTCAAAGAAACAAAAGGTAGGATTCTGTAACAAAGTTTGTTAAAAATTATGCAATGTACTTTGACAACCCAGAGGGATGATCATGTTGGTGCTTTTGTCACAGATGACCTTACCTGGTACAAGATGGCATTGATGAGCCACCGCTCAGCCTGCCCATGAAGAGAAGCCAGAATGTCTGGTTCAGTGTGGCTCCTGTCTATCAGGAATACCAGTGGCAAAATGGCATTGCAGCATTTTTCCTCAGTCTTTGCATAAGCTTTTTGTCACTTGCAGGGGACAGGTCATTTGAGGTGTCTGCAGATGAGGTTCTTGAAAAGAAGGTAAAGATGACTGTGCTGTCACCATCACTAAGGTGCAGGATGTGCAGTGGCACTATTAGCTCAAGTGGTGTGTTTCATCCTGCATCCTTCCCAGCCACCAGCAAATTTCTCAGTAGACCATAAAAGAGATATATCATCCCTGCCCATGCTTGCTGAACAATGTGTTTGTGGTCATGTGGACCCTGCTACTGACCGAGGGTTCTGTGACATGGAGACATTACATTCCTTGGTGAAGGTCAGGGATGGCCTTTTGGGCAATAAAATGGCTGTTGGGTATCTGCCACAGTAGGGGCATAAATTCACATTAGATGCAGATGCTATCAGCTGGAATGGAATCAAATGTAAAGCATTTTGTCAAACTCACATTAAGAAACTGGGTATAAGGGTGATTGGGGATCAATTAAAGAGACACCCAGTCAAGAATGCTGCTGGAATTGGCAGGGTGTGGTTACAAAACTTACAGATAGGTTCAAGCCTGTAAATAGCTTCACTCAGCATGACCTTTTTACCCACTTGGTAAGGTAAGCCTATCAAACCCCCATCAGACTTCTCTCACTATTGCTTGAGGCTGAAATGAATGCAAATGGAAAATATTGTGGAGTTGGGGTTAGAGGTGAAACATGAGTAACGAGGAGATGGAGGTGTACAAACCTTTTGCTGCTGACATCTATCATTAAAGTACTGCTCATACTGAGCTTTATGTAGGAGAATCATGTGTCTTTTCATGCTTATGCTACCTAAATGACTAGTAGATTTACCCAAATGATATGCTGCAGGCATAGGCTGTAAACCACAATAATGCTGTTGGCAGCAGATGTATGAAAAAAGGCCCAGATGGCTGAGCAATGTAGAGTGGCCATAGGGATAGAAGAGACCTGCACTGGTAGGGCAGTGTCAGTCAATGGAATAGGACACCTGCTCTCTCTGTAAGCTGCCCCTGCACCTGGACAAAATCTTACCTTATATACAGTAATTTTTACTTTCTGCCATATAACATATCCAATAAAAAATAGTAAAAAAAATATCAAATTTCTACATAAATGTAGGCCCTTATGTATTCTGCTAAACATTTTTGGTAAAAAATCCCAATAAGTGTATATTGATTGGTTTATGTGAACATAATAGCGTCTATAAACTATGGTATATATTTATGGAATTTTTATTTATTTATTTTTTATACTGGTAATGGCGGCGATCAGTGACAGTAAGACTCTGATATTGCAGCGGAAAATCAGACACTGACACTTTTGACACTTTGAAGAAACCAGTAAAACTAAGACAGTGCTAAAAATATGCACTGTCACCAGTGGCGGCTGGTGGGTTTTTCTTTGGGGGGGCGGCAAACAACTAACCACCCCCCAGGGTGGGTGGCGGCACGGCAGGAACACCCAACTGCCGGTCGGTCCGGTACTTACCCCATCTAAGTGAAGGGCAATGGATTGCGGGCAGCAGCTCTGGGGTCCTCAGCTCAGCAGGTTGCTGGTGGCAGGCTAGGAGCAGTGGCTACAGTGTCCTCAGCGCAGTGTTGGGCTGGCAGCAGCAGCTCCGGTGTCCTCAGCACGGCGGTGGGCTGGTAGCAGGAGCGGCTCCGGTGTTCTCAGCGTGGTGGTAGGCTGGCAGCAGCTGCTCTGGTGTCCTTAGTGTGGGAGGCAAGCTGGCAGCAGCGGCTCTGGTGTCCTCAGCGCAGCTGCGGGCTGGCAGCGGGTTGGGAGCAGTGACTCCGATGTCCTTTCCTCCACGACTTCCGCCGTGCGTGTTCTCTCTCCTCCTTCTCCTAGGTGTCCAATAGGATCGCCTGATGTTTTTGACAATCGGGAAACAGGTTTTAGACCTGCTTCCTGTTTGGCAGGGAGGAGATTTAGTGTGAAAATAGAGAATATTTATTCGCTATCGTCACACAACTGTGTGGGCTCAGAGTGCAGTGCTCTGCACCCCGAGCCCACCTTTTTCTAAAGAATATTAGAGCCTCTGGCTCTAATCACCTGCTTCAAAAAACGCTCCCCCCTCAATAGGAATCCATGGTCCGGTGTCCTTGTATGTAGATTAGGGTGCTGGATGCATGGATAGGGGGGGCAGTGCCCATGCACTCTCTATAGATGGGCTGCCACTGACTGTCACAATACAAAAGACAGGGTTAATTGTGTGCCTAGCCAGTGTTTTTGTGTACTGTTTTAGGTGCTTTTACTAGGGGAGGTGATGGATTTTATTCCCTGCATTACAGGAACACAAATCCCATCCCTTCCTCCCTGTCATAATGGAGATCTGCCTTGCTTATATAGACAGATCTCTGTTCTGTGTGTTTTACCGACGATCAGCGGGTGCCAGAAGACATTCAGTGCCCAGCACCTGAAAATCGGCTTCTGCTGTTGTTTATCACAGCAGAAGCCACGGAAGTGCAGAATCATGTATATATACGTAATCCTGTGCAGGATAGCCACCCTGTAGCAGTAAATTTGTTATGTGACAGTCCAGAATCGGTTAAAACATGACAAAGAAAATACCCAAAAATAATGGAATCTTTATGTATTTTTTTTTATCAAATTGCTATTCAGACTTTTTTTCCTGTTGCTTAAAAACCTAAAAAAATCAAAATATAGAAAAAATGCACAAAAAAGATTTATACATTTTGTTTTTACTTTTTGTGTCTATTTTATCACAGCTTGCAACACACATGATGTAATAAAAAAATAACATAAAATAAAACCCTAAACCTTTTATCTTTTTCTTGTGTTTTTTTTGTGTGTATTTTGCTGTTTAAAAAAAAACTACTGAAAAATATGCAACATAACACCAAAAATATGCAAATAGGAAATATTGTGTTTGTATTTCTTTCTTCATTTTTGTTGAACTTGTATGAATCTTTTTCTTACCTTAACAAAGGTCCAATAATGTACTAGATTCTATGGACTGGACCTCAAACCCATTAATAAAGGAATCCCATTATAATGAAGTCCTCTCATAATAATCTGAAATGTAAGTCTGAATGATCAATAGCATTTCCCATTTCTAGTGTTTTGATTTAGACCAAAATTATTGATCATTTTTAAAATAACAACCTTAATTTAGTCAGTAGATTATTCAACCTTCTGACGTTTATGTCAAATAATACATCTTCAGTTTTGCCTCCTTTGGAGACTCTTATGGCAGATAATATATAAATGGTCCGCTGCAGCCAAAGGAGATCTTGTTCACCTTGTTAATTTTTTATTTTTTTTTTAGTCCACTTTACATTATAAAGAAAGTGAAAACATTGGCAATTTATACAGGACAAAACCAACCAAGAACAGTTTTTGCTGCTCTATTTCCTAAAGGTGGCCATTAACATAGGTAGGCGGTTGGCTGTGTACACACAATCTATAGGTGAAGGGCAGTTAAAGTAGATGCTGACAGCAAACTTTAAATGGATAGGACCAAAAGCATTCTGGGCAAGTTTTCTGACCTCAATAATCAGTGCATGTTGGCTGTATTTTAAGGAAAGTGAAGTAAAACTGAAATTAACTTCAAGATAAACTACTATTTTGACAAAAGTACAATACAATTAGCATTAAATGTATTGATTGCCCCTGAAAAATACAGAGGCATTTACCAAAGCAGTTTAAAAACATCTGTTCTCTTGTTTAACTCTCTTGTAAAGTGAAAGTATATGAGTGTTTTATGGTAAGTGCCTTCCTTTAAATCCTTTTTTATGTTGTTAGACGGAAGTATGATCAGCTCCTCCTTAAAAATACTGCCAGTACTAGAGAAGAAATCAATACAATGCCAGTAACAAGGTTTAAAAGATTCATGGGCAATAGTAAAGGCGAAGGGAAGTACTATTAAAACTGCTAATTGCAACCCAACAATAAAACTACTATAAATATATATACAACATAAATGTTGGATAGAAAGAACAACAGAATGATCACCATTAGCAGCTTGAAATTTTCTTAATTGAGTATTTTTATATGTGCATATATAAAAAGACTTAAATGGTTTAGGACACTTAAAATATTTGTTTTGGTTCACTGACAAAATGTCAGTGTGGTTATTTAGTTGAATTTTAATATATTGAATGCTAGTGGGTATCTGGGTTATTATTTATTTTTTTAATTTTTAGAAATTCATCTGAATGAGATCACTGTGTATGATTTTGATATTTTTGTTCTTGTTTCTTTGAATAATTTGTAAATATTTGTGAGCCTGGGTGCAGTTATATTTGTTTAATGTTTTTTTTTCTCTTTAGCTGAAACTGTGGCTACCATACAATCTTATTTTTTAAAAAAAAAACTCTGCACTTTGCTGGGTTTCAATGTGAACACAGCTTTTTTTGACTAGATTAAAATTTTCTGTTTTTGTAAATTACCCCAATTTCTCTGAATGGGCTAATTCAAGGCAAAAGGCTCACTGTGTGACTAACTGGTCTTCTTACAGCTATCATTCAGTAGGGTTGCTGACTGTACTGCTTCTTAAACAGTTAGAGAATCAAAGTATTTATATGTGAAATCGCATACACTAAATATGGAACAGCAAGCATTTAACAACTGCTGTCTGTGTGGTGTTGAATTTATTTTATTTTTCTGTAAACATATATGAGGCAATTTTTCCCTAGAATTAGCACTGCAGCTTTTCTTTTTCTGACTGCCTCTGTAACATAGTTTTATTACCGGTTGATCTTGCCAGTAGATCCATTATTTTTCCACTTCCTGTAATAGGATGACAATGCTGTTCTGCAGTGAAAGTGAAACCTCTAATCAGCGTTGTCTCACTGTGCACAGGGTTGTCTTAGATGGACATGTAGCTTAATATTTTAAATGCATTTCTAAAGGTAACTCCACTTTTGTGGAAAAATATGGCAAGTAACAAAAACATATTTAGCGTATATAATTGCTACGCATATTGCCTTATTGTTCTTTAATGTTATTAAAAAATGACCTTTTCTTTTTCAAACTACAGCACTATATTTGTCTGTAAAATTCAATGCAATATGGCAACCTGAAGGCATTCTGTACACAGATGGTGTATAGAATAGGAGCTCTGTACTAATTAGGATACGAGTCAGGTTTTAGATATCCTCCGCAACAAAAATTTCATTTTTAGTGAGATACCTCCTAAGGGTTAATCACCAAAGGGATGCAGACACTGCAACTTTCCTCACCAGAACCCTGATGGTGCCTAAGCCGCTTATAATGAATTTGTCACTCCCATTCAGAATCACCATGCACATTCTAAAGAAGAGCAGAAACAGTAATCTGCAAAAACGTTTGTTAAAATCCTTGCAATGCACTTTGATCACCCTGGGGGGAGTTACTCTTAAAGTAAAGGACAAACAAATGAAAGTCTACCTCCAGCTAACACAACAAGTTACTAGAAACAGTTTATTTTTCCTTTTTGAAACAGCTTTAAGCCATATGAATAAAAATTGGCCACGGTAAGCATGTCTTCCGGTAGTAAATGGTTTGTTCTGAACCCTGTAACTAAACTTTATGCTAAACAGATTGACCTATTGAAAAAATAAGGAATCTACTGGCAGAAGAAACAGGAAATCATGTATGTTATTTCTTGCCCATAGTTCACTTTAACCCTTTCACTTCCAAGGGTCATAAAAACCTTTGTGACCGGACCAACTTAGAGGTTAGTGAGTGAGGTTAAGCTCTGCTGAATTATCAGGATAACTTAAGTGCTCCTGCTCCTTATTCCAGCATCCAGGTTTTGGCTTTTGCATTCTCCCTGTCTGTGTCCACCTGCAAGGTGATTGATATGGTCAGTCACCTGTTATAAGCAAGCCAAACGATCTGTCCCTTGCTTGTGATAGACAGTGATACCTGTCTTGTTCCTGATCAAGCCCCCTGTTTGTCTGCCCTGTTTTGCTAGTTTGGATTTCCCTGTGTATGACCTGGATCGGATATTGATCTTTTCCCTGAACTCAGCCTGCCTTTTACCTGGACTGTCATAGAACCACATTATCTGTTTGCTAACTGCAAGTAGTCTGTTTGTTTGCTTAGTTCACATCTGCCCTGGCATTGTGGCCAGGCACTGTAGCATTGTTTATAAGTTTTGGGGGCAGCCAAGTAGGCCTGCTTGTCCTAAGGGAAAGGGGGCTTCTATAGGTGAAGCACACAGTAGCTAGCTATAGTGTCTGACTACTTGCGTTGGGGTAGATGTGACATGAATTCCATCATTCAATCATGTAAGCAAAATGCAGCGTTTTCATTTACCTTGCATATGATTGGATATTTTTTGCAAAGTGAAAGTTTACCACATTTACTAAGCTCTGGGGGAAATTCCCTTGCAAAGTGCAACTTCACTTGTGAGGTGAAGAGTGGTGAGTCTATTTGCACTTAGTAAATCAACACCCCGTATGCATTATTCAACAGTAATTTTTTAACTGCTTTTCAAATCAGTTTTTTTTCACACTGTATTTAAAGGAGAAATACAGCCAAAGCTTGTTTGGCTGTACTTCTCCTGTGGATCACAGGAGTGCAGTTTGTTCTGTGCTCCTGTAACCCATTTTCAGCAGACAGCGGGCCAAAGCTCTTTTTCGGCTAGCGTCACAGAACTGGTCTAGGCTGGGGAAAGATCGTGACCATATGGTCGGGATGCACTCAGGAACCTGGACTGGCACCTGGCTCAGCCTCCCTGCAAGCCACTGAGAACCTGAGCCAGCTGCTCCTGCCCCCTTCACAACCCAGCGCTTCAGTGAACATTGGGGGGCAGAGCAGACAGTGGGAACTGACAATAAGCACTGAGACCTGAGCGATCAGTGCTGTTTGATCGCTCGGTTTTAAGACTTAGAGCTGGAGGAGGAACAAATGCAGCATCAAACCAATGCTGCATCCATCTAGGCAAGTATGTTTTAAAAAAACAAACAAAAAAAAAACTTTTTCTTTTAAAGCATATTGAGGGCCTTATGAAAGCCCTGGATATATTAATAAGCAGGGAAATTTACATAAATGAAAATAAAATGCTGTTCTTCTTTGTTTACTGTAAAATGCATTTTGTATAATAATTATATTTTTGGAATATATTTAAGTTTATCTTAAGATAGTTTTCACTTTTTTTATAGACACCCCATATATCTTTTGATAAATGCCAGTGCTATAAACTGTAGCTAAGAAACAAATGTTATAGATTTTCTGAATTTTCCTGTACTATGGTCTCAGTACAATGGCTGTAGTTCACCCATTATTAAAATAAGCCTAAAAAAAATCAAGAAATTGGCCTAATACCAATTCACTAAGCAATCTACCTTAATTTAAACATCAACCTATTAACTCATTGACTAACTAATTAACTACTGTATCTAACTATCTAGCTTGCCTAAAATAACTTAATAATTTAGTTTATTATTTTGAACAACTCAATTATTAATTAATTTTATTTATTTTCCCTTCCCTTTGCAACACAATTGTTTATTCTGACTGTCTGTTACACATACTGTATCTCCCCTCCTCACAACTTTCCCTGCCCCTGAGATAGAGAGGAGATAAAATGTAGCAGGCAGAAGGGGAAATGCATAACAGTCCATCTGCTAAACAAATGGTTTAGGCAATACTAAGGCATCTATACATTTTGTCACATAAGATTCACAAATTTTCTATTTCAGCTTAATTGGACAAATCTACAAGTTGTATGAATCTTGTATGAAAACATTTATAACATAAATAGGCCCCATAATGACTTTTGTGCATTCACAAATTAATTCCCTTTATTTGGAGTATGGTATGTTGCTGTTAACAATCAAAGGTTACCCAGTTCCATTCCCCGACCCTATATAAAGCACCAATTTTTCTTGCTCAGCAAAAATGTTTGTTTATAAACCTTCTCTGTGATTATTGTATAAGAAAATGTATGTCCAGTACTTACCATCACTTTTTATCAGAAGCTCCATGGCAACATATAAATAGGTTGACTATACCTCTCCTCTACCCCATGTGACCAGATATCCATAGACAGAGCAGTCTGTAACTAGCCTACACAAAACCGAAAGGGGGGTTCTTCTATTCTACCATAGAGATTGACAGGAAAGGAAAATATGGTAAGTACTGGACATCAATCTTCCTATTTACTGACAACTGCATGTCAGCATACAAATGAGAATTACCTAGCACAGTAAAACCTTGGATTGCGAGCATAATTAGTTCCAGAAACATGCTTTTATATCAAAGCAAATTTCCCCATTAGAAATAATGGAAATTCAAATGATTAATTCCACAACCATTTATTCATAGGTCCTTCAGTTTATAGTCCATATAAAAAGATTATAGCAATGTGATCAGGTTGTGTAACCATAAAATGTCCATCCACAAATGGCAGCCTCCACAAGGGGATTAGAAGCAAAATCCATCAGGAGCTACAGAGTATAAAATAGAAGAGAAGCACCTCTAAGTGTAGTAATATGGTTACATTTAACAACTTAATGACCGAGCCTCTTTTTTTTAGATGTGTTGTTTACAAGTTAAAAACATTTTTTTTTTGCTAGAAAATTACTTAGAACCCCCAAACATTGTACGTTTTTTCTAACACCCTAGAGAATAAAATGGCGGTCGTTGCAATACTTTCTGTCACACCGTATTTGCGCAGCGGTCTTACAAGCACACTTTTTTGGGAAAAAATACACTTTTTTGAATTAAAAAATAAGACAACAGTAAAGTTATCCCCATTTTTTTGTGAAAGAAAATGTTACGCCGAGTAAATTGATACCCAACATGTCATGCTTTAAAATTGCGTCTGCTCGTGGAATGGCGACAAAGTTTTACCCTTAAAAATCTCCATAGGCGACGTTTAAAAAATTCTACAGGTTGCATGTTTTGAGTTACAGAGGAGGTCTAGGGCTAGAATTATTGCTCTCACTCTATCAATCGCGGCGATACCTCACATATGTGGTTTGAACACCGTTTTCATATGCAGGCGCTACTCACTTATGCATTCGCTTCTGCACGTGAGCTCGGTGGGGTGGGGCACGTTTAAAACTTTTTTTTATTATTTATTTTACCTTTTTATTTTTACTGTTTTTTTTTTTTTTTAAATTGTGTCACTTTTATTCCTATTACAAGGAATGAACACATCCCTCGTATTAGAAAAAAAGCATGACAGGACCTCTTAACCACTTCATTACCCATAGTCATATGACGTCCACAGATGGGATCTCCCATCCTGGGCGGGCGTCATATGACGTCCTCGGCTTACCGCCCCGGGGGCCCGCAGTGCGGCGATCGGGGATCCGGTGTGTCCCTGATGGGGGTAATGGGTGGTTGGTGGAGCGTGTGCAGCAGCGTGACCAGCTGTATCCAATCACTGCCGGTCACTATGCAGAGCGGCATTGGGAAGCAGCGCGCATGGCGCCCAGAAGGCACGCAGCGTGATGATCAGGGCTGAGGCTTTTCCCTTGGATATGGCCCAGCTCCGATCAGGGTAAAGAGCCACTAAATGTAAACAAACATCTGTGTGTAACTGCTGTTGCTGGGTACTCCAGATAACAGTGAGTTACACATTACTGTACCCTACCGTATATGTACTGCTGTGCCCAAATTGCCCCCCTAAATAAAGAGGACCTGTCATCAGGAGTATCTGTCATCTAGTACCTGTCATCTAGTACCTGTGCATCAAGAGTACATGTCATCAGGAGTACCCGCCACCAGAGTACCCACAACCAGAGTACCTGCCACCTCACCAGAGTACCTGCCACCAGAGTACCCACCACCAGAGTACCACCACCACACCAGAGTACCTGCCACCAGAGTACCCACCACCTCACCAGAGTACCCACCACCAGAGTACCTGCTACCAGAGTACCCGCCACCAGAGTAACCACCACCTCATCAGAGTACCTGCCACCTCACCAGAGTACCTGCCACCTCACCAGAGTACCTGCCACCAGAGTACCCGCCACCAGAGTACTTGCCACCTCACCAGAGTACCTGCCACCAGATTACCCGCCACCAGAGTACCCACCAACCACCTTATCAGAGTACCTGCCACCTCATCGGAGTACCTGCCATCTCATCAGAGTACCTGCCACCAGAGTATCTGCCACCAGAGTACCCGCCACCAGAGTACCTGCCACCAGAGTACCCGCCATCAGAGTACCCACCACCAGAGTACCCACCACCAGAGTACCCGCCACCAGAGTACTCACCACCTCATCAGAGTACCCACCACCAGAGTACCTGCCACCAGAGTACCTACCATAAAGCCACTATGTCCAGAAAAGTATACACTCCAGAAGAGGCATAACAAATTCTGAGTATGACCGATGAGAGCAACGGGGAGCTCTTACCGCCTAGGGGCACGCAGTGCGCCAATCGGGGCTGAGGCTTTTCCCCTGGATAGAGCCCAGCTCCAATCAGGGTAACGAGCCAATAAAATTGGCTCTTTACCACGTGACCGGCTGTGTCCAATCACAGCCGGTCACTAAATGTAAACAAACATCTGTGTGTAACTGTCGTTGCTGGGTTCTCCTCTTCACACATCGATCCAGTGTGAGGAGGAGATCATCTAACAGTGAGTTACACATTACTGTACCCTACCGTATATGTACTACTGTGCCCAGATTGCCCCCCTAAATAAAGAGGATCTGTCATCAGGAGTATCTGTCATCTAGTACCTGTGATCTATTACCTGTCCATCAGGAGTACATGTCATCAGGAGTACCTGTCATCAGGAGTACCCACCACCAGAGTACCCGCAACCATAGTACCCGCCACCTCACCAGAGTACCTGCCACCAGAGTACTCACCAGAGTACCTGCCACCAGAGTACCCACCACATCTCCAGAGTACCTGCCACCAGAGTACCTGCCACCAGAGTACCCACCACCAGAGTACCCACTACCTCACCAGAGTACCTGCCACCAGAGTACCCGCCACCTCACCAGAGTACCCACCACCAGAATACCTGCCACCAGACTACCTACCACCTCATCAGAGTACCTGCCACCTCCCCAGAGTACCCACCACCTCACCAGAGTACCTGCCACCAGAGTACCCACCACCAGAGTACCTGCCACCAGAGTACCTGCCATAAAGCCACTATGTCCAGAAAGGTATACACTCCAGAAGAGGCATAACAAATTCTGAGTATGACCGATGAGAGCAACGGGGGGCTCTTACCGCCTAGGGGCACGCAGTGTGGCGATCGGGGCTGAGGCTTTTCCCCTGGATAGAGCCCAGCTCCGATCAGGGTAACGAGCCAATAAAATTGGCTCTTTACCACGTGACCGGCTGTGTCCAATCACAGCCGGTCACTAAATGTAAACAAACATCTGTGTATAACTGTCGTTGCTGGGTTCTCCTCTTCACACATCGATCCAGTGTGAGGAGGAGATCATCTAACAGTGAGTTACACATTACTGTACCCTACCGTATATTTACTACTGTGCCCAGATTGCCCCCCTAAATAAAGAGGATCTGTCATCAGGAGTATCTGTCATCTAGTACCTGTGATCTACTACCTGTCCATCAGGAGTACATGTCATCAGGAGTACCTGTTATCAGGAGTACCCACCACCAGAGTACCCGCAACGATAGTACCCGCCACCTCACCAGAGTACCTGCCACCAGAGTACTCACCAGAGTACTTGCCACCAGAGTACCCACCACATCTCCAGAGTACCTGCCACCAGAGTACCTGCCACCAGAGTACCCGCCACCAGAGTACCCACTACCTCACCAGAGTACCTGCCACCAGAGTACCCGCCACCTCACCAGAGTACCCACCACCAGAATACCTGCCACCAGAGTACCTACCACCTTATCAGAGTACCTGCCACCTCCCCAGAGTACCCACCACCTCACCAGAGTACCTGCCACCAGAGTACCCACCACCAGAGTACCTGCCACCAGAGTACCCGTTACCTCATCAGAGTACCCGCCACCAGAGCACCCGCCACCTCATCAGAGTACCTACCACCAGAGTACCTGCCACCAGAGTACCCGCCACCAGATTACCCGCCACCTCATCAGAGTACCTGCCACCAGAGTACCTGCCACCTCATCAGAGTACCTGCCACCTCATCAGAGTACCTGCCACCAGAGTACCCGCCACCAGAGTACCCACCACCAGAGTACCCACCATACAGCCACTATGTCCAGAAAGGTATACACTCCAGAAGAGCATAACAAATTCTGAGTATGACCGATGAAAGCAATGGGGAGCTCTCAGTTCTGACTCCGATTCTGGTTCGGAATAAATATGAGCCCCCCAGAGGCAGCACATCAGGATCCAAATCAGAGGAGGAAGCAGTCCATCCAAAAAGAAGACAATATGAAGTGCCAACGGGGCTAGACCCCAGGAGGGGAGGCCCAGTACAAGCGCTGCTAGACCCCAGGAGGAAAGGCCAAGTACAACTGCACGCCAAAGAATTAGCCCAGCTTCCAGATTCCTTGGCAAACCCATTGTGGCTGCCTTCTAGCACAGGGTCAGCCACGATCCCCCTTTCACAGCACAGCCAGGTGTGCAGGTCAAAACTGCAGGTTTTTCCCAAATAGATTTTTTACATTTATTTTTCCCTGATGAATTAGTTCAAGGCATCATGGACCAAACCAATCTTTTTGCCCAACAATTAATTGCAAACAACCCAAGCTCAAGCTATGCCCGCCCTTTTGAATGGAGACCCCTAACAGTGGAGGAGCTCAACATGGGGCTTAAAAAAAAATGAAGTGCATAAATACTGGTTGACCAACCCTATCCACCACATGACAATTTTTTAATCGGTCATGACCAGGTCCCGATATGAAATTATAATGCGGTTCCTGCATTTCAGTGATAACTCACAATGCCCCCCCGAAATTACCCAAACTTTGATAAACTATATAAAATTCACCCCCTAATTGATTTTTTTTGCAAGAGGTTTGCCGAACTTTATATCCCTGACAAAAACATCTCTGTGAACGAATCCCTGGTCCATTTCACAGGCTGGCTGGGAATCAAGCAATATATCCCCAGTAAGGGGGCGAGGTATGGGTTGAAGCTCAAAAAGCTCTGTGAAAGCTCCACCGGATATGTACACTCATTCCGCGTGTACGAAGGCAAAGACTCCCAGCTCCAGCCCCTGAGTGTCCATCATACATGGGAATAAGCAAAAAAATTGTTTGGGAGTTGGCATTCCCACTCCTTCAAAAGGGGTATCATATTTACATGGACAACTACTACACCAGTTTGCCCCTCCTCTGTCACCTATACCTGAAAAATACTCTGGCCTGTGGTATAGCAAGGAAAAACAGAAAGGGCTTTCCACAGAGTCTAGTCACCACTATGCTACAAAGGGGGGAATCGGCAAGCTTGAGGAACGAGGAAGTGTTGGGTGTGAAGTGGAGCGATAGGAAAGATGTGTACATCATGTCCACCATCCATGATGACACCTCGGTGGAACTTCGCAGAAGATGAGGTCCTGTTCGAAAGCTTTCCTGTATCATTGAGTACAATAAATTCATGGGGGGTGGATTTAAATTATCAAATGTTGCAGCCCTATTTATCAACACAAAAATCCCTCTTCTGGTACAAAAAAGTCGCAATTTACTTTTTTCATTTCGCCCTTTTAAATTCTTTCATCATCTACCAAAAATCGACGGCAACACCCAACACCTTTATAAAGTTTATTGAAGACATTGTCACTGCCCTGATCTATCAACAAGTATCCCCCCAGAAAGCATTTTCTCCGATTGTGTCAGCAGACTACATGAGCGCCATTTTCCGGACCATATTCCACCATCAGGATCCTGAAGACGACGCCAAAAAAAATTTGGGTCTGCACCAAAAGAGGAGTTAGGAAAGACACCAGTTTCCATTGTCCCCAATGTCCCTCCCAACCTGGCCTTTGCATCGGAAAATGCTTCAGATACTATCACACTCGTGTAAACTATTAGCCCATATTACTAATAGACTGCCATTTCCCCGTTTTCAATTCCTGTCCTGAATATTTCCCTGGTGCCTCAACCAACCATATCATTGTCTTCCATGTGAACTGACCCTGGCCTGTTTCTCATCTATGCCTCTGCCTGCCGTCTGCATTGTTTATCCACCATGTTTCTGCCTTTCACGTGAACTGACCCTCGACTGTATCGTCTATGCCTCTGCCTACCGTCTATTTCTGCCTTTTACCTGCACTGACCTCGGCCTGTTGACCATGTTTTTGCCTGCCCCTTGGAGTGATCTTTCACCCTGCTACACAGGGGTCTCACATATGTGAGGGGCTCCAGAATAGTGTTCTGAGTTGAGAAAACCAGTTTTTGGTGTTCTGTGTTCCCAGAACAGGGTCTGGTTGCCCGGAGGCTTCCAAGCGATTTGGGTGGGAGAAGCCTCTACCCCTGTCCCCATTCTTTCCTGACCGATGCCCTAAGCTTGATGGTCCTGCCTGCTCCCTGGACAAATACTCTGGCTGTGCTGACCATATCTCTGCCTGCTGCATGCACTAACTATGGACAGTATTCCTGCCTGCTGTATGGACGATCCTTTTGCTGCTGGTGACCATATCCCTGCCTGCTATCTGTGCCAATGCTTTGGCTGTACTGACTATTCCTGCCTGCTGCCTGTTTTGATGTCACTGTCCACGTTCCTGCTTGCTGCCTGGACCGATGCTCTCCTCTGTGGACCACTGCATTAGTAAAACCGCAGGTAATCTTTTCTTTACCGTTTGCTCAGCAGAATGTATTTTGGTTTGTAATTGGTATGTACAGTTCATGCTATGTGTTAGAAATATGAAGGGCCTTCAACAATGTGATAGGTTGGCAGGAATATATGTGTGTAATTTATGCTCCTAGAACACCTGACAGTACTACTTAAATGTTGGGCCCCTGTATGTGGCCAGGCTATGTAAAAGTCTCACACATGTGGTATTGTCATACTCAGGAGGGGTAGCAGAATGTATTTTGGGGTGTCCTTTCTTATAAACGGACAACTTTGTGTTAAAAAAATGCGTTTTCATTTTTTTCCCCACATTTTCCAAAAACTTCTGTAAAAAAATGAACCGTTCAAAAGACTCATTATGCCTCATAGATTATATGTTGGGGTGTTAGCTTTCCAAAATGGGGTCATTTTGTGGGTGTTTCCATTGTCCTGCTGCTCCAGGGTCTTCAAAACTGTAATAGGTGGTTGAGAAATGAGATGTGTACCGTATTTATCGGTGTATAACATGCGCCGGCGTATAACACGCACTCCAAGTTTAGGAGGGAATTTTAAGGAAAAAAACTTTTAGGAGGGAAGTTTAAGGAAAAAAACTTACATTTAAATGCCCATCAATGCAGCCTTATCAGTGTCCATCTGTAGCCTTGTCAGTGTCCATCTGTAGACAGTGTCAGTGTAGCCTTGTCAGTGTCCATCTGTAGCCAGTGTCCATCTGTAGCCAGTGTCAGTGTCCATCTGTAGCCTTGTCAGTGTCCATCTATAGCCTTGTCCCTGTGTCATTTGCAAACTTGTAGGTACACTGCCTTTTAAAAATGGCGCCGCCATTCTCGGTGGCTCACGGCCGCTCTCGGCAGCTTTCGGATGCACTCGGCCACTCTCAGCGGCTTTCGGATGCTCTCAGCGGCTTTAGGACTCTCTCTGCGGCTTTCGGACGCAGCGGAACTGCGAAAGCCACCGAGAACGGGCAAAAGCGGCTGAGAGCTGCTGAGAATGGCCGAAAGCCACCGAGAGTGGCCGAAAGCCATCGAGAACGGCCAAAAGGCTCACAATCGGCGGGGGATCAGCGTATAACACGCACCCACGATTTCCCCCTGATTTTAAGGGGAAAAAAGTGAGTGTTATAGGCCGATAAATACAGCAATTTATGCTTGTAAAACGCCTGGCGGTGCTACTTGGATGTTGGGACTCTGTATGTGATCAGGCTATGTAAAAGTCTTACACATGTGGTACCGCCCTACTCAGAAGGAGTAGCAGAATGTATTTTGGGGTGTCCTTTTTGCTATGTACATGCTGTGTGCTGAAAACATCTTATAAATGGACAACTTTGTTTAAAAAAAATGCGTTTTAATTTTTTTTCCACATTTTCCAAAAACTTCTGGAAGAAAATGAACAGTTCAAAAGACTCATTACACCTCACAGATTATATGTTGGGGTGTTAGCTTTCCAAAATGGGGTAATTTTGTGGGCGTTTCCATTGTCCTGGTGCTCCAGGGCTGTTTAAAAATGGCGCCGCCGTTATCGGTGGCTCACGGCCGCCCTCGGCGGCTTTCGGACGCATTCGGCCATTCTTGGAGGCTCTCGGAGGCTCTCGGATGCCCTCGGCCTTTATCGGCTGCTCTCGGTGGCTTTCGGATGCACTCTGCCTTTCTCGGCGGCTTTCAGGCGCAGCGGGACTGCGAAAGCCGCCGAGAACGGCCAAAAGCGACCAAGAGCAGCCGAGAACAGCCGAAAGCAGCCGAAAGCCACCGAGAATGACCGAAAGCGACCGAAAGCCACCGAGAATGGCTGAAAGCCGCTGATTTTAAGGGGAAAAAAGTGCATGTTATAGGCCGATAAATACGGCAATTTATGCTTGTAAAACGCCTGGCGGTGCTACTTGGATGTTGGGACTCTGTATGTGATCAGGCTATGTAAAAGTCTTACACATGTGGTACCGCCCTACTCAGAAGGAGTAGCAGAATGCATTCTGGGGTGTCCTTTTTGCTATGTACATGCTGTGTGTTGAAAACATCTTATAAATGGACAACTTTGTGTAAAAAAAATGCGTTTAATTTTTTTCCACATTTTCCAAAAACTTCTGGAAGAAAATGAACAGTTCAAAAGATTCATTACGCCTCACAGATTATATGTTGGGGTGTTAGCTTTCCAAAATGGGGTAATTTTGTGGGCGTTTCCATTGTCCTGGTGCTCCAGGGCCGTTTAAAAATGGCGCCGCCATTATCGGTGGCTCACGGCTGCCATCAGCGGCTTTCGGACACATTCGGCCATTCTTGGCGGCTCTCGGCGGCTCTGGGACGCCCTCGGCCATTATCGGCTGCTCTCGGTGGCTTTCGGATGCACTCGGCCTTTCTCGGCGGCTTTAAGGCGCAGCGAGACTGCGAAAGCCGCCGAGAACGGCCAAAAGCGACCGAGAGCCGCCAAGAACAGCCGAAAGTCACCGAGAATGGCTGAAAGCGACCGAAAGCCACCGAGAATGGCCGAAAGCCGCCGAGAACGGCCAAAAGGCATGTTAGAAATATGAAGGGCCTTCAAAAATGATAGGTTGCCAGGAAATTATCTATGTAATGTATGCTCCTAGAACGCCTGATGGTGCTACTTGGATGTTGGGCCTCTGTATGTGGCCAAGCTGTGTAAAAGTCTCACACATGTGGTATTGCCATACTCAGAAGGAGTAGCAGAATGTATTTTGGGGTGTCCTTTTTGCTATGTACATGCTGTGTGTTGGCAATATCTTATAAATGGACAACTTTGTGTAAAAAAAATGCGTTTTAATTTTTTTCCACATTTTCCAAAAACTTCTAGAAAAAAATCAACGGTCCAAAAGACTCATTGTGCCTCATAGAATATACATTGGGGTGTTAGCTTTCCAAAATGGGGTAATTTTGTGGGCGTTTCCATTGTCCTGGTGCTCCAGGATCTTCAAAACTGTAATAGGTAGTTGATTTATGCTTGTGAACTCTGTATGTGGCCAGGCTATGTAAAATTCTCACACAAAATGGGGTCATTTTGTGGGCGTTTCCATTGTCCTGGTGCTCCAGGGTCTTCAAAACTATAATAGGTGGTTGAAAAATGAGATGTGTGCTCCAGGGTCTTCAAAACTGTAATAGGTGGTTGATTTATGCTTGTAGAATGCCAGACAGTGCTATTTGGATGTTGGGACTCTGTATGTGGCCAGGCCAACCGTCCAAAAGACTCATTATGCCTCATAGATTATATGTTGGGGTGTTAGCTTTCCAAAATGGGGTCATTTTGTGGGCGTTTCCATTGTTCTGGTGCTCCAGGGTCTTCATAACTGTAATAGGTGGTTGAGAAATGAGATGTGTAATTTATGCTTGTAGAACACCTGACTTGGATGTTGGAACTCTGTATGTGGCCAGGCTATGTAAAAGTCTCACACATGTGGTATCACCATACTCAGGAGGAGTAGTAGAATGTATTTTTGTCCTTTTTGCTATGTACATGCTGTGTGTTGGAAATATCTTAAAAATGGACAACTTTGTGTAAAAAAAAATGCGTTTTCATTTTTTTCCATATTTTCCAAAAACTTCTAGAAAAAAATGAACCGTCCAAAAGACTCATCATGCCTCATAGAATATACGTTGGGGTGTTAGCTTTCCAAAATGGGGTTATTTCGTGGGCGTTTCCATTGTCCGGGTCCTCCTGGATCTTCTAAAATGTAATAGGTGGTTGAGAAATGAGATGTGTAATTTATGCTTGTAGAATGCCTGACTGTGCTACTTCTAGGTTGGACCTCTGTATGTGGCCAGGCTGTGTAAAAGTCTCACACATGTGGTATTGCCATGCTCAGGAGGAGTAGCAGAATGTATTTTGGGGTGTCATTGCAAGTATGCATGTGCTGTGTGAGAGAAATAACTTGTTTTTATGACAATTTTGTGTAAAAAAAAAATTAAAATTTCCCAAGAATTGTGGGAAAAAATGACAACTTCAAAAAACTCACCAGACATTACTAAATACCTTGGAATGTCTGCATTGCAAAATGGGGTAATTTTTTGAGGGTATTTGTATTTTGCTGGCTTGTTAGGGTCTCAAGAAATGAGATAGGCCTTCAGTACATCAGGTGTGATCAGGTATGATCAATTTTCCTTGTCAAAAGAAGTTTATTGAGTATACAATATTATAAAGATACATAAAGTAAGTTTACAAGGATCTATAAAGTAAGCTCATTGTTTTACAGTAGGGTTTATATAGGTAAATATCATGAAATTTCAAATATTAAACATTGGGTTCACGTAAACCTAAATTAAAGATATATATCATTTCCTTAGTTACTTTTGTAGGTATTTAAATGATTTATACCTACTATACATATTGTTTACAAGTAGAGTGTATATAGGTCAAATAAATTCTGATAATGAGCTTTAATCGTAAGGTGGAGAAAAGGAAAAAGAAAGAAGAAAAAGGGTTGAAAGGTAGAGGTATGGTCCACAAGGTTGTCCCGCTCGTCAGTTTATTATTCTTTTTAGTTCTCTTTGAAGCCTTAGAATGGGTGTCTCTGTAAGTCATTTAATCTGTTACCATGGCAACAGGACAGAGTCATTGAAGTTTGACAGGAACTGTTGTTTTATCCAAGGATGCCAAAGTTTTTCAAATTTTGGAATTTGATTTTGATCGATGGCTACCATCTTAGCATGGGACATTGTATTATTCATTCTGTGAATTGTTTCTGCTAGTACCAATGTAGGAGATTTCCATGCCTTGGCCACTGTTTGTTTTGCAGCCGTTATTAGTTGGATCATAAGTTTGAATTGAGAGAGTGTTAACCATTCTGGTTTTAGATTAAGTAAAGTTAAATATGGATCTGGTTGTATTATTTTTTAAAATATTTTAGATGCAATCACGAAGACTTCCTTCCAGAAGGTTTGGATTACTGGGCACGTCCACCATATGTGTAAATATGTGCCTGTTTCTGGGCATCCTCGAAAACAAAGAGCTGAGGTATTAGGTGAATATTTTGCCACTCTAGCGGGTACAAGGTACCAGCGAGTTAGGACTTTATAATTTGTCTCCAGTGCTAAGATGTTGGGTGAAGATGACTTAGATGTGAGCCATATGTTAGACCAGTCCGTGTCTTCTAAAGTTCGTCCCAGGTCCTCCTCCCACCTCTGAACGTAAGAGGGTCTATTGAGATTTGCTACTCCATATAATTGATTATAAAGTGATGAAATTGTACCTTTAGCAAATGGATCTTTTATACAGATTGATTCAAAAATGAATAATTGGGATAATGGTGTATCCCCCTTTAGGAATGGTGTATAGAAATTTTTGATTTGGAGATATCTAAATATCTCAGAGTTTGGTAGATGGAAATGAAAGGAATGATTTAGATGCTATGAAGTCATTTAGTGTCTGAATGCCTGATGTTGTCCAAGCTTTAAAAGAATTTGGGTAGATCCATGCTGGATAAAAGGCCGGATTTCTGATAAAAGAAAGGAGAGGATTGTGTGGAGATTGTAACTGATATTTGGTTTTTAGTTTATCCCAGAGAGATAAGAAGTGTTTAGTTATGGGATTATGAATTTTAAAGCGGTCTTTAGGATCAAGCCATAATAAATTTGATATTAATAGAGGGTCATTTTCTGAAGCCTCTATAAATACCCATAATGGGATTTCCCGTTTTGCATGGTATTTGGACAGACTGGCCAAATGTGCTGCTCTGTAGTAGTTAGTAAAATTAGGGTATCCCAGGCCTCCTTTATTTTTGGGAAGATGTAGTGTGTGTATAGGTATACGTGGTTTAGAAGAGCCCCATATAAACGAAGTTGCTCTTTTTTGTACTATTCTCAAAAATTAGGAAGGAATTGGAATAGGGAGGACTCTGAATAGATAGAGCAATTTGGGTAGAATAGTCATTTTGATTGCATTAATCTTCCCTATCCAGGATAAAGGAAGTTGCGACCATTGTTTTATTAGATTTGTGATCTGTCTTAATACAGGAGGATAATTGGTTGAGAATAAGTCAGAATGAGATGCTGTTAAATGAATTCCAAGATATGGGATTGATTTTTCTGCCCATGTGAATGGGAGTGCAGCCCTAGCCGGGATCAATTCCATTTTTGTGAGTGAAATATTAAGCACTAGGCATTTCTTAGGATTAATCATAAGGCCGGATAGGGCTGCAAATCCATCAAGAGCTGGTATTAAGTTAGGACCAGAGACCTGTGGTGATGATAGAAAAAGTAATATATCGTCTGCAAATATACATAATTTGTGTGTAATACCTCCTACTTCAATGCCAGTTATAGTTTGGTTTGTTCTGATGTATTGGGCCATGGGTTTGAGTATAAGGGCAAATAATAAGGGAGATAATGGGCAACCCTGTCGGGTACCTCTTTCGATATTAAAGGCTTCAGATTTGTATCCAGCATATTTTATATAGGCTTTGGGTTTATTATATAATGCTTTGATCCATGTTAAAAAGTGGGGTCCAAAACCCCATTTTTGTAATGAATATTGCATATATTGCCAGGATACTGTGTCAAATGCCCTCTTAATATCGAGAGATAGAAAACATAAAGGGATTTTCCGTTTTTTAGCAATATGTGCCAATAACACTGCCCTGCGTATATTATCACCTGCCTGTCTATTTGGCATGAAGTCTACTTGATCTCTATGTATTAATTTTCCTATAATGCTATTGAGGCGTTTTGCTATTATTTTTGCTAATAATTCAATATCGAGGTTTAACAGAGAGATAGGCCGATAATTCACACAGGAAGTATTATCAGAAAGGGGTTTTGGGATCATACAAACAATTGCCATTAGTGTTTCTTGCCGAAAAGAATGTCCATCTAGAACTTTGTTAAAAGTTTCAGTGAGAATGGGAGAGAGTATTTCTGAGAATGTTTTATAGTATAAAGCCGAGTAGCCGTCTGGGCCTGGTCTTTTGTTAAGTTTTAGGTCTTTTATGGCGTTAGCAACTTCATCTATAGTTATAGGCTCATCCAAACTGCTTTTTTGATTCTGAGATAACTCAGGTAAGGTTATTTTTGAGAAGAAGGATTCAGCCTCTGTAGGATTAAATTCATTGTTTGTCTTGTATAAAGTTGCGAGATGTGAGTGAAATTTATGGACTATTTTAACTGGATTACAAGTGTAAACATTTTTTGATAGTTTCAAACGTATTGGTTTGAAAAATTTGTTAGTTGAATTTAATGCCCGAGCCAAATATGTACCTGGTTTGTTTGTATTCATGTAGAAATTGTGTTTGGAGCGTTTGAGGGATTTATCAACTGACTCAGTGAGAAATAGATCGTATTCCAATCTAGATTTTTCCAGATGAGATTTTGTACTCTGAGATGGATTATATTGAAATGATATGTAGGCTGCATTAAAATTGAGTTCTAGTTTTTTTGCTAGATTTTTGCGTTCCCGTTTAAATAGTGCCATTTGTCTTTGTATTGTACTACGCAAGACAGGCTTATGAGCTTCCCACAGTGTTATTGGGGAGATGTCTGTTGTATTATTAAAGCTTTAAAGCTTGTTCAATGGCCATCTGATGTAGTGGGTGTTTGAGCATTATGTCCGGTAAGTACCACGTTGGGTCATGCGCTTTTGGTATGGCTGAGGCTATAGTAGTGTATACTGCATTATGGTCAGACCACGGAATCGGAATTATATCTGATGCAATAATTTCTGGTATCATTCCTATTGTTAGAAAGATATGATCTATTCTGGTGAAGGTTTGATGAGGGTGCGAGAAATAAGTGAATTTCTTTTTCATTGGGTTACTTTCTCTCCACGAATCTACCAGATTGTGTTTGGAAAGAAGTTGAGAAAAAGGTAATCTAGAGGTTATTTTGGATGGTGTAAAAGGTGATTTATCTAGAAATGGGAGGAGGACCTGGTTCAAATCCCCACACATTATCACTGTTCCTATTTTGTGTGTATTAATCACTTGTAATATATGTGAGAGGAATGGTGTAGGTTGTTTGTTAGGAGCGTAGTAGGAAATCACCGTGATTGCTGTATCCATTATATAACCCATGAGTATCAGGTATCTACCTTCTGGGTCTTTAATTTCTGATGATAAGGTGAATGGTGTGGATCGGTGAAATGCAATTAGAGTTCCCCTTTGCTTGGTACAGGTAGAAGCCGTGTAAATTTGTTGATAAAAAGGAGAAATATATTTTGGAGTAGAATCTTTGGTGAAGTGTGTTTCTTGGAGGCATACTATGTGAGCCTTCTTGTTATGAAAAGTACGGAAGGCTTTGGTCCTTTTTTGAGGGACATTTATTCCCTGAACATTCAGGGAAAGTATATTCAGTGGTGCCATGGCAACAGATCAAATAGTTTTGACTTTCTTTTTGTTATGCAGAGCTGACTGCGTAGATCAACCTGTGTGGACTGAAGAGATGAATAGATAGAAAAGAAACCAGTGAATTCTGGAGTAAAGAGTAAACAAAAAACATATGAGATTAGATGATACATTGTATAAATTATTTTTTGCAAGTAATCACAATTTACCCGTGAAAGAGAGTAAATATCTCTCTCAGGGGAATAAGTGCCTTCGTCACACTCCCACATAATATGATTGGGAGAATGAGGAGGGCTAATGGGGGTACACGGATCTTCCGCTTCCAGGAGAGAAGTGCTATGTCAAAAGACATCAAAATGATGTTTCATTAATTGGAGTGCAGAATATAGTTTTTGTTGAAATTATTTATTCCAGGGTGGTTGTATATGGTTAGTCTTGCCCTAGACTAAATAATTCAGTTAGAAAGGTACTGTTAATAACTTTGGTATTGATGAAGATGGTTTGAATTATTTTGGGATTTTAACCCTTTTAGAGTAAACAATTACATATTTTATTCATATGTAACTGTTTAGATATGTTAACTCATAAAATTGAGGTTGTATTGCTTCAGATTAGAATAAACAAAAACATAATTCTAGGAACTAGTTAGGTAATAATATATTTGTTTTAAGAAAAGAAAGAAAAAGCTTCCATTACTTCTGGATTATTGAACATATTTGTCCTAAAAAGTAATAAATCTATTGTTAGTACCTGATAATATATAACTGAACAAGAATTTCCTTTTTTCACTTATATATTCTAAGGCTATATGAATCAGAAGTAATAAGAAATATAACTGGAATGTAACATGATCCCACACAGTGTGTGACTATCAGAATGCAGTTACATTCAGTTATAAATACAGTTTTTTTTTATAGAGAACCATCTCTTAGTATAATAAATGAAGAGATATCAGGAATTAGGATGTCAGTCCATTGAATCTTCTTGGTCCATGGATGATGTGGCATAACGGCCTCTTTTGTGAGAATGATGATTCCCATTTTGTTCTGAAACTTTCTGAGTGCTGCCTGAAGGTGAAGATGATGTCATTCTTCTGCGTGTGGGAGAGTTGCTGCTTGTGGGTTCTGTCAGATTTAATTTTAAAAGGGTTTGTTGTAGTTCATCTGCTGATCTGCTTCTGTAAATTGTACCTTGGTAGTTCAATCTGACTGAAAAGGGGAAGCCCCATTGATACATAATGTTGTGGCGTTGCAGTTCTATTAGTTGGGGTTTCATGGATCGTCTTTTAGTAATAGTAAGTTGGGATAGGTCAGCAAAAATTTGATAATTGTGTCCTTGAAAATTAAGTTCCTTTTTTTTTTCTCTTGCAGCAATTAGTATTTGTTCTTTCGTTCTGTAATAATGAAATTTTGTGATTATATCATGTGGGGGTCCATCTTTCTTTGGCTGTGAGGGCTCTGTGTACTCTGTCCAGTTTTAAACTTTCAATAGGGATATCTGGCTTTAGTTCTTGTAATAGAGCAGTAATAGTAGATTGCAGGTCTGTCACAGTTTCAGGTATTCCCCTTATGCGCAAGTTTGAACGTCTGGCTCTATTTTCGTAATCTTCGAGCTTAGTTTGAAGTATTAAATTCTCTTCTTTTAATTGTTCCAATTCTGTTATATTTACTTGGGTTGTAATTTCAATTTCATCCATTTTTATTTCTAAGGCTGCGGTGCGGTTTCCCAGCTCTCTTATTTCTTTGGTTAGGCTTTTTGTTATTTGGTCTGAGGTTTGTTTTAAAGTTTTATGAAGCATCTTTTCAAATTGTAATAATATTACTGGGGATGCTGAGGAGGCTTGTGGAGAAGTTTGTGAGAGGATTTGTTCTGTATCTGACTCAAATGGAGAGTCTTGCTGTGACATTTTCTGTCTGTGAGAGCTCCCTGATGCTGTATCTTGTGAGGTGACTGGAGCTGCTTTAGTTGCAGTGAGTGCCTGTGAGCTCTTTGTGAGGTGATTTTTATTTCTGCCATGGTTTCCTCCCAGTACCATATTTCCTGCCCAAACTTTCACAGTTTGTTCCCTGGGGCAAAAAGGTTCAAATGGATACCTTTTGAGCCTGCAGGCTCCGCTTTGTCCTTCTCTTCTCTCCTCAGCGGTGCAGAGCTCTAACAATGCATGTCTGCTCCGCTAGGCTCCGCCCATCTCCCCTGGTATGATCAATTTTCAATGATTTGCACCATAGCTTGTAGACTCTATAACTTTCACAGAGACCAAATAATATACACTAATTTTTGTTATTTTTACTAACGATATGTAGCAGTACACATTTTGGCCTAAATTTTTGAGAAAAATTACTTATTTACAAAAATTTTCAATAGAAACTAAAAAAAAGTGGTGTTTTTTCCAAAAAAATCTCTATTTTTTCGCTTATATTGCAAAAAATAAAAAAACCCAGCAGTGATTACCACCACTGGGTTTACCACCAAAAGAAAGCTCTGTTTGTGAGAAAAAAAATTATAAAAATTTTGTTTGGGTACCGTGTAGCATAACTGAGTAATTATCATTCAAAGCGTGAGAGTGCTGTAAGCTAAAAATTGGTCTGGGAAGGAAGGGTGTATAAAAGCCCTGTATTGAAGTGGTTAAATATGAGATCTGGGGTCAAAAAGACCTCAGATCTCATATTTACACTAAAATGCAATAAAAAAAAATTGATCTTAAAAAAAATAATGAAAAAATAATGGCCCTTTAAGAGCTATGGGTGGAAGTGACGTTTTGACGTCACTTCAGCCCTACAGTGTCATGGAGACGGGTAGGGGCCATCTTCCCCTCACCCGTCTCCATGCTCAGCTAGTGCGGTGGTCCAGAAGTGGTTAATGAATGTACAACATTTAGCAACTCACATGGTTGATGATTAAAAGAGGCACTTCCAAGTATGCAGGCATCCGAGGTAAAGCTGTCCACATAGACCATCCTCCACACACCCGGCTCTCACCGCTGTCAGTCTGCAATTGTGATCGGAAACACTACCCTGCACAATTAGCAGAGTTGTGAACTGTATGCTGCGAGTTTACTGCAAGTTCAATTGAAGGCTATGAAGAAAAAATTTGCACTGCACCATAGGAATTTGCATTGCACCCGCAGTCAACATGCACAGGACCCTTTTTTTTTCTCGCACCAAATTCGCAATGCATAGATGTGAACCAAAGCCATGGAATACTATACTTTTTACACGACCTGCGAATCTGTGTGTTCTTAAATGCATCAAACCCGCTGTAAATTTGCATCAGTGTGAACCTAGGCTTAGAGGCACCTCTCTTCTCTTTTATACTCAGTTGTGACATGACGCTACTTGTATATCAAGACATCGCTTGAATGTACAACATTTAGCAACTCACATGGTTGATGATTAAAAGAGGCACTTCCAAGTATGCAGGCATCCGAGGTAAAGCTGTCCACATAGACCATCCTCCACACACCCGGCTCTCACCGCTGTCAGTCTGCAATTGTGATCGGGAACACTACCCTGCACAATTTGCAGAGATGTGAACTGTATGCTGCGAGTTTACTGCAAATTCAATTGAAGGCTATGAAGAAAAAATTCGCACTGCACCATAGGAATTTGCATTGCACCCGCAGTCAACATGCACAGGACCCTTTTTTTTTCTCGCACCAAATTCGCAATGCATAGATGTGAACCAAAGCCATGCGAATCTGTGTGTTCTTAAATGCATCAAACCCGCTGTAAATTTGCATCAGTGTGAACCTAGGCTTAGAGGCACCTCTCTTCTCTTTTATACTCAGTTGTGACATGACGCTACTTGTATATCAAGACATCGCTTGTATATCAAGTGAAAATGTATTTAAAACTGTTGCTTGTCTTGCAAAATCCTCTCAAACTAAGTTACTCTTAAACCAAGGTTTTACTGTACCTTCTAGTGGAAAGTACTGCTATTCCCAAGCAAAGAGAATAATTGGTTAGAAAAAATTATAGAAACTGTGAGTTCATAGGATTTAAGGCTGTTAATATATGCATTTATACAGTTAATTTTTCTCACCTATATTATTTTTCCCATTATGGGCGTGAGTGGGGCCTCATGTCTAAGATTTGCCCAAGGCCTCACAAAGTCTAGAGCCACCTCTGGTTGAGTATTAGTGTAGGGTGCAGCACCACACAGTCATAGGCACACGTACACAGGGTCTTGGGGTCTCGAAAGATATGATGGCCATCACATTTTGAGAGACGCTAATCTGCAACATTCAGTTTATAGTTTTTTTTACAGTTTTTCTAAAAGTGAAAAAAGTGAAAAAACAAAACAAAACACACACACACACACAAAAACACAAAAAAAATAAAAATAAAAAAGCCAAAAATAGTTGTGGTTGTATTTTTCTTCTCTCTCTCTCTATTGTTCTCCCTCTTATGTTTGCTCTCCACTGTCCGCTCTACTGTTCGCTCACTATTGTTCTATATCTATCGTTCTCTCTGTTTTATTTTTACTATGTTTTATTGTATTTGCTTTGCAGGTATGGTATGTTATACTGTAATGTTTGTTTTATTGTTAACCATCATTTGCTTAGCAGGTACGCCATTCAGCTGCAGCATGGGTTTATTTATCTCGACAGCAACAGCGTTTGCTCCCACGA